>CM068952.1:183006560-183050179 GCA_035128595.1 Eptatretus atami
AAAGAGAGAGATATAAATTAATTAGTTTTTAATGGCCAATTGATTCAATTAGCGCCAACGTATTTTGCCTTTTCGAATGTCGTTGCAAAGGAAAAATACAAATGAGAAGAATAAGAGAACAAAAAAAAACGTTCGTGCAAAAAATTTTTTTTTTTACTTCCTGGGTTCGGAGCATACCGAGCTCACTCTGATTACAGAAATATATGCACCGTCTAAATATGAAAACAGATCATAACTTGGGGCATTGTGTTTATCTATAAATTGCGCATAAGAATAGAGAAATTATTAGATACACGAAGTCATCATTATCTGGAAGTCCGTAGTTGTAACCGTAATGGGGAACGCGGCTGAGGTTTCCTTCCCCATCGACCCACGCAGCAACGTGTTCTTGTCATTGGTTGGTAAATAATGGCCATAACTTGGAAAGCACTTGTGAAAATTAATATCAAACCTTGAAAACGGCAGCACATCCTCAGGTCCCAAATCAATAATGTCTGGCAAGTTTCAATTAGATCGAACCAGTGGTTGATCGAGAAAACAGTGGTCACAGACTGCACAGCAGCACATCAACACAGAGGACCACCAACACACACACACACACACGGAAGCAACACAGCACAGCACCGCACACACACACACAGATTGCTGAATTAGTAGATAATATGGTGGCATAGTGGTGGCAAAACACGCCAACATAGAAGCATAAGCAATATATAGATATAATGATAGTATATAATTTATATATATATATATATATAAGGTATAATACATATTATCTAACAAGCACATATATATATTTGTGATAATCCGTGATATCCGTGCAAGGCAAGCAGGGACGAGCACTGCAGATCAATTTGACATACAAATTTCAAGCTTACTGTGTCGCAAGGCAGCGGAAGTTCAATCAAAAATGATCCGCCGAGAAACTCCGACCGAGTAGAGAGTACTCATAGTTGAGTTGAGTGTACAAAAGCCGGTGGCATCACACCTGGTAATAGCACGTTTGCAAAGTCCAGTTAGTGGCAAAGCATGACAGGCAAAAGTGGACTACCGAGCAGTGGAAAAATGTGATTAACTGGTCAACGAATCCACCTTCACCAGTGTTCTACGAGCAAATGGAGATGCACATGTGTGGGGCCGAACGCGTAAAAGAACTCTACAATCTAAGTGCTTGGTTCGAACAGTAAAGGGTTCCTGGTGGATTCTGTATGTTATGTCGTAAATTTTCCTGACATGTTTTGGTGGGCAGTCATTTCCTTAATTGGCAAGGTCAATGCGAATCCATACACTTTAATTGGTACGAGTGATCATTCTTCACACCCATGATCCAAAAAGACAAGCATCGTTTTTTCTCTGCCGGGAGGGGTGTGCTTCCAGGATGACACAACTCCATCTAACAGGGACTTGATTCTCATTCTGCAATGTTTTACAGATCGATATAGAGTTATTCATATGTATGACACTATACCATTGTCTGAACCCCAGTCACCAATCTAACCCAATCAAGCAGTATTGAGAATAATTCCTGAGAATGTACATGAGACAGTTTTCCACCTCGATAAAACGGTGATGAGTTGATTGACCCTTTCGCTCGAGTGGGGAAAATGTGCCACATCGCCTCCTGCTGAATTCACAGACACCGTGAGTGGACTGCTATGGCCACTGCAGCAGCCTGGCCACAGTGGGTGCCGACACCTTATTAAGTGATTTACATTGGTGTTTCCGATTTTTTTTATCGCATAAGCTACTGTGTGACATATAGATATTACACTACGCACACACACACACACGACAGCACACAAGAAACACACACAACACACACACATCACACTACACACCACACCACACACACACGACACGGCTTTGACCTATTGGTAAGGCTGCTCTCGTTCTGCAGAACTGTTGAAAGCGCTCTCCTAATCAGGCTTAATCGATGTTTAGTTCAGATACCCACAACCACCTGCCCCCCTCCCCTCTCGCACCCATCACCCCCACCCTCCCTACCCTGGCCCACCCCGCCTCTCTATTGCTCGCGCCCGACGGTTCGCACCACTAACTTCTCATCGCCCCCTTGCGCTGCAACACGGGGCCGGTTCTACCTCCCCCCTCACACCTTGTGGGCCTCACCCCATAGCCCTACCAGGCTCTCATCCCCCAAATACCCGCCTCTTCAACACAGCAGCTGCACCATCCACCACCGGTTTGCCTCCATACCCGATAATTAATCACGCCCTGTCTTCTCACCTTTAGTTTAAAAGGAAGGCCACACCACACCCGGTTGCCACGAGAAAGATCCACACCAACACTCCCCCGGATCTCGTCAGCCTGATCCTAACATCCCCAGGAAGGAAAAAGCCATAGTCGTGTCAGTTGCGCTGTTCACTCCTCTTGTGCGGGGTCCGACACATCCAAAACATAGACATGCTTAACCATGCACAATAGGAAACATACAAGTAAAGAAAAAGCAGAACCTGACAAAGACTTTACCTGTCACAGGACGATATACCTCACAGTGCTTGAGGCAAACGCCTTTTGTATTTTCTTCTGTGGAATAATCGACGTCTTGTGCTTTAGATGGCTTGGAGGTATAGCCTCGGGTTCAAATCTTCAAACCAGCTATTCACTGTCATCCCGGTGTGTTTCGGCAGGCAGGGAGAGGCCTCGATGTGTGTGCTTTCCCTCGGATGGATCCCACGGTGTCTTTCGCGAATAGTGAGGTTATGGCCGGGCGTACTGAACAACACACAAATTCCTGCCCTGACTGTGGATTGCAAGTGTGTCTAGTCATGGAGTTCCTTCGCACCAGTACACCGTTTGCTATATTGAGTTGTGGTTGCTGTCTTGGCAGCAGCTCATCCAGTGGCTTACACGCTTCATGGCAACCAATCTTATTCTATTCCAGATATCGACTTGCGAGAGCTGAGGAGCCCGGGTTGAAACGTTCACGTGACAACTTGGTGCCAAACGGGCAATTACACTCTGGCGCCTTTGCAACGGTGTACGTATCTCCTGCCTAATCTGAAGCAATATGAAGCCTACGGCATGACTGGATCGCGTGCGGAGAAGTCAAAAATCTGTTTTGACTTCTCTGTATCCAAGTCGAGAAAAACTCTCGGGACCATTCTTTCGAGCGGGGTGAGTCGGTACACCCGCGGTTTCCCATTTTCCAGATGGTATATTTAGTTCTGTAAGTTAATTATCTACCAACTGGGGAGCTCCACGACTACCTTTTAGTCTTACTCAGCAGGCCACTGGATATAATTAATGCAATGGTGTATGCGACTTGTCTTACCTGTGCAAGGTGTCTCGGTTTAGCAGGAGTAGAAGTCTTTGAAAGGGCATTAATCAACAAAGAACAAAATACCAGGAATTGAAGACTCGTTTTGAGGTCTTGTTCATGCTGATCAATAAGCATAATAACTTCTGGGTTTATTTTTGCTTGCTTGTTTATTCATTAGGAGAGTTTTTCTGTGCACTCAGCACCAACCGTCATTTTATATTTCAGCAAAGTACGTAATTGTTTTGTGACACCAATTAATGTTGGCGGAATAAGGTTTTTGGAGAGTGAAAGGCTGGTTATACATTGGTCGAGTTCAATATGGCAGGGTATGCTGGATTTGTTGGAACCCTTATTAAGGCAGAAAAACGATGACGACAAAATCTTGAACGAATGATGGGTGCATTCTGCAAGGATGGCCAAATAATCCACAGCAACCCATTAAGGATGTAGTTCGAAGCTGGGGTGGAGTTTGCAAGGTACCCAATATAGTACTGTATGCATACTCGCCTCTGAAGCTGTCGAGCCTGGGTTTGAATCCCGACCCAGCTAATAGTCATATTGGGTGTTTCAACAGGCAAGGGTGATTCATCAATGTGTGTGTCGTCTCTCGGATGGATGTTAAACTTGGCGTACCATCTGTCAAATTTTCTGATTCCTGATGGACGCATTCTCTGAATGTTACAAAGAACGTTGAGCTACAAAATCAGTTTCTTGTTAGATTATGCTTGGTGGTTTGCCATTGCCTCCCCTTGGTAAGTCAGGGCAGGAATTTGTAGTTTGTGTTTAGTGCCCGACAATAGCCAGCTAACTCTTTTTGAAGGAAACGTGGGATCTTTAACGTTCCACCAATTAATGCCAGCAGAGGACGCCCTTTAACATCCAACCAAGGACAGTGCACACACATTGATGAATCACCCTGCCTACGAACGCTCATGTTTATAGTTCGATAGAAATTTTAACCCAGGTAAGACAGCTGAGAGGGGAGTGTGTGTACTCAAGGCCATCCTGCCATCCTCCACCAGAACTAGTTGGTGTAATATTAAACCCCTATGGTATCCTTCGCCAAGAGTAGGTGAGTTATTACTAGATCCTAAACAAATTACAAACGTCTGTCACATTACCTTTATACCAAAATAATATGGCAGTACTTTGGGGTATTTAAATGACTAGTAATATTAGTAGAGTTTAGAGGTGGCTTCACATTGAGGTTAGGCCAATTGGAGGTCCTACAAGGTATAAAATAGTGGCTTACCGAGGATTGCAATTCATTCTCAACATAGCACAGTGTGTGTGTCCCATAAATATTTACGAGTAGGAGCATGTATACATATTTTTGCCTCGCCTTAT
The DNA here is from genome assembly GCA_035128595.1 of Eptatretus atami. Taxonomy (NCBI): domain Eukaryota; kingdom Metazoa; phylum Chordata; class Myxini; order Myxiniformes; family Myxinidae; genus Eptatretus; species Eptatretus atami. The sequence continues at coordinate 183,011,188 of CM068952.1, forward strand.
TACAAAAGACAAATATTTTCGTGAGCATTCATGTAGAGTTCGAAAAGGTAAGCAAATTGAAAAAGAAACAGAAACAAGTGGAAAATATGTTGGCAACCATTGCGCAGGCTTAATGGGCATAATGCCCCCCTCCCGCAATAAAGTTCCTTGCAAGAAACTCATTAAATGTAAGTAAGTGCATGCCAAAAAAAAAGGCCTCCATATAACTACTGTCATTCCAAAGGAGCCAGGGAAGAGGTGCGACAGGAGAAATACAAGTGAAAGACAGTAATTTACTCTGTCTATGGTGGATAAAAATGGAAAATCCAGGAAGAGATACAAGGAGGTGTATTCAGTGATGATTCTTCTGCTATTGCTCCTCCTGCATGGGGTCACAATGATAAATCAAGCACAGAGGGGGTCGAGTGTGCGATGATAAAAGCATCTTCGATGCACTGGGAAGTGAAAGCCAAGCTCCGAGACCCTTCTCCACCCCGTCGATGACTGGGGTGAGAAAACGGTTCAATTCGGCAAATGAGGTTGCATCGCACTCGCCCCATAGCAAAGATGGCAAAAAGACATAACTTAACATCAAGCAGCAACTTTTCTTCAAACAGACTGAAACATTTACTCGGATGACTCATGCTGTTAACAGTGGCTCTTAGCCGTACAGAACAAGAACACAGGCGAGCACGGTGCTAACAAGTAAATGCCATTATCACTGTAGATCCAATTGCGGTGGTGAAGCTTCAAAACTTTTTCAGCATTGGAGTTATTTTATTCAAAATATTCAAGGAGACTGGAAGATATGATGTTTCGTAGCAAGAAAAAGTGTTATTATAAAACACTACATGTCCAAATGTGACACTATTTTCTTCATCTTCTGGGACGTTGCACTTTGACAGTACAGCCTCATGAGTGTGACAAAGTCTGAACCCTCGGCCTAGTGCCAGGTGTGCTTATATTTCTTTATTTATTACGACGTCTGACGGATGTAAATGAACACTCATTTTACTCTGTGCACATTGCACATCAAGTGCAGTGAATTTCACCTCCCTCCCTCCTTGTATTCATTTGTTATGTTTTTTTTAAAAATGCCTCTGTGCACCGTCCCTGAGGCTCGGTTTGCAAGTCACCATCTACATTCGAAGAGACATAATTACTCTTTTATGGAAAAGGTTTTCGAGGTTTTTTGTTACCTCTAAAGTAGACGACCATAGTGAACACACAGTCATGTTAAAAGATTGCCCTTTAAAACCCTACTTAAATAATCGTTATGAATGGGGAGCAGACAAATGCACAAAATACACACTCTGTTTTATATTTGTAGATATACACTATGTACAGTAGCCTGCAAAATTATTCACCCCACTCCAAGTTTTCACATTTTGATGCCACCTGAGCTTATTTCATGAAACTTTCAAATCAAAGTTAACACAAAGTCTTCACAAACTACTCCAAAGTGATAAAGCTAAAAAATGCAGATAAAATGTAAATAAGTTTGACTAACAGAGAAAAAATCAGATGATTCTCAGTTGTGCAAGTATTCAAACTCTTTGCCAAATTTACCCTAAATCACTTCAGGAGCAAATTATTTGTTTGAAAGGTTACAAAATAAGTTCAATAGGTTTCACCTGTACCTGATCAGTGGTCTAACTGAAAAATTAATCTCCCCCACTTATCTAAGAGTTTTCAGGTGCAACTCACTTGGTCAACCAACAAGGCAAACATGAAGACTGAGGAGGTTCATAAAGTGGTGGAGAAGCACTGTTCAGGAGAGGTTAAAGGAAGATTTCAAAGTCACTCATTAATTCCTCTGCGTACAGTGAAATCCATTAGTAAGGAGTGGGAGACGTATCATACAACCCAGACTCTACCCAGATCAGGTCGTCCATCCAAACTCAGCAGCCGGGCAAGCAGGAGCTGGTTTGGGATGTTACTGTAAATCCAACAATGAGTTTGAAAGATCTGCAAGGCTCTATGTCTGAATGGGGGGTCAGTGTTCATCAATCAACAATATCCTGTTCCCTTCACAAAGCTGGCCTCTATGGTTTGATGGAAAGAAAGACGCCATTATTGAAAAAGACGCATCTAAAAGCTCGTGTGGAGTTTGCAACTCGACCTCTGTTTAGTTGATCTCGTCACTTAATGATATTGCAAGCATGTGGAGAAATTTTTTGTGGACGAGACGAAAATTGAACTTTTTGGTCTAAATTCAAAGCGTTATGTCTGGTGCAAGTCTAACACTACACATCACCCAGTCAACAACATCCCTACTGTCAAGCTTTGTCAGGATAGAATGGATAATGGATGGTGCAAGGTACAGGAGAAGTGCAAAGTACAGGAGAAGTGCAAAGTACAGAGAATCCTTGATGAAAACCTGCTTGAGTCAGCCATGAATCTGAAACTGGTAGGAGATTCACATTCAGCAGGACAGTGATCCGAAGCATGAAGCTAAAGCCACCACTGGAGTGGCTGAATAGGAAAATAATAAATGTTCTTGAATGGCCCAGTCAAAGGCCTGACTTTAACATTGATGGTGACACTTCAAGATTGCAGTCCATCGACGATCCCCCTCAAATTTGGTAGACGAGAGCTATTTCACAGCCTGGTGTTGGCGCAGTGGTTAGGGCAGTGGCTTGGGACCCAAAAGGTCCTGAGTTCAAGCCCGTTGGGACACTGAATTAGTATATGTATGTGTATATATATATATATATATAATATATAATATATATATATATATATATACCAAGTCGAAAACACCAGGGGTTGACTCAGCCTGCCATCTTCCGAGGTCGGCGAAATGAGTACCAGTTGGGTCGGCGAAATGAGTACCAGTTGTACTGGCCCGGTGTATGCCCGGTTAGAATAGGTGTACCATATCCTGTGTGTCGTAAGAGACGACCAGGTCTGGTCAGGAAGGGCATCCGGCATAAAACCTATGCCAAATCATTATGCGGACAACAAAACGAATTTCCATACCGGATCGGTCGAGGCCCGGGTTACCAACGACGCGCCACCGGTACGGTGGTCAGCAGGGTACCAGTGGAAATTGTGCTACTGCTGGGCGAAGGAGGAGAAGGAGACGGGGAAGGGAGTCCGGAGGCAGTGGGAGAGGGGAAGGGTAGAGTGTGCAGGTGAGAGTTGGAACTCTGAATGTTGGGACGATGACTGACAAAGGGAGAGAGTTGGCTGATATGATGGAGAGAAGAAAGGTGGATACTGTGTGTACAATAGACCAAGTGGATGGGGAGTAGGCTAGAGCATTGGAGGTGGTTTCAAACTGTTCTACCATGGTGTGGATGGGAGGAGAAATGGTGTCGGGTAATCCTGAAGGAAGATTATGTCAAGAGGGTATTGGAGGTGGAGGTCTGACCGAGTGATGAGTGTGAAGTTGGAAATTGAAGGGGTGATGATGAATGTCATCAGTGCATATGCCCCACATATGGGGTGTGAGATGGAGTTAAAGAAGATTTCTGGAGTGAGTTAGATGAAGTGGTGGAGAGTGTATCCAAGGATGAAAGAGTGGTGATTGGAGCAGATTTCAATGGGCATGTTGGGGAAGGAATAAAGAGGATAGGAGGTGATGGGTAGGTACGGTCTCAACAAGAGAAATGTGGAAGGGCAAATGGTGGTAGAGTTTGCAAAAAGAATGGAAATGGCAGTGGTAAATACGTATTCCAAGAAGAAGGAGGAACACAGGGTGACATACAAGAGTGGAGGAAAGTGCACACAGGTGGATTACATCTAAGCAGGAGATGCAACCTGAAAGAGATTAGTGACTGTAAGGTGGTGGCAGGGAGAGTGTAGCTCGACAGCATCGATTGGTGGTCTGAAGGATGACTTTAGAGGTGAGGTTGGAGAAGAGAGTGAGGGCTGAACCAAGGACCAGGTGTGGAAGCTGAAGGAGGAAGACTGTTGCGTGAAATTTAGGGAGGAGATGAGACAGGCTTTGATGGTGGTAAAGTTGGGTGGGATGATTGGGCAACTACAGCAGAAGTGGTGAGGGAGATAGCTAGGAAGGTACTTGGTGTGACATCTGGACAGAGGAAGGAAGATAAGGAGACTTGGTGGTGGAACGAGAAGTACAGGAAAGTATAAGGAAGAAGGGGTTGGCGAAAAGGAAGTGGGATAGTCAGAGAGATGAAGAAAGTAGGCAGGAGTACAAGGAGTGGCGGTGAAAGGCAAAAAGAGAGGTGGCAAAGGCCAAGGAAAGGCATATGACGAGCTGTATGAGAAGTTGGATACAAAAGAAGGAAAAGGATTTATACCGATTGGCAAGACAGAGGGACCGAGCTGGAAGGATGTGCTGCAGGTTCGGGTGATAAAGGACGCAAATGGGAATGTGCTGACGAGCGAGGAGAGTGTGTTGAGAAGGTGGATGGAGTACTTTGAGGAGCTGATGAATGAAGAAAATGAGAGAGAGAGAAGGTTGGAAGAGGTAGAGATAGTGAATCTGGAAGTGGGTGGATCAGTAAGGATGAAGTGAGGACTGCTATGAAGAGATGAAAAGTGGAAAGGCGGTTGGCCCAGATGGTATACCAGTGGAGGCATGGAAGTGCTTAGGGAGATGGCAGTGGGGTTGTTAACCAGATTGTTTAATAAGTCTTGGAAAGTGAGAGGATGCCGGAGGAGTGGAGATTAAGTGTACTGGTTCCGATTTTCAAGAATAAGGGTGATGTGCAGAGCTGTGGAAATTACAGAGGGATAAAGTTGTTAAGCCACACTATGAAGGTGTGGGAAAGAGTAGTGGAAGCAAGGTTGAGAGGAGAGGTGACGATCTGTGAGCAGCAATATGGGTTTTGCCAGGAAAGAGCACCACTGATGCAATATTTGCTTTGAGAATGTTGATGGAGAAGTATAGGGAAGGCCAGAAGGAGTTGCATTGTGTGTTTGTGGATTTAGAGAAAGCTTATGATAGGGTGCCAAGAGAGGAGTTGTGGCATTGTATGAGGAAGTTGGGAGTGTGGAGAAGTATGTGAGGATCGTGCAGATATGTATGAGGACAGTGTGACAGCGGTGAGTGTTGCGGTAGAATGAAGGAACCGGTTTAAGGTAAAAGTGGGATTGCACCAAGGATCGACTCTGAGCCCTTTCCTGTTTGCAATGGTGATGGACAGGTTGACGGACGAGATCAGACTGGAGTCTCCATGGACTATGATGTTCGCGGATGACATCATGATCTGTAGGGAGAGTAGGGAGCAGGCTGAGGCGAGCCTCGAGAGGTGGAGGTAGGAACTGGAGAGAAGGGAATGATAGTCAGTCGGAGTAAGACGGAGTACATGTGCGTAAATGAGAGGAGGGTGGTGGTATGGTGCGGTTGCAAGGAGTTGAGGTGGGGAAGGTGATGGGTTTAAATACTTAGGATCAACTGTCCAAAGTAACGGAGAATGTGGGAGAGAAGTGAAAAAGAGAGTGCAGGCAGGATGGAGTGGTTGGAGAAGAGTTGCAGGAGTGATTTGTGACAGAAGGGTAGCTGCAAGAGTGAAGGGGAAAGTATATAAGACGGTAGTGAGACCAGCTATGTTGTATGGTTTGGAGGCGGTGGCACTAACAAAAAGACAGGAAGCGGAGCTGGAGGTGGCAGAGTTAAAGATGCTGCGATTCTCGTTGGGAGTGACGAGGATGGATAGGATAAGAAATGAGTATATTAGAGGGACAGCGCAGGTAGGACGGTTTGGAGACAAAGTGAGAGAGGCGAGATTGAGATGGTTTGGACATGTGCACAGGAGGGAAGCGGAGTATATCGGGAGAAGGATGTTGAAGATGGAGTCGCCTGGCAGGAGGAGAAGAGGAAGGCCAAAGAAGAGGTTCATGGATACGGTGAGGGCGGACATGCGGGTGGTTGGAGTGTCAATGGAAGATGTGGAGGATAGAGCGAAATGGAGACGGTTGATCCGCTGTGGCGACCCCTAACGGAAGCTAGCCGAAAGAAGAAGAAGAAGAAGAGAAGAAGAAGAGAGCTATTTTCACGTGAGCAATGGACAAATATTTCACCATGACACTGTGTAAACCTGGTAAAGACCGACCGAAAATACTCATCGCATTCATTACTGGACAAGGTTTCTCCACCAGGTACTGATTGAAGGGGCTGAATTACTTTTGCAACCAGTGAATTTTGATTTGTACCTGTTTTTAACAGGTATTCCTGTCATGTAACCTCCTTCAACTATGAGTGTTTAGTTTGATCTCTACAGTTATGACTAAAAAAGTTGATTTGGAAAAATTGTTTTACAAAATTAGTAATTCATCTAAATGGAGCATTATTAGGAAGGGGTAAATACTTTTTCAGGTCACGATGTGTATAATATATATATTATATATATATATATATATATATATATATATATACATATACATATATATATATATATATATATATATATATATATATATATATATTGTTACGAATTTGGAAATCGATCACACACACAACATGCGGGTTCCTTTAGCTCAGTTATCTCGTTAAGTACGTGTTCTATAGATAGATCCCTTCCATTGTTTAATGGGTAAATCTATGTAATTGCGCTGTGATTTATTTTAATAGTTAGGTCAGAACAACAAAGAAGAACCCTCCCGTCCCGTGATTCAACATTCAACGTCGTCACGAGATTCAGCAAGGTAAACAGCCCCACCCGCGGTTGCGGGGGGGGGGGGGGGGCGGCGCACAAGGGCGCATGAGTCACGCCGAAGCGAAGCGAGGCGGGGCGAAGAGGAATAAGAAAGGGACCCTCCGCTTGGCTCGTGTGAGTGGAAGGAAGCGAGTTGTTGGAGCCGGGGGTTGGTGGTGGTCGTTGTTCTTGTCGGGGGGTTGTTCTTCGGGTGGCTGTTGCTCTGCTTCGTGGTCTGGTTCGGCTGGCTCTTCTTGGTTCGTGGAGCTCTTCGTGGTCTGCTTGGTTCCCGGCTTGGTGCGACTTCTTGGCCTCATCTTGGTTGGTGTTTCTTCGGGGAAGCGACGCATCGGGTCGGGAAGGATCGGTGCCTCGTCTCCACCAGCACATGGTCCGGAGCGCGAGGGGATCCGCCGGAGCTCGGAAAGGATCGTGGCTCGCGGGGATTGGATCCAGCTCGCCACGCTGGTGCCGGTCCGAACAGCTTGAAGACCACACGAGGTGGAAAGGTCTGAGGCAGACCCTGGGCTTCAGCTCATCTGTCCCTCTGAGCTGAAGTCCGTATTAAAGGCATCAGCCACCATTTCTTGGGTGTGTGTGTGCGTATGTGTGTCCGTGGGCCCATCTAACAAGTAGAGAACTGTTAAGTGCTTTGGGTGCTGTAAATGATTGCATTGCATTTCGTATAGTCGGTTTAAATCTGCTCTTATGTGTTCCCTAGTTCCCCATTATTATTAATAATACCCCCATTGTTGAATGTAACAGCTTGTTTTGTGTTTCTTTCATTGGCTCGACATGACGCATGTTTGAGGATTAGTGTTCGTAACTTGTTCATTGTCCGGCCCGACTTTGGTAATTCCGCTCGTTACACCGGATCCGAGTCGGTGATAGCGACTCGATTCGGACAAAGTCGGCCGAGGTTGAACTTCCCGGTAGTCGGACCACGTGGTACTTAGGTAAATTGAAGTTGGCAATCGACCCTACCCACGTGGCCTATCCATTGGCGAAGATCGTCCGATAGGGGACCGTCAGTTCCGGAGTTATCCGGGGTGACGACCTTTACATTCCGGGTGATCGGTCGAGCCGGCTCGCGGCTCCATCTCGCGGTCGTGCTCACGGTCGACCTCCCGGCCCCGTAACAATGTGTGTGTGTGTGTGTGTGTGTGTGTGTGTGTGTGTGTGTGTGTGTGTGTGTGTGTGTGTGTGTGTTTGTGTTATTGTTATGGATTTCAGAATCGGATCCGACTAATACAATATTCAGGTCCTCAGACAGTTATTTCATAAATGCATGTCCAGGATAGACCCATCCCCATGTCTGGTGGGATTCTAACTTTGATGCATTGGAGAAGGGTGAAGAACAGATTCCCTTTCTTATGGGATGGCCTTTTTCTCTTTATGACACATCCATGCACGTGAGATAGCCGTTAGCCCAACGGAGGCTCATCTGCCCCCTTTCCATCAGGACACATTGGCTTGGAGGTGGACGATTTACTTACACTTTGGACTTACAGGACATTTGATTAAGCACACCGTGGGCTTTTCCCGAGCAGTTATTCTGACGGTCAAATACGGCTGTGGATCATTTACCACACCCACCTATCTTCCATTAATGTTTGACACCCACCTCTTTCACCGACATCGACGTCCACCTTTTTCCATCGACGTTCGACACCCACCTCTTTCACTGACGAGTTCCAGTATATACGTACATATATTTTCCATGTATATATATATATATATATATGTATATACATAGTCCACCTTTTTCCATCGACGTTTGGCAGCTCTATGGATGCTGGCTGGCTCTTTTTCATGTCGGGCTGAATGAGGAAGGAATGATCGTGAGATTGACGGTTGGTCACGTGCAACGATGCGCCAATAGGCAAAGTGAATTTGGCTGAATTCGGCATGAGGCTCTGCCCCGACTGGTAGCCTATAAAAAGGACGTGAGGACAATTTCCCTGACAGTTTTGTGACAGCTGGGTAACGGTTAATTTCAGCTCCAGTCATTTGTTCCAGTCAGATGGTTGGTGAGCTGGCAACAGACAGACGGTTGGTGAGCTGGCAACAAACAGTCGGTTGGTGAGCTGGCGACAGAGAGTCGGTTGGTGAGCTGGCGACAGACAGTCGGTTAGTGAGCTGGTGACAGCCTCACAGCTCTGACCGCTGGTGACAGCTGGATACAGCTCCTCACAGCACCTCTGTGCCTTACAACTCCTTACAGCTGTCCATTGCTTGCGGCTCCTGGTGGCTCCTGATGGTGGGTGACGGTTGGACCGTTCCTGCTGCTTCTGCTTGTCCCTGATTCTTGGCGTCCCTGGTTCCTGGAAGTGACGACGTGACGCCGATTGGTGTTTGAGCCTGTTTGCAGGTGGGTGCACGGCGAAGCAGGGTGCTGGCAGGGGACCAAGGCACGCTCACACATTTTGGGACATTCTATTTGACGCTCAATTACTTCTGCCTCGGTAATCCGAGACCGGATTTCTTTCCCTCCTGAATGATCTGCTGGGTACCCTTGTCTCATGTTTCATCGTTAAGTAAGGCATTGTGATAAGCTTTCTATTAGTGTCTGTTTAATTCTTTATTTCTTTGAAATGATTTTGATTGATTTGAATTCACCTATTTTCACCACAAGGAAATAAAAACTTCTTCTGTTTATTTATTTTTCTTATTCATAAATTCCATGTTGACGTTTCAACCTGTCCGTGCTTGTCCTTTCCTTCCATTGATCCAGCATTGTCTGAACCTAAATAGCCTGGGAGGTAGTTCCCAAACAAATTAACTTGTCATAGTCGGTACACACCAGCGGTAAACGCTCGGCCGCCCTACTTAAGATCTAATCAAGATAAGATTGGTGCATCGCCGAGGGCGCGTCCTCCATTCAGGAAGCCATGTGACCTCTAGTTAAACGGCAAATTAGACGGTGAACACTGGAACTCGTGATTAACTGATTGGGGTTCGTGGTTGTATAGCAACCCACCGTACCACAAAGTTAATTGTGAGCGGTGGCCCCAGATTCGGCTCTTCCGAGGAGAAACGGGAATTAACCCCCTCATAAAACACTCGGTACCCATGACCATAACAGTATGTGTGTATATATGTGTATATATATAATCAAACCAAAACAAAGAAATATATTTTATCGCAACTGTGACATCACATTGCATGCAACCAAACACTCACTTCCAAATATTATTTTACCATTTGTCTTCTTCACAGATTCTTATTGCTCTCACCATGCTTTTTTATAAATGAGGAAAGTGGCAACAAAAGGTACAAACAAAGACTACAAACTACCATCTATTATTTTCCAATTAATGCCTGATCCCTTTAAGATTCAATGGCGACAGTGTAAATGTAAATGCTGTTATCACAGATCTTGAGTATAAGGATGGGATGATGATCAAGGACACTCATCTGGAGATGCTACCAAAGGTGTCTATCTGAGCAGAGAAGAAGCACTTGCACCTTGTTTGTACGTACCACTCAATCCTGATTTGAAAACCATGCTGCCCCTGATACTGTACGTATTGCATTTCCATGTAATTTAGCCATTCCGGTGTCGGCAGGCAAACTGAGGTTGCCATTATTTCTTAGGGGCAGCAAAGCAACCCTTTACCAAAGTATGTAACCAGCTCGGTCAAGTTTGGCCAATCGTGTGAAGAGTGGACGTATACATTTTTCTGTGAAACCGGAAGTGCAAACGCCATTGTTGTTGGCCTGTGATAATCCTAATTATTCTTTGGCACTTTTTCGAAGAATTGACTCGGAAGAAGAGAAAAGAGAGAGCTTGCAAAAGATTGCGATAAGATGTTAGCTTATCGCTTGGAGACGATACGCATTCAAGGTCTTAAATTTCTCATGGACGTTGCAATTATTAAGCAAAGTGTTGCCCATTCGGGCCTAGCAATGCACTAAAGGACATTGCCTTGTGTAGTGAGCCTGGCCTGGTTTAACATCCTGTCGATTTTCGTTCAAAGCTTGCCAAGAAAGAACCACCCACATCAATCAGGAGGACCCCCTGGATGGAAACGTCAGCTTTATCATTTGCGGGCAGCGGGAGAACCCGGGTTTGGGCAGCACGGTTTTCACCCTCGGTTGAATGTTGCATGGAACATGGTATTAGATAACTGGACTGCTTCTTCTCCATTTGTGTGCAACACAAGGCTGCGGGGCAGCACCGTTGACTGAGGGTACAGCTGTGTCGCTGATGCAATGCCTACTGCTGGTTTGGGCAGGAATTTGGAATTAGGCCATAGTGCCGGCGGTAGCTCACCTACTCTTCGTGAAGAACACCATGGGATCTTTAACGTGCACCAACGAATGCTGGCGCAGGGGACGCCTGTTTCACGTCCATCCAAGGGACAACACACCCTGCCTGTGAAACACCGGGATGACAGTTTATAGCTTGGTCGGGATTCAAACCCAGGCTAAACAGCTTAGAGGCGAATGTGCGTACCTCTATGCCATAGTGTCAGCCTACTGGACTCCTGAGATCTTGAGTTGGATCTTGACAAAGTTATCTGATGAAGACTTTTCAGCACACCTGTCAAACTGTTCTGTCATCAAGGTGTCTGGGTCTTAACATGGAGATAGATGAACATAAAAATACTGAAGTTTTGTTACAAATAGATGTACATAAATGAAGACTGTGGGAAGTGAAGAGATCCACCCTAAATCTGTCCTGCAAACCTGCTTACTACCTTAAGAGCAATATGAATATTGCTTCAACTCCATTCCAAACTGCAAGGAGAAGAAGAATTAAATACACTCAGCTTGAGGCCAATTTGTTCGGTGGTGTCCCAGTGGAGTGTGAAGCTGTTAAATAGCCTTCAATAAAATGAAGAACAGTTTGAAGTTTGGGTGAATCCACATTCACAAAAGTTGTGAGTGCCATAGCACTGGAAATGTACAAGTTGTCTGAGCATGCCTTCTTTTATAAATAATAATAAATTTTAAAAAAAATCAGTTGGTGGTGCTTGTGTGTCTTACACCCTGCGGTTCTGTCCTCTCTCTCAAGTTGTGCAGGTTCTACCATCAGCTACCGAGTCTTCATTTGAGGCGCTGCACTCCATATTTTGTCCCGACTGGCACATTCTTCCTGCACGGACCTGCAGCTCTTGGACAATGGCCCATTTCTGTGGCTCGGCCATCTTGCTGGATTGCAATGGCCGAAGATGCTATGTGGAGGTTCCATTCCACCGATGCCGCTTCTTTGCCAGCTGTGCAAAGATTTTGGGCCTGATAACCGATGTGCAAACGCCATGTACTTGTGTTAATATTGAACGTCTTTTGTTTTCCTGCTTTTCGTTCATTGACTCTTAGTCATCGTCATGTTACAATTGATTCCATTCCATGCCAAAACAGCACGCAGCTTGAACCGAATGCAGCACGACCCTGAAGAGAATTCTGCCAAGTGCAACCATTTTGATTATCAACCAAAGCGTGGCCCAATAAGGCATAACATGATCATTTTGAATCTTACAACCGAACATGTAGTAGTATTGCTTACAGTACAATTACATTGCCATTATCTGATTTGTTACTTTTTCTTTTGGAGTAAGTGAATTGCCCAAAAGGTTATCAAGTGGCACACTTACATACCTTATCAGTAACAGTAGGCCTATGTGTTGTATTTCCGTCCAGTTTGCACAAGGTAACTTTATGACTAGTTGGGAAGGAAAGGCCTCTTATAACAGTCATCCATGTTCCATGAAATAGCAGCACTCATTTTTCACATCAACTTGATTACACAATTTCCTTCAGGCTTACATTACACCATTCCCTTTGTGTCTGGCCTTTGACCCTGTTCTGACCCAGAGGGATTCTCATTGGCCGTCGGCTACCGCTCGAAGGCCGTTCGGTAATCTTCGGCCTACTTCGAAAAACCTGACCGACCGAGATAAATCTGCTCCAGTCTCGGCACAATTGCACACATTGCGGGGGTTCAGAGATCAAGCTAGGGCTATAGCTGCAGCACCGTAAAAAAAAAAATGGGGGAAAAATGGAGGAAAATGAATTTTTTGGAAAAATCCGTTTCGAAGTTGTGGTTAAATTTGTAACTGCCGTGATTGATGTCTCACCGGAGTGCATAGATCGCCGGAGCAATCAACCCGATATTGTGCGGTGCTGTGAGGGTCAAGCTCTTTTCTAGGAAATGCAAGTGACGTCAAACACGTTGTCGGGGTTTGTGTTGTGTGGGAGTGTCAGGAAACAATCACTAGCTTCTGAACATTTGGATCAAAGTCAAGGATGTGAAGGACACTCTTAATCTCTTAGCCTCACACGTCTCTCCACCGAGCATTCGCTTCTGCTTACACAAGCTCACTGAGAAGGCCACTCAGAATGCTAATCATGGTTGGCTCTCATCAGACTCCAAAATTACATTCCAGAAACAAAATGTATCGAAGAACTATTTCAACGTGGATGAGAAATTCGAGCCTCAGGTGCCCAAGTCTCATTTCCCTTGAACTCTATTATGTACAGTACAGTGTGGGGTTGCAAAGTCCTGGGCCACAGCATCAAAATGGAACACATATTGACCGCCCCCTGGTTATCAAAGACTGCTGTTCAAACGAGCCTTAAACGTAAATTACCAGCAAAACTGCTGTCGCTTCATAATTTTATAATTGCTACACAAGCTTGACTTGTCAGTCTCAGCAAGCTGGAGTCACACAATACGCATCCGGCGACGACTCCGCGACATCGTCGGACTTGTTCTGACAAAGCGCTTCCAGGATCCACCAAAATGCCATTTGCTGGCTAATGAAATCCACTGAGACAACAGGTGCCAACAAAGGAACAAGGGCCCTCAGGTGTCAAAGATTCCAGACCAATTCTGAGGGTTGTTTGGGCATGCAGAAAGACCTAACGAATGCCCCGGGATGTGTAAAAGCCAAACAGGTAAGCTTGAGTGACTTATCTAACTAACAGATTGTGCTTTCCTGGGACAGTTTACTCGGTCTGACCTGGAGGTTACATCGCACCTGGAGCATAATGCTATTACTTTTGAGAGTTAAAAAAAAAAACATACAGCAGCTTCCAGAACTTCCCACCAATGAGATTTGGGTTTGAGCGGAAACCGCTGCCGGCTTCGAAGCTGTTGGCAGCGTGAACCTTTCACGTCCTCTGAATGTTGATTTACCTGGTGACTTTAAAAGTAAACAACATTATATTCCTTAAAGGTGTTAGGTACAATTCATGTACTTCAGAAGCATAATTAACAGCCTGCTATGTAAGTGCTGGGATGACAAAGCCATCTACCCTGGCTTTGAATCCTGTCATCCTGGTTTTCACAGGAAGGGTGATTTATCAATGTGTGGGCCATCCCTCGCGTGGACGTTAAGCTGGGTGCCCCGTCTGCCGGCATTAGATGGTGGATCTTAAAGATCCCACGGCGTCCTCCGTGAAGAGTAGCCGAGCTATCGCCGGCACGCTGACCACATTCCAAAATTCTTCCATAACTACTGCTGGGAGAAGGGTGGCAAACCACCCAGCATGACCCTTGGCCAAGAAACTGCTCCGGCAGAACCAACACTCTGTAACACAGAGCATGGTACATCAGATCAGACGTAAGTGCTATCCTGCGAGACAAAGTGGATAGCAAGCTATCCTTACATCGATAGCCATCGCTTGCAGGCTCCACAAGGCTACCCTCGACGAATCTCGACCTCGATAAATCAGGGCAAAATCGCTGACACGTGGAAATAAAAGAGATTGCCGTAAGATGAGTGAAGCAGAAGGAGAGACAATTGAAATGTCAAGTGGCATGGAAAGAGGGACGCTTGAAAGAGCAATATGACGTGATCGAAACAATGAATGAACGGAAAAAAAGATGCATGAACACTTTTACCACCACTGTTCTGTCCCTATGAGATTATTCTGATTCAATGAGAAAAAACAGATACCACATCCAAGCATGGCAATTGATTGCAAAACAACAGTGGGACCAACTCAAGGGTACCGTGCATCAGGTACTACGCACGAGGAGCTTCCTTTACGCAATAGTCCAGGTACATGAGACCAAGAGGAAACGGCGCTGTTGCATAGCACCATCTTTATGGTCCTCAGCCTAAGGGTCATAATCCTGATGGATGGCCTGTCATGAACACTGTTGTCTCAACAGTCGGTGGCAAACAGGGAGGCCTGTTTGTGTCTGGAACCCTAGAGGCTTTGTAATCTAGCTTGCCCAACATGACACTCATTGGTGTTGAGAAGAAGGCCCCACAGCCCTTTGGGTAAGCTAAATGTCTATCTAAATACTGGTTCTTAAAAATGATTTGCTTATTTTCTTAGAAATAATCGTATTCAGTTCCTGGACTCGTGATGCATCTCGGGATGTCGTGTTTTTTTTTTCGAACCGCTGCAGACGTTCTGTCGTGGAGACGTTCTCGGCCTTTTTCGGCGAGCGACAAATCCCAAATACTCAATAGGCACTGAGCAATGAATACGTTCAGAAGGAAAAACTTCAGAGATCATTATGCCAATTCTATCAGAGATCATTATGCCGATATAGGTTGGAACATCGTTTTTTGTTTTTTGGCCATGTTGATATTGGGTGAGGCAAATTGAAGAGTGTGATGCTCACATATACCGGTATGCACAGTATATCACAATCCGGGTGGTGATGCGAACCTGATCCCGGCCTTTTGTGGTGTTTCCGTTGGCACTTTCATACCGAGCTGGGCTTAATTTATTGTCACGTCAGGTTAATGCCGGTCAATCCGGTAAGCGGTGCAGGCCGACCGATCAATTGCCCTTCTCATCAAGTTGCGATTGAACTTTGGAAGACAACTGATGGAAGTTTTCAACTTTCCTAGTACCTGACTTTTACAGAAATATGTAACTTGGAAATCAACATCACATTTGCCTCCGCAGTGTAATGAGAGTGAATCAGTCTGTTCCGATGTCATCTCCGCGAGATGGGGTGCTCTCTCTCTCTCTCGAATAGCGTCTCGGCAGAACCCTTCGTTATACCATTAACTGCCGCGGCACTAAATTCTTTAAAATTCCATACGGAGTGCTGCGGTAGAAGTACATCGACCTGTTGACCCAGCTGCTGACATATCTGCTGTCCTTAGGGAGCGACAACTAGGGAGGTATCTCGGGCAAATCACCATCACTCTGTGCTAATTGCCTTCTTAATGGCCTCGGTGAGCCTCTAACCCCAACCCCAGTAATCGGTTCTCATGGCAACTGCTGGCTGGCATCGGGTGCATTGTGGATGTCATCTTGGCAGCCATTTTACTTTTTCATGTTTGTGTATATTTCCCCTCACCCCTCTTTCTTTGGGGGTGAATATGTATATATCTCATCATATCTACATATATATGTATATATTTGTTCCTTGAAACAAACAAGTAAGGTGTTTTGCACTCCATGGAATGATGATGTGAATACACCTCTCAAAATTTAAGCTCTAATTTATGCTTCAGCAAGCCTAGTGTTGGCTGAACGGTGAGGGTGGTTGGCTTCAGATCTTAGGGTCATGAGTCTGAGCCCCTGTCGTGCCGTTAAAATAACACTGGGTGGGTTGATTCAGCTTGTCATCCTTTTGAGGTCGTCAAAATGACTACCGCCGGCTTTCTGGGAAGAATGAGGAGCCATTCAAGTATCGTGGGTTGGATTTGCAATCCCTCCAGGATTGTGCCACCGGAGCCAAAGAAAAATTTCCTTGGCATCCCCATGCGTCTAAAGATGTGGAAGTAGTGATTATTATTCTTCTTCTATTTATGCTTCACCTGTCATGAAATGGATGTTTGTTCAGCTGTTCAGTTTAAAAATGTGAAAGTTGAAAAATCCTAAACGATTTTTCAGAAAAGATGACCCTACCCTTACCAAATCGCCAATATCGACCTCCCCCTGCACCGATCAAGTGAAGGACTGGATGCCTTGCTTCGTTAAAGGCTACCTGCTGATCCAAGGAACTTCCTGAAGCTCCAAATGTGATGGAACCTCGAATGGGAGATCAAATCAAAGCATTTGTGTTTGATCAAGGCCAGAACTCAAATAAAATATTGATTGTCTCTTGTAACTGTTCTCCCTGGCAGAGGTGCTGAGCCATCTGCAAAGAATCCTTCGCTCTTGGCAATCTCCGGGCTCGAAGCCCGCGTGTGCGCATGCATGCAGCGCCTTGATATAAGATGACAATGTCGATTGCATAGAACCAAGCAGAAAGTTAATGACGTAAAGTTCCATTTCACTCTTTGCTTTATTTCCAAGCCAAGTGTGTAAATGAAATCCCCATTCGTTGTTTCCCTTGTCAACTCATCGTGCGCTCATCAGGCCGGCATCCCACAGAACAGAACAATCATTTTCCCAGCTGTATGTCAGGAAGCAACATGATGGAGGAGGAGAAGGAAGAGGAGGGAGAAAAGAACATCGAGATAACCAGCGATCTCAGAGTGAAACCCGACATCCATCTCCTCACACCTGAGGAAGTCATGGCCACACGCACACGCACACACACACACACACACACACACACACACACACACACACACACACAAACAGTGGCCTGTTTCCCAAAACCTAGGGGTTTACAAAACACATGTGAAGAGGTGCTTGTGTTGAAGTGCTCGCATATAATCTGACACCATAAGAGCTTCCTCAAGGCTCGCTCCGGATGCCAGAGGGTTTCCTGCAATGGACATGTGCAAATTGTCACCAGTGTAGTGTTTTTTTTCGATATATATTAAAAGATGTATTTATTTATTTATGTATATTTCATTTTATACACATATATATGTACATGTATAGAAAGATGTATATATATTTATATTACTTACATAATATAATATATGCTACATAACTACATAAAATATACCAATAAACACTATACTAACACACCACATATATAAATACATATCACCATAATAAATAAATATATAATATAAATATAATATACTAATAATTATTACATATAATTTTATTACATATACAGCTCGGGAAAAAAATAAGAGACCACTCAAAAAAATTTTTAATCAGCATCTCTACATGTATGGCAGCCATTCCATTCCAGTGTCTGTTGAATTCCAACACAGGCACAGCTCATTATACTTAGTGAGGTACTGATTAGGTGATCACCTGAACCGAATCTTATTTAACAAGGAAAAGTATGAAAACCACTGCTGTGGTCATCACTATCCTCTTGCATAGGACCAGCTGGATGGCAAAAACAGTGCTGGTGTACCTAAAAAGTAATTGGAATCAAAAAAAAATAACTATTGACCATGCTAAAAGTTTGAAAAGAAAATTTGAGTGAGGAAAGAAAGGGTTCAATTCTGGCTTTACTGCAGAGGATACAGTGAGCGTCACGTCGCTTCCTCACCTTAAAATTCTAAAGACGGCGGTTCATAAGAACAAGGTAAGCAGCAGACATTGGGGACAACAAAGTACAGACTGGCAGAGCGCGAAAACGACTTTCCACTGACCGGGATGACCGCCAACTCATTCGAATGTCACTCAACAACCGTAGGATGACATCAAGTGACCTACAAAAGAATGGCAAACGGCAGCTGGGGGGGGGGGGGGGGTGAAGTGCACGGCGAGGACGGTTCGAAACAGGCTCCTACGGGCAGGGCTGAAGTCGTGCAAAGCTATAAAAAAGCCTTCATCAATGAGAAGCAAAGAAGAGCCAGGCTGAGGTTTGCAAAAGACCATAAGGATTGGACCTAGAGGACTGGAGTAACGTCATCTTCTCTGATGAGTCCAATTTTCAGCTTTGCCCAACACCTGGTTGTCTATGGTTAGCGGAGAACTGGAGAGGCCTACAAGCCACAGTGTCTCCACACCCACTGTGAAATTTGGTGGAGGATCGGTGATGATCTGGGGGTGCTGCACAGGCTGAAATCGGGCAGATTTGTCTTTGCGAAGGACTCATGAATCAAGCCACGTACAAGGATGTCTGGCAGAACACTTGCTTCCTTCTGCTCTGACATGTTCCCCAACTACGAATTGGTTTTTCCAGTAGGACAATGCTCCATGCCACACAGCAGGTCAATCAAGTGTGGATGGAGGACCATCAGATCAAGACCCTGTCATGGCCAGCCACAATCTCCAGACCTGAACCCCATTGAAACCTCTGGAATGTGATCAAGAGGAATATGGATGTCAAAGCCATCAAACAAAGCCGAGCTGCTTGAATTTTCGCCAGGAGTGGCATAATACCCAAACAGCAATGTGAAAGACTGGTGGAGAGCATGCCAAGACGCATGAAAGCTGTGATTGAAAATCAGGGTTATTCCGCAAAATATTGATTTCTGAACTCTTCCTCAGTTAAAACATTGGTATTGTGTTGTTTAAAAATGAATATGAACTTGTTTTGTTTGTATTATTTAGGTCTGAAACACTGAATCTTTGTTGTTATTTTGACCAGTTGTCATTTTCTGCAAATATATGCTCAAATGACAATTTTTTATTCGGAATTTGGAGAAATGTTGTCAGTAGTTTCAGAAAAAACAAAAATGTTCATTTTACTCAAACACATACCTATAAATAGTAAAACCAGAAAACTGATAATTTTGCAGTGGTCTCTTAATTTTTTCCAGAGCTGGAAATACACACACATATATATATATATATATATAATTTATATATATGTTGTTGTTGTTCTCTTTCGGCTGCTCCGTTAGGGGGTGCCACAGCGGATCATCCGTTATGATCCGCATATCTGATTTGGCATAGGTTTTACGCGATGCCCTTCCTGAGCAACCCTGGTCGCCTCTTACGACACAGGGATAAGGATTGGGTTTCGCCATGATCGGGCTGCCCTACACCCTCTCATAGCACGGCCCAGCAGAGCTCCGTCCTCAAGCGATCCTCCAACCCAAGCCTCCGAGTAGCCGGATTACAGGCGCACGCCATAGCCCGGTTTACACATATATATGTATATATGATGTATATATACATATACATATATATACATAATTGATATATATATATATAATATTTGTATATATATTTTTTATGTATATATATTTTTTAATGTATATATATGAATATATATATATATATATTGTTATATGTATGTATGTATATATATATATATATATATATATATTATATATATATATATATATACTATATACTGGGAAAGTGGGTGCGCCTGTAATCCGGCTACTCGGAGGCTTGGGATGGAGGATCGCTTGAGGACGGGAGCTCTGCGCTGGCGCGCTTGAGAGGGTGTAGGGCAGCCGGAATCATGGCAAACCAATCCTTATCCCTGTGTCGTAAGAGGTGACCAGGGTTGCGTCAGAAGGGCATCCGGCGTAAAACCTGTGCCAATCAGTATGCGGATCATAACGGATATCCGCTGTGGCGACCCTAACGGAGCAGCGAAAGAGAAGAAGATATATAATATATACAGTATATGTAGTGCCTGTAGAAAGTCAACACCCCTTTTCAAAATTTTCACCTTTTGTTGCCTTAGCTGGAATTAAATTGCAGTGTAGCTTTGGCGTTGTGCTTTGGGTCGTTGTCATGCTGAAAGATGAATTCCGTCCAATTTTCAGCTTTCTTGGGCAGAGGGTAGCAGGTTTTCCTCCAGGATTTTTCTGTATTTTGCTTCATCCATTTTCCCTTCTATCCTGACAAGTGCTGCTTTCCCTGCTGATGAGAAACATCCACATTACGTGATGCTCCCACTACCACACTTCACAGTGGGGATGATGTTCTTTGGGTGATGTGCTGTGTTGGGTTTGCACCAAACATAATGTTTTGCATTTAGGCCAATAAGTTTTTTGAGTAATGGCTTCCTTCTTGCTACCCCACCGTACAGGCCAGACTTGTGTAGTGCTTGGGATAATGTCACACGCACACAGTGCCCAGTCTTTACGGTAAAGGCATGTCGCTCTTTCAATGTTTACAATGGCTTCTTGGTGGCTTCTCTGATTCGTCTCCTCCTTGCTTGGTCATACATTTTGGAGTGAAGGCCTGATGTATGCAGGGTCTTGGTTTGTACCATACACCTTCTACTTCGTAATGATTGTTTCTTGACTGTGCTACCGAGGGACACTCAAAGCCTTTGAAAATTTTTATACTCATCCCCTGATCTGTGCCTTTCCACAACTTTATCTCGGAGGTCTTTTGAAGCTCCTTGGTTCTCATGGTTAAGTGTTTGCTGTGAAATGCACTTCCCAGCAGTGTTACGAATTTCGCCCGTCCGGCGTGCTGTCGGCCGCCTTGATCTCGAATGGTGACCGCGTTCGCCCACCGAACGGACAATTTCAGTCGTGACCCTCGGGAACTACGCCAGGAGCCAGTCACGGTGGGGTTTAAACTCACCCACAACTCAGTCCGCATTCTAACCTGCGCGAAATGGGTCCGATCGCCGAATGGTCGATTACCTAAGTACCCGCGGGATAGCGTACCGAGGAGTTGTACCACGCCACAGGTCGACTCCGGACACGAACCGCTTAAGCGGCTCGTTCCGTGCTACAGGGATACAAGCGGAGTTATCGTCGACCTTGACGGTTCAGATTAGTTTACCGGGTGTTTTAAACCCCACTATTAATCCCTTACGTGATGCAAGATGGAGATTCAAAACATAGGAAAGGACGCAGCGAAACGGGGAACAATTGGACCAGCACATTTTATTCCACGCACACGGCAGCATGGAAGGCACGTATATTACAGTCAAGCAAGAAACACAATAAAAGCAAGCAGATCTACAACCGAATATGATTTACACGCAACACTTATAACAGTTCTACTTTTCAAGACTGGCGCACCACGGACATTTATACAAAACCCCAAAAGAAAAGAAAGTCGCGACTTCCTTAGCGCGTCGAGTCCTTGGCGACCGTAACTCCGAGTCCCTCTGGCGTGGTCCACTTGCTCGTGCCTCGCGCCTGCACGTGTCGTCCGCCCGACAGGGACGAACGAACAGAACCTCCGACAGGAACAATCACCACAACTCTCGACAATCGACCGAACCAACCAAGCAAGGACTCTCCAACAACTCTCTCCTTTTGTAGGGTGGGGCTCCGCCCTTCGCTCCACCCGTTTCTGGCCCACCTCCCTTCTGGAAGCTTCCAAAAAGGGCGTGCCCTCTCGTTCCCCCTCCCGCACCGTGCGGGGACGAGGAAAGTCAGTTTTGGCTCGGGGCCAGGAATTTCCCCAAAATCAGGCCCCACCTTTTTTCACTTTGACCTCTGGCTCAAATCGCACATCCCCATGCCAAAGCGCGGGCGTTTTGGGCGGAGATCTTGCGGGAGATATTAAGCGGGAGGTTTGCGGCGGAGATGCCCTTCGCACCCTGGTTGCTGCTGCACTCTCGCTCCTTTCATCCGTCCCGGCGGATCGTGACCGCACGGTGCTCGTTGAATGGCGAGTGGCGAGATTGGTGGTAGCGTAGTTGTGGAAGGTGGCGTCGTGGTGTGAATGCGATGATTGTTGGCGTCGTGTAGTGAATGGCGTGATCGTTGAGATGTTGGTTTGGCGATCGTTGTTGTTCTTGCACCAAAATAACGACAGCAAAAGAAAAACGGCTAACTGAAGAATCGCAGCCCGAATGGATCACATATATCCTCTACACAACGGGTTTGGGCTAACTACACATGAACTTACGATATATCTCACCTGAGGCCCTTTATGGTGTAATGCGAATTTCCACAGCCGTACAGTAATGATTGTCTTGACTGTGCTCCGAGGACACTCAAGGCTTTGAAATTATTATACTCATCCCCTGATCTGTGCCTTTCACAACTTTATCTCGGAGGTCTTTTGAAAGCTCTTGGTGATCATGTTAAGTGTTTGCTGTGAAATGCACTTCCCAGCAGAGGAAACCTTCAGGAACAGCTGATTGATTTTATTCTGAAATAATCAGAATCACGACAGTTTAACACAGGTGGAGACCAATTAACTTGGTGTGTGATTTTGAAGGTGATTGGTTTCACCTGAGCTTATTTACAATTGCTATTATAAGGGGGGTGGACACTTATCCAACCAAGATATTCTAGTTTTGCATTTTTAATTAATTTTCTGAAATTTATAGAATTTCTTTTTCACTTGGACGTTGTGGGTTACGATGTGTAAATTTAGTTTGACATAGTCTGATTTAATGCAATTTATTTCCAGGCTATAAGGTAACAAAAGGTGACAATTTTGAAAGGGGGTGTAAACCTGCTGCTCTCTCCTCCTTCCCATTAGGTTTTTGGGTTCATGTCTGAATCCTGGCCTTTCCCACCGATCAGCCATCTGTCTCATGGCCACATGGTGCTCGAATGACGTCACAATCACATGATAATTAACACACTTACGATCCCAAATCCACTCAAGCTTTTGCTCAATTTGGATACGAGTTGCGAGATATTGTTCTCAGGACTTTCCCTCGAAAGACTGAACGTTTTCATTTACAAATGTCTCTGAGCAACTGTACGTTTCCATGGGAGGATCATCTCAGAGGGATCGCTCCCTTTCAATACAACTGGGAGCCACATCACGAGCATTGTGGGTATCCGTCAGCAGTGTGATGTCCCCCTGAGGCCTCTTGGGAGAGAGGAGCATATGTTTCGGGTGCCTCTTGATTTTCAATCCGTTCGTGTAATTCACAAAGTACGTAGGATATGATGTGGACATCGCACAATTTGTGGACTGATGAG
The DNA here is from genome assembly GCA_035128595.1 of Eptatretus atami. Classification (NCBI taxonomy): domain Eukaryota; kingdom Metazoa; phylum Chordata; class Myxini; order Myxiniformes; family Myxinidae; genus Eptatretus; species Eptatretus atami. Next base: position 183,034,379 of record CM068952.1, read on the forward strand.
GTCGTTTTTTCAATATGTATTCATCCTCATCCTTTTGCAAAATATAATTTAAATAAAGATAAATTATAAAACATCAACAGAAGATTATTGCTGTTAATACAGTAAACATTGAAGTCATTTAAAATGATACAAGCCATCTATTTATTTTGTACGCTAACAGGGGAATCACTCACGGGCGTTGACCGGATAATATGGCTGTTATGGGATTTATTTTCCAATGATGCCAACTCAAATTTCAAAGTTTATTTCACAAACCTTATTGTTTTTCTGTTGTCCCATTACCCAGCTTAACCAACCCTGAACGACAAACCTGAGTACCTTGTGATGAAACACCAGGAGAGAAGTTTTCGAGTCAAATTCCAGTCTCTTGGGGCTTGGACCCTAACTAGACCATTCTTATGACTGTACACTACCAAGTGAAGAAGTACAGGACGTGAGTCGCGAGTTCGAAAACATTAGGATTTCATAGATTCATCCGATACCGATAATCGATAGCTTTTCGGGGTTCTTCCATCCAATTCCCCGAACAAGTGCAATCACTGTCTCTGATGTAACAGATGCAAGATAATGAAAGATGGTGATGATGATGATGCTGATGATGAGTTGTCTAACCTGGGTTCGAATCTCGAGCAGCTTTAAGGTGTTGCTCTGCTCTCGAAACTGTCAACCTGGTGTTTGACATGCAGGATGAACGGTAAGAGGTTAGTTTAGCTGAAGGGCTCCTCTTTCATCACTGGTCGTTGGTTGGTTGAGTTAAATACCTCACGGTGTCTTTCGAGAAGTGTTGGCGAGTTATTGTCAGAACCCAGAACAAATCCTTAATTTCTACTCTGACAATGGGAAGGCAACGGCAAACCATAAAGTATAACCAAACCAACCAGTATAACCAAACCACGAAGTATAACCAATATAACCAAAACCACCAAGTATAACCAAACCACCCAGTATAACCAAACCACCAAGAAGTATAACCAAACCAACCAGTAAAACCAACCCACCCAATAAAACCAAACCACCCAGTGGCCAGAACTGTATAACCAAACCACCCAGTATAACCAAACAATCCAGTATAACCAAACAACCCAGTGTAACCAAACCACCAAGTATTTCCAAACCACACAGTATTACCATACCACCCAGTGCCGAGTCCTGTGTAACCAACCACCCAGTACAACTAAAGCAACAAGTATAACCAAACCACCCAGTCTAACCAAACCAATGAGTCTAACCTATTCAAGACTGGTTTATCTATCTACAAATAATGTTATCTTTGAATAATGTTACCTTGAACAAGATTACCTTTGAATAATGTTATCTATGAATAATGTTACCTTTGAACAAGGTTACCTTTGAATAATGTTACCTTTGAACAAGGTTATCTTTGAACAAGATTACCTTTGAATAATGTTATCTTTGAACAAGATTACTTTGAATAATGTTATCTTTGAATAATGTTACCTTTGAACAAGGTTACCTTTGAATAATGTTACCTTTGAATAATTTATCTTTGAACAAGATTACCTTTGAATAATGTTATCTATGAATAATGTTACCTTTGAACAAGGTTACCTTTGAATAATGTTACCTTTGAATAATGTTACCTTGAACAAGGTTACCTTTGAATAATGTTACCTTTGAATAATGTTACCTTTGAACAAGGTTACTTTGAATAAGGTTATCTTTAAATGTTACCTTTGAATAATGCTACCTTTGAATAAGGTTATCTTTGACAATGTTACCTTTGAACAAGGTTACCTTTGAATAAGGTTATCTTTGAATAATGTTACTTTGAATAATGTTACCTTTGAACAAGGTTACCTTTGAATAAGGTTATTCTTTGAACAAGGTTACCTTTGAATAATGTTACCTTTGAATAATTTACTTTGAATAATGTTACCTTTGAACAAGGTTACCTTTGAATAACGTTACCTTTGAACAAGGTTACCCTTGAGTAATGCTGAAAGAAGTGAAACGTGTTTCCGTTATGTCGGTAATAAATAATGTAGAATATTCTGCATTTTGCTTTCATTTCATCCTGTTAGCTGTCAGGGCAATATCCCGGAGTTCGCGCTTTAAATCTATTTTATAATTTCTAAATCACACTTCATCATAACACTTCATCACTGATATGCTTAATAAGCTTAACAGCCTCGGCCTGCACAACTTTTCCACCCTCCAGGATATCATAACTCACAATACAATTTCAAATGTGGATTGTAAACAGCTCGATAAATGGCATTTGTCAAAACATGATATACGAGTGCTGACGATGTGGGTCCGAGTACGGACGACCTTTCCGCTTTCACACAACACTCGTGTTTTATATTCTAATGGAACCTTCATAATAATAAACACCCATAGCAGGTGATGACAGGTCAGCGTCCGGTCTTGAAGACTTGTACGCTATGGGTCTCGCAAGATTGTGTGTGTGTGTGTGTGTGTGTGTGTGTGTGTACACATGTGTATGTGTTTGTGTGTGTACACAAAGTGTGTGTGTGTGTGTGTACATATGTGTATGTGTGTGTGTACATGTTATGTGTTTGTGTGTATTTTGACCCAAGGCGGCAGCACCCCAAAACATGAAATGAACCGTTTTCCCCCCATTTCTTAACGGTGTGTGCTTAAACCAAGGAGCCAAACACGTAATGAAACTCAATAACAATCAAGGTGGTACAAGGTAAAGAGCTGATTGCGTTCAAATTGAACGTTTCTCCGGTACTAGACCGAGGGTAGGACAGTTCACAACATTTACATCACACTGCCCTTTCAAAACCAACTGTGGGTTGACCAACCACTTTGGGATGGACATCTTGGGATGCCACATTAGATCCACAGTGGAAATGCTTCATTCCACAAATTAACTTACACTTGCTTTGAAGGAGTCTTTTTCCCACTATTACAATAACGTCGATGCGGACGGTATCTACCAATATTGCGTACAAAGTCTTCGTGACACCCTTTCAGTAGAAATCCATATATCGTCCAAACACCGCTGCGATGCTCTCGGCCACACACAACTTGACGTTACAATCTGACAATGGCCATGGAAACAGGCCAACATGTCTGCCCTTCAATCTGCTAGTTACTACCCAACCTGACGGACAAAGGAACACCATGATTATCCGACATAATAATACCTATTTGGTCGTTGTAAAAATTGCCCAGGTGTTTCATGCTCTGCAGGTGAAAGCTTCTCACCCAATCCACTTTTAATCATGCTCATCCATATTCAGTATGATGCATCATGTGTTCGGCAATCAAGGCACGTATTGGTAATTCGGTTAAAGTAGCAGCGCACCGAGCGGCCGGACCCGTGACGGAGTGGGTGAAGCCTTGTTGCGTTGCCATAACCGGTGTGGGCTCGATTCCTGCCACACCACCTGATGGAGTGGTTATGTGTCGAGGATAGCCGGCTTAATGTACTCTGCCGCTTCGCTGCTATTCTGTAAGATAGAGTATATGGTTGTTGTTTTTTTCTTTGTTTTGTTTCATGTGTGCATCATTCTTTCTGCTGTAAATAAGAAACAACCGAGTCGAGGGCGAGTTCATGCATCCCCGATGAGGAATTTCAACGGACGCAAGCACGGGGGACATTTTTCATCGACGGCTATTCCACATTGCATATAAATCACAGTGAGCCATCAAATGCCCCTCGGCCCTCGCTGAGGCTTGGCAACAAGAAAGCATTCGCTTTGGCTGCAAACTCGCTCCGACGAGTCAACGACGCGTGTGGAGGCACGCGTGCGCCGCCATCTTTAATTTCGTTCAAGGCCTGGTGGTTTGGGCTGTGTCCGCCCCACGTCATGGCATAGCCAAGCAGCCGACAATCAACGTCATCAGACTCGCTTGGAAGCGTGATTTCCTTGATTTTAATCACGTGGAGCATTATGATGCTTGAAAAAACAAACACCACAGACCTCGTCAAATGTGCAAGCATGACCATTTTGTCCAGGCCTCAAACAATATAACATGGAGCTGTTAGCGAACCACACTTGTACTATGAGGCAATCAAGGAGGCCTCAAATGCAATGAATCGGTGAAATTGATTTTATTTATTCAGTTCAGGTTAAGATTATAATTGCGTCATCTCCTAAAAGTGTTGGCATTTCTCGACAGGAGGCCGAGGCCTGAGGTCTGCTCCTCGTCCTCTAATCCCTCCATCTTGTTGCAGCCCATGTAGTTGCACACGGTCTTCCTGAATGCCACACCTTGTTACCCTCCTCAATGCCAAGCTGAACTCTCACCCCAATTATTTTCATCCCTTTATTCTCTCGTCTGTTGAACTGACTCCCTGTGTCTTTATTCTCATGCCCCTCCCTCAATTCCTTCAAGAGTGCTGCCCATGGTCACCTCTACCTTTCTCCAGCGATGAAGCCAAAGCACAAGATCTGCCACTGTCACATCGCAGGCAGCTCTCCTTCGGTCGTGTTCCCTCTATTCTTTCAGCCCTCCGACCATCCCTAACAACTCCGGTCAAGGGTGTCGTTCTGGAAGACTGCATGGTGCTGGCATCAAGAAGGTAAGAGCATAACGTCTTAGAAATGAGGGATCTCTGGATTGCTCCTGGGAGACTGATCGGCTATCTCTGTCAGATGACTGTTCGAGCAAAACTTACCGGGGCTAATCAACAACAACAACAACTCCAGGGTGCACACGTTTTTCCAGGAACCTCCTCCCAGTTGAACTTCCAAAATCCAGACTAATTACACCCCTTAACTCGTTCGTTCCTCACTTCTCCCTTGTGGAACCACCTTCCAGAGGTCATGCTATCCCATGTTTCTCTCTCAAGTATCATGCAGGTGGTGTACCAGCAGCTCATGTCATCCCCCATCAATATCCACAATCGTTATTGGCCCCATGAACCCTTCCCTTCGCAACCCACTTTCTTGCAGGTTGCAGTGTTTCACTCTTCTTTACTGTTCGTTAATTGCCCTTTCGTATTGTGTCCGAGAGTTCCCAGCTGCCAATACAATCATCAGTTCATACGACCCATCATCTTGCTCTTCCAAGAGCCTCGACCTTGCAGAGAAAAAAATACCCATCCCGGTTCCCCTCTAAGTAGAAGAGGCCGGGATGCTCCACTCCCAACCCCATGCCTTTCCTATCTACCACTCTTCCACCCACGTATCCTCCCCCCCCTTTGATCTCCTGCCAGTTTGTAAACCTGCTGCCTCTTTCATTTCAGCTCACGAAGCCAACTTCTGCGTACAATTATTGTTTTAACGTGCATCGACATTAAAATTTCAAAACCTGAGAATGACCAGAGCCTGTCGCAACAGAACTTTCCATTTCACAAGATTATATTCATTTATTTATTTATTTTAATGCAACTTTCAGCACCTCATTGCATTTCTCAGTCATTTCGGCGTTGGCAGCCACATCTCCTCTACGATTGGCTTAGAAGAGCACTTCTGACGTCACGCGTGTTTGGACCAGAGTTATATATATAACTATGTTGTCTGAACACAGAGTTATAATTGATGTTGTCTTCATTAACTCACCACTCAATAACCACCCTTACAACAAACTAACCATTCAGTACTATTGAGATACCGTTCCTTTTTGCCCCCCGACAATAACTACCATTGACTACCACTTAAACACCATAAATCCACCATTAATTGACATGTGTATAAATACCACTAACCACATTTATTATAAAGGGCCTTTAGGCAAGTTGTTCCAGCGATGGTGATGAAGTTGTTTGATAATTTCACCCCACATTGGAAGTTTTACTGCAGTTCCTGACAGAACATCTACATTGTCCCAAATTACCTTCACCCCTTTGCCGAATCATACACAAAAAGGCTCCATTATACTCGACCCTTTGCTGTGAACCGCTGTATATAGGGCAATCACCGAGGCCAGTCGGGTGAGTCGAAGAGAGTTTGGTATCATTATCACCAGAGGGTCCAGCAAGGAATTTCGACCAATACGCTCTCGAAGGAAAGCCTACTAGAACAAAACATGAACTCAAGGCACTCCAAACAGACCAATCGGAGCGTTATTAAAGAAATCCGCCACTCACCCCCAGGGATGGAAATTGAAACTCGCACAAAGAATGGAAAACCATATCTCTAATTTGGCCTCCAAAGCCAGTCGCTGACTGGGCATCCTCCATCGTGCAAAGTCCTTCCTTGGCACACCTGTACTCCTCTCCACCTGCAAGGTCTTCATCCACAGCTCGATGGAGTACTGCTCTCCCCTTTGGGCTGGCTCCCCTGCCTCACATCTTGCACAGCTTGACGCCATGGAAACCAAGGCTTTTAAGATCATTAGAATCTCCCGAGATAAAGCTGAGTCTATGGACCTATCATTTCGCGATTGCAGACATGTCTGTGATCTCTCTGTGTCTTCTTCTACCTCCTTTCTGGTCTTGCACCCGCTGCTCTTTCCGTTTCTTTGTCTCCCTCACCCCTAGGTTTCTGCAGGGCTCACAAGGTCCACCATCAATCTCCTTCTGGTGAAACTACCCAAATCCAGGATCACTGCTCACCTTCACTCATTCGTTTCCCTTTTTTTCTCCACTTTTGGAATCAACCTCCACATCCTCTTCAATCTCATTCTTCCCTGCAGGTCTTCAAGACTGCTATGCACCACCATCTCAGATCACCTTCAATCCAAAACCATGATCTTTACCCTCATTAACCCCACCCAAATCCCTCCTTCCAATTTTCCAGTTTTCCCTCCTTGGAGTTTCCTTCTGTATCCATATTGTCCACCCCATGCATCCACTGTGTCCAACTTGTCCATTCCACGCATGCGTGTTTTGCGTCCTGTTTTTGTGCCTTATGTCCTGATCCGTTCAGTGTACCAGCTCTTCCACGAGCGTCGAGTATGTATACAAAATGAATGTCCCTTCATTCAACTACCCTTTTAGATGGACCTCATGATTCTTTACCCTCACTACCTATACCCCATGCCTGGTGTTGGCCTAATTGTTAGGGTGGTGGGCTTTATATCCAAGGGTCCTGAGTTCAAAACCCGCTCAGCTGTTGAATTAAAACCAGGTGGCGTTAACTCGGCCTGTCATCCTTCTGAGGTCGGCAAAATGAGTGCCAGCATGCTGGTATCCTGTGTCGGAGTGGCAACCCGTCCAGGATTCTGCCCAATAGCCAAGGAGACTGCTTAAGCAGCACCAACGCTCTACACAGAGTTTGGTCCCAATCTCCTCCTCCAAAACCCCTCCAAAATTTTTGCACCTCCAACATAATTCAACACATGATGTACAGTCGGCCCAAAGGGGTTTAACCGTTGGAATTGTAAAGAAGACTGTGTTGCAAAATAGTTTGGTTAAACTCGCTCATCACCTTGTATGTCAGTCCACAAACTTACTGATAACCCCTCGTATTCATTGGTCAAGCCAAGCATCTCATTCAATCTCTTGTTGGAGGCTCGCCATTCATCACGGTCCCCTGCGGCGGTTCGCAATCAAGAGGTCTGTCCCATCCAGAGCCGTGTACAATCGGTAGGACCTTGCTCTCTGTACACAGTTCTGGTCTCATCGATCGAACGAATGCACCAAAGCAAGAATAAAATATAATAATCTTAGTCTGCTGGCTGCATCATTTCTTGGGCGCATCTCTGCAGGGTCGCCTGAAGATCAGGAATGAACATTTTGGTCATGGCACCGGCACACCATGGCCTTTGATTTTCGAGATATGGCTTTGCATCTCTAATTTAGTGTTGCAGATGAGACCGTCGGATTCAGGATCCCCTCCTGTGTACCCATTGATGCAGTACCCTAGTTCCTGGGACCAATCGAGGTTATAATTTACTTTCGGACTTGGAATCGAACCCAGACTACACAAGGAAAGGGGAATTCGCTTCCTCTGGGCCATCCTGCGAGTATCCGAAACGATACATGTAGTTCGTGCTCCATGGTGCGTTCCCTCCTGCTGGCACTCTACTAGATGGGCAGCAGGCACATTCAGATCCTCTGGGAATTGAAGCAGATTATGGAAATTGCTACCGTTAAGGTTTTCTTGAACACACACCATATATACACGAAACACACACACACACAAATCACACTCACACACACACAAACCACACTCACACAAATCACACTCACACACACATACACACACACACATACAGCACTGGGAAAGTAACACACACAGCATATATAAATTATAAACACGTGCTGTGCAAGTCATGAATAGATAAACACCCTGTTCGAGGTGGAATGGTGTGTCGTGTCACCGAATTGGATTATCGAGCCACGAGGAGCGGCATTCCAAGTGGAAACTTCGAAACTTCCACGAATTCTGCACTGTTTCACTTCCCCAGGTTGAACCTCGTCAGGAGAAATGAACAATGTTAGTACATCATGATTATTCCATACATGGAAACATGTGAACAGTTTACATTTAATGAGTATATACATTATATATATAATATATATATATATATATTATATAATATATATATATATATATATATATATATATATATATATATATATATACAGGGGGCTGCAAAAGTAGGTATACAGTAATGAAAAAATTCCACTTTACCTGCAAATAAAAGATGTATTATAGAAAATTACGAAAATAAAAATATTAAAAATGGTAATAATGATTTTAATGAATTGAATGAATTCTAGTATTAAATGAATCCTAGCACCACTATTATAATACTGGTAATACTGGTATAATCCTTACTGTATACCTACTTTGTCAGCCCCTGTAATATAATATATTATTTATATATATATATATATATATATATATATATATATATATATATATATATATATATATATATATATATATATATATTATGACCAATCATAAAAAGTGTAATTATTAATAAATTGATATTTTGTGACAAATCATAAAAAGTGTAATTATTAATTAATGACATTTTATTACCAATCATATGTAGTGTAATTATTAATTAATGAGATATTTTATTACCAATCATATGTAGTGTAATTATTAATTAATAAGATATTTTATGACCAATCATATAAAGTGTAATTATTCATTAATGAGATATTTTATGACCAATCATATAAAGTGTAATTATTAATTAATGAAATATTTTATGACCAATCATATGTAATGTAATTATTCATTAATGAGATATTTTATGACCAATCATATAAAGTGTAATTATTAATTAATGAGATATTTTATGACCAATCATATAAATGTAATTATTAATCAATAAGAATATTTTATGACCAATCATATAAAGTGTAATTATTAATTAATGAGATATTTTATGACACAATCATATAAAGTGTATATTAATTAATGAGATATTTTATGACCAATCATATAAAGTGTAATAATTAATTAATGAGATATTTTATGACCAATCATATAAAGTGTAATTATTCATTAATGAGATCTTTTATGACCAATCATATAAAGTGTAATTATTAATTAATGAGATATTTATGACCAATCATATAAAGTTTAATTATTAATTAATTAATGAGTTTTTTATGACCAATCATAGTAGTGTAATTATTCATTGAGATATTTTATGACCAATCATATAAAGTGTAATTATTAATTAATGAGATATTTTATGACCAACATATGTAGTGTAATTATAATTAATGAGATATTTTATGACCAATCATATAAAGTGTAATTATAATTAATGAGATATTTTATGACCAATCATATAAAGTGTAATTATTACTTAATGAGATATTTTACGACCAATCATATAAAGTGTAATTATTCATTAATGAGATATTTTATGACTAATCATATGAAGTGGGTATGTGAGCCATGGATTGAATAATAAACAAAACGATGGAGTTTCTTGGACCATTGTGACATCTCGTTCTGAGATCTTTTCGAGCGCCCCAGGTGTCGACATTGATGGACAAGCTGGACATCAGCGACACGTTTAGGTGGATTATTAAATTAATGGACACATTAACACTGTGTTTGGGCCTTTCAAACTGGGATTGCATCATCATAAGCCGTGGGTTCAGTTGGGAACACAAAATGGATGAACCCACCATATTTGGCTTCAAATCAAGGACAACACTCCGATTCCTTCATCAATGCACTAAATATCAAATTTTGTAAATAAATCAAAAGATCCTCGCGATGAAATTATATCATCTTGTCTATTATAGTGACGTTTGATGACGTAATATCAGCGAGTAACGCAAGCCATTGATAAACAATATAGAATGCGGTAGCTATATGTCAATGATCGTGCACACAGTATTGTAAAACTCATACACTTCAGAGAAGAGATGAACCGGGAAAAACGAAGTCTGGAAAAGGAAAAACGGAAACACGATGTGGAATTGAACTACTGAAGGAAGAAGGTAAGAATAGGCAATCGAAAAGAGAAAGCCTGGAAAGGAGGTAAAAAGAGGAAGTATTGGGTCAAAATTAGCAAGGAATTCGGTGAGGGAATGGATGAAATGAGGAAGAAAGAATGTGAAAGAGGTGTGGAGATGAGGACGGAATAGAAAAGAAAGCTTCTGAGTTACTGAAACACCAAAACAAAGAAACGGGATTACAAAACGAACTGAGGATGTTAAAAGAGGAAAGAAAGAGAACGGAGAATGAAACGTTAAGGAACACACTGAACAGATCAACAGCTGAAGCCAAGGCCAGATTGCAGAATAAGGAACAAGAGAGACAGTGGAATAAAAAGCAAAAAGAGTATGAATTGAAACTGAACAACAAAGGAAAAAACAAGGTTGGAGTACGAGGAGATAGTGACAGAACAAGGAATGAAACAGGAAAGGGAGATTAACCAATTGAGGAAACTATGAGATTGGAGAAGGAAGAACGTGAGAGACAGTGGGATAGAAAAAAAACAACATGAATTTGAGGTTGACCAATTGAAAGAAAAAGCAAGGTTGGAGAACGAGGAGATAGTGAAAGAACAAGGAATAAAACAGGAAAGGGAGCTCAACCAATTGAAAGAAACGATGAGATTGGAGAATGAAGAACGTGAGAGACAGTGGGGTAGAAAACAAAAACAATATGAGTTTGAAATTAACCACTCAAGGAACAGCAAAATTTGAGTCCACGGAGATGGAAAAGCTCCGGAAAGAAAATGAACAACTAAAGGGCTCAGAGAGGAGAATGACTCAAATGGGAAGGAAAATGGACGGAAGAAAAGGAAATAATAAAGGAGGTAGCCGGTGACAACGACGGAGACGCAGGAAATAGAAATAACAGAGACCGGGAGATAGAGGAGAGAGGGGTGAAGTGGACGCAACAAAGGACGAACACACACACATGGAGTAGTGATGACAATGGGGTTGAGCTTGAGAATGTGTTGGAACCCGATGCAAGCAGCAGGATAGCCTCCTTCAGGAATGAAGGAAGAAATGTGGCCCTTGAGGCGGATCGCGACGAGGTGAGTCCGGTCGAGCCTTGCGAGTAGAGGGGGCGAGTGCTGTGAATGGTGCACGTGGAGCTTGGGGTATGGAGACCCCGGGAGCACTTGAGGTAGCGCAAATCCCCAGCGTGGTCGTCCCGGTGTGTGTGGTTACGAGTGTGGCGAAATGCGTGCTGGAAAGCACGCATTGCGTGAGTGAAAAGGTGTGTTAAGGGAGAAGCGCCTGTGTGAAAGAGACCGCGTGTGTGAGAGCGCTGTATGTGAGGGAGATGGCGGTTGGCATGCGCGAACATGCAACCGCATGTCCGAGTGTCATGTCGAGTTGATGTGTAGCGTCGTGGCACGTGGGAGTTTGTGCGCGAGAGTGCGACGGAGATGGTGCCTGACGTGGACAAAGCCGGGTAGCGCCGTAGCTATTTTGGGGACCGTGCCGTGTTTGCACGGCAGCACACATGGGGTCCGTGCTGTGCTACGCACGAAGCCGCCACGTGCGCGCCTGCGGGAGTGAAGCCGCGTCCATAAAGCATGCGGTGGATTAGCCGATCCGCGGACGGACAGAAGTAGGCTGGATAATGGATTTGACCGGATGGGTTCTCCAGGCGGGCATGTGTGTGAAGCTCCGACGAGCAGAGCACATGTGTTCGCTGGGGAACCCTCGAAACACGAGGCTTGTTTTTGATGGCAGGGTGACGTCGTGGCTGCAGGTTGGAATCCGAGAAGGGAAATCCCTGCCGGATGGTACCGTCCGAGGGGGACGAGATGCGGAAACAGCTGCCATGACGTCACGGGGAAAGGAGCGCAGGTTGCGAGTTGCCGCGCGGTGCACGCATGAGAAAAAAAAGAGAAAAGCAGCCTCGCACTTTGAGTGGACACGAGCCCCAGGCAGGGGTGAGACCCCCTGTCCGGGCAAAGGAAGTACTAGTTAGGGGGATGGGTTAGCGATAGTTAGACCGGCTTCATGGGAACATGGGTTGTTTCCTCATGGAGCCCCGTGGAATGGATTAGTTAGAGGGATTTCAGTTTAGATTTAGGAAATGGAATTTTGGAGACATGGACAGACATGGAAATGTGTAGAGGGGAGTAGCTAGCTACGTAGAGTAAATGGAACGTGCATGAGAATAAGGGATGACGAGGAAGCACGAGTTAGTAGGGGATTTAGTTAGAAGGATGGCAGTATAGAGTGTTGGTGTGAGTTGTGAAATGGAAAGTGTGTGAGGAATAAGTGTGGACAGTGGGCCCAAGTGTGTGAGTGGAGCGAATGTGGTATGCATGGTGCGATGACTGATTGGGGAGGAGTGATTCCCACCCAAGTGACCCCGGGAGTGTAATGGTTGAGGATTCAAAATATAAAGGAGGTCGTTTTGTTGGTGTCGAGAGAAGGCACGAAACCCGTTTGGAGGGGTGCAGAGTTCATGGACCGGCTGGGAGCGTGGCTGTGGAAAGGTGAGTTTTGTTTAGTGGGCACCCCGGGCACCGGACTAGTCGCCAGAGTAGGCCAAGGCCCAAGAGGGGCCGGATAGTGTAGTGGGGACGGCGACCCGTCGGAAACGGGACCCGTAGCGCCAGAATGCCACGGGGGCAGTGTAGTGGGCACGGGCGACCCTCGGAAAGGGCCCGGGGCACCAACTCGCCACGTGGGCATCAGAGGGTGGGCAATGCCAGAGAGGGCACACCCCCACGTTTATAGGAGCACCTAGGCTCGGAGGCAGCTTGCGGCCTAGGGGTGCCATTGTTAGAGTTCGGCAGAGGGGGAGTTCCTGCAGTTGAGCCAGCTGCCCAGCCAGGAAATTGTGCGAGGGCATGAATTCAAATTTGAGGGCAAGGCCCAAATTTATAATGGACACCAAACACAGGCGACGGGAATCATGGTTTTTATAACCGATAGTTTAAAGCTGTGAGGCGTTTTTGAAAGCCCGGGGTAGTTTCAGGTTAATAAATGTTAGGGCAGTTAGGAGATGTACCCCTTCGCACCATCCATCCCTCGCCGTTGTAGGGCGCTGGACTCACCTAGGTAGATCGCTGACTCTGAGGAGGCCATTCTGAGGCTTTGTTGGGCCTCGAGACAGGATGCTGTCTCTCCCTACCCCCCTGCAGGCAGGTAACGTACGGGTTGGAGTAGGCTAGGTGGACTGATAGGTTAGCCAGACAAAGACGATAAAGGGGTTAGGGAGAAATTATAAAGGGAAATAGAAATAATTAAAATAAAGAGGGGCTAAATTTTGTGTTGTTTTGGCAATTAGAGGAGTGGGTATGGACAGAGACAGGCAAAGGCGATAGAGTGGGGGGGGGACAGTAGGCTAGGTCGAGCCTGCCTTCAGAGGCCGCACCACCGCACTCCTCCAGACCTGATGGAACCACACAGAGGCGGCCAGCTTCATTGCTGGCCTGTTGTGCTGCAAGCCGCCTGTTCTGGCATGGCTTGCCTTGCCATGCCTAGTTTGCCTCCTCTGCCATGACCCCATGCCTGCTGCCCTTGTTTGCATTTGCCCCTGTGTCCATCAATCACCATGTTGTGCCAGGACCAATCCAGTTTTGTTAGGACTGCCTGCAGGCAGCCCGTGCACCATCATGCTCATTTGTGTTTTGCGACCATCTCCTCATTCCCTGCATCAATGAACTTTGAAAGCTTTTACCTTTTCCTTTCACAGATCACAGGTCCTGGCGCATGGTTAAGAATATGGAGTAGTTGAGTGGAATTGAAATACGTGGAACCCACCTGCGATTGTTTGTTTAGCGCCGGCAATTTAGTTAAGGGTTGTCGAATGAGTCTGAGAGTTTGTTGTTAGTTACGCAGCGCATTTAGTTATTTTATTTTTGGCACACGTGATAAAAAAATGTCGCACTCAGGATCCGAAGGTAGAACTACTAGGGGACAAGCGAAAAATTTGACGACTCGGGACGAGTCTGTAAAAAGGGGAGGGGGTAGTGTTACGAATTTGGAATTCGATTGCACACACATACAGGTTCCTTTAGTCAGCTATGTCGATAAGTGCTTGCTCCCTAATAGCTCACCTTCCATTGTTTAAATGTTCAGAAATCGATTAGATGCGCTGCGGATCGATTTAATAGTTAGAGAACGAACAATGGAGACATCCTCCCCCTCTTCTGCGAAGAGGAAGAACACCCTGCCTCCCGTGACTCATGATGTCAACAACTCCCTCCACCCGTGGTGAGCGGGGGATGGAGCACGAGGCAATGAGTCATGAGTCACGCCGGGAGTGGGAAGGGCGGGAGAGAGGATAAGGACGAGATCCTTTCTTTGTTCTGGTTAGTAAGCTTTTTGCTTCGGCAGAGAGTTAGTCTTCAGCAGACCTTCGGGTCCTGTTTGGCTTGGGTTAGGGTTGAGGCCTTCGGAAGCTTTTTGCTTCGGCTGGCTCAGTGAGCTTCGGCTGAGGCCTGGCTCGGGTGGAGCTTTTTGGAGGCTCTTTGCTTTGACGTTCCGTGAAGCTTCGGCTTCTGCTTAGCTCGGGAGAGCTTTTGCTTCAAGCTGCCCTGTTTGGGAAGGAAGTTAAGCCGGTCGCTCGGCTCGAGCTGCGAGTGTGGCTTCTTCTTCTTGGTTCGTGGAGCTCTTTGTTCTCATTTTGGTCCCGGCTTGGTGCGACTCATCGACCTCTTCGTGGAGGTGGTTCCTCGGGGAAGCGACGCATCGACGGGAAGGATCGGCGCTCGTCTCACCAGCACGTGTTGAGAAGCGGGAGGATTCGCGGAGCTCGGAGAAGGGATCGCCGGCTGCGGATTGATCCAGCTCGCTCTCGATCGTGAGCCGGTCCGAACAACTTGAAGACCACACGAGGTGGAGAGTTCGAGATGGGTTCTGAGTTTCAGCTCACCTGTCCTCCGAGCTGGAGCTCGTTATTAAAGGCCTCTGCACCATTTCTTGGGTGTGTGTGTGTGCGTACGTGTGTCTGGGCCCGCTCTAATAAGTAGGAACTGCTGTTAAGTGCAAGTGCTGTACATAATAAGTAGACGGTGTAGTTCTTTTGTCGTGCTTTTGTTGCTTGTATAATTGCTATGTGTTTTGCCTTGTTAATGATACGTGCTTTATTTAAAAATGTCCTTGGTGAATGTAACCTTTCGTTGCGTCCATTCCCTCATTGAACTGCCCATCTTGCACTCGAATATAGTTGGTTTTTAAATAGCCGATAAATAGAGTCGGGTCCGGCGAGGTCTGGCGATATACCCGTCGGTTATCCAGAAAGAACGGACCGCTTAAGCGGTTCGTGTCCAAGCAGGCCTTCGCGAGGTACGGTCCCTCGGTAGGTTACCCGCGCGGGTTACTGAGTATATCGATATTCGCGATTGACCCTATTCGCGGGGTAGAAACGGACTGGGCCGTGGTGGGATTAAAACCCACCGTGACTGGTTTGCGCGTTGTTCCAGAAAGTCACGACTGGATTGTCCGTTCGGTGGGGAAGCGACCGCTATTGGTTAGACGCGGTCTTCGCACGCCGACGGGCGGGAAAT
>CM068952.1:183050204-183067669 GCA_035128595.1 Eptatretus atami
CCCCCCCCTTCACATCAGCCACAAACTACCCACCCCTTCCCCACGTTCGCCCATAAAACCTCCTCCCCATTCCGCCACCCCTCCTCCACCAAATCTTCTCTGCCTTGGTGGTAGAGTCCACCTGATAGAAGAGTTGTATGTCCTCTTGCGATCACTCTTCTATCTACTCGTTTATTTTGACTGGAAGTTTTTTCATTCCTTGTGATTGTTGTTTGCCTTGATAATATGGCCTTTTGTTTATTTAAGCCCCCTCCCCCAAACCCTCACCCCACCCTCCATCCCCCTTCCATTGCTCCACACCAGATACACATCCATCTCTACACACACACACACACTTAACGCTTGCACGACGCATGTCTCGCACAGAAGACAGATGTTCAGCCATTACGTGATTCGGACACCAACAGAGCCCGTTTGTCCGGCCAGGGGTGGTTCAGACACGTCCGTGCGGTGGGTGCCAACAGGGTCCTCAACCCCTCGTGCTCGTAAAAAGCGCCAGAATCGCGTCGTGGGTTCATCATTAAAACGCACCTGTACACGCGGTCATGGCGCTCGAAACAAATTGCCGCATTTTTGGACCTTATTTCAGGTTTCCCTGACGTGCTCTCTTATTACTGGGGTCATTTGATTGGTTAGTTCGTTTTCGGACTCGGGTTACAGGACGGGATGTGGACCCAGGGAGCTCACGAGATGCAGAGCGGACATTCTTATCAAATCATTGTGTGTGTGTGTGTGTGTGTGTGTGTGTGTGTGTGTGTGTGTGTTTGCTGCATCACCCAGTCATTCTCACATGGTTTTTAATGCAATGTCCACAGTTTATAGCTAGATGTTGTAAGCATTAGTAAATGCTTGTAAATGAACGATTAAAATTGATGGTTACATGTTTAACTGACACATGTGAGGAGAACGAGAGAAGTCTCCCGGCTCTGAAATTAATAATTGCATACAATTGGTCAAACGTGAAAGGAAGTTCAGAAACTACACGAAAGCAATACACTCAAACTCACACACACACACACACACAACACACACACACACACACGCACATACACTCAGAAACTGACACATACACACACACACTCATAAACTCACACACACTCACACTTACACTTGTAACTCACACACACTCATACATACACTCATAATCACAACACACTATACATACACTCGTAAACTCACACACACTCATACATACACTCATCTCACTCACACACACACACTTACACTTGAAACTCACACACACTCATACATACACTCATAAACTCACACACACTCCATACATACACTCGTAAACTCACACACACTCATATCATCACTCAGCAACGCTAAAACCACACTCACACACAGTCACATTCATACTCACCCTCACACTCATACATACTGTTACGAATTGAATTCGATTGCACACAACATACAGGTTCTTAAGTCAGCTATGTGATAAGTGCTTGTTCCCTAGATAGCTCACCTTCCATTGTTAAATGTTCAGAAATCGATTAGGTCGCTGCGGATCGATTTAATAGTTAAGGAACGAACAATGGAGACATCCCTCCCCTCTTCTGCGAAGAGGAAGAAGAACCTGCCCTCCCGTGACTCATGATGTCAACAACTCCCTCCACCCGTGGTTGAGCGGGGATGGAGCACGGGGAATGAGTCATGATCACGCCGGGAGTGGGGAAGGGCGGGAGAAGGATAAGGACGAGATCTTTCTTTGTTCTGGTTAGTAAGCTTTTTGCTTCGCAGAGAGTAGTCGTTCAGCAGACCTTCGGTCCTGTTTGGCTTGGGTTAGGGTTGAGGCCTTCGGAAGCTTTTTTGCTTCGGCTGGCTCAGTGAGCTTCGGCTGAGGCCTGGCTCGGAGGAGGCTTTTTGGAGGCTTTTTGCTTTGACGTTCGTGGAGCTTCGGCTTCTGCTTATCTCGCGAGAGCTTTTTGTTCTAAGCTGCCCTGTTTGGAAGGAAGTTAAGCCGGTCGCTCGGCTCGAGCTGCGAGTGGTGGCTTCTTCTTCTTTGTTTGTGGAGCTCTTTGTTCTCCATTTTGGTTCCCGGCTTGGTGTGACTCATCGACCTCTCGTGGAGGTGGTTCCTCGGGGAAGCGACGCACGACGGGAAGGATCGGCGCCTCGTCTCACCAGCACGTTGTTGAGAAGCGCGGGAGGATTCGCGGGAGCTCGGGAAGGATCGGGCTCGGCGATTGGATCCAGCTCGCTCTCGCTGGAGCCCGGGTCCGAACAACTTGAAGATCACACGAGGTGAGAGGTTCGAGATAGGTTCTGAGTTTCAGCTCACCTGTCCTCCGAGCTGGAGCTCGTTATTAAAGGCCTCTGCCACCATTTCTTGGGTGTGTGTGTGTGTGTGTACGTGTGTGTCCGTGGGCCCGTCTATAAGTAGGAACTGCTGTTAAGTGCAAGTGACTGTACATAATAAGTAGACGTTGTAGTTCTTTTGTCGTGCTTTTGTTGCTTGTTTAATTGCATACGTGCTTTATTATAATAAATGTCCTTGTGTGAATGTAAACCTGTTCGTTGCGTCCATTCCCTCATTGAACTGCCCCATCTTGCACTCGGAATATAGTTGGTTTTTAAATAGCCGATAAATAGAATCGGGTCCGGCGAGGTCTGGCGATAATACCCGCTCGTTATCCCAGAACGGAAGGACCGCTTAAGCGGTTCGTGTCAAGCAGGCCTTCGCGCGAGGTACGGTCCCTCGGTAGGTTACCGCGCGCGGGTACTTAGGTATATCGATATTCGCGTTGACCCTATTTCGCGCGGGTAGAATACGGACTGGGCCGTGGTGGGATTAAAAACCCACCCGTGACTGGTTTCTGGCATTGTTCCAGAAAGTCCACGACTGGATTGTCGTTCGGTGGCGAAGCGACCGCTATTGGTTAGACGCGGTCGTTCGCACGCCGACGGGCGGAATCGACAACACTGGTGTCGAGGAGTGGATTCAAATTCATTCCCCTCCTAAAATTAACGGGAATCGGATCAGGGGTGTGTAAAGCGACCCTCGATTCCCACCAAAATACGAGCTTTGAATTATTTCCGAGAAGCAAGATGGCAGTTCAAGGCGAACGGGTGCAGGGTGGATTAGAAATGTGTGTTGATGTAGGATCATGGCCCCGGACGGTTTCTTCTTTTTGTAACCCACCGCTAATTGCAATCAGTGGGGGCGCTCACCCTCATACACTGAGCATGAACTTTGCCGGCAAACAAACTCGAAGTCGCAAAATAGGCGGCGCTGCCGCATCTCAGCGCAACACGGAGCGGGCTGCTATCAATGCACAGCAACGGCACGATACGAGGCGGGGCTCCCAACCAACGATTGAAACCACGTGATCAATGGCAGGCGAGGCTGGCGGACATTGGCGGGCTTCGGGCACAAAACAGAGAAATATCTGGGAAAACTAAAAGAAAACGGTGAGAGAACGAATGAAAGGAGAGAGCAAGCATGCAAAAGGAGTGCGGAGAGCGACTGAAGAAAGAAAAGAGGAGCAAATTAGTAACTCCAGGATAGAAAGAACTTAGAAGAAGAATGGAAAACGAAGCTGGAAAAGGAAAAACGGAACACGATGTGGAATTGAACTACTGAAGGAAGGTAAGAATAGGCAATCGGAAAAGAGAAAGCCTGGAACAGGAGGTAAAAAGAGGAAAGTATTGGGTCAAAATTAGCAAGGAATTCGGTGAGGAATGGATGAAATGAGGAAGAAAGAATGTGAAAGAGGTGTGGAGATGAGGACGGAATTAGAAAAGAAAGCTTCTGAGTTACTGAACACCAAAAGAAGAAACGGGATTACAAAACGAACTGAGGATGTTAAAAAGAGGAAAGAAAGAGAACGGAGAATGAAACGTTAAGGAACCACACTGAACAGATCAACAGCTAGAAGCCAAGGCCAGAATTGCAGAATAAGGAACAAGAGAGACAGTGGAATAAAAAGCAAAAAGAGTATGAATTTGAAACTGAAACAAAAAGGAAAAAACAAGGTTGGAGTACGAGAGATAGTGACAGAACAAGGAATGAAACAGGAAAGGGAGATTAACCAATTGAGGAAACTATGAGATTGGAGAAGGAAGAACGTGAGAGACAGTGGGATAGAAAAAAAACATGAATTTGAAAGGTTGACCAATGAAAGAAAAGCAAGGTTGGAGAACGAGGAGATAGTGAAAGAACAAGGAATAAAACAGGAAAGGGAGCTCAACCAATTGAAAGAAACGATGAGATTGGAGAATGAAGAACGTGAGAGACAGTGGGGTAGAAACAAAAACAATATGAGTTTGAAATTAACCACTCAAGGAAACAGCAAAATTTGAGTCCACGGAGATGGAAAAGCTCCGGAAAGAAAATGAATACAACTAAAGAGGCTCAGAGAGGAAGAATGACTCAAATGGGAAGGAAAATGGAACGAGGAAGAAAAGAAATAATAAAGGAGGTAGCCGGTGACAACCGGAGACGCAGGAAATAGAAATAACGAGACACGGGAGATAGAGGAGAGGGGGGTGAGTGGACGACACAAAGGACGAACACACACACATGGAGTAGTGAGACAATGGGGTTGAGCTTGAGGATGTGTTGGACCCGATGCAAGCAGCAGGATAGCCTCCTTCAGGAATGAAGGAAAGAATGTGGCCCTTGAGGCGGATCGCGACGAGGTAAGTCCGGTCGAGCCTTGCGAGTAGAGGGGCGAGTGCTGTGAATGGTGCACGGGAGCTTGGGGGTATGGAGACCCCGGGAGCACTTGAGGTAGCGCAAACCCCCAGCGTGGTCGTCCCGGTGTGTGTGGTTACGAGTGTGGCGAAATGCGTGCTGGAAAGCACGCATTGCGTGAGTGAAAAGTGTTTAAGGGAGAAGCGCCATGTGTGAAAGAGACCGCGTGTGTGAGAGCGCTGTATGTGGAGGAGATGGCGGTTGGCATGGCGCGAACGCAACCGCATGTCCGAGTGTCATGTCGAGGTGTGTGAGCGTCGTGGCACGTGGGAGTTTGTGCGCGAGAGTGCGACGGAGAGGTGCCTGACGGTGGACAAAGCCGAGTAGTGGCGCGCTATTTTGGGGACCGGCCGTGTTTGCACGGAGCACACATGGGGTCCGTGCTGTGCTACGCACGAAGCGCCACGTGCGCGCCTGCGGGAGTGAAGCCCGGTCCATAACGCAGCGGTGGATTGCCGATCCGCGGACGGACAAGAGCTGGATAATGGTTGGACCGGATGGGTTCTCCAGGCGGGCATGTGTGTGAAGCTCCGACGGCAGAGAGCATGTGTTCGCTTGGGAACCCCTCGAAACACGAGGCTTGTTTTTGATGTGCAGGGTGATCGTGGCTGCAGGTTGGAATCCGGAAGCAGAGGGAAATCCCTGCCGGATGGTACCGTCCGAGAGGGGACGAGATGCGCGAGACAGCTGCATGACGTCACGGAAAGGAGCGCAGGTTGCGAGTTGCCGCGCGTGGTGCACGCATGAGAAAAAAAGAGAAAAGCAAGCCTCCGCACTTTGAGTGGACACGAGCCCCAGGCAGGGGTGGAGACCCCCTGTCGGGGACAGGAAGTACTAGTTAGGGGGGGATGGGTTAGCGATAGTTAGACCGGCTTCATGGGAACATGGGTTGTTCCTCATGGAGCCCCGTGGAATGGATTAGTTAGAGGGATTCAGTTTAGATTTAGGAATGGGATATTTTGGAGACATGGACAGACATGGAAATGTGTAGAGGGGACTAGCTGAGCTAGTAGTAAGTAAAGGGAAGTCATGAGAATAAGGGATGACGAGGAAGCACGAGTTATTGAGGGGATTAGTTAGAAGGATGAGTATAGAGTGTTGGTGAGTTGTGAATGGAAAGTGTGAAAGTGTGTGAGGATGAGTGTGGGCGTGGGCCCAAGTGTGTGAGTGGAGCGAATGTGGTAGCATGGTGCGATGACTGATTGGGGGAGGAGTGATTCCCACCCAAGTGACCCCGGGGTCAGTTTTTGTTAGCTAGTGGGTTATTACAAAATTTATATAAAGGAGGTCGTTGTTGGTGTCGAGAGAAGGCAGAAACCCTTTTGAGGGGTGCAGGAGTTCATGGACCGGCTGGGAGCGTGGCTGTGGAAAGGTGAGTTTTGTTAGTGGGCAAGAACCCCAGCGGGCACAGCGACTAAGTCGGCTACAACAATACATTCATCAACCCTAAAACTCACACTCACACACAGTCACATTCATACTCACACACTCGCACACAGTCACACACATACACCTCACACACCCGGACTCGGTACACTCAAACATTCACACAAAGAGTATTTTTTTCAATCAAACTTTCCCTTCTTGGGGTCACGTGATCTCGTCCCATTTCTTTACAATCGCTTTCATGAACCAGGGATATCAAACCGTCTCGAGCACGGATAAACATCCACCGCGGTGTGTTCGAGTCAGCATGGTGAGTTCAAACAAACGTCTTCCGTCTTCCCCACTCTCCCCCTCCCTCTCAACCCCCGGAATAATGTTGTTCCCCGAACATGATCCCCAATCAATCTTTGCACATCATTACACATCACGTGATGTGTACCGTTCGCCTTAACTACCTCTACCCCCACCTCGCCCTTCCAACTGAACCCACGTGGGACTTACAGTTGTGGGCTCCACGTGGTGATTCCCACACGTGTCAGACTTTTCATTCAAAGGACCCTTAAAATAGGGGGGAACTCTCCATTGCTAAGCTGACCATACATTGAGACACACACGCACACACGCACACACATACACACACACAAAAGGCGCACAACGCACGCACGCACACCTCCCCCTCTTGCAGCCACAGGGTTTCCCAAAAGGACATCGGGGTCCCTGTTCTCAGCCTCTCCTGATGTCCACACGTAATGGGGTCGAAGATGAAAACAAAGGGGGATAACTGAAGAGGGAAGAAAGATGAACCTTTAAATCTTTAACCCGGCCATCATTAAATGGACCATTGTGCCCCCGATATCGAGCTCTCCGTCAATGTTTGTGCTCATCGGCCGATCAATCAGAGCCGAAGCCATTCTTCAGCCAATGGCCGTCATTGCATGTGGCGAGCCAAAAGGTCGTCGGTTCGTTCACACCGAGCCCGCTTGATTCGGGAGCCCATCCGGAGAAGGTGAAAGTAATAAAGTCGGAGGATTCCGACCGGGCGATCCATTAGGCCCGCTTGGTCGACCGACCGACCGACCGATTGAGCCTTTTGTCGTGCGTTGACGAACACCGCTCCGATGGGGTAGAGCACTCCTGTTCGAATAATTGAAGTCGACACACGATTCCACTACCGGAGTGGAATTACAAAACTGGACCCCCCCCCCCTACTGCCCCCTAGCCCGTGCAGGGTGGATCAAGCACCTGGTGGTGGTGGTGGTGGACCTTTCGTCATGGGTTCCAATCCGTTTGCTTTGACGAAGGGTGAGGAGAGAGGACCCAAGGACGGTCGAGTTCAGGAATACTCCCTCTAAGTAAGAGCCTTTTTGTTTTGTAGTTTGTAGATATTCTCCAGAGACCAGAGTGGTGTCCTTAGTCCTTACATATAAATAAATATATGCTCATGAAACCTGATCAAGACTGGTGGAAGTATATCGGAGTTCTGTAAACTTGGTCGTGCCAATTAGCCCTTCCTTCATTGACTCGGTGGGTCGGCAGGTGTTAATTGACAGCCCTTGGTCCAACAACAGTTAATCATTGGAGATTAAACAAAGGAATCCTCGGGTTTACTTAACGAGAACAAGACACACACACACAAACACACACCGTGGGGCTTGCAAATAGCATCAAGGAGGAAACAAATCAAATAAATGTGCACACACACAAACATACACCCACTCACACTCTCTCTCTCTCTCTCACACTCACACTCACACTCACACACATATCATACACACAAATACAAACACACACACACAACCACACACGGACGCATAATTACATCACAGCACACATACACACATAAACTCACATACCAAAATCAATAATCAACACACACACATAACACACACACACACAGACATAACAACAACATACAACACATACATCACACACACACCACAACCACACACGATGACAATAATTAATCACACACACACACAACAACACATAAACACTCCACCAAACACACATAAACACAATCACCACACAAAACACACACACACACACACACAAAACACTCACACACCCACACACATGCACATCATAACACACCAAATTAAACACAAACACACACACACATAACAACACAACACAGACACAATAACACACACACAACCACACACATAAACACATACACACATAATCACACACATACACACATAAACACTCACAAACAACACACACAGACACACTTCACACACCACACAACCACACAGAATTTAACACACACACAAACCACACACCACATAAACACACACATAACACAACATAACACGCATACAACATACATCACACACACACAACCACAACGATGCATAATACACACACACACACATAAATCAACACAAGAACATAATCACACACACAACACACATAACACATAAACACTCACCACCACACACAGACACATCATCACACACACAAATTTAAACACCACACAAACACTCACCAACACACTCAACAACAAATACACACACCAAAACACACAAAACATACAAAGACACATAATCACACACACACCACACACGACCATAATAACACAACACACACACACACACACACACACACACACAACCACACACACACACACACACACACACATACACACACTACACTGCAAGGTTTGTCGTTATCTTCCCATTGGCGATCCATGTAGGAATGTGAACACAGGCTTTGTCAATTAGACATCAGTTCCTCATTTGCACAAACAAAATGTTACTCAAAACACGCAGTGCAGGTACTGGATAGTGCAGGCCCGCACCTGGATCGTGCAGGTGTGCAAGGTGGATCCAGATCAAGCTCCTTGCTCATCATGTGGAAACGATTTCAACGACCAGGTAAGTTATCTCATTTGTTGTGTTTTGCTCTTCAAACGCAAGAAAATCAGATCTCATTTCTACAGCCAAGAAACAGGACCCTGCGATACAGGATATTACACGAGGGTTTCATTTAAGGACCAATGCGGTTAAAACCTCGATTCCCACTTCCGTACAATGCAGATCAGAATCTGTACTCAATACCATGGTGGTCAACTTTCACCACATGTGCGGCAAAGCAGAACCAGATTTGCTCAAGCAGGACCAGATGAGGCCCTCGCGTTCTATTTTGCACACACCGCGGTATATCCATTTGTTTTCCTTTCCTTTGCGCGATACACAATGGCCTTGTCGATCTCTGTCATGTCGTTATCTTCCTTCAGGATGTTGTTTTTGGGAGCGTAAACAAGCTGTCCCGCATCCATTCCACCTCGGGCCTGTCACCAACCACAGCAGCTGATGAAGGTGTCTCATCTGTTTCCCAAAAATGCTGGCACAGATATTCTGGATCAGGATTCAAGATGGAGGTAAATGATGGACGGGTGAACAAATGTGAACCCACTTCCTCTCTTTTGGAGTGATTTGAACTTGATCTTTCGACCTTCTGCTCGGTTGCATCTTATTGCCGAATTTCTGTAGGCCTGACTATGGCTCTGATGCAGGAGAATTCCACACTGTTTCTCAGGGAAGTAATTGAGAATTAGGCAAGTAGATCACCACACGATGGCCTACTCTTTTCTGAAGATAGCTTGGCTTGTTTAACGTCGACGAGAGGATGGCGTATCCATTGAAGGGTTGCACTGCTTGCAAAGCACCAGGATGAGAGTTGATGGTCAGGCCGAGCTATCTGGCTCCGCCAGGTTTAAACTGTTGTGTCGACATGAGAGCGTCCATTACTTATAACAATCTTGTTTGACACGAGTACGAGATTATATATATAATGTCAATTCTTCCCCAAAGGAAGAACCCCTCCCTGATTCTGTTCTTGCACAATATCACCATTTCCAAGAGCACAGTGCCTGTAATGGTGTGTGCAGCTATGAAACGTTAGCCATTGCCTTCACAACCAGTGTTGAGCTCAGGAGGACCTCCTGACTCACGCTCATACACTGATCACGACTTGCCCCGACTGAAGCTCATGACAACCTCCTGACAAAGACTCATGATTATCTCCTGTCTGATGCTCATGACGATCTCCTGACTCGAGCTCATGAGCACCTCCTGACTCGAGCTCATGAACACCTCCCGACTCAAGCTCATGAGCACATCCCGACTCGTGCTCATGAGCGCCTCCTGACTCGTGCTCATGAGCACCTCCTGATTTAGATTGGGTCCAGCAACTTTGGGACTCCATCTTGGAAAGCAATTCAGCTCCACCTTCTCCTCCATAAATGAGCAGCACCCAAACGAAATATCACATTTGCCAAGTGTCAGGTGCCCCAACAAGTGTTCAAAGCCTGCCATGTTCTTCACCTCTGATCTCGTTAGCTTCGTAAAGACAACCCCTTGTGATATACGAGCACACAACTGGCAATTTCTCCACATGGAAATCCTTTAGATTTTAATCATTGGTTTTAATATATTAATTTCCTTGTTGTTGCTACTTCGTTGTCCTTTGCGCGCCGTATAAGCTCCCCCATGAGCCTTAAGCACTTTAGATTGAAATCCATACAGCAAACACTGTAAAATAAATAAACATAGGAGAGTGTGATAAAGGACATCTGGGGTTTTTAACCCCTTCATTGTAATCACCTTCTCCGATCTTCATGTTAACGAATGCGGGTTTGCGCAAAAAGGTTGAACCCGACGGGATGGTCACATTGATGTGGAAGATGTTATGGAAAGTGGTTTATGCCCGAAGCAGAGGGGCATTTAATCCTGATTACATTGGACGTAAACCCACAATGGGATAAACAAAGCTTTCTTTATCTCCACAATGTCGACAATTGTTTCAACATTTTCTGCATTACATAGCGTGTGTGTGTGTGTGTGTGTGTGTGTATATATATATGATGTGTCTTCATCAAGCAATCCACGAAACTTTTAAAAACGAAACGTTTAATTTTTATTTGTATTTATCTAAGCCAAAGTGACGGGTTGTATAACGGAGGAACAAAAATGAGAAAAGTCGTGGAAGATAAAATTTCACTTTTTCAGTGAGCCAGCCACTCCCTGTTGCAACGTAGAACAAAATGTGGCCAACAAAGGCGAATAGCCCTGAACTTTGTTCAAGTTGATCGACATACAGTATCCAGTGAGAGTGCGAATATTGCAGAGCGCTTTCCAAGTAGCTTAAGCACTCCAAGAAAACGGTTGAGAAGAAACGGCTCGCTTGGCATGTGATGAGCAATCACCGAACCGTCATATTAAACATACACCTCCCGAAGACGCACGGAATGTCAAATATGTCCGAATTGGGAAATTGAACAGTTTTTGATGAGTGGCAACTGCTGCCAAGTTCAAATCTAGAGCTTAAATGTTGTAATTCTCCTTAGTTTAAGAGATTCTTATGGTTATGGCATGTGCGAAAATGAAATAAAGCAATGAACGCTGACGTCTCCGGGCGATTATAAGAATTGCAATATACCAAGCGATTCGTAGCTATGATGAACAGGAATTTGATAATAGGAGTGAGGAAAGTGAAAAAAAGCCTTGCCACAAGTACACAATCCGCCAGGATTTTGTACAACATCCGTCGCCCCAGCCCCTGGCAGAGAGCATTAGTTAGGAGTCTAGCGTTACATTAGACTACCTCATGAGCAATGAGCTGTCCTCCATGGGGCACCCGCCGTAGATAACAGCGTTAGGGGGAATTTAGGTAGATTCGAATGGATTCGAGACAGGACAACATGGAACCTTGACATGGGACTAGCTTAGCGATTTAATTAATGGAACGTGCATTAACTAATGACGGGGAGCACATGAGATCTAGGGGAACGTACTTAGCGTCATATTGGTGTAACAAAAAAAGAAAGAGGAAACGATTGATGAAACGTGAAAGTGTCAGTCGGCGAGTGCTGATGAGACCGACATTGTGAGAGATGCATCAGATGACTGACGATCTCACGAATGATTTGGTGGAGTAGTTAATCCCACCAAGGAACCCAGGAAGGTTATGTGTAATGTTGTTAGTGCGTTAGTTAAAAACAAAACGGGATGTCGGTTTGCTTGTTGTATCGAACGAAGCACAAACCTTTGAAGCGTGCAGAGCTCTATGCTACCGGCTGGGAGCTCTGTTGCTATGAAATATGCGTACCCTGTAGTAGAAGGCACCCCGGCACCGAATTGTCGCCAAGAGAGGCCATGGTCACATAGGACCGATGTTAGTGTCCACACGGTACGGTAGCCCACCGAAACGCGACCTAGACACAAAAAATGCCACAGTGGCCATCTGACGGGAAGATGCAGCAGGGCACTGTCCCCAACTCATAAGAGATAGGTAGCTCGGAGACTTCCAGGTTGACCAGCGGGTGCATAGTTCGAGTTCCGGCAGATGGTATCCCCTGCCAATGAAGCCACGCCTGCCAGCCACGAAATTCGTGCAAGAGCACTCGAGGAGAATCAATTGCGGGCCAGCCAAAATTAATGATAAACCAACCTACAGCGCACGTTGGAATCGTGGTTGCTAGAACAATAGTTTTAAAGAGCACAGGCGCTTTGAAAAAGCCCCGCCGGAAGAATCTAACGTTTAATAATTGCTGGATAGATAGAAAGTCATGTGTACCCTTCGCACCCATCCATCCCTCCGTGTTGGGCCGCTGGACTCACCTTGGAAAATGCTGAAATCTGTGGATATCTGAGCTGCATGGCCGCGAGACAGATTCACTTGTCCTTCCTTAATCCTTTCCAAACGATGATCCCACGGCCGCCCGACGTGCGTGGAACAGACAGTCAGACAGCCTTAGCCAACACAAGATGATGATAGGGGGTTCAGGACACACTACATTATAAAAAAATAAAATAATAATAATAACTTATAATAATAATAACTAATAATAAAATAAAATAAGTTCTACAATTTAGAGTTTTGTGTTCTGTTGCCCAAGCTAATGTGGACTTCGTATGGGCAAGGACACGCATACGTGTATAGGTGGGGGAGACCCGTAGGGATGTCCGAGCCCGGTCTTCGGACCGCGCAAATGCCATCCACCCATCCCTCCACAAACCTCACGAGACCGCGCCGAGGCCGCCAGCTCATGCGCGGACCCTGTCGGCACCTTTACCTCGTATGCATTTGTCAGCCTTTTTTCTGCCTTGCCTTGACTCCATTTGCCACTACCGCCCCATGCCTTTATTTGCATTCAACTCACCATGTTGCCCCAGAGACCATCTCTGAAAATGTTTGCAAGGACTGCCCTGCAGGCAGACCGCGTTAACAGGACTGCACTGAGCAGCCCGGATGTCTCCTTGTTACATAAACCAATTAAAATGGCCTGTTCAAATGGCCTGTTAAACGGCGTATGGCCTCGCCTGTTAGGTGAGTTGCCTCCAGCAGCCAGAACGAAATGAAATAAAAAATTCAGCGACAAACAAGGGATCATTGAAGCCCTGAAGCACGGCACTCCGATGTTTATTCCCTGCTGTCACTCATCCACAATTTGCCGTTGTTGTGTTCTCTCCTCAAGTCACAGGTCCCGGCCATGGGTAGTGTAAATATAGAAATGTAAATAATCCTAACCCACCTGTGTTT
The DNA here is from genome assembly GCA_035128595.1 of Eptatretus atami. Taxonomy (NCBI): domain Eukaryota; kingdom Metazoa; phylum Chordata; class Myxini; order Myxiniformes; family Myxinidae; genus Eptatretus; species Eptatretus atami. The sequence continues at coordinate 183,063,832 of CM068952.1, forward strand.
GTTTACGCCAGCAATGTAGTTAAGTTTTCCGAATGGGTCTGTTAGTTTAGTACGCAACGCACTAGGTTATTTATTTTGGGACATGTATTCAAATGTACACTCAGGGATCCGTAGGTAAACATACGAAGGAAACCTACACCTGCATGCCACACGGACGTAAACAAACGGGTCGAGTCTAGCAAAAGGGAGGGGGGTAGTGTTACGGTTCTTGGAACCATATGCATACAAGCTACAGTTGACCCGAAGTTAGTTATGCCATTAAGTGCATGTGCAGATTAACCCCTCCTGTGTGTAGTGGAAAGCAAAAGGGGTGCTTGCGATGGTTTTTAGTTAGTTAATAAATCTTGATATCCCCTCCATTATGAACCACAGTACCGGCGACTCGTTTTCCGAGCAGAATCTTTGTGCGAGTACCCTTTTTGGCGAGTCTGGACACGCAGAGTGGGTGGGCTTCCCGTATGGCCAAAACCCCACACAGAAAGGCGGCCCCATGGAAGCCCGTCCAATCAGGGCGAAACAGTGACGTCGGCTTTCCCAAGGCCCCTCCCAGCACTGAGGAAGATCTATAAATTACGACACTATTCGTTCTCAGAGTGGTCGTGTGAGCTCGAAAGTGAGTCGTCTTAAGCGGAGCGTTCGAGTGAGACAGTTCGTCGGCTGATAAGAAAAGAAAAAGGAAGTCGTTGTGAGTGTTGCGCTCTTTGGGGTCGTTCGTTTCGAGATGTGAGAGAGCTGGGAGTGAGTCGTCTTGAGCGGAGTGCTGGAGTGAGAAAGTTCGTCGGCTGATAGCGAAAGAAAGTAGGAAGGTCGTGTACGTGGTTGCGCTCTTTGGGGTCGTTCGTTTCGAGTGTGAGAGAGCTGGAAGATCCTCGACCCGACCTTGACCGGGTCTCTCGTAGGGTCCTGTCTGCACCCTGATTCCCGCCTCGGACTCCCTCTACTCGACCGCGGGCTCCTTCCAAACACGGTCTCCATGCGCGCGGCCTGGACCGAGCCGCACGGACCATTGACGTGTCCGCACCATGGAGCATCCCTTCCCTCCAACGTTCAGGTACCCGAAAGAACTACGACCTCAGCTCAACCTCCCTCTCTGCTGCAGATCCTTTGCCATACATCTGCGGTTATTTTCGTCTGAGTGTGGCGTCGATGTGGGCGCCGTCTTTAAGTAAATTGCATAGTGTTTTTATTTGATCATTGTAAATCTTTCCTTTTTATTCCCGCGTAAGTCTGCCTCGTGTCCTTCCTTTGTAAGTTGATTGTAAATAAATATTGTAGAATATGTTCCCAGTTCGTTTTCGTCTTTTCCTTCATTGGTCCAGCATGGTTCGATCTGATTTTAGCCAGTCTTTATTCCAAGATATTCTGTTCATTCTGGCCGGTACGTCCTTGGTAGTTCCGCTCGCTGCATCCGATCCGAGAAAGTGGTTGGTAGAGTGGTAGTTAGTATGTTGGAGTATCCGGATCGGGCAAGGTGTATCGAGGGCGTGGTTCCCCGGTTCGAAACCGCCGTGGTTAATTAGGTAAATTGGTTCTAGACAAAAATACCCTACGCCACGCGGTTGATTATTGCGTCCCACTGGTCGGTTAAGCGACGCCCCCGCCTCACGGAATTATCCGTGAGGCGACGGCCTACAATTCCGGGAAGTCTGGTGGGAGGCGACGTAACTCCCCCCCCCTAGTGTCGTTCTCGCCACCGACCCGGCCCGCACAACATATATTGTTGCGAATCGCGCCCGCCGCGCGTGCGATCGGCCCGTAACTCGAATCGCGACACGTCGCCCACCGGACGGACAATTCAGTCGTGACCGCCTCCGGGAACTACAGCCCGGAGCCAGTCATGGGGGTGTAACCTCCACCACAACTCAGTTCCGCATTCTCCTGCGCAAATAGGTCCGCATCGCCGAATGCGATTTACCTACAGTACTCGCGCGAGTAGCTTACCGAGAGTTTGTACCACGCCACAGCGTCGACTCCGACCTGAACCGCTTAAGCGGCTCGTTCCGTACTACAGGGATAACCGAGCGGAGTTATCGTCGACCTTGACGGTTCCAATTATTTACCGGTCGTTTTAAACCCACTATCAATCCCTTACGTGATGCAAGATGGAATTCAATAAAAGGAAAGGAGACGAAGCAAAGCGGAAACAGTTCAACAAGCAATGCACATTTATTACGGAAACACGGAAGGCATGTATATTACAGTCAAGACAAAATGCAAACAAAAGCAAAATTGCAATACGACCGAATAAAAGGGGCAATTATTTACAAACACTTATACAGTTTATAACTTGTCGGGACTCGCCCGCCACATCACTCATTCAAAAAGCAAAGGAAAGAAAGCCACCCTGCACAGGCAAGGAGCAGACAGGTCCAGTGACCAATGTGCGTGGAACCTGAGGAGCGGCCAGGTCGACGAGACGAGAAGGTCATACCCGTGTCCTCGTGACGCGATGGCGCAAGCCGCAATGTCCGCGCCGCTGCGCCCCGACTCCAGTGCCCCTGGCGTGGTCGGCGAGCCCTCTCCGGCGTGCTCCGCGCAAGCAGTTTGGTTGCACCACGTTTAGGTGGGGGAGGAACGGGGCCCCCCGGCACTATCTCAGCGCGGATGGGGGGGGAATTGCTGATGCTGCAGGGAGAGGGGAATGGCTGGCTGGCTTGACCCCGCGATGAGACGAGCGACCCCCACACCGCAACCTCGTTGCCGACGCCATCTTTCACTTGACTCGAAACTTGAACTCTTCACTTGCCCCGACCAGCCGCCTGCAACTGAACGCCGCGAAGTCGCCTTATGCTCGCGTCTTTATAGGCCGCATGAGGAGCCTATATGCAAATTTCAGGATCAAAACGCGATTGGAGGGGGCCACGCCACGCCTCTGTTCAGCCATTGGTGTGGCAAAAAGGGGCGTGAGGCCTTTTTTGATCCGAATTCCTCTCGTAAAGAATCCACGTTCATCGCGCTTGGAGCGGGCCATACCGCCCGACGCTCGCCCATTGGACGGAGAAAAAGGGGCTGAAGCCTTCCTGATTCCGAATTTCTCCCTCGGAAAGGCCGCCATTCGCGGCTCAGCGGCTCGATGCGTTCGCACCGAATCGCCGAACGGGCCCTGGACAGCACGATCGTTTGGTGTTGACTGGTGGTGTGGTCGATGTGTAGAAGGAGATAGGCGAAGTGGTGGGGGTTTTCTGTGGTGTTTGGTGTTGTCGTGCGTCTGTTGGGAATGGCGGTGAAGCGATGTTTAGCGGGATGGAGTTGTGAAGGTAAAGGTAGTGCTGTTTGCTGTTGGGGCCTTAATGTCCCAAAATAACAATAGAGACAGAAAATGGCTAACTCAAAGCGTCGCAGCCCGATGAATCACACAATATTCCCTCTATACAACGGGTTTGGCTAACTACACATGAACTTACCGATATAATCTTGCTGAGGACTCTTTATGTGTAATGCGAATTTCCACAACCCGTAACAATATAATAATATATAATATATTATATATTATATATATATATATTAATAATAAATATATAACACAAAAGAAACACAAGCCATATTTATACAAAACAAACACATTACCATACCATATATATATAATATATATATATAATATATATATATAATATTATATAATAATATAATATATATATAACTAATAATCTATATATTAATCATATTATACACAAATCAAGCACGTACCGATATATATGGCAAAACATACACACCTGATCTCCTACAACAAACACACACCATCATACACAAGACAAACACACACCCAGAATCTTCTTTTTGGCCTGTTCAACCATGCTTTGACTTGAAACAGACTGTAACAGATTCTTATATGATAAAG
>CM068952.1:183071991-183082439 GCA_035128595.1 Eptatretus atami
GACGTGGTGAAATGGGTGTGAGCAGTAAAACAGAGCCGTCCAATAAATATGATGCCAAGCAGGAAGGAAATCATTGGAAATGCAGGACCAGGTTAAGTCAGTGAAACGAGGTGACAATTCCGTCGATTCCGTGCAAAGGTAAAAATCGATCCGATTAAATCGTCCTCTGAAGTTACTCTCAGGAGGTTTATTTCAATATATTCCCACTCATTACTTTCCGAAGAATGTAATAACCCCTCCATAGCTTTCAAGGGAAATTACTGTCGAGTACCATCGACATATTACGTATGCAAAAAAAGGTGGAAATGAATCCCCCGTACAGTCCCTCTGACCTCCCTCTCCAATCCAGCTAACCTGCTTTTCCGATTTTTATTCCTTCTCATCCTCCTCCTCATCCTCCTCCTCCTCCTCCTCCTCCTCCTCCTTAGCCACATATCTTACACATTTCTACTCTCTCATCATATTTCCAAAAATATGCATTTCTTTCAATCAATTAATTAATTGGTTGTGCCTGCTGATGTTCCCATCTGAATTATTTATTTATTTGATATTTATTTAATTAATTGCTATTAATTAATTTATTTATTTATTTATCGTTCGTGATTTCAGAACCGCACGTTCAGATCGCACATACCATGTACGTTTGTCCATCGTTTACTGATGTCCTTGTCCTTCATGACGAAGTGCACCGATGCCTCCGAATGTCCCCGTCCTGCATCTCCTGCACTCGCCTTCAATGAACGTTTCAGGGGTGGGGAAGCAAATCGCGTGCTTGATGTTAATAGCATTTTGTTCGACTGCACATATACATCTAAATGTCATCACATGAGGATTTTACATCGCGGTTTACAGAGCAACCATAATTGGTTTAAACATATCAAGTCGAACGGTTGAACAGCTGTACAGTTTTATAAGCATGCAGTGGTGCTGCTTTTGGGGATTCGTTTGAATTAATCACATGGTACAGATATATCCCCCCCCCACCCCTCCACTCCTCTGTCTCTTTCATTCTCTATCGAGTCCAGATGCAGACCACTTGCTTTCATTACGTGATTCCCAAATTAAAATCCTTTCGATGTACAAGTTGTGTTCTGCAATCAGGCCAGATGTTCGTCCTTGTCCTTCAGCTTTTCCCTCGTATGTGTTCCGAGTGAGACCTCAAGATCCAAACAGGGCAGCTCATAGCCTAAGCTGAGGGTACGCACGCTCACCTCTAAGCTGTCTAGCCTAGGTTTGAATCCATACCCAGCTGTAAACTGCCATCCTGGTGTTCCGCAGGCAGTATGGTCTGCAAACAGTATTGTAGAATTAATCTCATTTGGTACGTGCTTACTGGAGTTGTGGTGAGGGGTGGAGGCTAAAACGAGGAAATAAAAAGGGGGGGGAAAGGAATATAAAGTTAAGATTGAGACGAGAGTGAGTGAGTGAGATTGGGGGAAGAGGGAGAGTATGAAGGTTGCCAAGAGAGAGAGAGAGGAATTACAGGGAGGGGGAGAGTTCAAATTGTTGCCATATTTGTGTATGTAATAAATAGATGGTCCTTTCTATCACCATGGCAACACAGATTTCTGTGCACTCACCACACAAGGGTCTGACCGAGGTCTTGCGTGTCTCAGATGTTTGGGGAAATGAGCCCCTCGGGCTGTTCGGAAGAGCAGTAAAGTGCCGTCGGACAATCAAGAATGCTCGGTGCACATGTGCAGACACCCTTGGAAATAGCGATCTTTGGAGCAAGTGAACGTCGATCGTGCATGTGTGACAAGGGTTGATACCTAAAATGGCTCACTGAGCTTCTAAAAGAAGCTGAAAATACTTGGAAAGCTACTTGAGAGAAAGCTGGAGTATGCCTTGACACGAGGAAACAGATCTGGGTTGGGTGATTCTGAACAACGATAGGAAAGTCATATCTGGGGTTTGGAAGTGCACAGGGTAAGTTTAAAATTATATTTACTATTAATCATCGTTGGGGGGGGGGAGAGGGGAGAGGGAAGTGGGAAGTGGGAGCTGCAAGTGCCATGATAAATATATAATTTTTCGTTTGGTTCTGGGGCTACAAAAGACTTTTGCAGCTATTGCAAAAAAGAGAAGCATGTGTGTTGGTGTGTGTTTGTGTGTTTGTTCCTGCCGCCGCTTGCCTGTATTTACAGGAAATGGTAGGAACTCGACATCTCACATCCACTGATACTTCTCGTATTTTCGATATTTCCGTGCGTCCGATTTGCATTCAGGAACAGAACAATTATGGAACATTTTGAAATTGCTACTCTTTCGTCTAAATTCTGAAAAATGCGATTTGAATTAAACACGATTTCAATAACATATTTCGCGCTTGCAATGGCAGGTTAAAATTGCCCGGCGAGCAGTCGTAGTATCTGGTCAGACTGCAAGGCCAGCAGCGAAAGTCCTCACCGAAACCCTCCAACAAGTGACCTGGGGTTGAACAATTGCAGCAACGGTGCAATGTTTCCCACATGTCTGCGGAGTCAAACAATTGAAATCAGTGGCCATGTTTCGAAAGACAAATCTGCATTCAATCCACAGTTTACAAAAGTTCCAGCTGTGTTAATGTACAAAGCTTCTTTCAAGGCTAATTTAAACAAAAATTAGTTTAATTCGTTTTTTATTCAGAGTCTCCAGATAAATCACTGAAGGCTGCGATCCAGACTGGATCAGACTATTTGTGCATCGATGCTAAATGGACTTGGAAACTAAACAAAGAGAATGACAAAAGCTCTGCAATCGAGATGTTGCAAGAACAGTGTAAACTACGATCCCAATGTGCAAAATGTATTGTATACCAAAAGGAAATACATTCTGATTGTTATTGCAATTAAAAAGGTACACACCTGTGAACGATATAAGCATATTTTAACGATAGTTTTCTGCAATATATGAGAGTGTATATATATATATATATTGTTGTAATATATATATTTATATATATATATATATATATATATATATAATAATATATATATATATATATATATATATATATATACCGGTCAAAAGTTTTAGAACACCACCCATTTTTCCAGTTTTTACTGAAATTTAGCAGTTTAATGTTTCAATGTACTCTGAAATTAAAGCATAGAACAAATATCAATTGCAGATAAAAATAAATCATGGAATCGTTTTGTTGAACAAAATTTAATCTAAATTTTTGACTCATCAAAGTAGCCAACTTTTGCAGATATACCACCAGAACATACTCGTGGCATTTCTTGCAATGGAAATAATTATTGTTCGGAAGTTCTTCCCAACACTGTTGCAGAAATTCCCACAAATGTGTTGCACTTGTAGGTTGCTTTGCTTTCACCTTTCTGTCCAGTTCATCCTAACCAGCTCGATGGGGTTTTAGTCTGGAGACTGTGCTGTCCATCTCATTATTTGAAGCCTACTGTCTTGTTCTTTTCTTCTAAGGTAGTTCTGAATAAGCTGGGGATGTTTTGGGTCATTATCTTGCTGTAGGATGAACCCCTGACCAACGAGGCATCGACCAGAGGGTATTGCATGGTGCTGCAAACTGCTGTGGTAGCCCTTTTGGTTCAGGGAGTAAGTCACTCTGTGCAAGTCGCCGACTCTGGATTCAGAAAAAGAGCCCCAGATCATCACGCTTCCTCTCCATTTTTGACAGTGGTGTCACACACTGATGAACCATCCTTTCGCCGACTCGACACGGTACAAAAACCCTGCGTGATGAACCGAAGATTTCAAATTTTGATTCATCGGTCCATAAGACCTTCTTCCAGTTTTCAGTAGTCTGGTGGTGCTTCATGGCCCAGGTATGCTCTTTTTCTTATTTTGCCATCTTTGCAATGGCTTTCTTACTGCCACTCGACCTGTCAAACCTCCAGCTCGAAGTCTTTCTCTTCACAGTTGAAACTGAGACTTCCTTACTTCGACCAGTGTTAAGTTGTGCTTGAAGCTGCTGTCCTGTGAGCCACCTATACGCAAGCTGTTGACTCAGAAACTTGTCTTCTGATGTGTTGTGGCTTTGGGTCTGTCAGACCTCTTCCTGTCAGAGTTTCCTCCAGTTTCCAAGTGCCTTTTGATGGTGTAGAAACTGTACTCACTAACACTTTGGCTTGCTTTGCAATTTCTCCATAGCAAAGACCTACACTTTTAAGGGTTATAATGGTCTGTCTGTCTTCCTTTGTTAATTGTCTTTTCTCGCCATTATGATAGCAATATACTACTTCCTGCAGTGCAATATTGTCAAAATAATGTTTCAGAGGGTGTAGCAACACAGTCTGTTCCAACACTGCTTTTATACAGACAGAGGGTTTGTAACTCATCAACAAAAGTTGGGCACCTGAAGGAATTGTTTGCATCAACTTTCAAGGCTTAATTTACTTCCATTGCTGCAGAATAGCTGCAATTGCTAACTCATTACTTATTGCTGAAAAGGGCCTTTTTAACATCTCTGAAATGTGCAATATTTTTCAGTTTTTGGTGACCTAAACTTTTTTTTAACCTCTGCAAGGTTACCACTTAGCTTTGTATCATTTCAGGTTTTTCACTGGACTGAACTGCTTAAATTTCAGTAAAAACTGAAAAATGGGGGTGTTCTAAAACTTTTGACCTGTGGAGTATGTTTTTTTAATGTATATATGTGTGTATGTATATTATATATATATATTTATATAATATATATATATATGTGTGTGTATAGAAATACATCTTCGGATAGTGGCCCAAAAACAACCAAAAATAGAAATGTGAAGTCATTTCGCCAACCTCGGAAGGATGACAGGCTGAGTCAACGCCCTGGTGTATTAATTCAGCGGCCAACGGGGCTTGAGCTTAGCACCCTAGGATCCCAAGCCGCTGCCGTAACCACTAAGCCAACACCAGGCTCTGTGCATGAAGTGAAAAGTGAAGTGAAGCAATTGGTTCACCTCTGTCTCTCTGTCCGTCCACAAACGTAAGTTTGTGATCCCAGAACACCTTAATTTCAATTGAATGTCATATTTTGAATACGAATTGGAAAAAGAACCTGAAGTTTAGCTTTGGCTCTGAATTTGTCCTGATTGCGCACGCGCAAAGAGGAGTGAAATGATATTTTACTCTGTTTGCCTGCCTGGCACTAAAACCAAATTGAATATCATTCCAAAGAGAAACTTACTGTTTTTGAAGATGTTATAAAGGACACAAACAACAAGTATAAACAAATAATGTAATGTGTTAGATAAGGTATGTAAAAGACTGTATAAACGGTGTGAAACTTCCAGAATTTTTTTTATACGACCCTTAAAATTTCTCTTTTATTCAAATTTATTTATACACTCGAACACTGAATAACACAAACCGCCTTCTTCACACTTCCAAAAACCTCCAGCTTTGCAGTACTTGGACATGAATATATCAGTTTTAGGTGGTGTATTAAACACTGCAGGAACAGTGGTAATGTTATGGATTTTTTTTAATACGACCTTTAAAATAATTATTTTATTTAAATTGAATTGTATACCTGAACACTGGGTGGCGTGGGGTGTTCTTTGAACTCTCTAGTTGATTGAAGCAGTTCTTGATAAAACAGACGCTATCTCTGAAACATATTCTCACTCTCTCACTCTCACTCTCACTCTCCCACCTCTCTCACCAGTTTCCCCCAACCTGGCTCTCCAGTCTCCCCAAACCTCGCTCTCCAGTCTCCCCAACCTGTGTCTCTAGTCTCCCCAACCTCTGTTGCCAGTCTCCCCAACCTCTGTTTCCAGTCTCCCCAACCTTTGTTTCCAGTCTCTCCAACCTCTGTCTCTTGTCTCCCCTACCTGTGTCTCCAGTCTCCTCTACCTGTGTCTCCAGTCTCCCAAACCTGTGTCTCCAGTCTCCCCAACCTATGTCTCCAGTCTCCCCAACCTGTATCTCCAGTCTCCCCAACCTGTGTCTCCAGTCTCCCCAACCTGTGTCTCCAGTCTCCCCAACCTGTGTCTCCAGTCTCCCCAACCTGTGTCTCCAGTCTCCCCAACCTGTGTCTGCAGTCTGCCCAACCTGTGTCTGCAGTCTGCCCAACCTGTGTCTCCAGTCTCCCCAAACCTCGCTCTCCAGTCTCCAAAACCTGTCTCCAGTCTCCCCAACCTGTGTCTGCTGTCTCCCCAATCTGTGTCTGCAGTTTCCCCTACCTGTGTCTCCAGTCTCCCAAACCTGTGTCCCCAGTCTCCACAACCTGTGTCTGCATTCTCCACAACCTGTCTCCAGCCTCCCCTACCTGTGTCTCCAGTCTCCCTAACCCCTCCCTCCATCCTCTCTCTTCAACGTCTCTCCGGTTTCCCCAACCCCTCTCTCTCCTGACCTCTCTACCTTATTCACAGGCGTGTGTGTGTTTTTAGTTGTAAAAGATAAAAAAACGTTTAAACATTTAAAGACAACGTCCGCACATTATCCTGTCAACACGAAGCTCTTGTTTCTACCTAATGCCAGGAGGTTAAAAAGCAAAGCTTTACACAGAGCAACTACCTTCAGAAGACCCGAGTGGAATTTGTCCGACACATTATCAGGGCCTGGAACGATTTTGCTCATTTGGACAGGCACATCAAAGGGGTCTTGCCTCGAACTCGCCATTTTAACTCTTTCCATATTTCAATGGAGGTTTGTAAACGACGAGCTAATTGAAACGAATCCAATTGAAAGTGCTTCGAGGCATAACTTCTTATTTATTCATAAAGTAAAAACTTCTTGTGTTCGAGGCAAATATTTAAATCTATAGCATTGGGCTAAGTCTTCCCCTAAACGATATAGCATCCGTAGATTGTGAAATAGCTCGATGTCCTTCGTTCAGGATAAAGAGCTGAGCTGTACAATTGGAGTGAAACGTGATACCATGGACATTGGACAGACGTTGACGGTGTTATCGGAATGGGGTGCTCACGTTGGTCCCAAACACAAAGTTGTTATTTTTCAGGTGGGTTTCTGGATTTAATTAATGAATAATGTGCTTGTGGGAGAGTCGAGAGGGACGCACGCACACTCGACTCCGAGATAAGGAGGCTGGGTTTGAATCGCCACCCAACTCTAAACGGCCATGCTGGTGTTTCACAGGTGGGGGTGATTCATCAGTGTGTGTGTGTGTGTGTGTTTGTGTGTGTGTGACGTGCCTCGGTTGGGTATTTAATCTGGCGTCCCTTCTGATGGAATTGGTTGGGTGATGTTAAAGATCCCTTCGTGAAGATGATGCGAGCTATCGCCGGCACCGTGAACAAATTACAAAATCCTGCTCTCATGACTGCTGGGAGGACGATGCAAATCACCCAGTGTAACCAAAGCACCAAGCACAACGAAAACAGCCATCACAACCAAATCACCAAGCACAACTAAAACAACCATCACAACCAAACCACCAAGCACATCCAAACTGCCCAGCACAACCAAAACACTGAGCATAGCCCATGCCAAGTAACTGCTTCAGCCATACCAACACTCTGCAATGAGTGTGGACCATCTTGTAACTCAGATAATTAATAATAATGGAAGCCTGAACTCTTTGTGGGCATTCATGGCAATTCGAGAAACGTTTCTTGGATCTTGGACAAATGACCACTCCTCTCATGGTGTTCGACTGAAAGTGTTCAGGAATTTGCAGTTTGTTCAGCGAGCCGGTGATAACTTGTCTACTCTTCGGGAAAGACACCGTCTTGCCTTCAACGTCCACCAACAATCAGTTATGGTCAGAAGGGTCCTCCGACACAAAATCCTTTTGATGGATGATTCATTGCGTTTCAAACACGAACACCAGGGTGATCGTTTATAGCTGGTTCAGGATTCAAACCCACGCAAGATAGCTCAAAGGCGAGTGTCAAGACAACTGAGTGGGCATTCATAGCAATTCGAGTGACGTTTCTTTATTTTATTCAGATTTCCTTCTGATCTTAATAATATTGTTACGGTTTTGGAAATGTCCCCTTGGGGAGAGCATAAGTGTTCACGTAGGATTCCCCACAATTAGTTATTTCATAAGTTCATGTCGTATATAGACCTTTGCCCTTTGTCCCGGGGTTTGGGGGGAAATGCATTGAGGTTAGTTTTTGTATTCCCGGTGTGATCCTCCTCTTCTCCACCCACTTTTAATCTCCACAATCCACGAACAATCCGCTTCACCAAGCCTCAAGTCAACAACCCCCTCCTTCATCCCGCTGATCTTTCCTTCAACCCCACAATCGGTTTATGCTCGTCCTTTGGTCTGTCTGTTTTCATCTCGCTCTCCATTCAATACACTCATTCCTTTATTATCACCTCCGCCAAGGAAGGTGAAGGAGGTTATGTTTTCACCCCGTTCTGTCTGTTTGTTACTTGCAAAATCGAAAAATTTCAAGAATATTTGTCAGGCAATTTTGTTATTGGGTCGCCGAAATAGGTGACCCTTATTGTCAGTAATTCTGTCTGTTTGTTTGGATGTTTGTTCGTTTGTCATCAGCATAATTGGTAGTAAACGTGGGCGGATTTTGACCAAACTCGGGTGGTAGGTACATCTTATGACCTAGTGTTTTGGAAATTATGATGGATGCTAGGGACGCTTTGGTTCCCTAACAACAACCGAAAAACCTTCAAAATAGCTACCGTTCACGCAAAATCAATTCCGAAAGCCATTATCCCACGTAGGGTTATGAAATTTGGCAGGAATGATCTACAGGTGATGCTCTATCAAATATATTCCGGTTTTTGTGATATATGGAATACTTTACCCGCAGCGCCCCCTACAATTAGGGTATGCGTGAAAATTGGCGAAAATTGAAGGCCCCCTAGCGACCAGGTGAGTGCATCGATACCAATGAAACTTTGCAGGTTCATGGTACTCAATGAGGACTAAAACTTTGCCTCAGGACATATTGACCGATTTCGCTTAGGTCAGGGGTCAAAGGTCAATTAGTGCAAAAATCGATAATATGCGAGAGCTGGAGGTGCCTTCGCGCCAAATGCTACTCCTCCTAGGGTTATGGTCGGATGGTCATGAAAATTCACACTAATCGTCTGGAATACATTGTGCACAAACAATCGAGCCGGATTTTCGATTCAGATCTTTGTTCACCCACAGCACCCCCTCGAACTTTGGGGATTTCTGATTTCAAACCGCATTTTGGGAACTTTTCATTCAAATGGATACCGAGTAGTTATCAGTCAATGGAACTGGATGAGATTTGATATGCATAATCTTAAGGTGATTCCCTATCTGCTATATGACATCCATTTTGCTCTATATCTTATAGTTTCCATGCTCGGCGACCCATCGCCGCCTACCGGCTTGTTCTCTCTGTTTATCCGACTGTTTATCACTTACAGGTCACAATTTTAAACCGATCTTCACGAAACTTCACCAAATGGTATGGGTTGTGATTAGGAAGAAGCCTATTATTTTTGAGGTCAAAAGGTCAAAATGTCAACATAGGCCAAAGGTCAAAAACTAAGGTGGTTTTCCAAAAATCCTCAATTTTCATCCAATTGAATTGAAATTTGAAGAGAAATTATATTTCAGGTGAATTAATTGAACCAGCCAATTATTTTTGAGGTCAACAACGACCAAAAAAAGGTCAACATAGTCAAAAGTCAACAACTCAAGAAATTCCATCCTTCCATCAACAACTATTTCATGCCTCAAGAAATGTCTTCAGTCGCATTTATAAACTAAACATTAAAAAGAAAAACAGTTTCCTATGCTTGTTCGCTTTCCATCAATCTCATTTTTTTCCAACTTCAATGCCAACTCACCCCTCCCTCTCAAGCAACCATCACACTCTTTCCCTCCAACTTCCCTCTCACCTTCTCAAAAACTCCCCCCTCACCTTTCTCCTCAACTCTCCCCACTCACCCTTCTTCTCACATTCACCCCTCACTCACCATCTCAAAGTTGCCCCCACTCTCATCCACAACTGCCTCCTTCCCCTGCCCGCTCTCATCCATCTCATCACTCCACCTCCTGAAATCCTCAACTGCCTTCTGCCCCCTCTCTTATTACTCCCCACGTACCTCAACCCAGCACCACAGAGCCTTTTCTTCTCCTCATTCCCCTCCCTCTTCTGCAATTCCCCCACATTCTTTCAACAACTCTCCTTACCTCCCCCCCCACCCCTCCTCCCTTGTCCTCCCTTCCCTCCCCCACCTGCACCCAAAGCCTCCTCCCTCCCTCTTCATTAAAGTGTGGACCTAAATATCCGGGGCCTTCGCTCAAACCTGACAGATCTTTCCATACAGGTTGTACTGACAAACAAGACATAATTTACTCCCTCAAGACATCTCTGACTCCCTAAATATCTCTCCCTTGTACTCCCTCCTCCGTATGACAGACCTGAGCCTCGCCTGGTGGAGAGATGCTCTCTTCATCAAAGACTCCATTCCTCACTCTCCATGCACTGCCCTCACTCCCCCACACCCCCAGGAATACCTCCGGCTATATCTTACCCTCCACTCCCACCTCATGTTTATATGTGTACTGTACCGTCCACCAAACAGTGATA
>CM068952.1:183125156-183144975 GCA_035128595.1 Eptatretus atami
ATAGGATCCGGCTGGAAATTTTTGACAATATGGCTGAATGTACTGCCCACAGTCGCTCGTGGCCCGAGTTCTGATTTTCGAAAAAATTAATTTTTGAGATTTTTTGGAAAATTTCAAAGGTCCGTTGCTAGGCAATGGATGGGTCCATAGCAACGGTTCTCATTTGCGCACAACTTGGTCATGGTATGAACCTACCAACCAAGTTTCATCGAAATCACCATTGTATTAACGGAGCACTGGGACCGAACAGACATACATACAGACAGACAGACAGACAGACAAACATATCGACGGAAATACTGATAATAGGGTAGACTAGATTGACTACCCAATATATATATATATATATATATATATACCACATGCAGAGTGTGTGTGAACCACACATGCAGAGATCATCCATTCACTTTCTCTGCGTCTCACAAAGACCACGGCATTCGAAACCAAATATCTCAAATTTGGACTCATCAGACCAAAGGACAGATTTCCACCGGTCTAATGTCCATTGCTCGTGTTTCTTGGACCAAGCAAGACACTTCTTATTATTGATCTCCTTCAGTAGTGATTTCTTTACAGCAATTCGACCATGAAGCCTGATTCATGCAGTCCTCCTCTGAACGGTTGAGTTGAGATGTGTTTGTACTTGAACTCTGTGAAGCATTTACTTGGGCTGCAATCTGAGGTGCAGTTAATTGGCGATTTCTGAGGCTGGTAACTCTAATTAACTTATCCTCTGCAGTAGAGGTAACTCTGGGTCTTCCTTTCCTTGGCGGTCCTCATGAGAGCCAGTTTTCATAGAGCACTTGATTGTTTTTACGACTGCACTTGAAGAAACTTTCAGTTCTTGAATTTTCCAGTTTACTGACCTTCATGGTCTTAAAGTAATGATGGACTGTCGTTTCTCTTTGCTTAGTTGAGTTGTTCTCGCCAAATATGAATTACGACGGTACAGACAAAATAATGGTCTTTTACCAAATATGGCTATTTACTGTATAACAACCCTACCTTGTCACAACACAACTGATTGGCTCAAACGTATTAAGAAGAAAGAAATTCCACAAATTAGCTTTTAACAAGGCACACCTGTTAATGGGAAAGCATTCCAGGTGACTACCTCATGATGCTGGTTGAGAGAATGCCAAGAGTTTGCAAAATTTCATCAAGGCAAAGGGTGGTTATTTTTGAAGAAATTTAATTATATGAAATATATTTTGATTTGTTAATACTTTTTTGGTTACTACATAATTACATATTTGTTATTTCATAGTTTTGATGTCTTCACTATTATTCCACAATGTAGAAAATAGTAAAAATAAAGAAAACCCTTGAATGAGTAGGTGTGTCAAACTTTTGACTGGTACTTGTGTGTGGTATATATATTGTTGCGAATCTGGAAACCACGATCGCACTCAACATTCAGGTTCCTTTTCGCCAGTATCTTGTTAAGTACGTGTTCTATAGATAGCTCACCTTCCATTGTTTAATGGGTAAATCTATGTAAATGCGCTGTGATTCATTTTAATAGTTAGTGTTCAATCAGAACGACCCTCCTCCACAACTAAGAAGAAGAAGAGCCCTCCCATCCCGTGATTCAACGGCGTAAACAGGAATGACGGTTGGGGTGGGTCCGGCAGAAAGCAACGTAAACAGCCCCCACCGCGGTTGCGGGGGGGGGGGGCAGCGCACGAGGCCGAATGAGTCACGCCGGAAGCGAGGCGGGGCTGAGAGGAATAAGAAGCAGACCTCTGCTTGGCTTGATGGTTGTTGTTCTGGTGCTGGTCAGCTCGGCTGGAGTAGTTGGTTCTTCGGGTGGCTGTTGTCTGCTTCGTTGTTTCATCTTGGTTCAGCTGGCTCTTTTGGTGCGTGGAGCTCTTCGCGGTCTCTACTTGTTCCCGGTTTGGTGCGACTTCATGGCCTCATCTTGGTCGGTGGTTCTTCGGGAAAGTGACACATCGGGTCGGGAAGGATCGGCGCCTCGTCTCACCAGCACACGTGGTCCGCGAGCGCAGGGATCCGCCGGAGCTCGGAGAGGATCATGGCTCGTGGTAATTTGATCCAGCTCGCCCCCGCTGTGCCAGTCTGAACAGCTTGAAGACCACACGAGGTGGAAAGGTCCGAGGCAGTCCCTGGGCTTCAGCTCATCTGTCCCTCCGAGCTGAGTCCACATTAAGGCATCAGCCACCATTTCTGGGGTGTGTGTGTGTGTGTGTGTGTGTGTGTGTGTGTGTGTGTGTGTGTGCGTATGTGTCTCCGTGGGCGCCGTCTAACAAGTAGAAAACTGTTAAGTGCTTGTTTGCTGTATATACTTGCATTTATTGTATTCGGTATTAGTTCTGATCTTTTGTGTTCCCTAGCTCCCTATTATTACTGTATAAACAAACCCCAATTGTTAAATGTATCAGCTCGTTTTGTGTTTCTTTCATTGGCTCGACATGACGTGTGTTTGAGGATTAGTGTTCGTAACTTGTTCATTTGGTCCGGCCGACTTTGGTAATTCCGCTCGGTTACACCGGATCTGAGTCGGCGATAGCGACTCGATTCGGACAAAGTCGGCCATTGTGAACTCCCCGGTAGTCGGACCACGTGGGGTACTTAGGTAAATTGAAAAGTTGGCAATCGACCCTACCCCACATGGTCTATCCATGGCGAACTTCGGTCCAGTCAGGACCCGTCCGCTCCGGACTTATCCGGGCGACGACCTTACATTCCGGGCAATCGGTCGAGCCGGTGTGCTCAAGGTCGACCCCCCCGGCACGTATAAAATATATATATATATATATATATATATATATATATATATATAATAATTATATATATATATATATGTTACGACATTGAATGAATTCACAAGACTGCATTCAGAATTATTATTACCATTTACGATCCCCAAGGATCATCCAATCCAATCCGAAATTTGTGGTTGCTCGTGCACAGGAAGCAGACCTTTATTAGCACCATATAAATGTGTATTATATAAGAATATAATAAGTTAACAAAGGGTAATGAAAATAAGATGTGCAGGATGAACGTAGACTATAAATATGGAAAAGATGTGGTGGTCGTCAGATACAGATTGGTATGGAAGCGAGGAAAAACCTGACCTTATGTTCAAAATAAAAACCCGCCATGGCAACAAAATACAGGACTCAAATAATGAAAGGGAATACGGGAAAGGACTTAAGGCAGGTATGATCTGGTTGTGGCTGCAGGATAATGAGCACAGGCTGGAATGGCAACAGTGCGAAGTGCGGCTTGGGGAGCGATGGCATGTGGTGGCGAGTAGATGAGCTAGGCAGCCAAACACAGAGCGAGAAATGTCTTTGCTGTCCATATGTTCAACAAATTGTGCACATCCATGGAAATGGCCTTTGCAACCTGAAGGGACTGCCTTTTCCAGCACGCAGCTGTCCCATCATTGGCCGCTGGTGTTTTGTGGGTGACGCCATCTTCCAGGCCATCCAGCCAAGTTTGGGCGGTCCTTGCAAAGTGTTCCAACCCTTTCCAGGACCTGACATCTCACTCTTCCATCGTGGCTCGCTATCCCTGGCCAAACGGCCCGAGGTGTGTCCCATTGAAAGTGCGTTAGCAGTTTTCTTGTGTCTTTGTGCCAAAATCCCCACCTGGCCTCGCCTGTACAGGAGGTTTTACACAATACAATCTTACCCTATTCCGCTCTCAGGTTTATAATCATCGTCTCCTTGGTGCACATTTTACCATAACCTACTTCTGAAAGATCCCTGATTCAAGAGTAAATCTACATTGCTCATCACGCACCATACTATTTTCTTACTCATAGTATGGATTGGATCCCCCCTCCCCTCACATAACAACATATATACATGAAGGAAAAATACAAGAGTTAAACATGAGATGATTTTTTATGAAGTCCAAGGACATTAGTGGATAATGGACAGGCACATACAGGATAAGGATTTGAGCCCAGGTTCCCTGCTCATGAGCCCAAAGTTCAGTTGGAATGCTCACAGGCGAACGAGGCATTGCTGTGATTTTGCTTGACCTTTTTTGGTTGCAGTGTTTCTGTTAGTTGTTAATGTGTGTGCCATTTCACGTGAATAATCGCCATCTTAGAGGAGGATAATTGTATAAATGCATCAAGCTGGATTATCTTGTGCTGCAATTTTCTCCTCTTCCTGCGTTTGCTTGTTTTGTATTCCTTATGTATGCTCAGCTGGAAAGACTATTTTCTATGGATTATTAAAAACTCGACGCTAATGCCGATGCATTGCATTATGCTTTATCAAGCCACATCTGGTATGCTGACGGCCTCATGTTGAGGACTTTTGCTGAAGTACCCAGAGGTTCTGACTTCACAAATGGCTCAAGAAGCAATATTGAGAGTTAGATTGTTAAGCTTCTAGAACAAGTTAGTCTTGGGAAGGTTGCCTTTTTCGCTACTTGATTGTCAGTAAAAACCCAGCTTTCTCACAAATGAACCCTCAGGAGGTGGAGTCAAATCAATACCCTGCTTGATCTGTCCGAAATGTGTTTCCAATCCACACTTTGTGCTTGACTCCTAATAACACAAAAGTTGGGCCTACATGGTTTGGGAACTCACAGTTCTAATTTTGAGGAAGATAATAAAATTGGTCCACAGTGAATGGAGTGTTATTTCATTTTCCTGTAGTCATGATCATTACGCAACATGGGCTCTTCGTCTACAGAGGTATCCTATGCTCATGACTTGCAGCGCATTGCAATAGCCTACTGGAGAAGAGGAAGACGAGGGGAAAACAAACTTTGCCTGGGCTGTTTTTATTTAATATAAAAAGTTATTGGTTACCTAATTGCTAAAGTAAATTCACAAACTGAACAGTAAACTATAGGCAATATTTTGATTAAGTTTAGTAAACATGGCCCACATGGGTGTAGTTTGAGCTTAATAGGACATGAACAGAAATAATTAAGTATGGCTAGTAGATATTATGGAGTATGCACATTCCCCTCTGAGCTGTCGCACCTGGTTTTCATCTCAATCCCGCTATAAACTCTCATCCTGGTGTTTCACAGTAAGTTGGGATTCATCCGGTGTGTCCTCGGATGGACATTAAACTGGACGTCCCATCTGCTGGCATTAGTCGGTGGACATTAAAGATCACTTGAGGCCTGGCCAGCCAGTTCGTGAAGGACATGGGCAAAAAAAAAAACTTTCCCAGGCCGACTCCACACTTTGCTGGGAATAATCGACAGTTAAATAAGTAGTCGTAGTCGTCGATTAAATGGAAATGTGATCTGGAAATTTCCATTGTTCGTAAGTGGGACAACTTGCTAGCCAATTCCGGTACAATATTGTGAAAAGATTGAAATGGAAATCTAATAAGAATCTCTAGGAAGATAAAACGGATTAAAGATGTGTCCATGCCACAGGCGATGGGAGCTCATTATATTAGTCTGTCAAAACAATTCACAAAATTTATGAACCAAAAATTCCAATCTGATTTTACATTACTTTTGCACTCTTATCTTTCGGAGCGGCAAGGAGTGTGTCACTGTCATGATGGTCCAAATGACCTTCCTGTGCGTTTTTAAAGACGTCTCTTTTTTTACCCATTTTATATAAGGCATGATACGTGACTCGGTACATGGATTGGACACGTGATTAAAGAAAGCAATCGTCGACAAAATGAAGTTTCCGTATTCATTATACTGTAGAGCACGTGACATGAGACTCCTTTGATGTTACTGATACGTTTCATTTCGAAATAGATGTGTTGTTGTAGTCACACATTGGTTTGGCCTTCATGATTAAGAGATTAATGGAATTGACAATTAAATCAAAAAAAGTGCCTTTCTCAACGTGAGTGCGTCACAAAAAAGCAACAATATGACGTCACAACAAATATGGATGCAATGTATTCAACAAAGTAAAAAAAAAAAAACAAACAAAGGAAAAGAAAATACATTTCAATAAATAAAACAATAAATAAATACGATTTAAGGAAATCAATAATAAATGAATGAATGAGAGAATGGATAAATAAATACATTGAAATCAATAAACAAGTGAATGAATTAATCAGAATGTCAGGTCAGATATGGGGAGCATGCACTGGAGCAAGGCGTCGCTGGCGTCCACTTTCCGTGGGAACTCCAGGGCCTTCGTCTGGCCATCCCCGAGGCAGATGCATGGCCCACCCCCCATCTACTTGAGATGCTGATCAACCTGCCTGCAACAATGAGACACGTGTCGGCCCACTGGCCTTCCTCCACTCACAGAGGCTCCCTCGCTGAGAGAATGTGTGTGAGCAGAATCAGCGTCAGGAAATCAATCCACATGTCCACACCAGCCGCAGCTGACGCTCAGGGACTATACAGGTAACAAATCTCATTTGAGTCTCTCTCAGCAACCATTCGTTGGACACAAAGTCTGACCTGCAATAGCCAAAGATTATCTTGAAGAGACCTGTAACAAAAGAATTGCGTCTCTGTCTCAGATCCCTGGTCAGAGTCAAATTCTCACGCCCATAGAGCAAGACTGGAAGCAAGAAGGACCTGAAGACTCGTACTTTGTTCTCCTGGAACAAGTACCAGCAGCACCACACCCCATGATCCAGTGAATCCATGACTCCCCAGGCCCGACCCAGACGTCTGTTGACCTCTGCTCACAGCCAGCAGAGACATGAATATCACTGCCAAGGGAAGTGAATCTCTCTGTAACCTCAACGTCCTCCTCCTCACAACAAACAGGTACAGACAAGATATAAGCATCCAAGATGTTAATTGAAAGCCTGGATCTTAGTTTTGACCCAGGAACCCAAATCCCAGCGGCCTCTGACTGCTCATTCAGCACCTTGAGGGCCCTCATAGGTATCCAGAGTCTCTGCAAAGATGACTGCATCATCTGCGAAATCAAGTCAGAGATCTTGACATTCCAAAACGATGCACCACAGCTTGATCTCTCCAGACATCCCTCCCAAGAACCAGTCATACAAGTGCTGAAAAGTGTGGGGCCGGTACACACCCCTGATGAACTCCAGTAACAACTGGAAATAAGTCAGAGATGGAATCACCACATCTAACAGCACTCTCAGTACCAGAGTATCGCTCGGACATCAGATTTATCAGTTTTTGTTGGTCCCCACAAAGACCAAGATCCTCCAGAGGGCATCCCGATTCACTGAATCAATACTTTGCAGAGATCCACATAAGCTGCAAGCAGCCCCTGCCGAAACTCTCGTTGTGTTTGGTGAGGACCTGAAGGGCAAGGATACTGTCAATCGTTGACCTCTTTGGTGAAAGCCTGACTGCTCTGAGCGCTGGTGCTCAAGCAGATGGTGGCGAACCCTATCAATAATAATTAACCGAGCAAAGACCTTGCCTGGCATTGAGAGTAGCATCACCCCTCGGTCGTTGTTGCAGTCTCTGGCGATCACCCTTCCCTTTCCAGAGAGGGACAACAACGCCCCTCCTCCAGTCAGTTGGGATGATCCTGTGTTCCGCCAGAGCACAGAACTGCATGCAACAACATTATGGCAGCATTTCCACCAGCCTTGAGAAGTTCAGCATGGATGGCACAGATCCTAGGAGCTTTACCCCATTCAACTGGTTCACCACAGCCTGTGTTTCCACAAATGAAGGTGGTCATAGTTGATTGGAGGGTCAGCAATAGGATAATAACACCCCTGACATTCCAAATTTAACAGTTGGTGGATCAGCCTGGTACAGACGCTCAAAGTAACGCGCCCAGTGGCCTTTACTTTCGGACTCCTCTTGTCAAGAGACCACCACCCTCTGCTATAACTGCAGTACACACCGAGGGATGTGCTTGGAGGAAGGCAATGCGCAATTCCTCTGTAAGCAGTACAGAAAGCACTTGACCACAGGTGATGCTCTACCCCCTCACAGATTCCTCGCACCAAAGACTCCTTGTCCACCCTCAGCACATATAGTTTTACACCTCAACTCCCTGAACAGCTCAGCTTTGTCATTAAGCCTGGCCCTGTGACTCTGCGTCAAAGTGTCCAGCACCCCTTGAGAGACAAAATTATTCCTCGCCCAACAGTGAGTTTCAAGATATCCACCGGCAACATCAAGAATGGTGTCTTGAATACACTCCAAACTTTTCAGGATTCCACAAAGCACCCAGACCTACCAAATCCGCCATTCAGCCTGTTCACAAACCCTCAGCTACCCTCTCATTCTTGAGCTTGCCAACGTCCATCCTCGGCTGGGATGGTACCATTCTCCCTTATTAAAGCTGCAACGTTTGAGTTGCGACAACAAGCCTGTGCTCGGTATTGAGGAACTGAGTACTCCATGTAAAGCCTGCAGTTCTGGATCATCCTCCATTGACCATCAATGACCACATGGTCAATCTCCTAACCTGCAACACCAACATTGTAATACCAAGTCCAGTGATGAGCCTGTGGGTGCTGAATCCATGAACCAGCCACCTTAAGTCCATGACTTCTTGCAAAGTCAAGAACTTCATGCATTCTGCTTCACAGTTCCAGCCATGGGGACCAACACATGTCTCATAACCATCCCTATCACTTCCATTCGATGCATTACAATCCCCCAACACTTAAGCATATCTCTCCTGGGCACTGATCAACACAGACACGAGCGTGGGCAGAGAACGCCTCCTTCACAGTAAGATCACTTGCCTCAGTCAAAGCAAATACAGAAACAGGTAAAGTGACACCCAAGGAGTGAAGAATCCTTCATCTCATAATATGCTCGTTGACCAGTGTACCTCAATTATCATTGATCAGCTCATTGGACATAGAAACCACAACTCCTTGGGCATGGTAGCCATCAGAGAGACCAGACCAATAGTTTTGTGTAAGACATGCCATGATCTCACCACGATCCTGTCTCTGAACCTCAGAGTGCTGCACTTACCGAATGCTTGAGCTCAGATGAATAACAGAAACAGGTGATCATCCTCTCTTCGGAAAGGACACTCCAGGCACCCACAAAAAAGGGACCTTTCAGGTTAACCCAAGGAGACGGTCATCTGGTGGACGACACCTCATCAACAATCCGCTACACACCACCGCCATCTGACCCAGGAAGTTTACCCCGTGGTTTCCTCCTGTCATCAAGGAATGGGGGTCCTGAAGGCTTTGCCCCAATCTCTTATCCAGTGAATTTTACAGTGGCCTGAGTGCAAATCCTGCATCAACCTCCTAAAAAACATTAACCAAACTGCAGGAGGATGTCCGCCGAACAATTGGGCACGAATATGGATGGCTGTTGGCTCACAAGGATCTCCTCCATCCTTACAGGTTTTGTTTATAATCTTGCTGGGTGTCCCCTATCCATACACCCTCCTCACCAAGAAAACTTGTGGGGGAGAGGTTTCATCGAGACCAACATGACCATGAAACAGGTTAGTACAGGTTTACATGGTACCTGTAGCAAGTCACAGATTCTAATCTGCTTGACCTGACAATAATGAGAATGAATACACAATTAAATCTGTGAAAATAAATAAATACATTGAAATAAGATGAACAAGTGAATGATTGAATGAGAAAATGAATATATAAATGTGTTAAGATAAAATAAGTGAATAAATGAATGAATAATAAAATAAATAATTACGTTTAAAAGCAGAAAATTTTTCAGCAGAACAGAAAGGCCAAAAGAAAAGAAAAGCGGAGATGTCCACATTCGAGTATGATGGAGACAGAACCATAGAGCATGCGGTATGATGTCCATGTCCTCGATCTTTTGTTCGACACAGAAGTACATCTTCATTGGTGCAAGGAAATAGAGAGGAATGGATTGATGATTGGAAAGGTCTGGGGTTGGGAGTACTTTTGTTACAGTTGTAGAATCGTCTTGTGAAAATCCCACGAGATTGAATTTCCAATGTGAGCTCCTGAAGGTGCAGAATTTGTCTGCAGGATGATATTTGTGGCTTGATCAGGGATATCTTAGCCACAGGGTAAAGGTTCTCTGTGAGTTTTCTTCTGATCGTCCGTGTAGACTGTTGAGCAACTTATCTTTCGCGTTGCCTAACCGGTCGTGATGGATGTGTTTCAATATGATGACATAACCAATTCCGGCGGTCCCACGTAGTTCATGATTGCCTTTGCAGATATTGAGACGGATTTGCAGCATCGTTCATCCTTGGCCATCACGGATCCTCAAACCTCAACCAGCTCGGGAATCTTGATACGAGTTGAAACGCATTCCAGTGGCTTCGTCCCAAACTGATGATGATTCTCCGAGGCTTGTGGTGGCTTCTTCTTCTACTGTTTCTCCTCTCTTCTCTTTCCGTAAGCAGGAGAATGCTACAGGTAGCATCATTTTTGCTGAGGACCACCAAAAACAGTGCTGCTAATGTAGCAGGCCCCTCTGTAGGTCTATAGCATAATTTGATTTTGACAGTGCGGTGATAGGCTCACCGACTCTCGTTCGAAGGCGGCGGTAGCCTCACCTAATCTTTGCGAAGGACACAAACGTGTGATCTATAAAGGCCACAAAAACTAACGTTGGCAGATGGGTCGCCTTATTTTAAACTTGTCGCATCTGAGGGATTGGCACGCACATTGATGCTCACCCTGCCTGCAAGTCACAGCGAGGTGAAACCATGCAAGTCGGCTCAAAGGTCGGAGTCATCTCACGATAGATCTTATTCACATAATTTCATTAATTCTATCTGATCTAAAGGGGCCGGTTAGATCTAAGGATCTAACCCAAAAACTTCCTTTTTTAGGATCATACTCATAGTTATACCATTTTGTTGGTGGTTGCATGCAGGCCATGCGTCCATAGTAAGAAGAGAATGGCTGCAGAGCCCCTTTCTCGGATTGGACTATTCACAGCCGCCCGCCCCCACAGCTGGTATACCAGAATTGAAGTCCAACAACAGGATGGCCGAGAATTTGTGAAAGACAGGCATGGGATCTCTTTTAGATGTCCGTACCAGGTGATTCTTACAGACCAGTCCTCAGCTTAACATCCGCCTGAATGGATGGTGAGATTCGATTGCAGCCCCTGTCCTGCGGAATCTCCAGGTTTACCAGTCTGGTCGGGAATTGGAATCCAGATTAGAAAGGCTCAAAGGGATGCAACTACCTCTGAGCTATCCAGGTATTTGATAACTAGAGTTCATTTGCTTCGCAAATTTTTAATACTGTAAAGCCTCTTGACTAGTGAGATTATCATGTTGACAGCCATGTTCCCCTCTCAGAAACATGCATCGTCTTCTGACCACACAAGCGTTTATGAGGGTCATCTGATAAATAATAGGTTCTTCATTCGTCATTTCAGAGCTCTTCGAGAAACATCCCCCGTGTTTGTAAAACCTTTCCTTCAATAAATCGGATGATCGTCGCCGAATCGCACTTAAGCTTTAACGATTGCAGGTGGAAGACATGGCGGGACACACCTGTCGTCGGAACAACATTTGTACAGGTCGAGCCATTGTTAATCTCAATGATGAATTCACATAGAACACATGTTTATAAAACCATCTGTACGGAATTATTATCATAATATTACTGTAGTCAAAGCTCGAAATCGTGTATAGGGAATGAAGAAAGTCCCATTTTAGTGCCGTAATCACGTGACCGGAGTGTATGAATTGGTGTCAATAAAGCTGAGATCCATTTTTGCTAAACCGCTTTACATGGCTCGGTTATAGCACTTGCAATGAAATGGGGGAAATTAATTGCTCATAGTTAAACCCAAGTTTGTGGGAATAATTTAACACAGCGTCTCGAAAAGCTGGAAAATGTGATCAACTGCTGAGAATGGTCGTAAGTGGAAAACGTTTATAATGCACGGGCATGTTTGCCGTCTGCTCACATCGCTGCAGGATCCACGTGCGGGAGGGTGGGTGAGAGAGAGAGGAATTGTGTGCGCAGAGAAGGGGAGGGGAGTGGGCGGAAGGATACTGAGGGATATTTGTACACTCCAAGCATGCAAAACCCTCTTCCTTGTAGCATGAATAATTCCATGGAGCTGAGTTAGTGCGAGAAGCAAAATATTGGCCCGCCCGAATGGTAGAGGTGGCCTAATGAAACACCCTCGGAATCAGCCACGGAGTTGGAGCAGGTGGGTATTTGCCTTTCAACGAGTAAACACTCCATGGATGCAAACCCTCTCACTGAGAGATGAATGGAAACTCCCCTGGGCTGAAGTCGGCCATCGAGAGTAAAGACCAGCGCCCATTGTGGAATATAGCCACTAGAACACCTCCGGGAGTTAGCCACAAGACTTGGAGCAGGTGGATATTTGGCTTTTCAACCAGATAAACAATCCAATCGTGCAAAATCCTCTCCTTGTATCATGAATTGCACTCCATGGAGTTGAAGTCATGTGGTGAGAGAAAGATGTAGCCCAATTTGGAAGGTAGACCACAAAAATCAAATGAAAGACCAAATCCCACTATTGGGGTCTCAGAGGAATTCATTTCTCCGCGACAGGTTATATAAAGAAAGAGAGAGATAAAAAGAGGAGGAAAATGAACTAAAAGAATGAAGAAAGCAAGAAATTGAATGAATGATAAAGCAATCTATGAATGAACAAAGAGAAAAGTGAAAAAAAGTAAGAACAAGTAGCAAAGGACCAAAGAGCATGAGATGTTGGGTTATAACCGTTCTAGGTGGATTTCAGCCAGTACTCCCAAGACTCAAACGCCAGCAAAATCCTGGAGACTGGAGTCATAGCAAGCCCAGCAGCTTGTTTGAGCAGGTGGCCGATTAGCTTTCAATCTGAAACACATCGTCACCAAAGACCCCACTAATAGTTGGGTCACCTATCCCACAACGAGTCCACAGGAACCTCAAAGTCATGACAGGAGCAACTTCAGACAACGATCTGAATAAAAAATAATAACATCATTTTCAAGGTGTGGTAATCATGCTGAATTCAGAAAACAATCAGCGACTTCTTTCATTGCTCGAATGCAATGCGTTTCCTGTGTCGAATCCATCATCGTGTTTAAACGGAAAGGTGAAAAGTCTGCACTCATGGAAAAGGTGAGAGGCATAAAAACTTAGCAAGCTCATCGAAGTTTCCAAACAGTCAAAATACCCTTTCAGCCTCAACAGCTGCCCATTTGTACTTCATTCCGTGCTATTCCACAAAAATGCCAAACTAGACACGCTAGTGCGTCAAACAGTTCACCTGCCGATTACCTGGATAATCAAAAAATATGCACGTCCGCAAGGCTTGCACCAAATAACCTGGTGGATCGGTCTACATGATTGAAGATTGTATTAATTTCAATTGCTTTGATTGGTAGTCAAACCTGTCTGCATCATCGATGCAACACGACTGCCCGTGAACGTTTCCATCCTAGGATGTTTAAGGGTCGATGACAGCGTGGTCACTCCGGCCCACGGGTGTATGAGCCACCCTCGACCAGGTTGCCTGCATGCAATTGCTGATTATTTCTTCAAAAGCCTACAGTGGATACTAAACTGGGAAATTCAAGCATAACGAAACATTAATTTATTTATTTATCTATCGTCTATCATTTTATCCCATGTATTCATCTATTTTTATGTGTGTAGATGTATATATATATATATTTTATATATATATATATATATATATATATAATTATATATATGAATATAGATTACTGGCAGGGTATGCTTACACCATTGTAAGCAAGTAACGAACGGTGCTTCCCCGCCATTGTCCTTGGGTCATTCACTCTGCAATTTGTTTTTCAAATTTAGTTATTTTTAATTTTTTTTTTCCATTTATTTATATTTTCCATTTTACGATCTTTCCAAACAGTTCTGTGATTCTTTTTTAAAATGTGTAATCAGCTTCGATTCCGTCGGCATGTGCATGTGAATCTTCCAAGCTTTCTAATGTTACCCCGAAGGGCTGCCAAACATTGATATCAGTCAGTCATAAGTCAGTGAGTTACTCGAGTGGTTGAATGAGGTTTATGTATTGTTATTGTTTACGGCCCTGTGAAGCCCGCCCTCCCCAAATGCAGTGGCACCCCCCAACATTACAGTGATCCTGAATAGTTTATTTCATGACATTCATGCAGTTAGCCTTCATTATGTCAGTGGGTAAATGGGACATGATGTGTTGTGTAGGGCTTTAGTGAGTTTTTAATTCCATATGGAAATCTTTGGACGAAATTTTTACTTTACTTTGTTTCAACACAGGACACGAACCCGCGTCATGCATGCAACCATGGCCGACAGTGACGCTCCCCCTTAAAACCCGAGAGTGTCAGACGGCCAATATTCCAGCAGTGGCCCCCGTTCAAACTGAAAGCCATTAACTAACAGAAAGCTCAATCATCTCACGACACGCCTCCTAAAATCACCACGGCAACTACAACTCGACCTCTTCACCACAATCGGCACAAACAGCTACAACCACTTAATCTCTTCAACATACCACTTTCACTGCTCCCAATGCTCCAAATGGTCCGACAAAAACACAACAGCACTTTCATTCCACACCAACTACAACACCATCACAACTATCATTAACTTCCTGGAACGCTCACACACAGGTCTTTGAGATGCTGGGGAGAAAAGAGGAGTTGCCTGTGAGTCAGAACACTTTGGCCACGTAACTCAACAGTGCAAATAAGGGCTGGGGCTCATTGACGATGTTTGGGTAGCCCTGGCGCTCCGTGAATAACAACGCTTGAATGGAGCCAACGTGGCGTTCATGGCCGAGAATGCTCCCGAAAAACCTGTGCCCATATAAATCATGGAGTTCCGTTGTGTGGGCCGAGTCTGAAAACAACCGAGGCCATATTTCAGCTCCAGAATCTGGCAGGGTGGGGCTACTTCTCGGGGGTGTCTGCGTGCCAATGGAGATGCTCGAATGGCTTACAGGGCTCTTGTGATCATATTTCGCATGCCCCTCCTTCACCTGGCTCCATAACAAAATAAGCAGCAGCAAAGAAGTGGATTGAGACTCTCCTTCCAAGCTATTAGTATCAAAAGAGACTCTCCAGCCAAGTGCCAGACTGACTCGCCAAACACCAAGAGTCGAGCAGAAAGACTCACGAAGCCCGAGCCGTCAGAGCCAGTCACCAAATGGGAGCATCACATGTACCCGAGTCGTTGCCCAAAGGAGATGCGGAGTCCATGCGCTGGGCATCACACCGTTGTCACCAAGTGCTCGGCTTCTGCTGCCATTCGCAGCATACTCCGTTATCACCCTTACAGATTCTCTTACACATCCCTATTAAGCATCCATCTCAACACTCTATCTTCCCATCTACTCTCTTCCATTCGGATGTAAAATGCAGAAACGTAAAGAGCATTCCCAAATTCCCACAATGCCTTCACACCTCCGCTTCTGCACCTCATCTGCATCACATTTTGCGACACTTCCCACTCACGCTCCATAGACACCCCAGCTTCTTCCATCCTTCCCCCTCCTAAGTGACTGGAAAAGCGTAGGTACATCTGCCGCACCAGTAATGGAGGGAAGGTCGAAAAACTTCCTCAACATGCCTCTCGTCTTTCTGGACTCTATAAATTCCCTCGGTGTGTGTGTCTGAGGCACCTGCGATGTCTGCATAAGATTAGATTGTAAGTAGTTTTATGTCGGTTTACTCTGCTCTGTCTCTTTTGTAAATAATTGCATTTCTTTGCCACACCCTCACAAATCTTGCTCTCAACCTGCTGTAAAATTTGCCAAATGAACCTTATTATTATTGTGCAACATGACTTTTTCCATGCCCTTTGCTTATAAATAATATTGCTCATAAATGTACGCAGCCCGTTCGTCTTTTCCCTTTCATTGGTCCAGCATGGTCTGCAACATTAGTTTATCGCGGGAAGTCCAGCATGGTCTGCACATTAGTTTAGCCCAGGAAGTTCTAAATTGCTCTTTCTTAGCCAGCGCAACCCGACACTCACTGAATCGCTCGGGCAGTAATCCAAGTGTTCGCTGAAGGGAACGAGCCACAATTGGTTCGGCCGTGAATCAGGTAAGGTATCACGTGAGGTCGTGTAACCCTTCCCGGATTGGCAATGCCAATCGGTGTTCGTGGTTGCTTAACACACCGCCAGTGCATGGAGTTTTTCTGTGCCTGGCGGCATCAGGACTCTGCGTATGAGAAGGACCTGAGTGCTTCTTTCCTCGTGGCAAACCTCGGAACTGAGTCCGTAACAAATATATATTGTTAACAATCTGATAAAAGGGCCAATCAATGTGTAAATCTCGGAGAACTATCCTGTGAGCCGAATCATATGAATGCAATGATTATATATGTATATGTTGTTCGTCCTTTTGGCTACTTCCCGTTAGGGGTCCGCCAACATGCAGATCAATCCGTTATGATCCGCAACTGAATTTGGCACAGGTTTTTACCCGCCGGATGCTTACTGAACGCAACGCTGTCCGCCTCTTACGAACCAGGAATAAGGATTGGGTTTCGCTCCATGATTCCGGCTACCCTAAACACCACTCTCAATAGCGCGGCCCAGCGGCAGAGAAGTGCCTCCCGTCCTAAGCGAATCCTCCCAACCCAAGCAATCCAAGTAGCCGGATTACGGCCACGCCACTATGCCCAGGTATACATATATATATATATTTATCTCTCTACTATTTATTAATTGTTTAGTTATCAATTTATTCTATTGATTTATGTACTTATCTCTTTATTCATTATATTATTAATTTACATATTTATTATTTCCATATACTGTATATTTATTTATATAATTTATCTGTTTCTTTTTTCATCGACAGTATTTATTTATCTTTCTATAATTTACTTATTTTTTCATTTTTTATCCACTGATTTAGTTTATGGACTGTATTTTAGTCATTTATTATGAGTGGTCCCAAAGCTCATCGGACATGCTGTCTGTAAATCACCAAATGCAGCACAGAAGACATCAGTTAAACATAATGGAACTTTTACACGTAATTACAAAGATGTTAGTAAAACTTTGAACAAAACATATGGTGGCAGGGCCGATATGGGAATTGATCCGGGTTTTCTGCATCATGAAGCCAAGGAAACATGGGAACACACCAAGCCAAACTGATCTCCTCTGAATCGAATGACGGATGCGTGTCCTGCTGACAAAACACCAGGAGGGAGGTTAAATTTCCTGGGGCCGGAATCAAAACCCATAACAAACGATAAAAAAAGCCAATGCATTGTGCAATTTCTCTGAGCTATCCTGTGAGCCAAATCAAATATGAATTGGGCGTGTAAGAACGTTGTGGTTGCATTTCCATGCAAGCTCTCCAAACCGAGGTTGACAGGGCAGTTGTTACAATATGCCTTTGCCAACACCGGAATGTAGATGTACAAAAGCTGCAATTGGCTCCTGTCACGATGTCAAAGCATATCACATGATGCTGCCTGATCTTGTAAAGGGATGAAAGGAACCATGACATCGAGGCCAGACAACTCATAAACAAACGAGAAAAGCCATTCGGGTTGATCCGTATGCATCATCTAGAGGCCTGACACATTATTAGTTTTCTGCCAGGGTTTGAGAGCCTCCATTAGTTGTCAAAAGACCAAAACGTCAGTTGTTGATCCAAATGGCTAATACAAAGGCTTCGTATTCATATTAATCCACTTCTCATGAGAATACTATGTAAGGGAGCCGTGGTATCATTGCATTTTTCCTACTCTACAAAGTCTTATGTTCTTATGTATACAGTCATTTGGATCAACAACTAAAGTTTTGGTCTTTTCAACAACCTTTCAGTTGTAGAGTTTGTAATTTGGCCCAAAAGGTGATGTACCAAGTGTTTGTTCAATTCAGTTGTAAACATCAGAAAAACGGCATCCATCGTGAAAAAGTAGCCTACAGTATACGGACGGTAATATGTATATTAGATTCTGATGTAGCCACAACTACCGAAGTAGCTTTCTTCTGAGCAAGGGGTTATACTGGGGTGGTTTTGTTCATTGCTTTGTTTGTTTGTCATTTTGTTTGTCAGGTCAGGATCAGATTAAGATCTGTGACTTGCTAAACAGGTACCATGTACCCTGTACTAACTTGTTACATGGTCGTGTTGTCGGCGACTAACACCATCTCTCCTACCAAGTTTCTTGGAGGAGGGTGTATGATATGGACACCCAGAGGATGAAAAATAAAACCCTGTCAAAGAGCGGAGGCACTCCTTGTGGAACAACGGCCATCCATCTAGAATGTCCAACTGTGTCGCTGACATCTCCTGCAGTTGAGTTTCCTTTTAATAAGGAAGGGTTGGTTGCAGGTATTTGCACTCCGGCCAACCGTAAAAGCCTTTCAATTCTTGCAAAACAAACTCGAAGCATAATAAAAAAATCTGAAAACTTACACTCCAGAGGAGTACTCCTGGTGCAGGCTTCCTTTCGCAAGGGCCGGCAGCTCACCGGATGACGGGATTGGACAAAGCTTAGGGACCCAATCTTTGATGATAGAGGGAAAAACATGGGGTAGCCTTCCAGCTCAGTCCGGTCGTGTGTGTCGGGGTTATGCAGAGGTGTCGTTCACAGTACAAGACGGCGGTCTCCTTAGGTTAACCTGAAGACGATCCCTCGGGTGGTGCCTGATTGGTCCCGAAGAGAGGATGACCCACCTGTTTCTGTAATCAATCTAAGATTCAGCGTTTTGGACATCGGTATGCAGCACTCTTCTTTTAGGTTCCGGAGACACAGATTGCAGCGAGATCAATGGCGGGTGGTTACAACTATTAATTATGGTCTTGGTCGCTCTGGTTGGTTACCATGCCAAAGGAGTGCGGTATGCTTGGGCCAAATAAGCTCACCTCAAATGATAATTGAGGTACACAGGTCAATGAAGCCTCTTATGAGATGAAGATTCGTCAACTCCGTTGGGTGGTCATTTCCCTGGTCTCTGTAAATGCTACCGACTGAAGTGAGTGATCCACCGTGAAAGGCACATTCGATGCCAGCTCAGAGTCTGTAGTTGATCAGTGCCCCGCGAAGCATATCTCTTCTAGTCTTGGGATTTCAATGCATCGACTGGAAACTGATTGGGATTGGTTATGAGACGTGTGTTGGTCCCCATAGGGGCTGGAACTGTGAACGCAGAATAGCACTAAGTTCCTTGACTTGCAAGAAGTCATGGAACTTAAAGGTGGCGGTTCCAATGGATTCAGCACCCACCAGGCCTTATCGCTGCTTGGTATTACAATGCTGGTGGTTGCAAGCAAAAGGAGATTGACTATAATGTGCTCGTTGATGGTCACTGAGGTATGATCCAGGTAACTGCAGAGTCTACCGGGAGTGGCTCAGTTCCCAATACTGACCACAGGCTTGTGCACGCATCTCTAAAGTGCAGCTTAAATCCGGGAGAATGGACCATCCCAGCCTCGCCAGATTGTTGGCAAAAGCATCAAGGATGAGAGGGTAGCTGAGAAGAAAGTGCGAACAGGCTTGAGTGAGAATTTGGGGGTCTGGGTGCTTTGGGGATCCTGAAAGCAGTTGTGGAGTGCCTTCAGAGACCATCATCCTGAAATCTGTGAGGGGTAGTACCAATCCCTCTGTGTCAGGTGATTCTCATCCTTCTACAGGGAAATTCGCCAAATTGCAAATTCCTCCAAAAGCCAGCATCCCTCGTGAAACTGCAGTAAGAGCAGAGGGTGGTGGCTCTTGACAGAGGATCCAGAAAGTGAAGCCCGCTGGGCCGGTTACTTTGAGCGGCTGTACCAGGGATGATCCCAATAGCTGTAGAATGGGGGTGTCAAGGGGATCACTATCCTATTTGCTGAAACCTCAATCAACTGTGGTCCACCTTCATTTGTGGAACACAGCCTGCGGTGAAAATGGTTGAAATGGGGTAAAGCTCCAGGTGTTGTGGCTCCATCTGGAACTTCTCAAAGGCTGGTGGAAATTCTGGTACTCGTGTCATTGCATGCCGTTCCGTGC
>CM068952.1:183154703-183190392 GCA_035128595.1 Eptatretus atami
ATTCAAGAACTGAAAGTTTCTTCAAGTGGCAGCGTAAAAACCATCAAGTGCTATGATGAAAACTGGCTCTCATGAGGACCGCCATAGGAAAGGAAGACCCAGAGTACCTCTACTGCAGAGGATAAGTTAATTAGAGTTACCAGCCTCAGAAATCGCCAATTAACTGCACCTCAGATTGCAGCCCAAGTAAATGCTTCACAGAGTTCAAGTAACAAACACATCTCAACATCAACCGTTCAGAGGAGACTGCATGAATCAGCTTCATGGTCGAATTGCTGTAAAGAAATCACTACTGAAGGAGATCAATAATAAGAAGTGTCTTGCTTGGTCCAAGAAACACGAGCAATGGACATTAGACCGGTGGAAATCTGTCCTTTGGTCTGATGAGTCCAAATTTGAGATATTTGGTTTCGAATGCGTGGTCTTTGTGAGACGCAGAGAAAGTGAATGGATGATCTCTGCATGTGTGGTTCACACCACACTCGCATGTGGTATATATATATATATATATATATATATTGGGTAGTCAATCTAGTCTACCCTTATTATCAGTATTTCCGTCGATATGTTTGTCTGTCTGTCTGTCTGTCTGTATGTATGTCTGTTCGGTCCAGTGCTCCGTTAATACAATGGTGATTTCGATGAAACTGGTTGGTAGGTTCATACCATGACCAAGTTGTGCGCAAATGAGAACCGTTGCTATGGACCCATCATTGCCTAGCAACGGACCTTTGAAATTTTCAAAAAATCTCAAAAATTAATTTTTTCGAAAATCAGAACTCGGGCCACGAGCGACTGTGGGCAGTACATTCAGCCATATTGTCAAAAATTTCCAGCCGGATCCTATGAAAGCTGTCGAGAAGATAGACTTTAAATGAACCCTGGTCGAAAACAATTAAAAAACGAAGTTCGTTGTTATTCTCAGAGACTGAGTCAGATATACATGAAACTGGTATGGTAGATTCATGGTATTCTCAGTTATGTGTGAGAAAGAACCGTTGCTATGGACGCTTTTGTTGGCTAGTAACGGCTGAAAAACGACTAAATTCGACTTGATCGACACCCATGTCGCCTACCGGCTTGTATATATACATATATATATATATATATATAATATATATATATATATATATATATATATACACCACAAACACACACACACACAACACACACACACACAGTATTTGCATAAATGCATGTTCAGAATGACCCATCCCCTTGTCTGGTTGGATTTAAACTATTTGATGATTGGAGAAGGGTATCGAACCGATTCCCTTTTTTTATCGGATGCCTTTTCCTCTTTACGACACGTTCATGCACGCGAGAGATAGCTGTTAGCCGAACAGAGACTCATTCTTCCCATTTCCATCAGGACACTTTGGATTTACAGGATATTTGATGAAACAACACGGGTTTTCACATTTCATTCATTCTGACGGTCAAATACGCTGTGGATCATTTACCTCACCCACCACTCTTCATTGAAGTTCGACACCCACCTCTCTTTCACCGACGTTGACATCCACCTTTTTTCATTGATGCCCGAGACCACGTTCAGCAAGCTCCATGGATGCTGGTTGGCTCCTGCTCGTGTCAGGCCGAACAGGGATGTGATGGCCGCTGTTGACGTCTTGTGAGTGCCCCACGTTTTCGCTCAGCAATTCCTACAAATGGCCGCCCTTTGGCACCGTCCAGCACTCCAAAACGTGGCGTCGTGGGCCAGGCCTATGTTCATGGGGTTGCGTCTCGCTCTGGTGAGAAGGGATGATCGTGAGATTGACGGTTGGAGGTCATGTGCAACGATCGTGCCAATAGGCAAGCTGGATTTTGCTGAAGTCTGCTTGAGGCTCTCCCCACACTTGTCACCTAAAAAAAGAATGAGGACCATCATCCTGACAGTTTGGTGACAGTTCCTGACAATTGCTGAGAGCTCCTTACGGTTCCTGACCATTGCTGACAGCTTCCTTACAGCTCTGTTAGTTACAGCTCCTTACAGCTGCCAGTTGGTTATGGCTCCTGATAGCTCCTGACATTTGTGACAGTTGGACCGTTCTGCTGGTTCTGCTCGGTACCTGATTGTTGGTGTAAACTGATTCTTGGCGTACCTGATTCTTGGCGTCCCTGGTTCCTGGGTTGATGACGTGATGCCAAATGATGTTCGAGTCTGTTTGCGGGGTGGGTGCACAGCGAAGGCAGGAATTGGCAGCGGACCAAGGCCGCTCACATATTTTGGGACATTTATTGGGACGCACAACGACTTCTGCCTTGGTAAGCCGAGACTGGATTTCTTTTCCCCCTGAATGATCTGCTGGGTACCCTTGTTCTCGTGTTTAATTGTTAAGTAAGGCATTGTGATAGCATCTGCTCTTTGTCTATTTTTCTATCAATGCCTGTTTAATTCTTCATTTGTTTGAGATTATTTTGATTGATTTGAATTCATCTATTTACACCACAAGGAAATAAAAAGTTCTTCTGTATATTATTTTTCTTATTAATGAATTCCTTGTTGATGTTCAACCTGTCCGTGTTCGTCCTTTCCTTCCATTGATCCAGCATTGTCCGAACCTAGATGGACTGGGATGCAATTCCTAAACTAATTAACCTGTCATCGTCGGCGGGTACCAGCGGTAAACGCTCGGCCGCCCTACTTAAGATCGAATCAAGATAAGATTGGGCATCCCGAGGACACGTTCCCTGGTCAGGAAGCCACGTGACCTCGAGTTAAACAGCAAATTAGATGGTGGACACTGGAACTCGTGGTTAACTGATTGGCGTTCGTGGTTGTAAAGCAACCCACTGCACCACGAAGTTTATTGTGAGCGGTGGCCCCAGGTCCGGCTCTTCCAAGGAGAAACGAGGATTAACCCCCTCATTATACACTCGGTACCCGTGGCTGTCACAAACTGGAGTCCGAGAGTTGGATTTTTCGAAACCCCTTATCAACAAACTGGTGTTAAGAGTGTAGTGTGAGATTCGAACCCTGATCAACAAATTATTGCTCAGGAGTGGGATATTTGGACCTGTGGTGCGCTTCACGCACTTCAAAAATTCAGAGCTGTTTCGACTAAATTTTATTTAAATTTATTGGTGCGGACAATGGCGGACCTACACGGGCAGGTCCCGGTGGGCCATGTAGACGATGTACTGTAAATATGGATAAGGAATCGAACCAGGACCCGCATAAAGTCGCAATGGAGGTGAAGAGGAAGCAATGGAGAGATGAAAATACCCCACCCTCGGCCTCAGGAAAATGCAGTGCGATAGTGCGGAACGGCGGGTTATCGCAGTCAGTGCAGCGAGAATGACACCATTTTGTTTATGAGGCAATTAATGGCACAAATAACTATGATGGACCAAAACAACAGCAGCAGAATGGACAGGATGAGCAAAGAAAACAACAGCAGAATGGACGTCTGATGGGTGATGAAATAACAAGAGATGATGAGTGAAGCGATGGGCAGAGGAATGGTGGCGGTGCGAGAGGAGCAAGGGATGTAGGATCGGTGTCCGGAAGAAGTGAGGGGAGCCAGGCCAGACTGATGGGACAGATTGGAACATTAAAGGAGGTAGAAGGACTGACGATAGGACAGAATGAGTTGAAGGAAAAATAGAGAGAACACAGGGGCGATGAAGGAGCTAAGAGCGCCAAAGGAAAATAACAAGAGAGATGACCGCAATTAAAAACAATGTTAAATAGTACATGAGGTCTGATGAAGAGAGTAGAGGAGTGACACAGACGACGGGGACAAAGGAACGGGAAATGAAAACACAAATAGAAACAACGAAGGTGACGTTCAAGGGGGAAATACTGTTGCGGGGCTGGTATCGGTGGCGAGCATGACCGCTGGAGGGAGCAGTAGAGTCGGCTCCACCGAACACACCGGCATTTAGGTCGTGACCCTCGGATAAGTCGAAAGGCACGGGTCCTTACAGGACCATGATCGCCAATAATTCGACCGCGTGGGGTAGGGTTAATTGCCAAACTTCAATATACTAAGTACCACGCGGGCAAAGCTACCGGGAATTCACACCCTCGAGCGGAACGAGCCGTTACCGTGCCCGAACCGTGTGTAACCCGAGCAGAGGTCACCAAGGCCCCGTCGTCCAAATGAACAATTTACTGCTTCGCTATTTCTCAACACACACCGTGCTCAGCCAATGAAAGAAACACAGAACGAGCTGGAACATTAAACAAAAGGGGTATTTATATATAATGGGGCAGGGGAGCACGCAAGAGGGCAGAGTTAGCCGAATAAAGGAATGCAATTTACAATGAAAAGAAAACACTAAACAGCCCTACTTAAGGCCCACGGACACACACACACACACACACACACACACACACACACACACACACACACACACACAAAGAAATGGTGGCCGTGGCCTTTATTGATACCCCCAGCTTGGAGGGAAGGTGAGCTGGAGGTAAAGAGACTGGCTTGGAAACTTCCCGCTTCGTGCGGTTCCAGACGATCTGGCCGGCGGGACTCGAACTCGCAACACGATGCCGCTCCAAGCCCCAGGTACGGAGGGTAGCGTCGGCGCTGGCACGCTCCACCGGCAGAACAGGCGACGAGCCAGGCAAGCGATTCACGGCGGGAAGACTCTCCTCAGCCTCAACCAACGAACCCTCCGACTCTCTCACTGGGTTCGCCCTCCACCCGATTATATTCTTTCTCTCACAGGTGGGAGGGATCCGTCTCGTGTCATTCCCCTCATTGGACAGGCGTGTCGGGCGAATCTCCCGGCCGTCCGAGATTGGTCGGGGGAGGTGCTCATGTCTCCGCCCTCGACCAGGAAGTCGAGCAGCACATGTTGCGTTGGCTCCCCATTGGCCGAGAGGCGGCAGACGTGCTCGCACCCCTCCGATTGGCTGAGAGGGGCGCCATGCCCGTATTTGGAGCGAAATATATTTGACTTGAGATGATCCGGGAGGAGGTGAGTGTCGTGAAGCACTCCGAATTCAAATGAACTAAGTTTAACTTGAAGATGGTTCAAAGGCAGGAACTCGACCGACTGACTTAGATTAGCATGTCCTTCGTGGACTTACTCCGGATTATTACAGTTGGGAATGTCGACTTGGATTTTCAATAACATCCTTGCTTTTAATGTGAAACATTGAAAGGAAACTCCTTTACAAAGTTTCTTTTTTTTTTTTAATATGAAAGAGCTCATTCATCTGGATAAGCTTGCTGATATTTCACTTCGGACCCTTAGCATAAAGGGCCAATCCTTTTTCTACATATGCAAGTTCAGTGGAATTTTTGACCCATGTCCTCCATCCAGGCCCCTTCCATCCATCAGGACCATACTGTGTGCAGAGTGTTGGTGCTGCCTCAGCAGTCCCTGGCTATTGGGCACCATACTGGACGAGTCCCCTCTCTGACACGGATACCAGCAAGCTGGTACTCATTTTGCCAACCTCGAAGGATGACAGACTGAATTCAACCCCACATGGTATTAATTCAACAGCCAAGCATGATTGTAACTCAGGACCCGAGGATCCCAAGCCCACCACTTTACCCATTAAGCCAACACCAGACATATCAGGCACTTCCCTTCTTATATTCTTATCTTTTTTAAAATTCGATTCTCTCTCTTCCCCATAACTTCTCTACATCCTGTTCATTTCTCAATTTACAATTTTTCTCAGTTAACCTCCCTCTTTCAACCCATTCATAGCTGATCCCGAATGAACACTTTGTTGGCAACGATGACAACTGGCTGCCAGGCAGACCACGAAGGAAAAACAGAGTGCAGCAGAGAACAAAAGGTAAAACTGAGCGAACTCAATTCAAAAAATTAAAAACACTACCTACTATGTTACAGGCTGCCCATCAGGCAAAAGGCTTTGGTCGGACATTTCAACCTGCAACGAGTGGTCTTCATCCAGGATTGTGAAAGCACCCTTTACCGGTGTCAAGTATCTTCCAAAGGGAGCGGGTAAACACGTGACTATAATCAACATATGGTGAGACCAATCGATGGTTTCAAATTTTGCGATCTCACTACAAGTATGTATGTTTCCTGCTTGATGTTCCCTCCTCACACCCTCAACGTTTGCCACATTTTGTTGTGTTACAGCCTGAATTCAACCCTTTGCTAGACACTCCAAATTGAGCTCAGGTGCATTCAATTTCCTTTGATCATCCTTGAGATGTCTCTACAACTTGATTGGAGTCCATCTCATGTAAACGTACAATGATGTCTTCACCGTCCTTGTCTGATATGAGATTTATGTCCAAGTTCCTCCATGAGCCTTCGAGGCTTTGCTCACCCTGGGCGAAAAACAGGTTCGATACAACAGGGCTGGGAAAAAAAAATCTTCTGTATATTCTTCCTATCAAGGTTAATAATGATAGGCTATTCAAATTTTCCAAGCTGGAAGGATGGCCCAGAGTTACGCGTATTCGCCTCTAAGCTATTCTATCTTGGGTTTGAATCTCAGCCCAGCTTCAACTGTCATCCTGGTGTTTCGCAGGCAAGGTGAGGTGTCAATATGTGTTTCTGTCCCTCGATGGACGTTAAACTTGGCGTCACATTGCTGGCATTAGTTAGTGGACCGTTAACCATCAGGACATCTTGTGGGGGGGCGGGGGGGGGGTATATGTTATCCATGAACTTGCTGCCCTCTTTTTGGAATCAGTGATGAAAGAGGTTCAGTTCTCTCCTACACCTGATTTTGCGAGCACAGCAACAACTCGATGATGAGTTCTGCTTTAATTTGACTTCTTTGGAAATACCGTCTCTATGCGGTGTTCGAGGTTGGCCCTCACCGTCAGGGAATGATGACAAAAGGAATGGTTCACCACCTGACAATATACACGTTTGTGGAGAGAGGGTGTCTGCAAACAAAGATGGTTTGCGAGATTTGGGAAAATCCTGTGTATGTTTGGTGGTGGAGATGAGACAATGAATGATTTG
Organism: Eptatretus atami; assembly: GCA_035128595.1. Taxonomy (NCBI): domain Eukaryota; kingdom Metazoa; phylum Chordata; class Myxini; order Myxiniformes; family Myxinidae; genus Eptatretus; species Eptatretus atami. Next base: position 183,161,631 of record CM068952.1, read on the forward strand.
AAATTTTTAATAACCTCTTCAATCCTTCATTTTCTCAATACTGAACATTTTTCATTTGAAATTGCCCTCTAGACCGTCAGTCAAACTTGAAACGTTTGTATTACTGAACATAAAAACATAGGAGAGAGAAGATTATGCCTGGTGTTGGTTTAATGGTGAGCGTGGTGGCTTGGATCCTAGGACCTGAGTTCAAAATCCACTCAGCTATTGAATTAATACCAGGTGGGTTGACTTTGCCTGTCATCCTTCTGAGGCGAAAAATGAGTGCCATCTTGCTGGTATCCTGTGACAGAGTGGCGACCATCCAGGATTGTGCCCAATAGACAAAGAGACTGCTAGGTAGCACCAACGCTCTGCACAGAGTGTGGACCCAATGATGGATGGATGAGAAGATTATATGGGTTTGGGAGGTGGTTGGAGTATTTTCTGCTCCATCTCACTCCATGTGAGATGCAGATTAAGAACGAGAAATATCTGCGAACCACAAAGGGTAAGCTTCTCCCGACCAAGGCTTACCTTTGATGATGCCTGTGACCTGCCTTGCCGTGATCCAATGATGGCAGTTTTTTTTTCAGACCAACATATGACCTTAACCTTCAACATTTCGGATAGAGTGAAAAGAATAAAATGTGTCCCCATCGGGATAAAAAAATCTATCCGTAAAACTCAACAATCATTAAAACTTGAGAATTATTCAAGTTATGATCAAAAAGCTGTTTTTTCTAATTAGGTCACAATCTGAAAAAGTAGGTCAAGGATACTAACCAAATGCCAGGTGCATATCAGTGCAGATCCACTATTATGACGCAAAAACATTGGAAGGCCAAGCGGTCTTTGAGATTCCTCATTGACAAAAATTGAGCGATGGCAAAAACACGTTTTTTTTTTTTTCAGACCGCCATTTGACCTTGACCTTTAACATGAGGGGTATGATGTAAATTAAGTTTAAACACAAGACTTGTTCTCGCGATCTCGAGAGTGCAATTTCGTTCTGATCGAGAAACCTTAGTGGAGTTATGGTGGGAAAAAAATTTAATGCCATAATTAGGCATGACCTTAACAATTGGCGTCAAGGTCAAAAAAAATATGTCAACCTACATTTGTATTCACCATTATTTTTTGCAAATTTCATTCTGCTCTCGACTTTGGCAGTGAAGGAAGAATAAAAAGCAAACCCTGGTTTACTCCTCGAGGTCTGAGAAACTCTGTCGGTACCATTAAAAATTGGGGCACAAATTGCAGAAACAAACCTTACAACAGATATAAGCCTTTCCCATAATACTAGAGGGGGAGGCTTATAAATTGATATTGTAAGTGCAATTCAAAAAAAGTGTGTGAGCGGAGGCATTCGGTTTGGAGAACTTTACAAAAGAAGAAACTCATGACCTTCTGGGTCTTGAGAAAGGTAGAGGGCTGTGAATGAATGACATACAATCTTGATGAGAGGACATCTTGATGAGAGGAGAGAGAGAGAGAGCTTGAGAGTACACCTACCTGTCTGCATTCAAAACTATCTTCATCATTTGGTGCAGCACTTCATACCAGGTGCTATGAACTCCTGATAGCCAGATATCCAAGTGACTCGAGTTGTTCAAAATACATATTTTTACAGGATCTAAGACTCGATGTGGAGCAGCCGCACACACATCTCACACATGGACGTACAGGCAAATACACGAGACACAACACAGGATTGTTAGACAAGACAAACAGCCACTGATCTTGGGGAAGTGCCATCACTTCCCGGAGCACTCTGGGTACCAGAGACATCAAAAATCACAACAATGGTGGTCCCTTTGTCACAGCACTCAGCAGGGAATTTCACAAGGAGGAAGTTCCTCTTCCCCGTAGATGCTAACCAAAGGGGATTGTCTGTCCTCTTATCCTTTCAAATGCTGAATATCAAGCAAGAAGCAGCACATACCATTTTATAAAGTCTTTGGTATGACTCGCGTCAGGGTTTGAAGCGCTGATCTCCAAGACTCGGAACGGATTGATCTAACCATTACACCACCATTTCTGGTAAAAGTAATTGGTCAAAAAGGAAGAGTATGAGCACAGTTCTCCATATAAACAAAGAAAAAAAAAATTGAAAATCTGAGACTCGTGTCACATCAGCTTTGGTCTTCATCATATTAGCAAAACAAGGAAGATGTATCTCCAGATGAAAGTCGGTAAGGTGAATAACTTGCTCTTCGGCATAAGCAGAATGATCAGACAAAATGACACGAGGGCTGCTGTCCAGGAGCAGAGATGTCATTTTCTTTCATGCCAAGACTAAAAGGAATCCCAAAACGCTTCCTTAATGATTGCTGCCCTCCATTGGGAAAGCAAAAGGAATGTTTCTTCAGAGGTGAGGCGAAGGAAACTGCGAGCCGAGTGACAAGAGGCCTTTGGGGTCATGGACAGTGAGCTCAGAAAGTGAAGCCGAGTGTCGATCCGAGTCAAAATCATGGGATCCGTGTCGGGAAAATGCTCGCACTTGTGCTTGAGGTCAGGGTCTCTCGATTTATTGCTGTGATGGCAGCAACAACATGTCGAGCATTGACTAACCAGAAAGAAAGCCGAACCTGTGGTTCTCATTAGAAGAATGACTTTATGTCAGCTTTGATTATGGATTTCATTACATTACTTGTGATTGAAAAGCAGGCTAGCTCCACTGTAATTAGGGAGATTGACCTTGGCAACTTTCTAATGCAACGAGGTGGTGTTTGCCATAACTTACAGTAAAAGTGGATGCAAAGGGAGTTCCAAAGGAACAAGTTGATGAAAAATGTACAATACCATAGACTGAATCTGCGCATTCGCTTCCTAAACGGCCTGGCCAAAATGTCTCCTCAAACATCACTGCAGACATTTACAATTGATATAGTCCGTGCACATTGCCTCATCAACCTGAGAAGCTTCCAGCAAAGGTCAATTGTAATCATCTGCATTTCTTGAATAGTGTTACATCAAACTTTGAAGGATTGACAGTAACTTCTCTCACTGAGCTCTTTCAAAGCCCTCTGAAGTCTTGCCCCCTTTCACCTGCCATTCGTCTCATGCTATGTCTGCTGTGCTCCTCTCTCCCCCTCCTGTCCTACTGTGTCAGTCCATTGACCAGTGACATTTCACCCTCTGTCACTTACATAAGCCCGACATCATGTAATAAAAAATAATAAATACAAGCACAAATACTGTTGGAATGCTCCAACTCATTTTTCTTATTTTCAATAGGATTGGTAACTGGGAATTCTGGAGCCAGATGCGATGTGGATGTGCATGCTCTCCGTAAGTTTCATAGATATAAATGGTAACATTGTGGGGTAGCAACTATCCATCACCTTTTGGGGGTCGTGGTAGACCAGAAGTGAATTCACTTAGTTTCCAATTATACAATGATACTTCCCGGAGTAATCCAGCCCTTTTATGAAGGACCATGGATACGGGAAATGCCACAATTAAAAACCTCCCCCCCCCCCAACTCCAACTCCAGAATTCAAAGGAGAGGGCAAACCAGGAATGATGATTACCTCTTGTGGTTGACACCATGGTATGCCCATGCCATCTGTAGAAAAGTGTAAATTCTGGCTTTCAGAATACATGACATATTTACATTCTTCTATTGATGACATTTCAATGGTTTTTTGGCATCGCTGAAGGTGTGCTTCCTGTTTATAGTGGTAACAAGTAAAATGTGGCTCCATCCGCACCGTGATGTGAGGTGGGAATTTAAACATAAGGGTATGGTATTATTGTGGAGAGACGGTGACCGGGTCGAAGAGGAGTAGCCGGAGAGAGGCATAGCATTAAAGTAGTAGATGGGGGGTATTCATGGCAGAAATACAAAACTACCAGGTTATAGATCAGTGGAGGGTTATGTATTAATGTGGGAGAATGTGGTCTATGTGGTCATGAAAGAAATAGTGGGAATGGAATTCTTGTTCTGACCTACAAGGGGCATTGCATCAGCGGCACAGCTTGCGCCCCCAGCAAATGATGGTACCCGGCAGCCCTATGTGATACATAGGAAAGGAGACAAAGAAGAACAAGAAGAAAGTAGCAAAACGTTGAGATTGAAGCTACCAGGTCATAGAGGAGTACAGAGGGTATAAGTATCCTGAGGGATATTATCAGATCCTAATGAGGTCAAGTATAAAGACCGTCTAATTGTCGAGTCAATGCAGTTTTATGTTCTTTTGAAACCCCCGTGTGTAGAGTTTACTGACCTTCAAAATTAATTGGCAACCAATTGATAAATTATGTTCAAGTCAAAGCACCACCAAAAATACGTGGACCCGGTTGGTTTTTTGCGCAATTAGGATTTCACTGTTTTTTTTTTTCAGAATTTAGTAAAACGTAAGAATTGCCAATTTCCACCTCTGAGGTCGAGAGGTTAAAAGGTGACCAGGGTTAAAAAAAAAAAGAGCTACATGTTTGTGGGAGTAAACTAAATGATCCCTGATGCCCACTGAGGGAAAGTATGCCGACAATAGTTGGGACGAGGCCTTTTTCCTGGAGCAAAAATGAGTTTCACCTCTTTTTTCCAAATTTGTTTTTCCTTCCTCTGAGTTTCCAAATGCACCTGTCATCAGCGGAATGATAAAGTGTGTTCAAAAGTAACAGGTTCTATATTGCGTGCCGTTTGCCAGGAACAAGCGCCGCTGCATTACCGCAGGGTGCACCGCGCGTACATGTGATGATGTGTGAATAATCGATGACATGGAACCTGAAGGGTGTAGAAAGATTTCACAAAAGCGAGTATGATGAAGCAAAGAAAGCAAATTCTGTGTGCTCATAAACGTGGCATTGTGGTTTTGTGATTCTCGTTGCAAGTGAGAGGTTGAAAAGGAGTGAAAGTTCCCTTGCCCTTGGAGGTAACGTCGCAGTACAGAATTTAATGGACGATCGATTAAGAGGCGAGAAGCGACTGCGGGGTTAGGAGATTTCAGGATGGGCCGTGGCCGAAAGTGGGACTTAGGAAGCTCTGGTGGTGGCAGGTGGAGGAGGGAGAAAACTGGACAGGGTTGAGAATCTCCAGCATTGCAGGAGATGCTTGAGAGACGATCCGAAGGAAGTCGGAAATTATTTATGAGAAACAGGCAGACTGGCGGTCAATTTTTGTGTGTGAGATGGAAAGAAACTTTTGCTGCGCATCCTCGAACAGAATCGTTTCAGAATGTGGAGAGGTTTTTCCCGAATATTCTTTCAGAGATAACATGTTTCAGGGGCGCTGTGGCTTTCCGCCTGAGAAACGACATGAAAATTAGTTTCACACTTCTGTTTTGATGAGACGTGAGCGAAGCCTTTATGGCCACATATAATAAGTTGTAATAAATTATTAGTCACAATGAGAAATGTTTATCTTATTTTATTGAGAGAGAGAGGAGCAGGAAGTGACACTTATCTGTTAGTTATATAGTTTCTGCCAACAATTGTCTTTTCGGAGTATACGTTACGATAAATTGCGTTGTAGTGGAGTAGTGATGATGTAAAATAAGCGATGGATGCTTTAGGCTTCTACTGGTCTTAACTGGTCTTTGTCCATCGAACTGTCCACTGTCTAAAGTATACAGAATGAATAATAAAATTTGATTGAGCGGATATTATACTGTATGTAGAACACTGAAGGATTGATGTTTAACCAAAAAATAATCAACAATGTGCAAACCTGATAAAAGGCAGGTATGGTGGAGTAATAAGAAAATTCGCAGATTATACTTGGTTTTGTGATTTATTTGGCAAATATGAGATGTATCCCAAGTTGTTGACCCGGTCAAGATGGCGGTTATAGACTGATGTAAAACCAATCAAGAAGTATGATTGTTAAAATTGTAAGCAAAAAATTAACCCGGGTATGCACCACGCAACGATGGACCAATAGTAACTCTTCTCCATTTTGAGGTCATGCAGGATTGTGCGATGACTACTTTCACTAAGTGTAGCCCAATGACGACTGTGGACCATTTTTATATTAATTTCCGTTCTGCATAACGGAATTATAAGAATTAAATGGAATTGTTTCGATGTCCTGACAGATATTCATCTTCGAACGTGACGGATAAGGGCCGACAGCTGAGGTTATAAGCCAAGGTATGCCCTTCTCCCATTCCCCCTCTATGATCTCACTCCTCTGTTTACCAATTCACCCAGTCCACCAAATTATCTGGCGTCATCCCCTGAGTTTACTTCAAATAAGCAATGTTAGTCACTGCAATTGCTGTGGTACCACTACTTTGTTAAAATTATTAGCAACCAATCATAATTATCGGAAATGCATTGAACTCTTTATTTTGGCACAAGATTTCTTTAATGGAAACTATATATTTATATATATATATTTTTTTTTGATGAGTTCTGTTCCTAGGCGGGTAAAGTATGCATACTATGTTAGTAACGATAGTTATTCACAGTATCTGTTTCATTAAGTGCTTTGTAATACAAGTGGATAAATATGTGCTGTGTATGTATTAGATAGGTGCCTTTTTCCCCCTTCCATAGTGTTTATAAACCTCTACAGACCATCATTTTGCAAGTTCTTTCCCCCACATCTGTCTCAGTTCGTATTCCTCCTTCCCCGTGAATTCTCTCTTTTCCAGATTTACTGACCTTCATGTCTTAAAGTAATGATGGACTGTCGTTTCTCTTTGCTTAGTTGAGTTGTTCTCGCCAAATATGGATTACGACGGTACAGACAAAATAATGGTCTTTTACCAAATATGGCTATTTACTGTATAACAACCCTACCTTGTCACAACACAACTGATTGGCTCAAACGTATTAAGAAGGAAAGAAATTCCACAAATTAGCTTTTAACAAGGCACACCTGTTAATGGGAAAGCATTCCAGGTGACTACCTCATGATGCTGGTTGAGAGAATGCCAAGAGTTTGCAAAGATTTCATCAAGGCAAAGGGTGGTTATTTTGAAGAAATTTAATATATGAAATATATTTTGATTTGTTTAATACTTTTTTGGTTACTACATAATTACATATTTGTTATTTCATAGTTTTGATGTCTTCACTATTATTCTACAATGTAGAAAATAGTAAAAATAAAGAAAAACCCTTGAATGAGTAGGTGTGTCCAAACTTTTGACTGGTACTGTGTGTGTATATATATTGTTGCGAATCTGGAAACCACGATCGCACTCAACATTCAGGTTCCTTTTCGCTCAGTTATCTTGTTAAGTACGTGTTCTATAGATAGCTCACCTTCCATTGTTTAATGGGTAAATCTATGTAAATGCGCTGTGATTATTTTAATAGTTAGTGTTCATTCAGAAACCCTCCTCCACAACTAAGAAGAAGAAGAGCCCTCCCATCCCGTGATTCAACGGCGTAAACAGGAATGACGGTTGGGTGGGTCCGGCAGAAAGCAACGTAAACAGCCCCACCCGCGGTTGCGGGGGGGGGGGGCAGCGCACGAGGCCGAATGAGTCACGCCGGAAGCGAGGCGGGCTGAGAGGAATAAGAAGCAGACCTCTGCTTGGCTTGATGGTTGTTGTTCTGGTGCTGGTTCAGCTCGGCTGGAGTAGTTGGTTCTTCGGGTGGCTGTTGCTCTGCTTCGTTGTTTCATCTTGGTTCAGCTGGCTCTTCTTGTGGCGTGGAGCTCTTCGCGGTCTCTACTTGGTTCCCGGTTTGGTGCGACTTCTTGGCCTCATCTTGGTCGGTGGTTCTTCGGGAAAGTGACACATCGGGTCGGGAAGGATCGGGCCTCGTTCACCAGCACGTGGTCCGGAGCGCAAGGGGATCCGCCGGAGCTCGGAGAGGATCATGGCTCGTGGTAATTTGATCCAGCTCGCCCACGCTGGTGCCAGTCTGAACAGCTTGAAGACCACACGAGGTGGAAGGTCCGAGGCAGTCCCTGGGCTTCAGCTCATCTGTCCCTCCGAGCTGAAGTCCACATTAAAGGCATCAGCCACCATTTCTGGGGTGTGTGTGTGTGTGTGTGTGTGTTGTGTGTGTGTGTGTGTGTGTGTGTGCGTGTGTGTGCGTATGTGTCTCCGTGGGCCCGTCTAACAAGTAGAAAACTGTTAAGTGCTTTGTTTGCTGTATATACTTGCATTTATTGTATTCGGTATAGTTCTGATCTTTTGTGTTCCCTAGCTCCCTATTATTACTGTATAAACAAACCCCAATTGTTAAATGTATCAGCTCGTTTTGTGTTTCTTTCATTGGCTCGACATGACGTGTGTTTGAGGATTAGTGTTCGTAACTTGTTCATTTGGTCCGGCCCGACTTTGGTAATTCCGCTCGGTTACACCGGATCTGAGTCGGCGATAGCGACTCGATTCGGACAAAGTCGGCCAATTGTGAACCTCCCCGGTAGTCGGACCACGTGGGTACTTAGGTAAATTGAAAAGTTGGCAATCGACCCTACCCCAATGGTCTTCCATTGGCGAACTTCGGTCCAGTCAGGACCCGTCCGCTCCGGACTTATCCGGGCGACGACCTTTACATTCCGGGCAATCGGTCGAGCCGGTGTGCTCAAGGTCGACCCCGGCCCGTAACAATATATATATATATATATATAATATATATATATATATATATATATATATATATATACTATTATATATATATATATATATTGTTACGACATTGAATGAATTCACAAGACTGCATTCAGAATTATTATTACCATTTACGATCCCCCAAGGATCATCCAATCCAATCCGAAATTTGTGGTTGCTCGTGCACAGGAAGCAGACCTTTATTAGCACCATATAAATGTGTATTATATAAGAAATATAATAAGTTAACAAAGGGTAATGAAAATAAGATGTGCAGGGATGAACGTAGACTATAAATAATGGAACAGATGTGGTGGTCGTCAGATACAGATTGGTATGGAAGCGAGGAAAACCTGACCTTATGTTCAAAATAAATAACCCGCCATGGCAACAAAATACAGGACTCAAATAATGAAAGGGAATACGGGAAAGGACTTAAGGCAGGTATGATCTGGTTGTGGCTGCAGGATAATGTAGCACAGGCTGGAATGGCACAGTGCGAAGTGCGGCTTGGGGGAGCGATGGCGATGTGGTGGCCAGTAGATGAGCTAGGCAGCCAAACACAGAGCGAGAAATGTCTTTGCTGTCCCATATGTTCAACAAATTGTGCACATCCATGGAAATGGCCTTTGCAACCTGAAGGGACTGCCTTTCCAGCACGCAGCTGGTCCCATCATTGGCCGCTGGTGTTTGTGGGTGACGCCATCTTCCAGGCCATCCAGCCAAGTTGGGCGGGTCCTTGCCAAAGTGTTCCAACCCTTTCCAGGACCTGACATCTCACTCTTCCATCGTGGCTCGCTATCTCCTGGCCAAACGGCCCGAGGTGTGTCCCATTGAAAGTGCGTAGCAGTTTCTCTTGTGTCTTTGTGCCAAAATCCTCCACCTGGCCTCGCCTGTACAGGAGGTTTTACACAATACAATCTTACCCTATTCCGCTCTCAGGTTTATAATCATCGTCTCCTTGGTGCACATTTTACCATACAACCTACTTCTGAAAGATCCCTGATTCAAGAGTAAATCTACATTGCTCATCACGCACCATACTATTCTTACTCATAGGTATGGATTGGATCCCCCCCTCCCCTCCACATAACAACATATATTACATGAAGGAAAAATACAAGAGTAAACATGAGATGATTTTTTATGAAGTCCAAGGACATTAGTGGATAATGGACAGGCACATACAGGATTAAGGATTTGAGCCCAGGTTCCCTGCCTCATGAGCCCAAAGTTCAGTTGGGAATGCTCACAGGCGAACGAGGCATTGCTGTGATTTTGCTTGACCTTTTTTTGGTTGCAGTGTTTCTGTTAGTTGTTAATGTGTGTGCCATTTCACGTGAATAATCGCCATCTTAGAGGAGGATAATTGTAATAAAATGCATCAAGCTGGATTAGTCTTGTGCTGCAATTTTCTCCTCTTCCTCGTTTGCTTGTTTTTGTATTCCTTATGTATGCTCAGCTGGGAAAGACTATTTTCTATGGATTATTAAAAACTCGACGCTAATGCCGATGGCATTGCATTATGCTTTATCAAAGCCACATCTGGTATGCTGACGGCCTCATGTTGAGGACTTTTGGCTGAAGTACCCAGAGGTTCTGACTTCACAAATGGCTCAAGGAAGCAATATTGAGGATTAGATTGTTAAGCTTCTAGAAAACAAGTTAGTCTTGGGAAGGTTGCCTTTTCGCTACTTGATTGTCAGTAAAAACCCAGCTTTCTCACAAATGACCCTCAGGAGGTGGAGTCAAATCAATACCCTGCTTGATCTGTCCGAAATGTGTTTCCAATCCACACTTTGTGCTTGACTCCTAATAACACAAAGTTGGGCCTAACATGGTTTGGGAACTCACAGTTCTAATTTTTGAGGAAGATAATAATAATTGGTCCACAGTGAATGGAGTGTTATTTCATTTTCCTGTAGTCATGATCATTACGCAACATGGGCTCTTCGTCTACAGAGGTATCCAGTGCTCAATGACTTGCAGGCATTGCAATAGGCCTACTGGAGAAGAGGAAGACGAGGGGAAAACAAACTTTGCCTGGGCTGTTTTTATTTAATATAAAAAGTTATTGGTTGACCTAATTGCTAAAGTAAATTCACAAACTGAACAGTAAACTATAGGCAATATTTTGATTAAGTTTAGTAAACATGGCCCACATGGGTGTAGTTTGAGCTTAATAGGACATGAACAGAAATAATTAAGTATGGCTAGTAGGATATTATGGAGGTATGCACATTCCCCTCTGAGCTGTCCAGCCTGGTTTTCATCTCAATCCCGCTATAAACTCTCATCCTGGTGTTTCACAGATAAGTGGGATTCATCGGCGTGTCCCTCGGATGGACATTAAACTGGACGTCCCATCTGCTGGCATTAGTCGGTGGACATTAAAGATCACTTGAGGCCTGGCCAGCCAGTTCGTGAAGGACATGGGCAAAAAAAAAACTTTCCCAGGCCGACTCCACACTTTGCTGGGAATAATCGACAGTTAAATAAGTAGTCGTAGTCGTCGATAAATGGAAATGTGATCTGGAAATTTCCAATTGTTCGTAAGTGGGACAACTTGCTAGCCAATTCCGGTACAAATATTGTGAAAAGATTGAAATGGAAATCTAATAAGAATCTCTAGGAAGATAAAACGGGATTAAAGATGTGTCCATGCCACAGGCGATGGGAGCTCATTATATTAGTCTGTCAAAACAATTCACAAAATTTATGAACCAAAAATTCAATCTGATTTTACATTTACTTTTGCACTCTTATCTTTCGGAGCGCAAGGAGTGTGTCACTGTCATGATGGTCCAAATGACCTTTCCTGTGCGTTTTTAAGACGTCTCTTTTTTTACCCATTTTATAAGGCATGATACGTGACTCGGTACATGGATTGGACACGTGATTAAAGAAAGCAATCGTCGACAAAATGAAGTTTCCGTATTCATTATACTGTAAGAGCACGTGACATGAGACTCCTTTGATTGTTACTGAATACGTTTCATTTCGAAATAGATGGTGTTGTTGTAGTCACATTGGTTTGGCCTTCATGATTAAGAGATTAAATGGAATTGACAATTAAATCAAAAAAAGTGCCTTTCTCTGAACGTGGCGTCACAAAAAAGCAACAATATGACGTCACAACAAATATGGATGCAATGTATTCAACAAAGTAAAAAAAAAAAAAAACAACAAAGGAAAAGAAAATTACATTTCAATAAATAAAACAAATAAATAAATACATTTAAGGAAATCAATAAGTAAATGAATGAATGAGAGAATGGATAAATAAATACATTGAAATCAATAAACAAGTGAATGAATTAATCAGAATGTCAGGTCAGATATGGGAGCATGCGCTGGAGCAAGGCGTCGCTGCGTCCACTTTCCGTGGGAACTCCAGGGGCCTTCGTCTGGCCATCCCCGAGGCAGATGCATGGCCCACCCCCCATCTACTTGAGATGCTGATCAACCTGCTGCAACAATGAGACACGTGGTCGGCCCACTGGCCTCCTCCACTCACGAGGCTCCCTCGCTGAGAGAATGTGGTGAGCAGGATCAGCGTCAGGAAATCAATCCACATGTCCACACAGCCGCAGCTGACGCTCAGGGACTATACAGGTAACAAATCTCATTTGAGTCTCTCTCAGCAACCATTCGTTGGACACAAAGTCTGACCAGCAATAGCCAAAGATTATCTGAAGAGACCTGGTAACAAAAGAATTGCGTCTCTGTCTCAGATCCCTGGTCAGAGTCAAATTCTCACGCCCATAGAGCAAGACTGGAAGCAAGAAGGACCTGAAGACTCGTACTTTTGTTCTCCTGAACAAGTACCAGCAGCACCACACCCCATGATCCAGTGAATCCATGACTCCCCAGGCCCGACCCAGACGTCTGTTGACCTCTGGCTCACAGCCAGCAGAGACATGAATATCACTGCCAAGGGAAGTGAATCTCTCTGTAACCTCAACGTCCTCCTCCTCACAACAAACAGGTACAGACAAGATATAAGCATCCAAGATGTAATTGAAAGCCTGGATCTTAGTTTTGACCCAGGAAACCCATAATCCCAGCGGCTCTGACTGCTCATTCAGCACCTTGAGGGCCCTCAATAGGATATCCAGAGTCTCTGCAAAGATGACTGCATCATCTGCGAAATCAAGGTCAGGATCTGACATTCCAAAACGATGCACCACAGCTTGATCTCTCCGACATCCTCCCAGAATCCAGTCCATACAAGTGCTGAAAAGTGTGGGGGCCGGTACACACCCCTGATGAACTCCAGTAACAACTGGAAATAAGTCAGAGATGGAATCACCACATCTAACAGCACTCTCAGTACCAGAGTATCGCTCGGACATCAGATTTATCAGTTTTGTTGGGTCCCCACAAAGACCAAGAATCCTCCAGAGGGCATCCCGATTCACTGAATCAAATACTTTGCAGAGATCCACATAAGCTGCAAGCAGCCCCTGCCGAAACTCTCGTCTGTGTTTTGGTGAGGACCTGAAGGGCAAGGATACTGTCAATCGTTGACCTCTTTGGTGTAAAGCCTGACTGCTCTGAGCGCTGGTGCTCAAGCAGATGGTGGCGAACCCTATCAATAATAATTAACCGAGCAAAGACCTTGCCTGGCATTGAGAGTAGCATCACCCCTCGGTCGTTGTTGCAGTCCTGGCGATCACCCTTCCCTTTCCAGAGAGGGACAACAACGCCCCTCCTCCAGTCAGTTGGGATGATGCCTGTGTTCCAGCCAGAGCACAGAACTGCATGCAACAACATTATGGCAGCATTTCCACCAGCCTTGAGAAGTTCAGCATGGATGGCACAGATCCTAGGAGCTTTACCCCATTTCAACTGGTTCACCACAGCCTGTGTTTCCACAAATGAAGGTGGGTCATAGTTGATTGGAGGGTCAGCAATAGGGATAATAACACCCCTGACATTCAAATTTAACAGTTGGTGGATCAGCCTGGTACAGACGCTCAAAGTAACCGGCCCAGTGGGCCTTTACTTCGGACTCCTCTGTCAAGAGACCACCACCCTCTGCTATAACTGCAGTACACCGAGGGATGTGCTTGGAGGAAGGCAATGCGCAAATTCCTCTGTAAGCAGTACAAGAAGCACTTGACCACAGGTGATGCTCTACCCCCTCACAGATTCCTCGCACATAGGACTCCTTGTCCACCCTCAGCACATATAGTTTTACACCTCAACTCCCTGAACAGCTCAGCTTTGTCATTAAGCCTGGCCCTGTGACTCTGGTCAAAGTTGTCCAGCACCCCTTGAGAGACAAAATTATTCCTCGCCCAACAGTGAGTTTCAAGATATCCACCGGCAACATCAAGAATGGTGGTCTTGAATACACTCCACAACTCTTCAGGATTCCACAAAGCACCCAGACCCTACAAATCCCCATTCAGCCTGTTCACAAACCCCTCAGCTACCCTCTCATTCTTGAGCTTGCCAACGTCCATCCTCGGCTGGGATGGTACCATTCTCCCTTATTAAAGCTGCAACGTTTGAGTTGCGACAACAAGCCTGTGCTCGGTATTGAGGAACTGAGTACTCCAGTAAAGCCTGCAGTTCTGGATCATCCTCCATTGACCATCAATGACCACATGGTCAATCTCCTAACCTGCACCACCAACATTGTAATACCAAGTCCAGTGATGAGCCTGTGGGTGCTGAATCCATGAACCAGCCACCTTAAGTCCATGACTTCTTGCAAAGTCAAGGAACTTCATGCTATTCTGCTTCACAGTTCCAGGCCATGGGGACCAACACATGTCTCATAACCATCCCTATCACTTCCATTCGATGCATTACAATCCCCCAACACTTAAGGCATATCTCTCCTGGGGCACTGATCAACCACAGACACGAGCGTGGCAGAGAACGCCTCCTTCACAGTAAGATCACTTGCCTCAGTCAAAGCAAATACAGAGACCAGGTAAATGACACCCAAGGAGTGAAGAATCCTTCATCTCATAATATGCTCGTTGACCAGTGTTACCTCAATTATCATTGGAGTCAGCTCATTGGACATAGAAACCACAACTCCTTGGGCATGGTAGCCATCAGAGAGACCAGACCAATAGTTTGTGTAACGACATGCCATGATCTCACCACGATCCTGTCTCTGAACCTCAGAGTGCTGCACTACCGAATGCTTGAGCTCAGATGATAACAGAAACAGGTGATCATCCTCTCTTCGGGAAAGGACACTCCAGGCACCCACAAAAAGGGACCGCTTCAGGTTAACCCAAGGAGACGGTCATCTGGTGGACGACACCTCATCAACAATCCGCTACACACCACCGCCATCTGACCCAGGAAGTTTACCCCGTGGTTTTCCTCCTGTCATCAAGGAATGGGGGGTCCTGAAGGCTTTGCCCCAATCTCTTCATCCAGTGAATTTTACAGTGGCCTGAGTGCAAATCCTGCCATCAACCTCCTAAAAAACATTAACCAAACTGCAGGAGGATGTCCGCCGACACAATTGGGCACGAGATATGGATGGCTGTTGGCTCACAAGGATCTCCTCCATCCTTTGACAGGTTTTGTTTATAATTTTGCTGGGTGTCCCTATCCATACACCCTCCTCACCAAGAAAACTTGTGGGGGAGATGGTTTCATCGAGACCAACATGACCATGAAACAGGTTAGTACAGGTTTACATGGTACCTGTAGCAAGTCACAGATCTAATCTGGCTTGACCTGACAATAATGAGAATGAATACACAATTAAATCTGTGAAAATAAATAAATACATTGAAATAAATGAACAAGTGAATGATTGAATGAGAGAATGAATATATAAATGTGTTAAGATAAATAAGTGAATAAATGAATGAATAATAAAATAAATAATTACGTTTAAAAAGCAGAAAATTTTTCAGCAGAACAGAAAGGCCAAAAGAAAAGAAAAGCGGAGATGTCCACATTCTGAGTATGATGGAGACAGAACCATAGAGCATGCGGTATGATGTCCATGTCCTCGATCTTTCGTTCGAGCACAGAAGTACATCTTCATTGGTGCAAGGAATAGAGAGGAATGGATGATGATTGGAAGGTCTGGGGTTGGGAGTACTTTTGTACAGTTGTAGGAATCGTCTTGTGAAAATCCCACGAGATTAGAATTTCCAATGTGAGCTCCTGAAGGTGCAGAATTTGTCTGCAGGATGATTTTG
The DNA here is from genome assembly GCA_035128595.1 of Eptatretus atami. Taxonomy (NCBI): domain Eukaryota; kingdom Metazoa; phylum Chordata; class Myxini; order Myxiniformes; family Myxinidae; genus Eptatretus; species Eptatretus atami. Next base: position 183,177,316 of record CM068952.1, read on the forward strand.
TGGCTTGATCAGGGATATCTAGCCACAGGGTAAAGGTCTCTGTGAGTTTTCTTCTGATCGTCCGTGTAGACTGTTGAGCAACTATCTTTCGGTTGCCTAACCGGTCGGTGATGGATGTTTTCAATATGATGACATAACCATCCGGCGGACCCACGTAGTTCATGATTGCCTTTGCAGATATTGAGACGGATTTGCAGCATCGTTCATCCTTGGCCATCACGATCCTCAAACCTCAACCCCATTGGGAATCTTGATGACGAGTTGAAACGCATTCCATGGGCTCGTCCCAACTGATGATGATTCTCCGAGGCTTGGTGTTCTTCTTCTACTTCGTCTTCTTCTGCTTCCTCTTTCGTAAGCAGGAGAATGCTACAGGGTAGCATCATTTTGCTGAGGACACCAAAACAGTGCTGCTAATGTAGCGCCCTCTGTAGGTTATAGCATGAATTTGGAATTTTGACAGTGCCGGTGATAGCTCACCGACTCTTCGCGAAGCGGCGGTAGCTCACCTAATCTTTGCGAAGGACACCGTGTGATCTATAACGGCCACAAACTAACGTTGGCAGATGGGTCGCCTATTTTATTGTCCATCTGAGGGATGGCACGCACATTGATGGCTCACCCTGCCTGCAAGATCACAGCGAGGTGAACCCATGCAAGTCGGCTCAAAGGTCGGAAGTCATCTCACTAGATCTTATTTCAGTAATTTCATTAATTCTATCTGATCTAAGGGGCCGGTTAGATCTAAGGATCTAACCAAAAACTTCCTTTTTTAGGATCATACTCATAGTATGACCATTTTTGTTGTGGTTGCATGCAGGCCATGGTCCATAGTAAGAAGAGAATGGCTGCAGAGCCCCTTCTCGGGATTGGACTATCACAGACCCCCGCCCCACAGCTGGTTATACCAGGAATTGTAAGTCGCAACACAGGATGGCCGAGAATTTGTGAAAGACAGCATGGGATCTTTAATGTCCGTACCATGTGATTCTTACAGACCAGTCCTCAGCTTAACATCCCGCCTGATGGATGGTGGACGATTCGATGCAGCGCCCTGCCTGCGGATCTCCAGGGTTTACAGTCTGGTCGGGAATTGAATCCAGATTAGAAGGCTCAAAGGTGAGTGCAACTACCTCTGAGCTATCCAGGTATGATACTAGAGTTCATTTGCTTCGCAATATTTTAATACTGTAAACCTCTTGACTAGTTGAGAGTTATCATGTTGACAGCCATTGTTCCCCTTCTCAGAAACATGCATCGTCTGTCTGAACCACACAAGCGTTTATGAGGGTCATCGTGATAAATATAAGGTCTTCATCGTCATTCAGGCTCTTCGAGAAACATCCCCCTGTGTTTGTAAAACCTTTCCTTCAATAAATCGGATGATCGTCGCCCGAAACGCACCTTTAAGCTTTAACGATGCAGGTGAAGACATGGCGGCACACCTGTCGTCGAACAACATTGTACAGTCGAGGCCATTGTTAATCTCATGATGAATTCACATGAGAACACATGTTATAAAAACCATCTGTACGGAATTATTTATCATAATTTACTGTAGTCAAAGCTCAAATCGGTATAGGGAATGAGAAAGTCCAGTTTTAGTGCCGTAATCACGTGACCGGAGTGTATGAATTGGTGTCATAAAGTGAGATCCATTTTGCTAAACCGCTTTACATGGCTCGTGTTAAGCACTTGCAATGAAATGGGGGAAATTAATTGCATAGTTAAACCCCAAAGTTTGTGGGAATAATTAACACAGCGTCTCGAAAAGCTGAAATGTGATCACTGCTGAGAATGGTCCGTAAGTGGAAACGTTTAATGCCACGGGCTTGTTTGCCTGTCTGCTCACATCGTGCAGGATCACGTCGGGAGGGTGGGTGGAGGAGAGAGAGGAATTGTGTGGGCAGGAAGGGGAGGGGAGTGGGGCGGGAAGGATACTGGGGATATTGTACACTCCAAGCATGCAAACCCTCTCCTTGTAGCATGAATAGATTCCATGGAGCTGAGTTAGTGCCGAGAGCAAATATGCGCCCGAATGGTAGAGGGTGGCCAATGAAACACCCTCTGGAATCAGCCACGGGAGTTGGAGCAGGTGGGTATTTGCTTTCAACGAGTAAACACTCCATGGATGCAAACCCTCTCACTGAGAGATGAATGGACTCCCCTGGAGCTGAGTCGCCATCGAGAGTAAAGACACACCCCATTGGTGGAATATAGCCACTGAAACACCTCCGGGAGTTAGCCACAACACTTGGAGCAGGTGGATATTTGCTTTCAACCAGTAAACAATCCATCGATGCAAATCCTCTCCTTGGATCATGAATTGACTCCCATGGAGTTGAGTCAGTGTAGAGAGGAAAGATGTAGCCCAATATTGGAAGGTAGACCACAAAATCAAATGAAAGACCAAATCCACTATTGGGGTCATCAGAAGGGAATTCATTTCTCCGTCGACAGGTTATATAAAGAAAGAGAGAGATAAAAGAGAGGAAAATGAACAAAAAGAATGAAGAAAGCAAGAATTGGAATGAATGAATAAAGCAATTCTATTGGAATGAACAAAGAGAAAAGTGAAAAAAAAGTAGAAACAAGTATGAAAGGACCAAAGATCATAGATGTTGGGTTGATACCGGTTCTAGGTGGATTTCAGCCAGGTACTCCCAAGACTCAAACGCAGCAAAATTTCCTGGAGACTGGAGTCATGCAGCCGCAGCTTGTTGAGCAGGTGGCCATTAGCTTTCAATCTGGAAACACATCGTCCAAAAGACCCCACTAATAGTTGGGTCACCTTATCCAGCAACGAGTCCCACCAGGAACCTCAAAGTCATGACAGGAGCAACTTCAGAACACGTCGAATAAAAAATAATAACATCATTTCAAGGTGTGGTAATCATGCTGAATGTCAGAACAATCAGCGACTTCTTTCATTGCTGAATGCAATGTCGTTCCTGTGTCAATCCATCATCGTGTTTATACGGAAAGTGAAAAGGTCTGCACCTGGGAAAAGGTGAGAGGCATAAAAACTTATGAGGCTCATCGAACGTTCCAAACAGTCAAAATACCCTTCAGCATCAACAGCATCCCATTTGTACTTCATTCCGCTTATTCCACAAAAATGCCAAACTAGACACCGTGCGTCAAAAACATTCACCTGCGATTACCTGATAATCAAAAAATATGGCACGGTCCGCAGGGCTTGCACCAAGATACCTGGTGGATGGTCTACATGATTGAGATTGTATAATTTCAATTGCTTATGATTGGTAGTCCAAACCATTCTGGCATCATCGATTGGCAACCACGACTGCCCGTGAACGTTTCCATCGCTAGGATTTTAAGGGTCGATGGACAGGTGGTCACTCCGGCCCAGGGTGGTACTGAAGCACCCTCGACCAGGTTGCCTGCATGCAATTGCTGATTATTATCTTCAAAAGCTACAGTGGGATACTAACTGGGAAATTCAAGCATACGGAACATTAATTTATTTATTTATCTATCTGTCTATCAATTTATCCATGTATTCATCTATTGTTTTATGTGTGTAGATGTATATATATATATATATATATATATAATTATATATATATATATATATATATATATATGAATAAGATACTGGCAGGGTATGCTTACACATTGTAAGCAATAACGAACGGTGCTTCCCCATTGTCTTGGTCATTCACCTGCATTTGTTTTTTTCATTTAGTTATTTTCTTAATTTTTTTTTTCCATTTATTTATATTTTCATTTACAGATGCTTTCCAACAGTTCTGTGATTCTTTTTAACATGTGTATCAGCTTCGATGTCCGTCGGCATGTGCATGTGAAATCTCAGCTTTCTATGTTACCCGGAAGGTGCCAAACATTGATATCAGTCAGTCAGTAAGTCAGTGAGTTACTGAGTGGTTAGAATGAGGTTTATGTATTTGTTATTGTTACGGCCCTGTGAAGCCCGCCCTCCCCCAATGCAGTGGCACCCAACATACAGTGATCCTGAGATAGTTATTTCATGACCATTCATGCAGTTAGCCCTTCCATTATGTCCAGTGGGTAAATGGGACAAGATGTGTTGTGTAGGGCTTTTAGTGAGGTTTTTAATTCCATATGGAAATCTTTGACCAATTTTACTTTACTTTGTTTCACACACGAACCCCGTCATGCATGCACACCATGGGCCGGACAGTGACGCTACCCGAGGAGTGTCACGGCCATATTCCACAGTGGCCCCGTTCAAACTGAAAGCCATTAACTAACAGAAGCCTCATCATCATCACCACAACGCCTCCTAAAATCACCACGGCAACCTACACTCGACCTCTTCACCACAATCGCCACAACTGCTACAACCACTTAAATCTCTTCACCATAACCACTTCAACTGCTCCCAATGCTCCAATGTCCTGACAACAAACACAACAGCACTTTCATCCACCCAACTACAACCATCACAACTATCATTAACTTCCTGGACGCTCACCACAGTCCTTTGAGATGCTGGGGAGAGGAGTTGCCTGTGAGTCAGAACACTTTGCCACGTAACTCAAAGTGCAAATAAGGGCTGGGGCTCATTTGACGATGTTTGGGTAACCCTGGCGCTCCGTTGAATAACAACGCTTGAATGGAGCCCAACGTGCGTTCATGGCCGGAGAATGCTCCCGAAAACCTGTGCCCCATATAAATCATGGAGTTCCGTTGTGTGGCCGAGTCTGGAAACAACCGAGGCCATTTTCAGCTCCAGAATCTGGCAGGGTGGGGCTACTTCTCGGGGTGGTGTCTGCGTGCCAATGGAGATGCTCGGAAATGCTTACAGGGCCTTGTGATCATATTTTTCGCCCCTCCTTCACCTGGGCTCCATAAAAATAGCAGCAAAGAGTGGATGAGACTCTCTCCAAGCTATTAGTATCAAAGAGACTCTCCAAGCCAAGTGCCAGACTGACTCGCCAAACCAGAGTCGAGCAGAGACTCACGAAGCCCGAGCCGTCAGAGCCAGTCACCAAATGGGGAGCATCATGTACCGAGTCGTTGCCAAGGAGATGCGGAGTCATCGCTGGGTCATCACTGTGTCACCAGTGCTCGGCTTCTGCTGCATTCTGCAGCAATACTCGTTATCACACTTACAGATTCTCTTACACACCCTATTAAGCTATCCTCTCACACATCTATCTCTCCCATCTACTCTCTCATCGACTGTAAATGCAGAAACTAAAAGAGCATTCCAATTCACAATCCTTCACACCTCCGCTTCTGCACCTCATCTGCATCACATTTGCACCTCCCACTCACGCACCATAGACACCCCAGCTTTCTTCCCTCCTTCCCCCTCCTAAGTGACTGGAAAGCGTAGGTACATCTGCCGCACCAGGTATTGAGGGAAGTCGAAAACTCCTCAACTGCCTCTCGTCTTTCTGGACTCTATAATTCCCTCGGGTGTGTGTGTCTGATGGCACCTGCGATGTCTGCATAAGATTAGATTGTAGTAGTTTTATGTCGGTTTAACTCTGCTCTGTCTTCTTTTTGTAAATAATTGCATTTCTTTTGCCACACCTCACAAATCCTTGCTCTCCCTGCTGTAAATATTGCCAAATGAAACCTTTTATTATTGTGCCACATGACTTTTCCATGCCCTTGCTTATAAATAAATTGCTCATAAATGTACGCAGCCCGTTTCGTCTTTTCCTTCATTGGTCCAGCATGGTCTGCACATTAGTTTATCCAGGAAGTTCTTAAATTGCTCTTCTTAGCCAGCGCACACTCACTGAATCGCTCGGCAGTAATCCAAGTGTTCGTTGAGGGAACGAGACCACAATTGGTTCGGCCGTGAACAGGTAAGGTATCACGTGAGGTCGTGTAACCCTTCCCGGATTGGCAATGCCAATCGGTGTTCGTGGTTGCTTAACAACCCGCCAGTGCATGGAGTTTTCTGTGCCTGGCGGCATCAGGACTGGGCGTATGAGAAGGACCTGAGTGCTTCCCCTCGTGGCAAACCTCGGACACTGAGTCCGTAACAATATATATTGTTAACAATCTGATAAAAGGCCAATCAATGTAGCAATCTCTGAGCTATCCTGTGAGCCGAATCATATGAATTGCATGATATATATATATATATATATATATATATATATATATATATATATATATATATATATATATATTATATATGTTATGTTTTCGTCTTTCGCCTACTCCCGTTGGGGTCGCCACAGCAGATCATCCGTTATGATCCGCATACTGATTTGGCACAGGTTTTACGCCGGATGCCCTTCCTGACGCAACCCTGGTCGCCTCTTACGACACAGGGATAAGGATTGGGTTTCGCCATGATTCCGGGCTACCCTACACCTCTCATAGCGCGGCCCAGCGCAGAGCTCCCGTCCTCAAGCGATCCTCCAACCCAAGCATCCAAGTAGCCGGATTACAGGCGCACGCCACTACGCCCGGTATACACACACATATATATATATATATATATATATATATATATATATATTTATCTCTCTACTATTTATTAATTGATTTAGTTATCAATTTATCTATTGATTTATGTACTTATCTCTTTTTTCATTAATATTTATTTATTTACATATTTATTAATTTCCATATACTGTATATTTATTTACATATTTATAATTTCCATATACTGTATATTTATTTATATATTTATCTGTTTCTTTTTTTCGACAGTATTTATTTATCTTTCCATTTACTTATTTTTCATTTTTTATCCACTGATTTATTAACCTCCGCCATCTTCGAAGATGATGGAGGTTACTGTTTTCACCCCTTTCTGTTTGTTTGTTTGTTTGTTTGTTTGTGAACAGTATTACGGAAAAACTCCTCGACGGATTTCGACGAAACTTGGTGGGGGGGGGTTAGGTATGGTCCAAGGATCATGCCATTAAATTTTGGACTTGGTACCCCCCCCCCCCCCAGAAAAATTGTTAGAGAAAAAAAATTTTTTTTTTGCATTTCTACATGTTTTAAGTGATTTCCAACCCCCCCCCAAAAAAAATTGTTACCCCCCCCCCCCCCCGCCCAAAAAAAATTGTTAGAGAAAATTTTTTTTTTTTTGCATTTCTACATGTTTTAAGTGATTTCCAACCCCCCCCCCCAAAAAAAAAATTGTTACCCCCCCCCGCCAAAAAAAATTGTTAGAGAAAATTTTTTTTTGTTTTTTGCATTTCTACATGTTTTAAGTGATTTCCAACCCCCCACCCCCAAAAAAAATTGTTAGAGAAAAATAATTTTTTTTTTTTTGCATTTCTACATGTTTTAAGTGATTTCGACCCCCTCCCCCCAAAAAAAAAAATTTAGAGAAAAAAAAATTTTTTTTTTTGCATTTCTACATGTTTTAAGTGATTTCCACCCCCCCCCCCCCCAAAAAAAAATTGAGAAAAAATTTTTTTTTTTGCTATGTACATGTTTTAAGTGACCAACCCCCCCCCCCCCCCCCCCCCCCCCACAAAAAAAAATGTTGGAGAATAGAACTATAACTGTCAGCACTGTTGACATATTTAATGAATAAGATATAAGGTTCACTTGAGTGACCCAGCAGTATTGGCGGCGGAGTTTTGCACTCTCCCGAGTGCTCCCCCTTTAGTAGTCATGAGCCAGGCCAGATATCGGTACCACCTGGGGTGACTAAACACGAATGGTACTAAAATGTTTATAGAGTGACTGTAAATACATTAAGATATGATAGCCTTCCCGCACTGGTAGCTTAGTCTGATTTTGTGATGCAATGGGGGTGCTACCACATAAAAACAGATTTTCAGCATGACGCTCGGGGTTTTCCTCATTTTCTTTAAATACAATCACACGATCAACGCGAAACTTTGGACACCTATGTAGAATTTGATTCTCTACCAGAGTTGTTCCTAGGTATTTTTCAAATTTCCTCATATTTTGGGATTTACCTAAAAATTTTAATTTTGGGTATTTTCCATAAATCTGGAAGTATACTGACTTCAGCCACCCAGACACAGATGCCCAGGATTAGAAGAGAGAGGCCGATGTCCAATCTTTAGTTCAACTGATGGAGACCAGCTTGTTGAACCCCTTCAACGCAGAGCAAGGAGATCTTGTCAGTTTGTCAACTGCGACTACAGCACCACCAGAAGTTGCCAAAGACCTTCTAGGGGCCTACAGAATAGGAGAGGATGCATATAAGCCTTCAAGGAAGAGCGCCTGGAGACCAATACGCCAACTATACAGTTTCATGACACGATGACGAAGACGAAACTGAGAACGTTCACTAACATCAGAATGAAGCCACGCTCACAAGGCCATGCCAAGGAGGCTATCTTGAAGGCTGACAGGAACCTATTTGGCCAGATGATCCTTGTTGCTGAGAACAGAAAGCTCAAAATGAGTGATGTCTTGGCTCATCCCTGGGGCCTTTGCCATGGGCACTTGCCAGCGGTGATGGGTCTCTCTGCAAGACCAACAAGGCTGCAAGGAGTTGGAGAGGAATGTTTCTCCTGCAGAGGTGATCCCCGAGCCTCTGCTACCATAATTGATGGGATGAGCCTGGTCCAGAAACTGAAGGGAAACGACAAAACTTTTCACAGCTTGCAGGCACAGCACTGAGTCACGTTGTCCATGAGGGTGCTAAGAGCAGGCGCATTGATGTTGTGTTTGACGTCTACAAGGAGACATCCATCAAAGATGCAGAAGCAGCCAACAGAAGTGCAGGCACAGGGATCCATTTCAAGAACATTCAACCTGGGCACAACATCCAGCAGTGGAGAAAGTTACTCGGTAGTTCCTCCAACAAGGCAAGTCTCATCAAGTTCCTGTAGAAGAATGGAAAAAACCACAGCACAGGGACAGCTCGAGGGCAAGGAGCTGTATGTCACATGTGAGCAGCTCTGCTTCAAGATCACCAAAGAGCAGTGGGAAGAGGCTCCTGAGCTAAAGTCAAGTCAAGAAGAAGCAGACACACGCCTCCTTCTCCATGCACTTCATGCAGCAGAATCTGGGTACAAGTCTGTCATCATCACTGCAGAGGATACAGATGTCATGTCCTGTGTCTGGGCATGTGCCACAAGATCCCATCCCACCTGTTCCAGAAGTGCGGGACGAAGAACCGGACAAGATTCCTGGATATCACCACACTGAGCCGTACACTGGGAGGCAGCGTGTGTGATTCATTGATTGGTATGCATGCCTTTACAGGCTGTGATACCGTCAGTGCATTCGCTGGCCGGGGGAAGATGACGACACTCAAGCAGGTGAAGATGGACAAGACATACCAGGATGCTTTCCACGAACTTGGGCGCTCATGGGAAGTGTCTCCTGAACTATTTGAGAAGCTACAGGAAATCACCTGCCACATGTACCTGCCATCTACCCACACAACTGAGGTGAACAAGCTTCGGTATGAGCTGTTCTGTGCGAGACGTGGAGAGTGGAGTCAAGTCAACTCCCTCCTTGTGAGGACTGCCTCTTCATGCATGCACTACGTGCAAACTACCAGGCTGCGATCTGGAGGAGAAGTCTGCAGAGCCAGCCATTTGTTGCGAACCCAACAGACTGCGGCTGGATGACAGATGAGGACGGCAAGCTTGCTGTCAACTGGATGCGAGGCTCACCAGCACCAGATGCTGTTATGCAGCTACTGTCCTGCAAGTGTGTGCGGTCATGCGAACTCCCTTAGTGCACTTGCCTCAGAATGGCCTGAAGTGTACGGACATGTGCAGGTTACAGACATGCCAGAACAAGGCTATTGAAGAAGAGCCGGTAGCACAACAGTCAGATTCCGAGTCTGACGTAGATGATATTGAGGAGGAGTAATTTGCCATAATAGTAAGTACAAGCCCATGGCATGCTTAGTGTGTATTTACAGGACTTGTATTAAATGTGACAATTACTATATTCATTTTAGTGACATTTAGGCATTCCTGTCCCAAATTTGACATTTTAAAATTTTTCTGAATTTTCGGTAGGGTGTGTCTATTCAAGAAGTGATAACGACCATTAAGCTACCAGTGTGCAAGGGTATCATATCAAACAAAAACTAGAGACATGTAGCAAGCTAAAAACACCTAAGAGAATTAGTCACCCGGGTGGTACCGATATCCCAAAATTCGGGTCTTGGCTCATGACTATAGTTTATGGACTGTATTTATTCATTTATTTATTTGAGTGGTCTAAAGCTCATGGACATGCTTGTCTGTAAATCACATGCAGCACAAAGACATCAGTAAACATCAATGAACTTTTACACTAATTACAAAGATGTTAGTAAACTTTGGACAAACATATGGTGGCAGGCCGATATGGGAATTGGATCCGGGTTTTCTGCATCATGAGCCAAGGAACATGGACACACAAGCCAAACTGATCTCCTCTGATCGAATGACGGATGCGATGTCCTGCTGACAAAACACCAGGATGGGAGGTTACATCCTGGGGCCGGAATCAAACCCATAACAAACTGATAAAAAAAAGCCAATCATTGTGCAATCTCTGAGCTATCCTGTGAGCCAAATCATATGAATTGCGTGATAGAACGTTGTGGTTGCATTTTCCTGCAAGCTCTTCCACCGAGGTTGACAGGGCAGTTGTTACATATGCCTTTGCCACCCTGGAATGTAGATGTACAAAAGCTGCATTGGCTCTGTCACGATGTCAAAGCATTCACATGATGCTGCCTGATCTTGTAAAGGGATGAAAGGACCATGACCACGCCAGACAACTCATAAACAATCGAGGAAAAGCCATTCGGTTGTCGTAGTGATTCATCTAGGGCCTGACACATTATTAGTTTTCTGCCAGGGTTGAGAGCCTCCATTAGTTGTCAAAAGACAAAAACGTCAGTTGTTGATCCAAATGGCTATATACAAGGCTTCGTATTCATATTAATCACTTCTCATGAGATACTAATGTAAGGGAGCCTGTATCATTGCATTTTCCTACTCTACAAAGTCTTATTGTTCTTGTATACAGTCATTTGGATCAACAACTAAAGTTTTGGTCTTTCAACAACCTTCAGTGTAGAGGTTTGTAATTTGGCCCAAAAAGGTGATGTACCAAGTGTTTGTTCAAATTCAGTGTAAACATCAGAAAAACGGCATCCATCGTGAAAAAGTATGCCTACAGTATACGGACGGTATATGTATATTATGATTCTGATGTACCACAACTACCGAAGTAGCTTTCTGAGCAAGGGTTATACTGGGTGGTTTGTCATTGCTTTGTTTGTTTGTCATTTGTTGTCAGGTCAGGTCAGATTAGATCTGTGACTTGCTACAGGTACCATGTAAACCTGTACTAACTTGTTACATGGTCGTGTTGTCGGCGACTAACCCATCTCTCCTACCAAGTTTCTTGGTGAGGAGGGTGTATGATATGGACACCCAGCAGGATGAAAAATAAAACCTGTCAAAGAGCGGAGGCACTCCTTGTGAGCCAACGGCCATCCATCTAGAATGTCCAACTGTGTCTGCTGACATCCTCCTGCAGTTGAGTTCCTTTTTATAAGGAGGTTGGTTGCAGGATTTGCACTCCGGCCACCGTAAAACCTTTCATTCTGCAAAACAAACTCGAAGCATAAAAAAAAATCTGAAAACCCACTCCAGAGGAGTACCTCCTGTGCAGCTTCCCTTCGCAGGGCAGCTCACCGGATGACGGGATTGGGACAAAGCCTTCGGGACCCCCAATCTTTGATGATAGGAGGGAAAACATGGGGTAGCCTTCCCAGCTCAGATTCCGGTCGTGTGTGTCGGGGTTATGCAGAGGTGTCGTTCACCAGACGGCGGTCTCCTTAGGTTAACCTGAGACGATCCCTTCGGGTGGGTGCCTGGAATGTCCCGAAGAGAGGATGACCACCTGTTTCTGTTATCATCTAAGCTCAAGCGTTTGGACATCGGTATTGCAGCACTCTCTGAGGTTCGGAGACCAGATTGCAGCGAGATCATGGCGGGTGGTTACAACTATTAATTATTGGTCTGGTCGCTCTGTTGGTTACCATGCCAAAGGAGTTGCGGTAGCTGTGCCAAATAAGCTCACTCCAATGATAATTGAGGTAACACCGGTCAATGAGCCTCTTATGAGATGAAGGATTCGTCACTCCTTGGGTGTCATTTCCCTGGTCTCTGTAAATGCTCCGACTGAAGTGAGTGATCTCACCGTGAAGGACACATTCGATGCCACGCTCGAGTCTGTAGTTGATCAGTGCCCCACGCGAGATACTCTTCTAGTCTTGGGGGATTTCAATGCATCGACTGGAACTGATTGGGATGGTTATGAGACGTGTGTTGGTCCCCATGGGGCTGGAACTGTGAACCAGAATAGCACTAAGTTCCTTGACTTTGCAAGAAGTCATTGAAATTAGTGTGGCTGGTTCATGGATTCAGCACCCACAGGCTTATCGCTGGACTTGGTATTACAATGCTGGTGGTGCAGCAAAGGAGATTGACTATGTGCTCGTTGATGGTCACTGGAGGATGATCCAGAACTGCAGAGTCTACCGGAGTTGCTTGCAGTTCTCAATCTGACCACAGGCTTGTGCACGCATCTCTAAAGTGGCAGCTTAAATCCGGGAGAATGGTACCATCCCAGCCTCGGCCAGATGTTGGCAAGCTCAAGGATGAGAGGGTAGCTGAGAAGTTTGCGAACAGGCTGAGTGGAGATTTGGGGGTCTGGGTGCTTTGGGGATCCTGAAGAGTTGTGGAGTGCCTTCAAGACCATCATCCTGAAATCTGTGAGGGGGTAGAGCATCCCCTGTGGTCAGGTGATTCTCATCCTTCTTACAGGGAAATTCGCAAATTGCATTCCTCCAAGCCCATCCCTCGTGAACTGCAGTAAGAGCAGAGGGTGGTGGGCTCTTGACAGAGGAGTCCGAAGTGAAGGCCCGCTGGGCCGGTTACTTTGAGCGCTGTACCAGGATGATCCAATAGCTGTTTAGAATGGGGTGTCAGGGGTATCACTATCCCTATTGCTGAACCTCCAATCAACTGTGGTCCACCTTCATTTGTGGAAACACAGCCTGCGGTGAAATGGTTGAAATGGGGTAAAGCTCCAGGTGTTTGTGGCATCCATGCTGAACTTCTCAAGGCTGGTGGAAATTCT
>CM068952.1:183190402-183215499 GCA_035128595.1 Eptatretus atami
ATAGTTAAGGCCAAAATTATTCATACCCTTAACAAATTTGCAGTATTTTTAATCATGTTATTTGAGGAATGAGTTTCTTCTGACTTAAGTTACATAAGAATGTGACAAACAGCTCAAAGAATCACTGCAAGAGACATTTCAAGAAATACATTGTTTCGGGGGTATTTTATTGATAGATTTACAAAAAAATGTCATGTCCAGAATTATTCATACCTCTGCTTAGATCAGTTCAAAGTCACATTCAGTAATCAATGGAAAAGCCTCTGTTTGTGATTACAGCCTCCAAATGGTTTTTGTACTTGCTCACAAGGTTTTTGCATGTCTCTACAGGGATTTTGGCCCACTCCTCCTTCGCGAAGGTCTCCAGGTCTTTGAGGTTGGAAGGCTCTTTTGCCATCACTCCGGTCTTGAGCTCCCTCCACAGGTTCTCGATTGGGTTGAGGTCCGGACTTTGGCTTGGCCACTCTAGAACGTCTACATCATTATCCCGGAACCATTTATTGACTGACTTGGCGGTGTGTTTTGGATCGTTGTCCTGCTGATACGTCCAATGCTCCCGAGTGAAGTTTCTCTGCGACTGTTTGATGTTTTCCTCAAGGATCTTGATGTACTGCTCCTTTTTCATGATGCCTCCACTTTGACGAGATTGCCGGGCCCACTGGCTGAGAAACATCCCCAAAGCTTATGCTCCCGCCTCCATGCTTGATGGTCGGGACTGTGTTCTTAGGGTTGTATGCTTCACCTCTTCTCGCCAAATGAAAGCAACATCTCTGTGCCCGAAAAGCTCCATTTTCGTCTCATCCGACCACAGAACTGAGGACCAAAAGCTTGGATCTTTGCCAGGTGAGCTTTTGCAAAGGCTAGACGAGCCTTTCTGTGCCTAGGATGGAGGAGTGGAGTCTTTCTTGGTCGGCGTCCATGGAGACCCCCCTTGTGCAACGTCCGCTGGAGTGTCTGCCTTGATATCTTGGTCCAGACTCGCCAAGGTTGTTCAGGAGAGCCTAATAGTGATCCGTGGATTGTTGTTGGCCTCTCGCCATACTTTTCTTGCCAGACGAGGCGACACCTTTGGCTTCCGACCACGTCCTTCATTGTTTTTACAGTGTGGAACTCCTTGTACTTCCTAATTATGCTTTGTATGGTGGCAACTAACACTCGGAACTGCTTCGAAAAGGCTTTGTAGCCTTTCCCCTCCTTGTGAGCATTCACAATGCACAACCGAAGGTCCTCACTGACTTATTTCTTCTCGCCATGCTGACAATGACCTGCGAATGATTGCATCAGCTCCCCTTAATTTATAGTCCAAAGCAGAGTGTTGTTCTATAACATTCCTCACTGTACATTCATAGACCACATTTGTAATGCATTCAGATTGTACGCACACATCTTGGAATAATTGCATAACATTATAAAGAATCTTAGGAATATCAAAAGCATGTGCATTATCACAAACATTGGCTCATTCTGAGACTTGGTAAGGGTATGAATAATTTTGGACAGGCATAAAAACAGAAATCTTAACATTTCTATTGTTATGCTCATAATGTTGAGCCAAAATATATGTGGATTTGTACATGCCGACTAAAGTCCTTGGGTGAAGTGAAAGTTCCACACTGCAGCTTGTAGGTATGAGATAAATGCAAAACTCTCAGATTTTTCAAAGGGTATGAATAATTTTGGGCTTAATTGTATATATGTGTGTGTGTGTGGTGTGGTGTGTGTGTGTGTGTGTGTGTGTGTGTATTGTGTGTGTGTGTGTGTTGTGTATATACATATATATGTATAACCGGGCATAGTGTGTGCGCCTGTAATCCGGCTACTCGGAGGCTTGGGTTGGAGGATCGCTTGAGGATGGGAGCTCTGCGCTGGGCCACGCAATGAGGGGTGTAGGGCAGCCCGAATCATGGCGAAACCCAATCCTTATCCCTGTGTCGTAAGAGGCGACCAGGGTTTGTCAGGAAGGGCATCCGGCATAAACCTGTGCCAAATCAGTATGCGGATCATAACGGATGATCTGTGTGGCGACCCCTAAACAGGAGCAGCCGAAAGACGAACAACAACAACATATATGTATATATATATATATATATATATTACATTCACACACATATAGAACATGCACACACACACACACACACACACACATATATATACATATATACATATATATATATCATGCACACACACCTGTATAACAATCAGCAATTGCATTAAAACATAAGACAGGGACTATTCTTTGATGAATTCATATTACGTTCGTTCCCTGCCATGCAATTACGGTTGATGTGGGATAATGGATCCACTGGTGTTCACAGCATCGCGCACTTGGCAGGAAGGCTCAGAGCTGCACTGACTGTGATTTTGTAGCATGAAGTTTTGTTGAACTGATGGGGGTTGAACTGATGTGTTTTTTTTCCTTTTTTATGAACAAATCTTGAATCATGGTATTTATAACCTTTTCAACATTTACAGCATTTCACCAATTCTCATGTAAACACACCTCTTCTTTTGATGAGGTATTGGAAACTATCCAGATACATGGCTTCATGCCGGACATATACATTATCAGTTCTTGCTTGTTTTGTCGAACGTGAAGGTCTCTCCATCAATTGATTTGAGTTTCTTCTCCTATCTTTCACGACAATCAGCCTCTAAAGACTCTCTAAAGGTTAAGTTAACCGGCTTGTCTTGCAATTTTTTTCCATGCATTGATGTGATCTGACGATAAATTGTCTTTCTGGTGCTTAAAGGGAGGACATTACAACATTGAGTATGACATTTCACTCTCACTCTTTGAATCTCACTCTCACTCTCACCTCTGCTAAGCTGTTGGTGTTTCCCCCTTTCCATTTTTTTCCCATTCCATTCTGTTCCAGCTCTTCCATGAACCTTGACCATGTATACAAAATCGACTAAGTTGAGCAGATATTAATTTCGATTTTTCAATCACTAGCACTTCATTTTTAGCTCTTTCCAAGAGGACGGTGCTGGTGTAGCACACTTCCATTTGAGCTGACTAATCTCGGTTTGATTTTCACCATAACTTAACCCTTTTGGATCAGTGCTTCTCAGGTAGGGCCTTGCATCCCTCAGATAGACGTTAAGGTTGCTATCCTGTTGCTCACATCACTTTGGGGATTTAAAGTTCCCACAGTTTCAGTTTTAGGAGCTAGATTCTTCTGATAGAGGGATAGAATTTAAAGAGTGGGTGAGTTATCACCAGCATCCGAAATAAACTACATGGTATTCATAGAATACGTACCCTGTGCAGTCTTGAGAAGGACTTGGTGCGTGCCAACTCTTTGGTTGTTTAAGGTTTTTTTTCTTTGATCCAATATGGCTGCCAGACTACGTGACTGATGACGTCATCTTTATCAAACAATATTTCCCATGGGTAATTGATCAATTAGTTAAATTTGGCATTGATCGGTCAAGCGGTTTCTCCTCCAAAGATTGTCAAAGATTTTCTCTTACATCCAATATGGCTGCCACACCATGTGACACACGATGGTCATTTTTATGAAAATCCTGTTCAAATTTCAAGTCAATCAGATGAAAATTAACCATTTCAGAAATTCTGGCCTATGCTGACCTTAAAATTAATTGGTAGTTGAATTCAATGACCAAATATGCAAATCCTCCTCAAACTTCAAGTCAATTGGATTGAAATTGACAATTTTAGAAATTCGGCCTGTGTTGAACTTTTGGCCTATATTGACCTCAAAAATAGTCACAGAGAAAGATATAGACAAATTGTAGACATGGATACATAGAGATTTAAAGATTATAAAGATCGACTTAGAAATGTAGAGACTTAGAAATATAGAGATATAAAGATATAAAGAAATAGCAATCTAAAGATATACAGATATTGAGAGCGATATGTAGAGAAATATGTAGATATAAAGACATAAAGAGACAGCAATCTAAAGATATACAGATATTGAGAGAGATGTGTAGAGAAATATAGAGATATAAAGACATAAAGAGACAGCAATATAAAGATATACAGATATTGAGAGAGATATGTAGAGAAATATAGAGATGGAGATGTAGAGATATAAATATACAGTATAAAGACATAAAGAGATAAAGAAATAGTGACATCTACATAGATATACAGATATTTAGCGATATATAGATATAGACAGAGAGATGGAGACATACAGGAGAGAGATGAAGATGTAGAGAGATAGAGATATAACAAGTGAAATCCTTCAATACAGCGCGTGTGGTGAAGCAAATGAGTACACTAATGTTAAAATATTGCAATTTATGCTTTTCAGTTGAAAAACAATTAAAAAGCATACTTAATATTTGAAATGTAAAAATCTTGTTATTATTGTGATAAGCACCTTTATATATAACAGAAGGAATGAAATTGTTCGATCAAGCGTGGCAGGAGGCCACAAAGAATGATAGCATAAGAAAGAATTAGCTTTCAGCGTTCGGCGACGCGCGAAATGCGATGGTGGGCGGAATGATGTTTTCGGCGCGAAATGGATGGTGGACGGAAATGACGTCTTTGCGCGAAATGCGATGGTGGGCGGAAATGACGTCTTTCGTTCATTCGTACATGAGAGGGGCGCGTTTCTTGGTTTTTTCCCGTCAAGCAATAAATTAAATGGTTTTCACATATATAACACATTAGTTTCACAAATTTCCATTGAAATACTCGGGTATTTCCATCAATTCTCGCTATTTCGTCTCGGTTACGCACTGCCATCTACCGGACGGCCGTCATTGGTTGTCTTGAGGCACGTGGGGGGGGGGGGGGGACACCGGAGACGTGGTAGACACCGGGGAACATTTCAAATTCGGTGCAATTGTATACAGCGCACGCGCTGTAA
The DNA here is from genome assembly GCA_035128595.1 of Eptatretus atami. NCBI lineage: Eukaryota > Metazoa > Chordata > Myxini > Myxiniformes > Myxinidae > Eptatretus > Eptatretus atami. The sequence goes on from CM068952.1 coordinate 183,195,253, forward strand.
AAACACTGGAATTGCACTTGGTAGAGCGTATACTTCTGCTCGGCTGAACAGTTTACGTTTGGTCATATCTGGATCTGGACCTGAACCAAAATCTTATTGGCTTGTTCTTGTCACCTACCCAACTCATCCACTAAGTTTTGTCATAACTCGTCCACAACTTTTTGAAATATCATGCTATGTATCGTTTTTGGGCCTCATCTCTCAATGGTGAAGAATCACCTTAAAAATTACATAATCATCATGTCCAGATACAGATACAGATCTGGATCTTCACCAAAATCGAATCAATTGGTCCTTGTCACACACCAAACTTGTCCACCAAGTTTGGTCTGAATCCATTCATTATTCTTTGAAATAGTGTGCGAAATATCGTTTTTGGCCCTATTTCTCAATGGTGAAGAATCACTTTAAAAATTCTAGTATCCTGATCCACATCTGGATCGACACAAAAATATAATCAATTCGTCCTTGTCACACACCCAACCTTTCCACCAAATTTTGTCCAAATCCATTCATAAAGTTTTGAGATATCCTGCTCACAGACAGACAGACAGCCAAACAGCGGTGAAAGCATAATCTCCATCTACCTTCAGTGGTAAAGGTAGTAAAGAGATAGAGATGTATAGATATACAGATATTGAGAGAGATGTAGAGATTTAGAGATATAGAGATGGAGATGTAGAGAGATAGAGATAGAGAGATAGAGAGATAGAGAGATGTAGAGATCGAAATATAAAGAGATAGAGATATAAAAATATATAGAGATAGAGATATAAAGAGATAGAGATATAAGGAGATAGAGATACAAACAGTTAGAGATCTAAAGAGATAGAGATATAGGGAGATAGAGAGATGTAGAGATTTAGAGATATAGAGCTGGAGATATAGAGATGAAGAGATGTCGAGATTTAGAGATAGAGATATATAGCGATGGAGGTACAAAGAGATAGAGATACAAAGAGATAGAGATGTAAAGACATACAGAGATGAAGATATAAAGATACACAGGTATTGAGAGAGATTTTGACACGTAAAGATATACAGATATTGAGAGTGATGTAGAGATTTAGAGATATATAGACGTAGAGATGGAGATATTTAGAGATGAATAAATAAGGACATAAACAGATAGATATAAAGAATAGTTCGTTCTTTGCGGATTATGCGGTTTTACCGTGTGAGACACAATTTGTGGCGATGCTCACCATAACAGTCAGAAGGTGTGTTTGATAGATATATAGATATACCAACATTGCGAAAGATGAAGAGCTATACAGATATTGAGAGAGATGTAGAGCGATACAGATATTGAGAAAAATGTAGAGCTATAGAGATGTAGAACTATAGAGTTATACAGATATTGAGAGAGATGTAGAGTTATACAGCATTGAGAGAGATGTAGAGTTATACAGATATTGAGAGAGATGTAGAGTTATACAGATATTGAGAGAGATGTAGAGTTATTCAGATATTGAGAGAGATGTAGAGTTTATAACAGACATTGAGAGAGATGTAGAGCGATACAGATATACAGATTTTGAGAAAAAATGTAGAGCTATAGAGATATACAGATATTGAGAGAGATGTAGAGCTACAGAGATGAAGGAAATAGATAGATCGAGAGAGATGGATGTTTAAAAACATGCAGATATAAAGACATATATATGTATATCGACAGAGACAGAGACACAGACAGGCAGACAGACAGACAGACAAAGAGAGACAGAGATACATAAAGATATTGAGATCTTTTTATGCAGAGATATACATAAAAAGAGATATTGAAAGAGTGTAAAGATAAAGAGAGATGAGATATACACCAAGTGTACAAAACATTAGGAACACCTACTCTTTCCATGAAATAGACTGATCAGGTGAATCCAGGTGAAAGCTTTGATCCCTTATTGATTGCACCTGTTAAATCTACCACCTGTGAAATTCACTTCAATCAATCAATGTAGATGAAGTGGAGGAAACAGGTTAAATCAGGATTTTTATGCCTTGAGACGATTGAGACATTGATTGTGTATGTGTGCCATTCAGAGGGTGAATGGGCAAGACAAAGGATTTAATTGTCTTTGAATGGGGTATGGTAGTAGGTGCCAGGCACATCAGTTTGAGTGTGTCAAGAACAGCAACCCTGCTGGGTTTTTCATGCTCAACAGTTTCCTGTGTGTATCAAGAATGGTCCACCACCCAAAAGGCAGGCCAGTGGTCGAAAATGGCTCATTGATGATAGAGGCCAAAGGAGGCAGACACAAATTGTGCAGAGCCACAGATGGGCTACAGCTCGTCAACTGATAGTCCAGGATAACAGTGGTGCCGGAAGACCCACAAAACAATGCACAACTCGTCGTACCTTGACATGAATGGGGTATGGCAGCCAATGACCATACAGAGTTCCACTTCTTTCAGCAAAAAACAAGAACCTGCAGTTGTAGTGGGCTGTGGAACCAAAACACTGGACAATGGAGGATTGGAAAAACATTGCCTGGTCTGACGAATTCCAGTACTTGCTGTTCCACACTGATGGGAGGACTAGGGTATGGAGAAAACCACATGAGTACATGCATCCAATCCATCACGCCATGTATCAAACACCGCAAGCTGGTGGTGGTGGTGGTTTGATGGTGTGGGGTGTGTTTTCATAGCACACATTGGGCCCCTTGATAAAAGTGGAGCAACATATGAATGCCACAGGATATCTGAACATCATTGCCAATCAGGTGCATCCCTTCATAGCAGCAGTGTATCCATCTGTGAATGGATTTCTTCAGCAGGATAATGTCCCATGCCACAAGGCTTGGATTGTCCAGGAGTGGTTCCACGAACATGACAGTGAATTCAGCATATTGCAGTTGCCTGTCCAGTCACCAGATCTCAATCCAATTGAGCATCTGTGGGATGAGATAGAACGAGCTATTCGGAGTATAGTTCCACTACCAGCCAACTTGACATAACTGTGGGAAGCATTGGAGTCAACATGGACCAACATCCCTGCAGAACGCTTTTGACACAGTGTAGAGTCCATGCCCCGACAAATTGAGGCTATTCTGAGGGCAAAATGAGGTGCAACTCAATATTAGGAATGTGTTCCTAATGTTTTGTGCACTTAATGTATGTGGAGAGGTAGACCTACATAGATAGATGGATAGGTAGGTAGATAGATAATGTCGATAGATAGAGAAAGATGTTGACGTCAAAACCTTGTAGCGACTTCCAACAAGCGGAGGTCAATTTCTGCTGATGCTCTGATCAAATTCAAAAATTCTCCTCCTTCACCCTCCTTCCCCACTATTATTCCATCCCTGATCATCACGGTCTCTCTTTGGTGAGGACTTGGTAAGTTATGCTGAGGATGTGACTCTCTGGCTGCAACTGGAGTGTCATTTGAAATTTGAAGACCTTTCGCTTCACTCTACGTGCTTCATGTCCTACATCTTGACAGGAAGTTGAAACTAAAATGGCTTTGTTAGTGCATTCAGGGCATACCTCTGGGCTCTGTCCTTTTGAATACGGATCTTCCCTAATCGAGTCAGTTATATTTTTCCCACTTGCTCAGGGGCTGAAAACCCCTCTTTGCAATCTGCTGATCCATGAAGAAATTATACTTTATTATGCATGAGCAGATTTAACACAGATGTTAAATGTGCTGCGAATTTTCTTCCATGGCTTTGATCATGCAATTCGCTTTGCCTCCAACGATTGGCTTCAATGCGCACATATCTCGTTGGATCTCGAAAGCAAGCAGAACCGAGTTGGTCCTCAGATGGGAAACCTCCGCGGAAGACCAGATGCTGTCGGCTAATGGACAGCCTGAAAACTCAGTTGGTCCAGTGCTCGTCCTGGGGTCAACGATTTTAAAAATCTGATGTGGAGTAAAATGTTCGTTAAAATGCCATCCTGGTGTAGACAATGGGTGTCGTGCCTCGGAAATCCCCTATCCTTAGAATAGGGCTGTGAAGCCGGCTGTCCTATCTACATTTAGGTTGTGGAAGTTAAACTCCACATTGTGTGCCCGTTCTCAAGCTAAATTGCCTGCCCAGAGATTAATGGGATAATTGATTCATTAAAAAGCGAAGCGGATGTTAGTTTTCGTTTCTGCTCGTCGTGGGATTATTACATGGAAGATAAAAACTGTATAATAATATTTAATTGGGTTTGAGGACGACATAGGCAAGATGGGTCAATTGGCATCCTCATATTCCTAAGTTTCCTTCGATAACATTGTGCAGTATACATCTGTACAGGATATCTACTGTCTTAATGGTTCGGGTAGTTGGCTTGAGATCATATGGTCCTGAGTAACAATCCTGCTTGGCCGTTGAATTCATATGGTCACTAGCATAACCCGCGCTCTGCGCGACATGTTGGGGTGGGTGTGTTTGAGAAAGGAACTGATGCAGAGTATCAGTAGTAATTTTACTTTAATGCAGTAAGTGGAATACGATTTCACTGTTTCAGAACCATTTTATTTACTTTTTTTTTGTACCATGCACCTCATATGGTCTTTGAGATAATGTAAGCCGAATATCACGTTCCTCGAGCGCAGAACAAAGTCGAAGATAGCGCGACACGAAACCACAAACTCGGAAATAATATATAAGATGATTTCAAATGCTGCTTTTCCTCGTTGAATTAACACCAAGTGGGGTCTTTTTTTTTGGACGAAGCTAGGTCTGTAGTTGCATTGCTTGGTGCTGCTATTTTATCTGAATCTCGCTGTTACTCCACTCAGAGAGTACGGCAAATTTGATTGGTTGAGACAGCGTAAAATTTTGCTCCAAGTACTGCTAAACTGAGGGTTATTAGAAGTGCAAACAAGGTGATTTGTGTTCCAGTGTTTGATCACATTACTAAATTGAGATCAAATGAAAGTTTGAAAGTTCTGCAGAATAAACAAAAAATTTCATTGAATTGGAAGTCAACCGCCGTTGATGCAGCTTCTTTTATACCACCATGTTTAACATGCTATTTTAGTTATTCACGCCTGTTGTTTGTGCCCTTTATGACATCCCTAAATACAGTAAGTTTTCTGTTTGGAATGACTTTTTTATTTTGTTTGACTGTGAAACAGGCAGACAGACTGAATGATGTAATTGCTTGACCGCGAGTGCGCGTGTGCGCTCGAGATGAGATTCCACACAATTTGCCAAATTCAGAGCCAAAGAACTACTAAACTGCAGGTTCATGCTCCAATTCATGTTCTACAGTGTCCAAAATATAGAATTCAATTGAAATTAAATAGTTCTTCTATTATTATAGACTGACATCTGTAGACAGACAGTGAACCAATTGCTTAACTCCGCTTTGGGCTATGCATGTGGGATAATTAGATATCTGAGTAAGGGAAGGGAGGAAATGCTGCAGATATAGAACATTTGGGGAGGGGTCGGGAGAGTGAAACCATTTACGCATGTAATGAAACAGATGGTTCCAAACAAGGTCACATCACAGTGTCACAGCTGAAATACGGATAGCTTCCTCAACAACATTCTCGAAGATGTATTTGACACCAAAGAGCTCTTTGCCATCTCTAGAGGTTGGGTAAATAGATTTCCAGAGCAATGTTGGCTGGCATTTGGGAAGCGGCCTCTCAAAGGTCAGAAAAAAGATGGCAGTTCGCAAGATGAAAGAAAATGGGGATGACAATTCCACTGTGGCAACAAAGGAGATGTCTACATCACCGTGTCTCACTCAAGTGAATGTTAACTGGTGAAGAAATGAAGCCCAGAGAGGATGTGGCATTTACATATCAGGAAAGAAAACAACCACCTGCTGTGACTATGAGGGTGTCACCTTTTACACGATGTCAAAACAAAATGTCTTAGGATGGTGCCACATGACATTTCGCTGTTACCTGTGAGTTGACGTGACTGCAGCACACCTGCCTACCTTTACAGATGACTAGTAGTTTGTGACACAAGTCATGCTTCTTCTTATTATTCTTCTTATTATTATTCTTCTCCTTGTGTATGGCAACTTGGCTGCCAGGTAGCTATCATTTTGTTGGGGCGTGGCTGTGCCACCGATGCCGTTCCCCCATACTGATACGCTGGTACTCATTTCACCGACCTCGGAAGGATCACAGGTTGAGTCAATCCCACCTGGTGTTAATTTAGCAGCAAACGGAGCTCAAACTCAGGACCCTAAGATCCCAAGCTTGCCACCCTAACCACAAAGCCAACATCAGGCCTTTATACAAATCATGCTGAAACTATGGAGGTAGGGGTGAGCCCAAAAAGTTTGGGAAAGAGGATGGTAGAGCAGCAATTCCCAGAGGTTGCCTTTGCCGCCAGTAATTGTTTGTAAAAGTCAGATAAAAAATTCATTTTCAAAGACAGTAAAAGTCAACTTTAAGTTTCATAACAAAAATGATGGAGAAAAACGAGCCGTTGTTTTCGTGAGCACGTGGTATCGAAACCGCACCTGTGTTGAAGTCGATTGTGGAAGTCGATGAGCAATTACTCATACGAAGCAGAAGACTGTTTCATGATGATGATACTAAATTGATGAAAAGTGCAATATAGAGAATCATGCTTCCCACCAGGTCTGGAATACTGATCGTACTTGTGTGGAATAAACAGGTATGTGTTACCTGTAGGTAGGCAGGTCCATATTACTGATTGTACTTGTGAAGGGTAGAAAGTGTTTGAGTCTCATAAATTTTCCACTGAAAAACGTCAAACTGTATGTCCCTCAAGTGGCTGGTATCTCTCAAGGTACTGTTGAGGGACCGATGCTTTTTCTGGTCTCCAGAAATAACGTCTCCTCATCACTGGAAATACATTACATCATTTTACAGATGACTCCACTGCATGCTGGGCTTTCCCTTTCAGCTTTCTAGGCAAACTGTGGCAGCATCCCTCTGGAACATGTCTTTTAATGCAGGAAAGTCCCACACTCTTACTTTGTCCATCCAACAGGTCTAACTGGAAAATCCCACAAAATATTTCCTTGATTGTTTCTTCGAGAGTTCAATGTTGGAAGCTTATGGTCCTCATGATCCACTATTAACACCCCCTTGGGCCTATCATATGACCAAGCTGGCATTGAGAGCTTGCTGTCACCTCAAATTCTTCACAGGGTCACGTTCTTCCTCCACCATCATCATTAGCTAATAATGGTCTACAAAACCTTCACCTGCAGTGTCTTTGCACTGGTACTGCAGCTCCTTCCCATCTTTCCCCTTTAAGGTTCGAGAGCATAAGGCCTATCCACTTACCTATGGAAATATTCCTCAATCTATTTTTTTGCCCAAATTTTCAAGCCTTCTTGTCTGCTCTCCACCACCATTTCTACAGCTCTGAGTTCTACATTTGCAGAGACACTGTCCCTCTTTTATCTGCAACTCTTTTCCTCATGCAGAGGTGTTCCCTTGCATTCTTGTCCAGCTGTTTCCTGTTCACCCAATTTTCTGTTGACCCTTCACCCTCTGCTATTATACTCTTGCATGAGCCTCCACACCTGTATTAGGAAAATTGCCCGATGCCACAAAAGTTCTCTCGTGACACCTCGACCTATCCCTGCCTCTGATGCATTGCCTCTGCAATGAGCATAACTTTCTGCAGTGATCCTGCCAGTGACTCAAGTATCCAGATGTGAAAAACATTGGTTGTAACGATCTATGGCAGCTGGAGACTGAATCATATATGTATGAGAACAACTGACTTCAGCAAGTTTCCTGGGACCCTTTTCATACCTGATGGAAGAGTAAAACGACTGCAGGATGGATGAATGGTGAGCTGAAAAATGAAAAATCCTTAAACGATCCCTCCATTGAAAAGGACATGCAATATAATCGTCGGTGAACATCCCGATACCTTTAGAGAAACTTGAGGTTACAAGATTGGTCAAGACATTTCCTTTCTACTTCCTGCAGAGTCCTCCTGCATGTATTTGTCCACTGCTGTTGTAACATTTTTAGAGGAAGAGCAGGAGGGGGTGGGAATGCCTATGGTGTTGATGAAATGCCCCCAGGAGGTCAAGCTGGAATATGGAATTTGGTTATGGTACAGGCAAAACTCACCTACCTTTCATTGATACTGTGGGTTCTTCTGAGAGTGAAATCATAATAAAACAAGGCAAGTTAAGTAATCTCGAGTGAATGGTGTTTGTTTCAGATTGGAAATGTCAGGATTGTTGTTAATTATATTGTCCGATATACAACATTGTCTAAGGTGTGATCAGAGAGCTCTTTGGGCAAATGAACATGTTAGCCTTCAACGCTGAACTCCTCTTCTACATTTAATCGATGCTTGACGTTTCTGGGGCGTCAGTAAACCTCTTGAGAATAACTTATTTACTACCAAAAATATACACCGACATGCTGAATAATAAATGATTTTGGAACCTTCCGATTTGATGGCACAGCTGATCAGAATTCTTGTTGAAGGTTGACTCTTTGTGACTCCATTTGTAGCAGTTAGAGAGTGGGAAGGGTTCTGATAAGACTTCAGCTTCAACTAGGTACCAGGCTAAACTCTTTCCAAAAGATATTGGGAGATATTGTGGACAAGATATTCAAACATCCACATTGCGGACAAGACAACCAGTTATACACCCCTTGCAAAGTCTATGTGCTCAATGAAGGAGCATCCCCCTCCTGACACCAGAAAAGATGAAAATCTTACTTGGTTTTGACCCCAAATTAATGAATATGAGTTTTCTTACAAGGAACTCCGACGCAGGAGGAGGCCTTTGAGCCCATAAAGCCTGTGAAGTGGTTTCCAACCGATGATTGTTTGCCCTGCCTGGCTCTATCCTTTTTAAATGCTGAGATTAAAACAATGGAGCAGCATTTTCCATTTTTTAGTCTTTCGTGCGACTCGGCTGTGGTTCGAACCTCCGACCTCCCAGACGCAGAGGTTCGAACCTCCGACCTCCCAGACGCAGAGCGGACACTGCAACCATCACACCACGGAGTCTTGTCAAATCAAACCAAGAACCAGAGGCACGTTTGCAACAGCGGCAATCAAACCAAGAATCTTGACTTCGAATAGGGTAAGAAACAAAAATGTTGCTGAGCTTTTATGCTGTTTGGTCATGTGACCTTATGATCCCACAGACATGACACCACACAACCAGCCCCGATTTTGACTACAAACAAGATGGAAACATCAATATTTAATGTAGTGATATGTACACTTTCAGAAGTTGACAACATGGTTGTGTAAAAAATTAATGAAGACAGGCTGTGGTGAAAGGAAGTGATTGTCTCTGGTGTTGTGGTCTTGAGATAGAATCCAATAGCACCATGTTTGGCTCATCATAATTAGTTTCAGCAAGACCACCACCTCTTTCGACCATCCTGCTTTGAATTCACAACATTTCTTCCACCAGGAAAAAGGTCACAGTGTTACCAGAAATGGATTCACTAGACCCAGAATACATGACCAAACTTGTTGTCAAGGTGCCAAAAACTGAGGTGAGTATGATTCCCAATGAACTATCCTCATGATACCTGTTAACGTGCAGATATAGCTATGAATGTGTTTGTTATTGAAACTGATCATGAATTAGGTGGAACCCCACTCGAACAAGTAATCTGACCAAATATACAAAGGTCACTCACTCAGCTTGTCATCTTGACTTATTTCGAGCCAACACACACATGGATGTCCTTTCCTGCATCGCATTGCATGTGTCCAATGGCTAAATAACAAACGTCTGCTGTCAATGGCAAGGGACCGAAGCCACGGTAATGCCCCGCCAAATGTTCCCGCCTGGCGTCAAACTGAGACTTTGAAGAGGCCTCTTCAAAGGGGTCGGTGTGATCTGTGCTACTGTATGTACCCAGAGGGGTATGCACATCACCACTTAACCTCACCCCACTGTCCAGTCAAATTAATTCCTAAATATTTTTTCTTCTGCGGACAAACTTGACAAAACGGAAATCCAACAGCATGTTGAACTACGAGTGCACAACTATGAAAATGGTCAGCAGTCGAGACAGTCTGAGCATCCACACGTGATGAAGTTAGACCAGAGTTTACCTTGCATGGGCCTGTGTTGATTCTGCAAATTTTTGGCCATTAACTCCATGATTCTGTATTCTATCATTATGTCCACTTGGAAGATGCTTTTGCGCGAAGCGAAAAGCAGGGTTAAACGATTTGTTGTGTTGTTGACCTTTGGCCTATGTGCGTACCTGCGTACGTACATGTTTGCATTTTTAAAATTCATTTTCTCAGCAACCGTTAGTCTGATTGAAACGAAATTTTCCAAATTTGTGCGACTCCTCCTGGAGAATTTTTGGGTCATAATTATGACGTCATATTTCAGGTGGTACATGCGCCATCTTGGAAAAAAAACGAAAAACTTTGCACCTCTATATCTCCGAAACCCCTCCATAGAATATAATTACACATGGCTCATTGTCAAGGACTCCCCATGAGAAATAAGACATGTTCATGATAATGTCATTTCTTTCTTCAATATGACGTCATAATTCGACAAGTATGATTCGATAAGTAATGAATTTTTTTTTTCTTTGCAACAGATGGCCCAATCGACATAAATTTTTCACCCTATATGTGCATGCCCCTGAAAGAATTTAAAGTGATAATTATGACGTCATGGGTCATGTGGTACAGGCGAAATCTTGGAAAAACCGAAAAGCTTTGCACCTCTATATCTCTGAAACCCCTACATGGAATTTTTTTTACACATGGCTCATTGTCAAGTACTCCCCATGCAGAATAAGACATGTTATGATGTCATCAGTGCCTTCATTATGACATCATAATTTGACATGTGCAATGCTTGATCTAGAAAGTATGAAAAAAAATTCTCTGCAATTGTTGGTATGATTGGCATGAAATTTTCCACATAGGTGTGACTCCTCCTGTAGAAGTTTTTAGTCATAATAATGACGTCATATGTTACGTGGAACAGGCGCCATCTTGGAAAAAAAAACGAAAAAAAATTGCACCTCTGTATCTCTGAAACCACTCGATCAAAAACATTTACACTTCGCTCATTGTCAAGTACTCTCTATGGGGAATAAGATATGTCAATGACAATGTCATTGGTGGCTTCATTATGACGTCATAATTCGACAAGTGCAATGCTTGATCCGGTCAGTATGAAAAAAGAATTTCTCTGCATTTGTTGAAACCGCTAACCGATCAATGCAAAACTTTAACTTATTTATTAACTACACATGGGAAATATAGTTTGATAAAAGTGACATCATCGGTCACTGGTCTGGCACCACATTGGATCAAAGAAAGAAAATCTTAAATCAAGAAAGAGTAGAGTTGGCTTGCACCAAGTCCTCCTCAAGACTGTGCAGGGTAAGCATTCTATGAATACCATCGAGTTTATTTAGAGATACAGACATAAAGTCAAATGAACATATATTCCGATAATTTAATCTCTCAGCAAGGAATAACAAAAATCAAACATTATAACAGTCTCCGTGATATATAGATATACTGTATATGTACATATGTTTTCAGTGTGTATATATACATATATGTGGAAATACATATACAGCATATATACTTATATGTATATACTAGCGGGGTAGGCTTACACATTGTGAGCAATAACGAATTGTACTTCCCCATTGTCTCTGGTGTATGTTCCCCCTCCATCCCCTCCCTTATCTCAAATGTTCGCACTGCTGACACTGCACGTGAAAAGGCTGAATGCCGAAACTCGGTGTTTGCAGCTAAATCTTGTGTCCGAAACCCAGCGATTTCTGTTCCAACCTTGCCGAGTCACACCAAGCTGTCCCTGGACTCTGTATCCTTTTCTTCTGACAAGGTGGAGAGCTTGCTGTCAAACCTTCACTCAGATTCTGCAACGGTCCAGACGGCATCAGCTCACGTGTCCTAAAAACCTGCTCTTCTATTATTGCTCACTCTCTCTCTCTCTGCTCTATTCACCGTCTCATTTGCTCAAGGTCATCTGCCATCTGCTTGGAAATCAGCAAAACATCACCGCTTTGCATAAGAAGGTACAAAAACAGATCCCTGCAACTACAGACCAATCAGCCTTCTCCCAATCATCAGCAAGCTTATGGAATCCATCATCGCTTCAAACATTCAATCCTCCCTCTTCTCCGATGGTTTGATTTCTGATCATCAATTTGGCTTCAGACCAGGTCACTCTACCCTGGATATGCTGCTTCTGCTCTCCCAACAATGTATGGAGGTCCTCAAAGCTCGACATGAAATCAGAGCCATATCCCGAGACATATCACGTGCCTTTGATATGGTCTGGAACCCTATCCCGCTCACTAAACTCTCTTTCTATGGTATCCAAGGCCGTCTCCACTCATGGCTCACAAACTTCCTCCCCTGTCACAGCCAACATGTGGCCCTTCATGGAGTTCTCTCATCCCCTCTTCCTGTCCAGACTTGGAGTTCAAGGCAGTGTTCTGGGCCTTAGATGAAAAAAAATATATTCAATTGGATGAAAATTAATTATTTTTTAGATTGAAATTGATGATTTTAGAAGTTTGACCTTGAGTTGACCTTTGACCTTTTGACCTCAAAAATAGTTGGTTTCCCAATTCAGTAATGCACTATGCTATGCAATTGCTGTTTAATCTTCAAGTCAATCGGATGAAAATGGATCACTTTTCAGATAAAAATTGATGATTTTAGAAGTTTGACCTTGAGTTGACCTTTGACCTTTTCATCTCAAAAATAGTTGGTTTCCCAATTCAGTGACACAATATGCAAATCCTGTTCAAATTTCAAGACAATCGGATGTACAATGACGATTTTAAAAATTTGACTTCAAGATGACCTTTGACCTCAAAATCAATAGGTTTCTCAGTTGAAGCCTCGGCAACTTGTTGAAGTTTCGTGACGATTGTTTTAGAATTGTGACCTGAGGGCGATTGACAGACAAACAAACAGACAGACAGAATAACAAAATTGACTGACCAATATACTTGAAAAATCTTCCATCTTGCAAGTAATTAATGAAAAATCACTCAGAGTGACACTTGGTGGAACGGAATGGCACTCAGTAGAGCACATTCCTCCACCAGGCTGAACAGTTTACATTTTGCATCCCACTGATAGGCCAGATCTGAATCAAAATCCAATTGGCTTGTCTCGTTACCTAATCAACTCATCCACCGAGTTTTGTCACAAGTCTTCCATAACATTTAGAGATATCATGCTATACATAGATTTTGACACCATCTCTCAAAGGTGAAGAATCACTTGAAAAAATTATCTTATCAGGATTCGAATCTCCACCAACATTGAATCAATTAGAACTTTTCATACACCCAACCAGTCCACAAAGTTTCTGCAGGATCCATCCATAACCTTTTGAGATATTGTGCTATTATCTCGTTTTTGGCCCCATCTCTCAATGGTGAAAAATCACTTGAAAAATTCTCACATCCGGATCCGGATTGGGATATTCACCAAAATGTAATCAACATATGGACAAACAGACAGACACATGCTACAGCCCAACGTACTTGGCAAAAAAATTTTTTCGCCAAGTAATGAAAAATCACTCATGGAGTGACACTTGGCGAAACAGAACGGCACTTGGTCGAGTGCATACCTCCGCCAGGATGAACAGTTTACATTTTGTATGCCACTAATAGGTTGGATCTGAATCCAGACTTCAACCAAAATCGAATCGGCTTGTTCTCATCACCTAACCAAGTCATCCACCTAGTTTTATCACAAGTCATCTGCAACTTTTAGAGTATTCATTGAAGTTATGGGTGGTATTTGCTCATAAATTATAAACTTAATTTTGTACACTAAAACTTTGAAATCACAGTATATCAGAATTATCACCGAAGAATCTTTTCTACTCGAGATGAGGAAACCATCCTTCAAAAGCTTCTGTTGTGCCGGTACGCCTTTGAGCTTTCTGAGCATCTTTGAAGTACACATTTAGTTTTGTTACCAAGCATGAGTACCTGAGTACCAGTTATGTGAACCGCTGGCTATAACTATGTTTTATTATTTTCTTTTTGCATGAGCCTCCTTGTATGCTCCTATAATTTATTTACAACCAACTCAGTGGTATAAATATATATATTTTTTTAAAAATTCATTCAGGTTCGAGGGAAAAGCTTGTTTCAGAACACGACCTTTCCTCTGCAGTCCTTGGCTCTGGGAAACCGGAATAATTTGTGTCATACCTTGGTTCATTACATCCTGATAAAGAATGTGAAACTTGCAGGGATGAAGCTGAATGAGTCTGACATCATTGCATTGCCATATATTGTGTTTCTGCATTTCACTTGCTATTCTGACCTTAACCTGTTCGCATCGACTTGACTTCTGTTCGCATAGACTTGACTTCTCATTGGTTGTTTTAGCATCTTTGAGATTAGATTACTGCTTCCATTCCTTTGGTAAAAGGAAAGCTTGTTATTTTTATTTTGCTGATTGTACGAGTTTCAGGACTTTGCAAGTTTTTGGGTCTTAATGTTCTGTTGTTTTTTGAACTTGCATGGTGAGAACTTGCATGCTTTTTTGGCACTTGCATGACCTTGTAATATACATACATCACATGTACTGCATACATGATAATGTCGCGGATCCGGGGTTCGAGGCTAGCCACGAGGGGCAGCACTCGGGTCCCTCCTGAACGCCCAGTCCCGAGGCGGCCGAGCACAGACAACTCCGCACACCGGCAGGTTGCTGAGCAACCACAGGCGCCAATTGGCACGGCCAATCCGGGAAGGGTTACACTATTTTGTATGATACTTTACCTGTGGACAGCCCGCTAATCAGGAGCAGTGCCCTCAGCACACATTCGGATTGCTGCGGAGCATTACAGTGAGTGTTCGCTGGCTGACAAAGCAGATTATTTGGGTAGAACATCCCGTCTAACATTATTTGTGCACTGCATCGGACCAATAAAGGAGAAGACAACCAAGACAGATTGGAAATAGCAACAAACAATTACTTATTTCAAACACACAAACAAGCAATCATTTATAAGCAAGTAATTATAAGGAAGAAAACAAAAATGCACATAGGAGCAGATTTAAAGATAGCATGTATTGTTCTTCAATCTTACTTAAACAACAGACTTCGCCATCATTTACTCAGGAGCAAAGAATAAGACAAGAAAGACTTGAAAATAAAATAAAAGTAATGAATGGAGAAAAGGAAAGCAGTCTTTCCTTCTCTCCCTCACCACACATAAATATACAGGATGTGGAGGAAAATGGAAGGGGAAGATGGGCAGTGACGATGTGAAGCGACGCGGACAGGCAACCGCATCCTTGAAGTGCCCAGACCCAGTAGGAGAGTCCTCTCTGGCGTCCCAGATATGCGACATAGATGTGCGACTCGCCCTCCTCGGCCTCAGATCCTTCCTCGATCCTCAGGCCCCCTTTGATGAGGTGCTGCCTTTCACCCTCGTCGTCCTTCGTCGAGAGGGCACGATGACGCTCGTGGAAGGAGTGTCCTTTTTCCACAAAAGCTCAACACCAACTGCTTGTGGAACTTTCCTTTCTTTTCCCTCACATGCTTTTGTTCCTTCCCTCATGAGCCTTCTCATTCTATCAAACTTCTGCTCAGGTGAGCTCAGGTGAGTTCGTTTCTCGTTTTTGCTTCCCTCAGCCTTCTGCGTCTGTCTTTTGTTTCTTCTCTTTCTGCTTTCTGAGCCGTCTGCTCAGAAGCGCTTTTCGTCCCTGCCCGTGCGAACTTGTCACGAGTCCTTCTCTCCGCCTCTCTTGCTTCTTCTTCCCCTCAGGTTTCTTTCTCTCCTCCCACAAGCCTTCTCCCCCTCCAATTGGTCCAGAACTGATGGAGGCGGGTGCATGACGTCACTTCTGGAAATTTCCACACCATTCTGAGGGAGGTTTCAAAGAAGCTCCCACCCCACGCTTTACTCGCCCAAAGCCACAAGGCGAGCCCCCATCCCCCTCCTTCATGCGGAAAAATCCCAGTCGAATTGTACCACACCTGCGAGAATCACTGTGCCACGCAGGCCATGCCTCGCACCAAGCGCCACGAACATGCATACTAGAGCACCCGATGGGTTACCAAGAATGCGCGGATGGAGGGAACACGACCGATGGATGACCAAACAGCCTCGCCAACGAATGCCCCCCAAACAGCCCTTTGACAATGGACCACGAGGACTCTCTCTTCAAAGATTAATGAAATAACTGATCCTCGGGTCACCTACGTGTCCAGGTATGCTCTCCCCCTGGGGTAAATTTTCCAACACCATAACATTATTTAAATATATTATCCAAATAAAAGGATGAATGAATCACTTTTTAGGCAAATACTCCACTCAACTTTGTACACAAAAGAATAAATTTAAAAAAATCTATTTTTTTAATCTACATTTTTATTATATATATATATATATTCTGCTTTGTCTCCATTTAATTACTTTTCAGAGCAAGATCAATTTTTGTTCCGAACTCAGCGGTGACTTTGATAAAGCATATGTGCATAAATCACGGCCAATGAAGTTGGTTTCAAGTGTGTACATTCATCCAGGCTTACCAAGAGCCGAACATTACGAAAGGAAGAACTAACTGCTTCATGGCGGAGTGTTTTGTACGAGGCAGTAAATATTCTCAACCTTCTCTTCCAGTGACATCAAAGACACATGACTAGTGGAAGGGCCAAGAAGCCAACATACGTGAATCGCTTGTCTGATGTTGTCACGAGTGCAAAGTTGCGAATATAACAATTGACGACTTTCAAGCTCGAACCATAAGGAAAAAATGTAGAATGTCTCATCACAAAGCTTCCACAATGTTTTATCATGCTGTTGTGCTGGCATACCCTCGTGGAGAAAATTACTATCAATGGCAAGGGACCGAAGCCCCGGTACGGTAAGGCCCTGCCAAATGCTCTCGCCTTATGCCTTCCACGTGATGCAGATGGAATGAACCTGAAAGCTTCCAAGATCTTCGCTCGCAAATGTGAACCACTCCAATTTGAACAAATGATTTTTGAATTTCCCTGCACCCACCAGTTTCCGAGTACACCGAGGCCTCTGGTGAGTGGCGTGGAATTTGAGAGGAATAAAAGCATTGGCCTAATGAAATAAAGGCTTTGTCTTCGCTCTGCAAGAGGTAAAGGTGAAAGGATGTCATACCAACCTATACTCTACAGTGTACTTGAGAGGCTCTGAAGTGTGGAAGCCTTTCCCAGAGGCAGTGTGTCCGCCAGGCCGAGGGTAAGGTTACAAAATATACCGTTTCTGCCTTTCTATCACTATCCGTCGTCCTCACAGTGACTCATGCAATTGTTCCGACAGCCGTTAACACAAGAGCTTGTCATTCGGCCCTTTCCTCTGGGCCATGGCCAAGTTCCTCGCCCCATTTCCAACTTGTCATATACCTTTGACGAACTTTGCGAGGCCTATTTGTGGCTGCTGCCACTTCTCTCCCAAGCTGCCTCTCAGAAATAGTTCCATTTTCACTGTGAGACTTCAAATTGACAAACATTTGATTCTTATTACTTATATTTCAATTATCTGAGAAATATCTTAATATATGTACAATACAGATAAATATAAAAACACTTAATTACTTGCAGCACTTCATAAAATATCCATAAACATTTATAAGTGGAAATGTATTAAAAAATATATTCTGTACAATTCATTCCTTGTAAATGTATGTGATATCATGACATCACCACACGGGAAGTTTGATGTTCTTGTAACAAATGAACAATGATGTAATGCTATTTCAGAAGTGCTCAAGTTGTAACTAGGACCTTTTGGTATGTCTCCAACATGGAATTGAATGTCAATTCATTTGAACCACTCTGTAGGTTCTGGCCATAATCCAGGTGTGCAGATTTATTAAGAGGGATTATTTATAATAGAATGTATCTTTCCTTCGGAGTTCGCTGAGAAATTTTTCAGTCACGCCTTCTACAAATCCTGCTTTTGTTGTGTGGTTTTGTTTGTTGTGGTGTGTGTGTGTGTGTGTGTGTGTGTGTGTGTGTGTGTGTGTATATTGTTACGAATTTGGAATTCAATTGCACACAACATACAGGTTCCCTTAGTCAGCTATGTCGATAAGTGCATGTTCCCTGGAGAGCTCACCTTCCATGTTTAAATGTTTTGAAATCGATTAGATGCGCTGCGGATCGATTTAATAGTTAGGGAGCGAACAATGGAGACGTCCCTCCCCCTCTTCTGCGAAGAGGAAGAAGAAACCCTGCGGTGACGTCAACAACTCCTCCCACCCGTGGTTGAGCGGGGGGGGGGGGGTGGATCACGAGGCGATGAGTCACGCCAGGTGCGGGGGAGGGGGTGCAAAGGATAAAGAGGAATCTTTTCTTTGTTCGTGTGGGAGTCCCGTGGTAGGGCTGAGTTCGTGGGCTGAGTTCTGTGAAAGTCCATGTAAAGAGTTGTGGAGTCCCGTGGTAGGCTGAGTTCGTGAAAGTCCCGTGTAAAGAGTTCGTGGGAGTCCCGTGGTAGGGCTGAGTTCGTGGGCTGAGTTCGTGGGCTGAGTCGTGAAAGTCCCGTGTGAAGAGTTCGTGTGGAGTCCCGTGGCAGAGTTCGTGGGAGTCCCGTTCTGAGTCCCGTGGGCAGAGTTCGTGTGCTGAGTCCCGTGGGAGGAGTAAGCTTTTTGCTTCGGAGAGAGCAGTCGTTCAGCAGGCCATCGGGTCCTGCTTGGCTTGCTTGCTTGAGGCCTTCGGAAGCTTTTTGCTCTGCTCTGGCTTCGGCTCAGTGAGCTCGGCTGGCTCAGTGAGCTTCGGCTGGCTCAGTGAGCTTCGGCTGCTGCTTTGTTGGAAGGAACTTGAGCCGGTTGTTCG
This sequence comes from Eptatretus atami, assembly GCA_035128595.1. Classification (NCBI taxonomy): domain Eukaryota; kingdom Metazoa; phylum Chordata; class Myxini; order Myxiniformes; family Myxinidae; genus Eptatretus; species Eptatretus atami. Next base: position 183,213,999 of record CM068952.1, read on the forward strand.
GCTCGAGCTGCGAGTGGAGGCTTCTTCCTCTTCTTCCTCTTCTTCTCTTCTTCCTCTTCCTCTTGGTTCGTGGAGCTTGTCGTCTCCATTTTGTTTCCCGGCTTGGTGCGACGCGTCGGCCTCTTCTTGGAGTTGGATCCTCGGGGAAGCGACGATCGATAGGAAGGATCGGCGCCTCGTCTCACCGGCACGTGTTGAGAAGCGCGGGAGGATTCGCGGGAGCTCGGGAAGGATCGCAGCGATTTGGATCCAGCTCGCTCTCGCTGGAGCCCGGGTCCGGACAAGCTGAAGACCACACGAGGTGGAAAGGTTCGAATCAAGCTCTGAGTTCCAGCTCACCTGTCCTCCGAGCTGGAGCTCGTGATTAAAGGCCTCAGCCACCGTCTCTTGTGTTTGTGTGTGTGCGTACGTGTGTCCGTGGGCCCGTCTAATAAGTAGGAACTGCTGTTAAGTGTAAATGACTGTACATAATAAGTAGACGGTTGTAGTTCTTTTGTCGTGCTTTTGTTGCTTGTATAATTGCATACGTGTTTTGCCTTATTTAATTGCATACGTGTTTCATTATAATAAATGTCCCTGTGTGAATGTATGCCTGCCGTTGCGTCCATTCCCTCATTGACTGAACATTTCGTGTGTTGGGAGTTAGAAAGCCGTTGGTTGCCCTAATAGGGGGACATTTGGACCGACGGTTCTCTGCGATTACGCCGCTCGGAATCGCGCACGGACAAGCTCGCCTCGGCGGTTTGTTCCGTACGAGATCCGTCGAGGTGGAATACCCCGGTAGTTGGATCACGTGGGTATTTAGGTACATTGAAGATTGGCAATCGACCCTACCCCACGTGATCTGCCGATTGGCGTATTTCGGTTCTTGTACAAGGACCCGTCGCTCGGAGTTATCCGGGCAGCGATCTATATTCCGGGCGATCTCGGCGCGCGACTCGACTTGCGGCTCCGTTCAGAGCGGTCGGTTGGCGGCCGACCCCGGCCAGTAACAATATTATATATATATATATATATATATATATATATATATATATTATTATATATATATATATATATATATATACATATATATACTCGACTGGTCTAAAGTTTTAAAACACCCCATTTTTCCAGTTTTTACTGAAATTTAAGCAGTTCAAGTCCAGTGAATAACCTGAAATGGTACAAAGCTAAGCGGTAAACTCCCAGAGGTTAAAAAAAAAAAAAAACATTAAGTCACCAAAAACTGAAAATAATGTAAATTTCAGAGTTGTTAAAAAATGCCTTTTCAGGGAACAAGTAATGGGTTAGCAAACTGCAGCTGTTCTGCAGCAATGGAAGTAAATTAAGCCTTGAAAGTTGATGCAACCAATTCCTACAGGTGACCCAACTTTTGTTGATTAGTTACAAACCCTCTGTCTGTATAAAAGCAGTGTTGGGACAGACTATATTGCTACACCTCTGAAGCATTATTTGGACAATATTGCACTGCAGGAAGTAGTATATTGCTACCATAATG
>CM068952.1:183218661-183239055 GCA_035128595.1 Eptatretus atami
CGCGTAGGCTGATGCGCGGCCGGCCGACGATGACGTCACGTGCCGTTCCGGTTACGATGGGGATCGATCGGTGCCTTAGTTATCGTGGCGTAGGAGTGGCAATGGTCAATGGCAGCGAATGTCATGGCAAGCAAATAGGGCAGCAAAATTCCCAGGAAGGGTTGCCTTTGCCCGCCGTTTTAAATTGTTTGTAAAACAAGTTTCAGATAAAATTTCATTTTTTCAAAGACAGTTTTAAAGGTCCCAACTAAGTTTCATTAAAAACAATTGATTGAGGAAAACGAGGCCGTGTTTTCGTTGGAGGGGGCAACGGTAGGTAATTTCGAAAACCGCACCTTTTGTTGAAGTCCGATTGGAGTTCGTTGAGGGCCAATACTTCATACGAAAAGCAGAAAGACTGTTTCATGATTTTGATGATACTTTTAAAATTGATGAAAAAAGTTCAATTATTAGAGAATCATCGTTTCCCACCAGGGTCTGGAAATACTGATCGTACTTGTTGTGGGGAATAAAAACAAAGGTCATTTGTTTAACTGGTAGGTAGGCAGGGTTCCATATTTTTAACTGATTTTTGTACTGTGAAGGGTAAAAAGTTGTTTGAAGTCTCATAAATTTTTCCAAAACTGAAAAAAAAACGTCAAAATGTATGTCCCTTCAGTGGCCTGGTTCCCCAAGGTACTGTGAGGAACCGATGCTTTTTCTGGTTCTTCCAGGGGAAATAACGTCTTCCTCATTCCCCCACTGGAAATAACATTAACATCATTATTACAGATGAACTCCCCACTGGGCAGCTGGGGCTTTTCCCCTTTTTCAGCTTTCTAAGGGGCAAACTTGGCAGCATCCCTCTGGGGAAACATTTTGTCTTTTTAATTGCAGGGGAAAAGTCCCACACCTTTTCTTAACTTTTGTCCATCCCAAACAGGTTCTAAACTGGGGGAAAAAATTCCCAAACAAAATTATTTTCCTGATTTTTCTTCGGGATTCAATTGTGGAAAAGTTATGGTTCCTATTGGATTCCACTATTTAAAAAAAACAACCCCCTTGGGGCCTTTTTTTCATATGGACCAAAGGCTGGCATGGAGAGCTTGCTTTGTTCACCCTCAAAATTTCTTCACAGGGGGGGTTCCCACGTTTCTTTTCCTCCACCATCATTCATTTAGCTAAATAATTTGGTCTACCAAAACCTTTCAACTGCAGTTGTCTTTTTGCAAAACTGGACTGGCCAGGGGCTTCTTTCCATCTCCTTTAGGTTCGGAGAGCATAAAGGCTTCCACTTACCTATGGGAAATATTCCTCCAATTCTAATTTTTTGCCCCCAATCAAAGCCTTTTTGGTTCTGCTCCCAACCAACCATTTCTACAAAGGGCTCTGAGTTCTACATTTTGCAGGGAGGACCCACTGTTCCCTTTTTCTTATCCCTGGGGCAACCTTTTCCTCATGCCCAAGGTGTTCCCCTTTGGATTCTGCCAGCTGTTTTCCTGTTTCACCCCAATTTCTGGGGGGACCTTCCACCCTCTGCTTATATACTTTTCTTGGCCATTTGAGCCCTCCACACCTGTATTAGGGGGAAATTGCCGATGCCAAAAAAAGTTTCTCTTCGTTTTGACAACCTTCGACCCTTATTCCCCTGCCTTTTCGAATTGCATTGCCTCTGCAATGAGCATAACTTTCTGCAGTGATCGCCCAGGTTGGGGACAAAGTTATCCAGGGATGTTGGAAAAAACATATGGTTGTACGATCTAATGGCAGCTGGAGGGATGAATTTTTTCATTTAATATGTAGAAGAACAACTGGACTTCAGCAAGTTTTTCCTGGGACCCTTTCATTACGATGGGAAGAGTAAAACGGAACAATGCAGGATGGAGGAATGGTGAGCTGGAAAAAATGAAAATCCTTTACGATCCCCTTCCAGGAAAAAAAGGGGAACATGGCAATATTAATCGTCGGTTTTTGAAAACATCCGATTTTTACCTTTAAGAGAAACTTGAGGTTAAACAAGATTGGTCAAGGACATTTTCCCTTTCTACTTCCTGGCAGAAGTTCCTTCCTGCATTGTATTGTCCCCACTGGCTGTTGTAAACATTTTTAGGAAGAAGGCAGGAGGGGTGGAAGGCTATGGGTTTTGTGATTTGGGGGAAAATGGCCCCCCAGAGAGGTCAAGCTTGGAATATGGGGGGGAATTTGTTATGGTACAGGCAAAAAAACTTTTTTCACCTACTTCATTGATAATGTGTTCTTCTGAGGAGTTGAAATCATTAAATTAAACCAAAGGGCAAGTTAAGTAATCTCGAGTGGAAATGGTGTTTGTTTCAATGGGAAATGTCCAGGGATGTGGTTAAATTATATGTCCTATATAACAACATTGTTTCTAAGGTGTTGATTCAGAGAGCTCTTGGGCAAAAAATGAACATGGTTAGCCTTCAACGCTTGAAAAAATTCCCTCTTCTACATTTTAATCGATGTTGAACTTTCTTGGGGGCGTTCAGTAAAAACCTCTTGAGAATTTAAACTTATTACTACCAAAAAATTATACACCGAACATTGGGGAATTTTAATAGAGGGGAACCTTCCGATTGATGGCACAAAGGCTGATTCAGAATTTTGTTGAAGGCGGTTGACTCTTTGTGGGAACTCCATTGTAAGCAGTTAAAAGGAGGATGGGAAGGTTCTTTTGTTAAAAAAGACTTCGCTTCCAACTAGGTCCAGGCTAACTCTTTCCAAAAAGATATTGGAAAGATATTGTTGTGGACAAGATATTCCCAAACAATTCAAAACCATGGGCGGGAAACAAGGGAACAACCAGTATAACACCCTTTGCAAAGGGTCTGATGTTGCTCAAATGAGGAGCATTTCCCCCTCCTGGGACAACCAGAAAAAGATGAAATTATTGTTTGACCCCAATTAATTGAATTATGGAGTTTTCTTACAAGGAAACCCCTCCGACGCGGAGGAGGGGCCTTGGAGCCATAAAGCCCTGTGGAAAGTGGTTCCAAACGAATGATGGTTTGCCCCTTTGCCTGGCTCTATCCTTTAAAATGCTGAGATTAAAACAAGGAAGCAGCATTTTCCATTTTTTAAGTCTTCGTATGCGAACTTCGGCTGGTGGTTCGGGAACTCCGACCTCCCAGAACGCCAAGGGAGGTTCGGAACCCCTCGGACCTCCCAAGGACGGAAGAGGGGGGAACACTGCAACCATCCCACCCACCACGGAGTTTTTGTTCAAAATTCAACCAAGAAACAGAGGGCAACGTTTTTGCAAAAAACAGGCGGAATCAAAAACCAAAGAATCTGACTTCGAATAGGTAAGAAACAAAATGTTGCTGGGCTTTATGCTGTTTGGCATGTTGGACCCTTAGATCCCAACAGGGGGAAACATGGACACCCCACAAACCCAAGCCCCGATTTGACTACAAACAAAGGATTGGAAAAAATTTTTCTATTTTATGTAGGTTGATATTGTTACCCACTTCAGGAAGGTGAACAAAAACAATGGTTGATTGTAAATAATGAAGACCAGGGGGCTGTGGTGAAAGGAGTGGATTTGTCTTTCTGGTGTTGTGGGTCTTTTGAGGATAAGGAATTCCATTAGGCCACCATGTTGGGGCTTCATTCATTAATTTAGTTTTTCAGCAAAGACCCACCCACCTCTTCGACCATTTCCTGCTTGGAAATTCCAAAACAAAATTTTTCCACCCAGGGGGAAAAAGGTCACAGTTGTACCCAAGGGAAAATGGGATTCCAACTAAAGACCCAGAATACATGGGGACCAAACTTGTGTCAAAGTTTGCCAAACTGAGGTGAGTTTGTTCCCAATGAAACTTTATCCTTCATTTGGATTTTACCTGTTAACGTGCAGATATAGCTATGAAATGGTGTTTGTTATTTTTGACTGATCCATGGAATTAGGTGGAAACCCCACTCGTAACAAGTATCTGACCCCCCAAAAAATATACAAAAGGTCACTCACTTTCAGGCTTGTTCATCCTGAACTTATTCGAGCCAAACCACACACAGATTTGTCCCTTCCTGCCGCATCGGCAATTGGCATGTGGTCCAATGGGCTTTAAAAATAAACCAAAGTCTGCTGGTCATGGGGCCAAAGGGACCGACCACGGTATAATGCCCCGCCAAATTTGTCCCCTTGGCGTTCAAACTGAGACTTGAAGAAGGCGCCTTCTTCAAAAAGGGGTCGGGTTGATCTGTTGCTATGATGTAACCAGAGGGGTATTGCAACATCCACCAACTTAAACCTTCCAACCCCACTGTCCAGTCAAAATTTTATTCCTTAATATTCTTCTGCGGACAACTGACCAAAAACGGGGGAAATCCAAACAGCAGTGAACTACGAGTTGCAAACAACTATGAAAAAATGGGATCAGGCAGCCTGGAGAACCAGTCTGAAGGGCAATCCCAAACCACGTGATGAAGTTAAGGGACCCAGGAGTTTACCTTGCATGGGCCTGGTTGATTCTGGCAAAATTTTGGCCTTAAACTCCATTGATCTGGTATTCTCATATGTTCCCACTTGGAAAGATGCTTGCGGCGGCGAAAAAAGGCAGGGTTAAACGATTTGTTGTGTTGTTGGGAACCTTTTGGCTATGTGCGAACCGCGTTACGGTTACATGTTTGGCATTTTTTTAATTCATTTTCTCAGAACCGTAGTCTGATTGGAAACGAATTTCCAAAATTGTGCGGGGACTCCCTTCCTGGAGGAATTTTGGGTTCATAATTATGGACGTCATATTTCAGGTGGTACATGGCGGCCATTCTTGGGAAAAAAAACGAAAAAACTTTGGCACCTCTAATCTCCGGAAAACCCCTCCATAGGATATAATACCACATGGGTCATTGTCCAGAAACTCCCCATGAGAAATAAAGACATGTTTTTCATGATAATGTCATTTCTGTTCTTCCATATTGGAGTTCATAATTTCGGGCAATGATTCGATAGTAATGAATTTTTTTGCAAAAAACAGGGATGGCCCAATTTCGGGGACATAAATTTTTTCACCCTATATGTGCATTCCTAAAGATTTAAAATGATTTATTGAAACGTCATGGTCATGGTACAGGCGGATAATCCTTGGAGAGAGGAAACCGGGAAAAAGTTGGGCCAACCTCTATATCTCTGAAAAAAACCCTTACATGGGAATTTTACCACATGGGCCATGTCAAGTATCCTGAGATTAACCATGGTATGATTGGTTCATCAGTTGCCCTTTCATTTATTGGCATCAATTTAACCATGTGGGCAATGCTGATTCTAGAAAAAGTATGAAAAAAATTTCTCTGCAAATTGTTGGTATGATTTGGCATGAAATTTACCAATAGGTGGTGACCTTTCCTTCCTGTAGGAGTTCTAGTCATAATAAATGGACGGTCATAATGTTACGTGAACAGGGCCCCATTCTTGGGAAAAAAAAAAACGAAAAAAAAATTGCACCTCCTGTTATTTCTTCTGAACCACTCGATTTCAAAAAAAAACATTACCACTTCGCTCTGGTTCCCAAAGTACTTCTATGGGGAAAAGGGATATGTCCCAATGGACCCAATTGTCATGTGTGGCTTTTTTCATTAGAACGTTTCAATTAATTCGGGGGACAAAGTGGCAAATGCTTGATCGGTCAGTATGAAAAAAAGGAATTTTCTTTGGCATTGGTTTGAAAACCGCTTAAACCGATTTCAAATTGGCAAACTTTAAACTTATTTATTAACTACACATGGAAAATATAAAAGTTTGGATTTAAAAAGTGAACCATCATCGGGGTCCCACTGGTTCTGGCACCCACATTGGATCCAAAAAAGAAGGAATCCTAAAATCAAAGAGGAAGAAGAGTAGGAGGTTGGCTTGCCCACCAAGGTTCCTCCTCAAGACTGTGCAGGAGTAAGCATTATGATACCATTCGGGAAGGGTTTATTTAGGAAGATCAAACCATTAAGTTCATTGGAAACATTATATTCCGTAATTAATCTTTCAGGCAAGATAACCAAAAATCAAACATTATAACAGTCTCCGTGATTTAATTATAAAGATATACTGTAATATTGTAACATATGTTTTCAGTGTGTATATATAACCATATATTGTGGAATTACATATACCAGGCAATTATATTATATGGTTTATACTAGGCGGGTAGGCTTTAACCACATTGGAGGCCAATAAACCGAAATTGTATTCCCCCATGGTTCTCTGTGTATGTCCCCTCATTCCCCTCCTTATTTTTCTCCAAATGTTCGCACTGCTTGGGACCACGCCGTGAAAGGGGCTGGGGAATGCCCGAAAACTCGGTGTTTGCAGCTTAAATCTTGTGTCCGAAAAAACCCAGGCGGATTTCTGTTTTCCCAACCCTTGGCCGAGTCACCCAAAGCTGGTCCCTTGACTCTGTAATCCTTTCTCTGGGACAAGGGGTGGGGTGGGGGAAGAGCTTTGCTGTCCAAACCACTCGATCTGCCAACGGTCAGGACGGCATTCAAGCTTTTCACGTGTTCCTTAAAACTGTTCTTCTATTATTTTGCCTCACTTCTCTCTTCTCTTCTTGCTTCTTATTTCACCGTTCTTTCATTGCTTCAAGGAGTTATTCTTGCCATCTGCTTGTGGAATCAGCAAACCATTCAACCGGCTTGCCATAAGGAAGTACAAAAACAGATCCCTGTCAAACTACAGGGACCATTTCAGGGCCTCTTTCCCATTTTCATCAAGGCAAGGCTTTATGGAAAATCCCATTTTTATCGCTTCAAACATTCATCCTCCTTCTTCCTCCGATGGTTTGATTTCTGATTCATTCAAATTTTTTGGGCTTCCAGACCGGGTCCACTTTTCTTTACCCCCTGGATTTATGCTGCTTCTTTGCTCTCCCAAAAAACCAATGGTATGGAGCCTCAAAAAGGCTCGACATGGAAATCAGAAAGCCATATCCCGAGGGGGAACAATATTTCACGTTGCCTTTTGATATGGTTCTTTCTGGAACCCCTATCCCGCTCACTAAAACTCTTCTATGGTTAATCCAAGGCCGTTCTTCCCACTTCATGGGCTCCAAAACTTCCCTCCCTGTTCACCAAGCCAAACATTGTGGCCCTTCATGGGAGTTCTTTCTTCCCTCTTCCTGTCCAAGACCTTGGGGGAAGTTTTCAAAGGGCAGTGTTCTGGGCCTTAGATGAAAAATTATTTCAATTGGATTGAAAATTATTATTTTAGATAATTGGATGATTTAGAAGGTTTGGACCTTTGAGTTGGACCTTTGACCTTTTGACCTCAAAAAAATAAGTTGGTTTTCCATTCAAGGTAATGCAATATGCTATTGCAATTTGCTGTTTATCTTCAAGTTCCAAATCGGATGGAATGGAATTCACCTTTTTCAAGATAAAAAAAAAATTGATTTGATTTTAAAGAAGTTTGACCTTGGAGTGACCCTTTTGACTTTTCATCTTCAAAAAAATTAGTGGTTCCCATCAGTGGACACCAATATTGGCAAATCCTTGTTTCAAATTTCAAGAAACAATCGGATGTACAATTGACGGATTTTAAAAAATGGACTTTCAAGGAGACCTTGAACCTTCAAAATCATAGCGTTTTCAGTGAAGCCTCGGGCAACTTGGTTGTTTGAAAAGTTTCGTTGGACGATTGTTTAGGAATTGTTGACCTGGGGCGATGGAACAGAAAAACAAAACGGACAGAACAGGAAAATAACCAAAAATTGACTGGACCCAATATTTACTTTGGGAAAAAAATCTTCCATCTGCAAGTTTAAAATTTAATGAAAAAATCAAACCTCAGAGTGGGAACACTTGTGGAAACGGAATGGCACTCGTAAGAAGCAAACAATTCCTCCCACCGGCTGAACAGTTTACATTTGCATTCCCCACTTTGATAAGGCCCAGATCTTGAATCAAATCCAATTGCCTTGTTCTCTTTAAACCTTTAAATCAAACTCATTCCACCATTTTGTCACCAAGGTCTTCTTAACATTTAGAGAAAATTTTATCATGCTATTAACCCATAGGATTTTGGACCACCCATTCCTTCTCAAGGTTGAAGGGAAATCACTTGGAAAAAATTTATCTTATCAGGGAAATTCGAATTCTCCAACACATTGAACAATAGAAATTTCATACCAAACCCAACCCCAAGTCCACCCAAAAGTCTTGCCAGGATCCATTCCATAACCTTTTGGAGATATTGTGCTTTATCTCGGTTTTGGCCCATTTTCTTTCCAATGGTTGGGAAAAAAAATCACTTGAAAATTTCTCACATCCGGGAACCGGGATTGGGGGGATATTCACCAAAAAATGTAATCAAAAAAACATATGGGGGAACAACAGGGGACCGAACCACATGCTAACAAGCGCAACTACTTGGCAAAAAAAATTTCCGCCAAGGTTTAATGGAAAAAACACTCATGGAGTGGACCACTTGGCGAAACAAGAACGGGGGGCAACTGGTCACGGAGTGCATAACCTTTTCCGCCCATGAGAAAAAACAGTTACAATGTATTGCCAACTAAATAGGTTGGAACTGAATTCCAGACTTCAACCCAAAATCGGGGAATCGGGCTGTCTCATCACCCTAAACAAGTTCATCACCTAGTTATTCACAAAGTCATCTGCACTTTAAAAGTAGTATTCATTGAAGTATGGGTGGTATTTGGCTCAAATAAAAAATATAAAACCTTAATTTTGTACACTAAACTTTGAAAATCCACAGTATATTTCAGGAAAAAATATTCACGGAAGAATCTCTTCTTATGAATGAGGAAAAACCACCTTCAAAAAGTTCGTTGTGTGCCGGTAACGGGGCCTTGAGGCTTTTGAGGCCATCTTTGAAATTACAAATTTTCAGTTTTGTTTTCCCAACATGAGTACCTGAAAGGTGACCAGTTATGTGAAACGGGCTGGCTATAAAACTATGTTTTATATTCTTGCATGGCTTCCTGGTATTTGCTCCTTATTAATTTATTTAAACCAAACTCAGTGAAGTTTTAATATTATTATATTTTTTTAACATTCATTTCAAGGGTCGAGGGAAAAAAGTGTTTTCAAGAACACGAACCTTTCCTCTGGCAGGTCCTTGCTCTGGGGAAACCGGAATTATGTGTTCATACCTTGGTTCATACATCCTGAAAATAAAGGGAATTTTGAAACTTTGGCAAGGGGATGAAGCGAATGAGTTTTCTGACCATCATGCATTGGCCATTAATAGTGTTGTTTCTGGCATCCCAACTGTATCTGAAACCTTTAAACCTGTTCGGCATCGAACTTTGGGACTTCTGGTTCGGCATAGACTTGGATTTTCTATTGGTTGTACATCTGAGATTAGATTTTTACGCTTTCCATTCCTTGTAAAAAGGAAAAAGCTGTATTTTTTATTGATTGTCGAGTTCAGGGACTTTGCCAAAGAGTTGGGGTCTTTTAATGTCTGTTGTTTGAAACTTGCATTAGGTGAAGGAACTTTGCATTGCTTTTTGGGACTGCTGGCGTTAAAAAAAAATACATTCCAACATAGAAACATGAAGGGATGGTGCGAGGGCACGAAGGGACTCGGCCCTGGAACGGGGGCCGTCGACGGCCGAAGCACAGACCAACCTCGCCACCAACGGGCCCAGGTTGCGATCCAACCCCACAGGCGGCCAATTGGGCACGGGCCCCAATCCGGGGAAGGGTTTAAACACTATTTTTTGTATTTGATTACTTTTTAACCTGTGGGGAACAGGCGGGCCCTAAATTCCAGGGAGCAGTGCCCTGTCAGGGCACCACATCCGGATTTGTTGCGGGGGAGGCATTACAGTGGGTGTCGCTGGGCTGACCAAAAGCAGATTTTAATTTGGAGAAAAAAACATTTTTCCGTTCTAAACATTATGTGCACTGGGCATCCGGACCAATAAAGGGAGAAGACCAAAACCAAGGGGACGGATGGGAAATAGACAACAAAACAATTACTTATTTCAAAAAACACACAAAAACAAAGGCAACATTTATAAGAAGTTTATTATAAGGGGAAGGAAAACCAAAAAAATTTTGGGCACCATTTAAGGAGCAAGATTTAAAGGGATTTAAGGGGGGCTGTATGGTTTCTTCAAATTCTTTACCTTTAAAAAAAACCAACAGGGGACTTCGCCATCATTTTTACTCAAAGGGAAGCAAAGAAAAGGACAAAGGGGAAGGACTTGAAAATAAAAATTAAAAGTTAATTGAATTGGAAGAAAAAAAAAAGGGAAAGGCAGGTCTTTCCTTTCCTCTCCCTACCCACCAACATAATATTTTACAGGGATGTTGGAGGGGAAAAAAATGGATGGAAGGATGGGCAGTGGGGACAGGATGTGTGTGGGAAAAGCGACGCGGGGACAGGGCAACCGGCATTCCTTGGAAGTGGCCCCAGGGACCCAAGGTTAGGAGAGTTCCTCTCTGGCGTCCCCAAAGGGTAGCGGAAACCATTAAAGGATGGTTTTTGCGGGACTCGGCCTCCTCGGCCCTTCAGATCCTTCCTCGATCCTCAGGGGGCCCTTGATGAGGTGCTTGCCTTTCACCCTCGTTCGTTTCCTTGTCGAAGGGGAGGGGGCACGATGGACGCTCGTGAAGGGGGGGAGTGTCCTTTTTTCCACAAAAAAGCTTCAAAAACAACAACTGCTTGTGGGGAAACTTTCCTTTCTTTCCTTCAACATGCTTTTTGTTCCTTTCCCTCCATGAAAAAGGCCTTCCATTCTACAACTTTCTGCCCTTCAGGTGAGGCTCAGGTTGAGTTCGTTTCTCGTTTTTGCCTTTCCCCCTTCAGCCTTTTCCTGGTCTGTCTTGATTCTTTCTCTTTTTTCTTGCTTTCTGGAAGCCGGTCTTGCTTCAGGGAAGCGCTTTTTCGGTCCCTGGGGGCCCGTTGCCGGAAAACTTGTCCAACGAGGGGGTCCTCTTTCCGCCCTCCTTGCTTTTTCTTCTTTCCCCTCCAGGTTTCTTTCTCTTTCCCCTTTTCCCACAAGCCCCTTTCCTTTCCCCTCCCCCAAATTGGTCCCAGGGAAATGGATGGGGAGGGCGGGTGCCATGGACGTCACTTTCTGGGAAATTTTTTCCCCACCATTTCTGAGGGGAGGGTTTTCAAAAAGGGAAAAGCTTTTCCCACCCCACGGGCTTTACTCGCCCAACCCCAACAAGGCGAAGGCCCCCATTTCCCCTCCTTTTATGGTCCGGAAAAAAAAAATCCCCAGTCGCGTTTGTACCACCCACCTTTCGGATCCACTGTGCCCCACGGCAGGCCATGCCCTCGCACCAAGCGCCGGAACATGCATGCTAGGAGCCACCCGAGGGTTTACCAAAGAATTGGCACGGTGAGGGGAAAACACGGACGATGGATGACAAAACGGCCTTTGCCAAAAACGAAATATTTGCCCCCCCAAAACAAACCCTTTTGACCAATGGACCACCCGGGAAGGGGGGACTTTCCTCTCTTAAAGGTTAAAATGGAAAATAAGATCCTTCGGGTTTTCACTTACATTGGTTCCAGGTATGCTCCTTCCCCCCCTGGGTAAAATTTTTCCAACACCAAGCCATTATTATTTTAAAAATATTTTTTTAATCCCCAAAACAAAAAAGGGATGAATGGAATTTCACTTTTAGGGCAAAATACTTCCCACTCAACTTGTACACAAAAGGGAATTTAAATTAAAAAAAAAAAAATTATTTTTTTTAATTCTACCATTTATTTATATTAATATATATTATATATTAATAATAAATATATTAAACATATATTATATATTATATATATATTATATATATAATATTTCTGTGTCTCCATATACTTTTCAGGAGCAAAGATCCGATTTTTTGTTCCGGAAAACTCAGCGGTTGGGAACTTTTTTGGATTAAAAAAAGGCATTATTGTTGCATTTAAAATCACGGGCCAATGAAGTTTGGTTCAAAGGTGGTTTGTTACCAATTCTCCAGGCTTACCAAGAGGCCGAACATTACGGGAAAAAGGAAGAATAACTGCTTTCATGGCGGGAAGTGTTTTGTTACGGAGGCAGTTTAAATAATTTTTTTCAAAAAAAACCTTCTCTTCCCAGTTGGACATTTCCAAGGGGACACATGGGAACTATTGGAAGGGGCCCAAGAAGGCCCAAACATACGTGAATCGGGCTTGTTTCTCTGGATGTTGTCCCACGGAGTGCCAAAAGTTGCGAATATTTTATTAACAATTTGACCGGCTTTTTCAAGCTCGAACCCATAAGGAAAAAAATGTAGGGGAAATTTGTTCTCCATCCACAAGCTTCCAACCAATGTTTTTATTCATGGCTGTTGTGCTGGGCATTTACCCATCGTGAGAAAAAAAATTTAACTACAATGGGGCAAGGGACCGAAAAAGCCCGGTACGGTAAGGGCCCTTTGCCAAATTGCTCTCGCCCTTTATGGGCCTTTCCCACGTTGGGATTGGCAGGAGGGAATGAAACCTGGAAAGGCTTTCCCAAAGATTCTTCGCCTCGCAAAATTGTTTGGAAAACGCACTCCAATTTGAACAAATGGATTTTTTGATTTCCCTTGCACCCCACCCAGTTTTCCGAGTAACACCGGAAGGGGGCCTCTTGGTTGAGTGGCGTGGGAATTTGAGAGGAAATAAAAAGCTTGGGCCTATTGAATAAAAAAGGCTTTTTTTTCTTCCGCTTTCTTGCAAGGAGGTAAAGGGTTGGAAAGGATGTTCATTTAAACCAAAACCTTTATACTCTTACATTTGTTACTTGGAGGCTCTGGGAAAAGTGTGGATGGGGAGCCTTTTCCCAGGAGGGCAGTGTGTCCGGCCAGGCCGAGGGTAAGGTTTACAAAAATACCGGTTTTTCTGCCTTTTCTATTCACTTAATCCGTTCGTTCCCCACAGTGAAACTCATTGCAATTTTGTTCCGAACAAAGCCGTTTAAAAAACCACAATGAAGCTGGTCATTCGGCCCTTTCCTCTGGGGGCCCATAGGGCCAAGTTCCCTCGGCCCCATTTCCCAACTTGTCATATACCTTTGACGAAACTTTTTGCCGAGGGGCCTATTTTGTGGGGCTGCTGGCCCACTTCTCTTTCCAAGCTGCCTCTTTCAGGAAAAGTTCCAATTTTTTCACTTGTGAACTTCAAAAATTGAACCAAAAACATTTGATTTTTATTACTTATATTTTTTCAATTATTCTGGAGGGAAATATCTTAATATTTTTATGTACAATACAAAGATTTAAAATATTAAAAAACAAAAAACTTAATTAACTTGGCAAGCCCCACTTCATTTAAAAAAATATCCATAAACATTTATTAAAAAAAGTGGGGGAAAATGTTATTTAAAAAAAAAATATTATTCCTGTTACAATTTTTCATTTCCTTGTAAATGTATGTGATATTCATGACATCCCACCAACAAACGGGGGGAAAGTTGATGTCTTGGGTTAAACAAATGAAACAATTTGATGTAATGCTTATTCAAAGAAGTGCCTTTTTTCAAGTTGTAACTTAGGACCTTTTTGGTTATGGTCTCCCAACATGAAATTGAATGTCAATTTCATTTTGGAACCACTCTGTTTAGGGTTTTTCTTGGCCATAAAATTTCAGGTGTGCGATAATTAAGAGGAATTATTTTATAAATAGGAATTTTAATTCTTTCCTTTCGGAGTTCGCTGGAGATTTTTTTCCAAAGTCAACCCGGCCCTTCTTTAACAAAAATTCCCTGCTTTGTTTGTGTGTGTGTGTGGTGTGTGGTGTGTGTTTTTGTGTGTGTGTGTATTTGTTTACGAATTTGGGAATTTTTTCAATTTTTGCACAACCAATTAACGGTTTTCCCTTTAGGTTCAGCTATGTCGATTAGTTGGCATGTTTCTGGAGGAAAGCTCCCACCTTTCATTGTTTAAATGTTTTTGGAAATCGTAAGATTGCGCTGCGGGGGATCGATTTAATAGTTAGGGAGCGGAACCCCAATGGGAGGGGGACGCCCCTCCCCCTCTTTGCGAAAAGAGGAAGGAAGAACCCGGCGGTGACCGTCAACAAAAAAACTTCCCTCCCCAACCCGGTGGTGAGGCGGGGGGGGGGGGGGGGGGTGGATCACGAGGGGGGCATGGGAGTTCACGGCCAGGTTTTGCTGGGGGGGGGGGTGGCAAAGGATAAGAAGGGACATCTTTTTTCTTTTGTTCGTGTGGGAGGGTTTTCCCGGTGGTAGGGCTTGAGTTTTCGTGGGGCTGAGTTCGTTGAAAAGGGTCCCCATGTTAAAGGAGTTTCGCTGGGGAAGTTCCCCGTTGGTTAGGCTGGAAGGTTCGTGAAAAAGTCCCGTGTTAAAAAAAAGAGGTTCGTTGGAAGTCCCGTGGTAGGGGGCTTGAGTTCGTGGGGCTGAAGTTCGTGGGGGCTGAGTTCGTTGGGAAGTCCCCGTGTGAAGAGTTCGTGGTGGGAGGGTCCCGTGGCAAGAGTTCGGTGGGAGTTCCCGTTTCTTCTGGAAGGTTTTTCCCGTGGGGCAGAGTTCGTGTTGCGAACAGGTTTTCCGTGGGGAGGAGTAAAGGCTTTTTTTGGCTTCGGGAAGAGCAGTCGTTTCCAGGGCAGCGGGCCATCGGGGGTTCTGCCTTGGCTTTTTGCTTTTGGCTTTTTTGAGGCTTGGAAAAGCCTTTTTTTTGCTTCGGGCTTGGCTCCCGTGGAGGGGCCTTTCGGGGGCTTGGCTCAGTTTGAGCTTCGGGCTTTGTGCTTGTTTTTTGAAGGGAAAACTTGAAGGCCGTTGTTTCGGGGGCTCGAAGCTGCGAAGTGGAGGGGGCTTCTTCCTTTCTCCCCTTCTTTCTTCCTCTTCCTCTTGGTTCCGTGGGGAGCTTGTCTTCTTCCAATTTTGTTTTTCCCGGGCTTTGGTGGCTGGGACGCGGTCGGGCCATCTTCTTGGGTGGGGGATTCCTTCGGGGGCGGGGAAGCGACGATCGATTAGGAAAAAGGATCGGGGCGGGGCCCTCGGCGGTCCTTCAACCGGGGCACGTGGTTTGAGAAAGCGCGGGAGGATTCGGCGGGAAGCTCGGGGAGGGGAATCGGCATCGGATTTTTGCGATCCCAAAGGTCGCTTTTCTCGCTGGAAAGGCCCGGGTCCGGGACCAAAGCTGAGACCCCACCACGAGGGTGGGAAAGGTTCGAATCAAAGCTTCTTGAGTTCCCAGCCTCCAACCTGTCCTTCCGAGCTGGTGCTCGTTGTTGATTAAAGGGCCTCAGCCCCACCGGTTTTCTTCCTTGTGTTTTGTGTGTGTTGCGTTACGGTTGTGTCCGTGGGCCCGTTCTAAATTAAGTTAGGGGGAACTGCTTGTTTTAAGTGTTAAATGGGGATGTTAACATAATAAGTTAGGGACGCGTTGTAGTTCTTTTTGTCTTTGCTTTTTTGTTGCCTTGTAATTAAAATTGCCTACGTTGTTTTTGCCTTTATTTAATTTCCATACGTGTTTCATTATAATAAATGTTCCCTGTGTTGGGAATGTTATGGGCCTTGGCTTCTTGCGTCCATCCCCTTCATTGGGACTGGGAAACATTTCGGTGGTTGGAGTTAAGGGAAAGCCTTGGTTTTGGCCTAATAGGGGGACATTTTGGACCGACGGTTCTTCCTGACGATCTTACGCCGTCGGGGAAAATCGCGGGCACGGGGGGACAAGGCTCGCCTCGGCGGTTGTTTCCGTACGGAGAAAATTCCGTCGAGGGGTGGGAAATACCCGTAAGTTGGATCCACGGGGTATAGGTACATTGAAAGATGGCAATTCCGGGACCCCTTAAACCCCACGTTGATTGCCGAAATGGCGTATTTTTCGGTCTTGACAAAGGGAAAAACCCGTCGCTTCGGGGAGTTTTATTCCGGGGCGGCGAATCTATATTCCCCGGCGAATCGTCCGGGGCCGGACTCGGAACTGCGGGGGCTCCGTTTCAGAAGCGTCGGTGGCGGCCGACCCCCGGCCAGTAACAATATTTATATATAATATATATATATATATATAATATATATATATATATATAGTATATATATATATATTATATACATATATATACTCGACTGGTCTAAAGTTTTAAAACACCCCCATTTTTCCAGTTTTTTACTGAAATTTAAGCAGTTCAAGTCCAGTTGAATAACCGAAATTTGGTTACAAAGCTAAGCGGTAAACTCCCAGAGTGTTAAAAAAAAAAAAAAAAACATTTAAGTCACCAAAAACTGAAAATAATGTAAATTTCAGAGTTGTTTAAAAATGCCTTTTTCAGGAAACAAGTAATGCGTTTAGCAACTTGCAGACTGTTTCTGCAGCAATGGAAAGTAAATTAAGGCTTGAAAGTTGATGCAACCAATTCTACAGGTGATCCCAACTTTTGTGATTAGTTTACAACCCTCTTCTGTATAAAAGCAGTTGTTGGGACAGACTATATTGCTACACCTCTGAAGCATTATTTGGACAATATTGCACGCAGGATGAGTTATATTCCATTAAATGGCCGAGAAAAACACATTAACTTAAGCAGACAGACAGACCAATTATACACTTAAAATGCACGGTTCTTTCTTTTTAGAGAAAATTGCAAAACCCATGCCAGGCTGTTCAGTGAGTACAGTTTCCTACACCATCCAAAGGCACTTCGGGAATGGAGGATAGGCTTGAGCGCAGTACCCAAAGCCACAACCACAGATCATGAGAAGACAAGTTTTCTGGACGTCACAGCTTTCCCTAGGATAGCGCGCTCACAGTAACGAATAGACCAAACAGCTGTCAAGCACGCTTAACACATAGCGAAGTAAGAAGTCTCCATTTCACCTGTAAAGAAGAACTTCGAAGCTGCATGTTTAGATGTCGAGTGGCTAGTAAGAAAGCCATGCTAATGGACAAAATTAAGAAAAAGAGGCTGCCTGGCCATGGAAGGCACTGCCAGTTGCACTACTGAAAACTGCGAAGTCTCAGTACCCAATGAATTCAAAATTAAATCTTCGCCGTTCCTCAACGCAGGGTTTTTTGCGCCATCAGAGGCCAAGGGATGCGTTCCTCAAGTTGTGACCACCAACTGTCAAACATGGAGAAGGAACGTGTGAATATCTGTGCTCTTGCTATGATCCAGAGTCCAAGAGTCGGACTGCCACAAGAGTTGACTCGCACCTTGAACCAACAGGCTCCACAGCATTTGCAGCCACCATGCACAACACCCTTCATGGTCTACCGCCTACTTGGTCAGTGTTCATCCTATAGCAAGATCAACGACCCAAACATAACCTCCGGCTATGTCCAAAACTACCTTAGAAGGAAAAGAACAAGACAGTAGCTTCAAATCAGGGAATGACCAGCACAGTATCCAGACTATTAACCCCATCGAGCTGTTTGGATCAGAACGGACAAAGTGTGAGAGAAAAGCACGTACAGTCGCAACACCATTGTGTGGAACAATCTGCAGAAACATCGTTCGGGAAGTAAACTTCCGAACAATACATCTTGATTTCCATTGAAGAAAAATCGCCACCCAAGATGTTTCGCTGTTAACTGCCAAAAGGTTGCTACTTTGATGAACGGTCAAAAATTTAAATAATATTTTGTTACAACTACAAACCATTCCCATGATTTATTTTATCCTGCCATGCTATTTTTCTATGCCTTTAATTCGATTACATTGAAAACATTAAAACTTCATAAATTTCATTATAAAAACTGGAAAAGATGTGTGGTTTCTAAATACTCTTTAACCAGAACAGATAATTACCAGAAAACTAAACTGATATACTTATATTAAACGGTACTATATAATATTCATAATACTAGTTATATTTACAGGCTGTAGAATTTGCAATACAACCGTCAAAGGCTCTTCACGGTCTAGAGTATATCGAATAAGTTCATTAGTTGTAGTTGTCACAACACCCGTTTTAGAGGGAACTGATGTGTTCTCGTGCTGAGCTTCTACTGTCGGATAACCATCTATTCCATTGAATCGTGCTAATCTTTGGGATTCAACACTTTCAAATGAATTACCCCGTTATTTTGAACAATCGTACTCAAACCATAGCACATCTCAACAATCCACGCCATCCACACCCCAATCGACCACTAAAACGGCAGACACGAAACCAGCCCACGCTCGAATTTCTCACTCCGTAAACCAAGTTTGACGTTTGAGCGAAACCAAGCCCCACCCCAATTCTCTCCTCCCGCTAAACAAGTTTTTACGGTTGAACACCAATCTCCCGCCCCAAATTCTCTGGAAGTGTCTCCCCCCGACCCACGCGCCCGCGAAGGGCGTGGAGCGGGCGCAGAGAAAACTAACAAGGCGAAGAGGAGCCCTGAAAAAAAAGACGCGCGGATAAGCAGAGACTTGGGCCAGTCGTTGTGGGCAAGCTTGGTCGTCATGTGTCTTTGTCCAAGTCTGTCTCTGGTCCAAGTCTTCTTGTCGAGACAGACTTGGGGCATCGCGGTGAAGTCTTGTCCCAGTGTCGTGGGGAAAAGGCGTCACTGACCTGCACGCACCCAGTTCGCGGCCAAGGCCGTGGGGAGGCGTACCTCCACCGCGCAGTCATGCGGCTTCAGTTGCCTTGGGGAGAAGCGTCGACGACCTCCCACCGTTGCAAACCCGCAGATCAGCGCCTACGCTATGTTGCCCGTGGGGACTACGCTCGACCTGCCCACCTCGCACCACGAGGGTGCGGGGTAAGACCCTTTCGGTCCGTGGGCCTTTTCGTCATCCACGCCCACGACCATAAAGGTCATACGACCCCGTCTACCCCCTTGCCTTGTGAGGAGGTTTCTTGTTTTATGCATGCTGCTGGCCGTGTCCTGCCAAAGTAGAAACTGTGTAATGCTTGTAAATAATAATTATATCGCGTATTGCTTTTGCATTCTATTTTGGTTTATATTGCATGATGCCTTGCTTGTGTTTGTAGTTGTAATGAAATAAATTGCTAGTGGTCGTATCCCGTTTTGCGTCCTTTCCCCATTGGTAGTGCCATCTTGTACTCTGGAATGCAGTAGTGGGTTCTTTAAACACTCCGATAAATAATCTGATCCGTCGAGTTCGGCGATAACACGCTTACGTTATCACTGTTAGTCACGAACGACGCTTAACAAGCGGGTTTCGTCCTCGGCCACTGCGCAGGCTACGATCGCCCGGTACGACACTCGTCAGGACTTAGTTAGGTAGTCAATATTGGCGAGCAACCCTATCCGCGCGGTGGCAATTGGACGATCGTGGTGAGGTTAAACCCCACCCGTGACTGGCTCCTGCGCGTAGTTCAGGAGGGTCACGACTGAATTGTCTCGCGTGGGCGACGCGGCTGCATTAGAGAGTACGCGGCGATCGCACGCAGGCGGGCCAGAATTTCGTACAATATTATCTATATTCCGCTGTGTGTGTGTGTGTGTGTGTGTGTCTGTGACCGCTGTTTCTCGACAACCACTGGTCCGATCTAATTGAAACTTGCCAGCGTATATTGCTGGGGACCTGCGTATTGCCTTTTCAAGTGTGATATAATCGACAAGTGCTACCAAGTTATGGTATCAACAATGACACACTATTTACAACAATGACGAGACACCATTCTATCTTATACCAACCCAATGACACAACGACCACGTTGCTGCATATTGCGTGGTCCGAGGGGAAGAGAACCTTCAGTCCGCGTTCCCCATTATAGTTTACAACGTACGGACTTTCCGGAGAGTTGTGACTTCGTATTCTAATAATTTCTCGATTTCTTTATGCGCAGAGTATTAGTCACACCACAATGCCCAATTCCAGTCTCGCTTTACGAACGAGGAAGGAAACAGACGTGTAGTTGTTTTGAAAGTTTGTTGTTTGTTGTTTTTTTTGCATATTTACTTTTTTTTCCCCCCTTCTCTTCTCTGTTGTACTTTCACGAAAAGGCGCAAAATAACCGCGCTAATTAATAATCTGCCATAAAACTAAATTGCGGTAATCATAACGCGAATATAGCGAACATCCGGCAGTGAATAGACTTCTAGTAATCGCGTTCAGTTCGCGACTGCCGTCGGCGACGATACGTCACGTGCCGTTCGTTACGATGGGAATGATCGGTGCCTTAGTTTAATCTGCGTAGATGGCATAATGGTCAATGGCCAGCGAATGTCATGCAAGCAGAAGACAAAGAGTAAACTTTGATTTATTTTAGCGTTAATAACTATGTGTGCGTGTTATAATTATCAAGCATTGTATTCAATGCAAGCAATAATTCGTGAATGTAATGTGACATTCCGTAGGCACGCACTACTTCAGGATAGTGATGACT
The DNA here is from genome assembly GCA_035128595.1 of Eptatretus atami. Lineage (NCBI taxonomy): Eukaryota > Metazoa > Chordata > Myxini > Myxiniformes > Myxinidae > Eptatretus > Eptatretus atami. Next base: position 183,238,878 of record CM068952.1, read on the forward strand.
TACTGTATTCAACTCAATTTTCCGATTTTATGCGCATTTATAGATAAACACAATCCCCATCCAGTTCGTTCGTTTACGAGAGCAAAGGAATGCCTGCTTGTGTGGTGTTGTCGTTGACTCGTGGGGGGGGGGTTTAGGGTGTTCTGGCTTGGGTTTGCAAAGTTTTTTTTTTTGGTTT
>CM068952.1:183243926-183268667 GCA_035128595.1 Eptatretus atami
ATAACTGAGCTGGGGACCTTTATGGTGTATTGCGAATTTCCACAGCCGTAACAATATATATATATATATACATATATATTAGCGGGGTGTGTAAGCAATAATGATCCGTGCCTCCCCATTGTCTCAGGTCGCTCATCTGCATTTGCTTTAGATTTCGTAAGTATATTGATGACTTCCATCCTCTGTTTGGTGTTTGTTTGTTTGTGTGTGTGTGTGTTTGTGTGTTTGTGTGTTTGTTTGTAGCACGATAACTCGAGAATGGAAGAAGCTACCAATGTCAAATTACACCATGTGATTCAGGAGTGATGGCTAGTGCTGATTAGATTTTGGTCAAAATCGGTCAAAGGTCAAGGTCACAGTGAGGTCAAACATTCGATTTTTGATGGTTTGGTACAGAATCATCGTCGAAACTTCTGGTTTGCGTCGCTTCCTTCTCTAGAGACAGCTTTTATTAGACAAGGTCAGAGGTCAAGTTGACGATTTCGTAAGTACCAGTCTATGACTGCTTGTTACTTACGAAATCTAAAGATTTCGTAAGTATATTGATGACTTCCATCGTGTGTTTGTGTGTTTGTGTGTTTGTGTGTTTGTTTGTAGGCACGATAACTCGAGAACGGAAGAAGCTACCAATGTCAAATTACACCAAGTGATTCAGGAGGGTGATGGCTGGCGCTGATTAGATTTTGGTCAAAATCGGTCAAAGGTCAAGGTCGCAGTGAGGTCAAACATAATTCCGTAAATTCATGTGGAGAAATGGAGTATTTTTGCTTCGCTCGACGTTAGAGTTCGTTTTAACTTCGATTTTAATTTTGTCTTCGGTTTTTGCGATCGCTTAGGACGCTTAACACTCGGTTGTCGAAATTCTGGTAAAAATCGGAGTTTTGGAGACGTTTTAAGATTGTATAAAAATATTTCACTCGCCGCGTCACGGCTCATCACATGGTGCAGTGCGCTCGAGCAGAGGCGTCGTTGAGTCATGTAAAGGATTTCCGTGTGCGCGCTGACGGTGTTTTCGATAAAGATGGTGTTTAAAAGTCATTTTTTATCCCAATAAAGGTTATCGTCGCATGCCTGACTCGCTAAGCCGTCGGATTATGTAAAGATTGTTGGTGGATGGCCGAATATTACGGTTTTGTGACATTGATGAAATAATTTTAAATAATTGCGTGGAGAAATGGAGATTTTTCTTCAGTCGACGTTACGATTTTTGATGGTTTGGTACAGAATCATCGTCGAAACTTCTAGTTTGCGTCGCTACCTTCTCGAGAGACAGCTTTTATTAGACAAGGTCAGAGGTCAGGTTGACAGATTTGGTAAGTACCAGTCTATGACTGCTTGTTACTTACGAAATCTAAGATTTCGTAAGTATATTGATGACTTCCGTTTCTGTTTGTGTTGTTTCTTGTTACTTACGAAATCTAAAGATTTCGTAAGTATATTGATGACTTCCGTTTCTGTTTTGTTTGTGTTGTTTGTTTGTGGTTTGTTTGTTTGTTTATAGGCACGATAACTCGAGAACGGAAGGAAGCTACCAATGTCAAATTACACCACGTGATTCAGGAGGGTGATGGCTAGTGCTGATTAGATTTTGGTCAAATCGGTCAAAGGTCAAGGTCACAGTGAGGTCAAATATTCGATTTTTGATGGTTTGGTACAGATAACTCGAGAACGGAAGAAGCTACCAATGTCAAATTACACCACGTGATTCAGGAGGGTGATGGCTAGCGGCTGATTAGATTTTGGTCAAATCGGTCAAAGGTCAAGGTCACAGTGAGGTCAAACATCCAAAACATTCGATTTTTTATGGTTTGGTACAGAGTCATCGTAGAAACTTCTGGTTTGCGTCGCTACCTTCTCCAGACAGCTTTCATTAGACAAGGTCAGAGGTCAAGTTGACGATTTCGTAAGTACCAGTCTATACTGCTGTTTGTGTGTTTGTTTGTTTGTAGGCAGGATAACTCGAGAACGGAAGAAGCTACCAATGTCAAATTACACCACGTGATTCAGGAGGGTGATGGCTAGTGCTGATTAGATTTTGGTCAAAATCGGTCAAAGGTCAAGGTCACAGTGAGGTCAAATATTCGATTTTTGATGGTTTGGTACAGATAACTCGAGAAGGGAAGAAGCTACCAATGTCAAATTACACCTCGTGATTCAGGAGGGTGATGGCTAGGGCTGATTAGATTTTGGTCAAAATCGGTCAAAGGTCAAGGTCACAGTGAGGTCAAACATCCAAAAATGATAACTCGAAACGGAAGAAGCTACCAATGTCAAATTACACCACGTGATTCAGGAGCGTGGTGGCTTGCGCTGATTGATTTTGGTCAAAATCGGTCAAGGTCACAGTGAGGTCAAACATCCAAACATTCGATTTTTGATGGTTTGGTACAGAATCATCGTAGAAACTTCTGGTTTGCGTCGCTACCTTCTCCAGAGAAAGCTTTTATTAGACAAGGTCAGAGGTCAAGTTGACGATTTCGTAAGTACCAGTCTATGACTGCTTGTTTGTGTGTTTGTTACTTACGAAATCTAAAGATTTCGTAAGTATATTGATGACTTCCGTTTCTGTTTGTTTGTTTGTTTGTTTGTATGTTTGTTTGTTACTTACGAAATCTAAAGATTTCGTAAGTATATGATGACTACCGTTTCTGTTTGTTTGTTTGTTTGTTTGTATGTTTGTTTGTAGGCACGATAACTCGAGAACGGAAGAAGCTACCAATGTCAAATTACACCACGTGATTCAGGAGGGTGATGGCTAGTGCTGATTAGATTTTGGTCAAAATCGGTCAAAGGTCAAGGTCACGGTGAGGTCAAACATTCGATTTTTGATGGTTTGGTACAGATAACTCGAGAACGGAAGAAGCTACCAATGTTAAATTACACCACGTGATTCAGGAGGGTGATGGCTAGTGCTGATTAGATTTTGGTCAGCACCGGTCAACGGTCAAGGTCACGGTGAGGTCAAACATTCGATTTTTGATGGCTTGGTACAGAATCATCGTAGAAACTTCTGGTTTGCGTCGCTAACTTCTCTAGAGACAGCTTTTATTAGACAAGGTCAGAGGTCAATTTGGCGATTTCGTAAGTACCAGTCTATGACTGCTTGTTTGTTTGTTTGTAGGCACGATAACTCGAGAACGGAAGAAGCTACCAATGTCAAATTACACCACGTGATTCAGGAGGGTGATGGCAAGTGCTGATTAGATTTTGGTGAAATCGGTCAAGGTCAAGGTCACAGTGAGGTCAAATATTCGATTTTGATGGTTTGGTACAGATAACTCGAGAACGGAAGAAGCTACCAATGTCAAATTAGACCGCTTGATTCAGGAGGGTGATGGCTAGTGCTGATTAGATTTTGGTCAAAATCGGTCAAAGGTCAAGGTCACAGTGAGGTCAAACATCCAAAAAATGATAACTCGAGAACGGAAGAAGCTACCAATGTCAAATTACACCACGTGATTCAGGAGGGTGGTGGCTAGCGCTATTAGATTTTGGGCAAAATCGGTCAAAGGTCAAGTCACAGTGAGGTCAAACATCCAAAACATTCGATTTTTGATGGTTTGGTACAGAATCATCGTAGAAACTTCTGGTTTGCGTCGCTACCTTTCTCTAGAGAAGCTTTTATTAGACGAGGTCAGAGGTCAAGTTGACGATTTCGTAATACCAGTCTATGAGTTGCTTGTTTGTTTGTTTGTAGGCACGATAACTCGAGAACGGAAGAAGCTACCAATGTCAAATTACACCACGTGATTCAGGAGGGTGATGGCTAGTGCTGATTAGATTTTGGTCAAAATCGGTCAAAGGTCAAGGTCACAGTGAGGTCAAATATTCGATTTTTGATGGTTTGGTACAGATGACTCGAGAACGGAAGAACCTACCAATGTCAAATTAGACCACGTGATTCAGGAGGGTGATGGCTAGTGCTGATTAGATTTGGTCAAAATCGGTCAAAGGTCAAGGTCACAGTGAGGTCAAACATCCCAAACATGATAACTCGAGAACGGAAGAAGCTACCAATGTCAAATTACACCACGTGATTCAGGAGGTGGTGGCTAGCGCTGATTAGATTTTGGTCAAAATCGGTCAAAGGTAAAGGTCACAGTGAGGTCAAACATCCACAACATTCGATTTTTGATGGTTTGGAACAGAATCACCGTAGAAACTTCTGCTTTGCGTCGCTACCTTCTCTCGAGACAGCTTTTATTAGACAAGGTCAGAGGTCAAGTTGACGATTTCGTAAGTACCAGTCTATGACTGCTTGTTTGTTGTTTGTGTTGTTGTGTGTTTGTTTGTAGGCATGATAACTCGAGAATGAAAGAAGCTACCAATGTCAAATTACACCACGTGATTCAGGAGGGTGATGGCTAGCGCTGATTAGATTTTGGTCAAATCGGTCAAAGGTCAAGGTCACAGTGAGGTCAAACATAATTCCGTAAATTCATGTGGAGAAATGGAGTATTTTTGCTTCGCTCGACGTTACAGTTCGTTTTAACTTCGATTTTAATTTTGTCTTCGGTTTTTGCGATCGCTTAGGACGCTTAAAACTCGGTTGTCGAATTCTGGTAAAAATCGGATGTTTTGGAGACGTTTTAAGATTGTATAAAAAATATTTCACTCGCGCGTCACGGGTCGTCACATGATGCAGTGCGCAATTCCGTAAATTCATGTGGAGAAATGGAGTATTTTTGCTTCGCTCTCGACGTTACGAGTTCGTTTTAACTTCGATTTTAATTTTGTCTTCCGTTTTGCGATCGCGTAGGACGTAAAAACTCGGTTGTCGAAATTCTGGTAAAAATCGGATGTTTTGGAGACGTTTTAAGATTGTATAAAAATATTTCACTCGCGCGTCACGGGTCGTCACGTGGTGCAGTGCGCTCGAGCAGACGCGTCGTTGAGTCACGTAAAGGTTTTGCGTGTGCGCGCTGACGGTGTTTTCGATAAAGATGGTGTTTAAAAGTCATTTTTTTATCCCAATAAAGGTTATCGTCGCATGCCTGACTCGCTAAGCCGTCGGATTATGTTAAGATTGTTGGTGGATGGCCGAATATTACGGTTTTGTGACTTTGATAAAATAATATAAATAATTGCGTGGAGAAATGGAGATTTTTGCTTCGGTTGACGTTACGATTTTTGATGGTTTGGTACAGAATCATCATAGAAACTTCTGGTTTGCGTCGCTACCTTCTCTAGAGACAGCTTTTATTAGACAAGGTCAGAGGTCAAGTTGACGATTTCGTAAGTACCAGTCTATGACTGCTTGTCTGTTTGTTTGTCTGTCTGTCTGTTAGCAACTTTACGGCAAAACGGATTTAGCAAACACTATCGAATTTAATCCACAGGTGTGGCAATGAACCTTGGACGAACCATTAACTTTTGGGTCCAATTGGATCAAAGTCAAGGCCAAGGTCACGAAAAGATCAAAATCGTTTTTCGCTCATAACTTCGTCAAAAATGATCTGATTTACTTCAAACTAAGCTTATAGTGAACCTTATTCTATTTGTCACTTATATATACCTACCATCCTCTCGTGAAAAATGCATATTTGTGAAGATCGGTAGGGTCCGAAGTTTTGGGGGTCATGGTTATCGGTCAAAATTACAAATTTTCCATTATAAATCAAAAAGGTTTGGAATATGTGTGTTTGCTATGGAAGACATATATCAAGTCCTTTATTGGCTTTCATTTGACACCATGACCTTTGACCTTACGTGGCTTGAAAGGTCAAAATCATTTTACGGTCATAACTTCGTCAAAAATGGTTAATTGACTTCAAACTAAGACTAAAATATTCCTTATTCTATTCCTTATAATCAACATTCAGGTTAAGGATGTATCAAATTTAAATTTGATGCCCAAAATAACTTTATGCCTTAAATGGTGGGATTTGTTGTGCCTGGCACCACATGTTTGGCTGTTTGTTGGTAGTTGATCGAGTCGAAAAAAAAAACATTTTTGATCTACCCTTATTATCGGTATTTCCGTCGATATGTTTGTCTGTCTATCTGTCTGTTGGGTAGTTGATGTAGTCGAAAAAAAAAAAATTCCAAAAATGTTTTTTTTTGAGATTTGTTCTACCCTTATTATCAGTATTTAAAATGGCGATTTCAGTCAATACAATGGCGATTTCGATGAAACTTGGTTGGTAGGTTAATACATGACCTAGTTGTGTGCAAATGAGAGCCGTTGCTATGGACACTACCATTGCTAGCAACGGGACTTTGAAATTTTTGAAAAATCATAAAAAATTTATTTTTTCGAAAATCAAAAATCGGGCCATGAGCGACTGTGGCAGTACATTCAGCCATATTGTCAAAATTTTCCAGCCGGATCCTATGAAAACTGTCGGAGAAGATAGACTTTGAATGAACCCTGGTCGAAAACAATAAAAAAACGAAGTTCATTATATCTCAGAGACTATGAGTCTGATATACATGAAACTGGTATGGTAGGTTCATGGTATGTCTAGTTATGTTTGAGAAAGAACCGTTGCTATGGACCCCTCCGTTGCCTAGCAACGGCCGAAAAACCTCTAATGTGGGGGTATTTTAACGAAAAAACAATCTGCAGCATTAACCCTTGAAGCTAGAATCATGAATTTTCTTGCGCTTAATCCTCAGGTCATTCCCCCATCGAACGGGCCATTGCTTCAGGTTCTATTGGTACGCGACTACCATGTCCGCCTACCGGCTTGTCTCTGTCTGTCCTCTGTTCAGTCCAGTGCTCCGTTAATACAATGGCGATTTCGATGAAACTTGGTTGCTAGGTTCATATCATGACCTATTTGTGTGCAAATGAGCACCGTTGCTATGGACACCACCGTTGCCTAGCAACGGGACTTTGAAATTTTTGAAAAATCATAAAACATTTCTTTTTTCGAAAATCTAAAATCGGGCCATGAGCGACTTGGGCAGTACATTCAGCCATATTGTCAAAAATTTCCAGCCGGATCCTATGAAAACTGTCGGAGAAGATACACTTTGAATGAACCCTGGTCGAAAACAATAAAAAAACGAAGTTAGTTATATCTCAGAGACTATGAGTCAGATATACATGAAACTGGTATGGTAGGTTCATGGTATGTCCTAGTTATGTTTGAGAAAGAACCGTTGCTATTGACCCCTCCGTTGCCTAGCAACGGCCGAAAAACCTCTAAATGTGGGGTATTTTAATGAAAAAACAATCTGCAGCATTAACCTTGAAGCTGGAATCATGAATTTTCTTGTGCTTAATCCTCAGGTCTTCCCCATCGAACGGGCCCATCGCGTCAGGTTCTATTGGTAGTCGACTACCCATGTCTGCCTACCGCTTGTTTGTTTGTCTGTCTGTCTGTTAGCAACTTTACGGCAAAACGGCTTTAGCAAACACTATCAAATTTAATCCACAGGTGGGCAATGAACCTTGGACGACCCATTAACTATTGGGTCCAATTGGATCAAAGGTCAAGGTCAAGGTCACGAAAAGATCAAAATCGTTTTTCGCTCATAACTTCGTCAATAAATGGGCGGGATTTCTTGTGCCTGCACACTTGTTTATCTTCTTTTTAAAAATTTATTTTTTATTTTCATTTACAGATGCATTCTGATGGTTCTGTGATCTTTCCCAGTGTAGTGGCTTCAACGTCCTGTCAGCACACAAAATTACCGTGCTTCCCCATTGTCTCGGGATGCTCACCTGCATTTGTTTTTCATTTATTTTGTTCATTTATTTAGTTTCATTTGTTTACATTTTCATTTACGGATGCTTTCCGATGATTCTGTGACTTTTCCCGGTGTATCGGCTTCGATGTCCATCAGCATGCAAAATTTTAGCTTTCTACGTCACCCGGAAGGTACCGGTCTTTAATATCAGTAAGTGAGTCAGTCAGTCAGTGGTTAGAATGAGATTTATATATTAGATTATCGTGTGGATGACCCTTCCCATATTTCCTCGTATCCTCCTCCTTTCTCATATGAAAAGTCCAGGCTCCTTTCGCCGCTCCTCGTAGCTGAGCCTCACGAGGCCCGGAATCAATTAAGTCACTGTGCGCTGAACTCTCTCTGCGGCAGCTATATCCTTCCTTAGATATGGTGACCAAAACTGCACACAATATTGTGGATGAGGCCTCACTAAATCAATATCCAGTGTTAACTCTACCTCTTTTGATTTACTATTTAACCCCCAATGAATACAACCTAAAACCCTGTAAGCACGACCGCTAGCTGCCTGATACTGCTGTCCACTTACCTCCTATACCTATCACATGTTTCCTCCCCTCATCTCTCACCACTTTTCCTGTTCGTTCATTCCTCTTACTTATTCTGTCCAAATGTCGCCCCTACTGCCCCTGTGACACGTCATTCTTCTGCATGCCTCAATTTTGTATCAAAAAAGGAACCCTGTGCACAAAATGTTCAGCAAACATCCTTGAAATTAAATTGTTCCATAAACAACCATACAGCAGTTGTTTTCATTTCATACCTGTGGCATGCAAAAATCCTTGTATGCAAAAAGCTTATACCAAGTGGAAACCTTTGCAACAAAATGGAAATCATTCTATATGGCCAATGCACAGCGAAGCTTGAGACATATTTGGAAATGAAAATATTTACCAAGGAATTCTGCCTGCTGACCAAACGTAACACCTCGTGAAGAGAAAGAGTGAGTGTGTTTCCACGATGTATTCATGGACAAAAGAAAGGCTTTTTGTCTTTTAAACGAGGCACAAAATTGCTGCACTTTTGGAAATACAATGCCTGAACGTTTAGCCAACGATTAGGGTCTTGGCATTCTGAGAATGGGAGAGGGAGAGAAAAAAAAGTGTCGGAGACACTGAAATCAAAGCCATATTAAATCTGCTGTGGGACAGGTAAACATTGAGCACACCTTTGCAAGATGTCTTAATTCAAAGGATCTCTTTTGAACATCCATCTCAGGCTCACGCAGGAGCTTGTACATCCATCACCTGAAAGACAAAGGTACCGGGATGGACATCAGTGTTCTTTTGCATGAATATGCAAGTAAATGTAGTGGAAGAAACACAGGATATCTGGGATTTCAACCAGGGTTCCCTGCGGCATGAGCTAGGGGGTTCAGATGGGAACACAACCAGGCGAACTCATTCATCATCTTTATGACGTCGGAGCTCATACAAATATGTCATCGATCATCAGCAACAGTCAAATTAGAGATCTGCAGGTGCAACCATATAATGAAACTGTGACAAAGTTTTCTAATTAGTCTTAATAACGATGGAAGTTAAGGAGCCGTACCTTGCCAAATGCCGAATGTCGGATCAATTTCAGCTCTGGGGTACAAACAAGGTTGTTTTATTGAAACTAAGGATGCTGGTTAATTTTTTGACTCACAGGAAGAGTGATGTAAGAGCCGAACAGAATGATTCTCAAAACCCAGAAATGTATTTCGATGGTGGAAGAGAATTGAACGATACTTTCCCTTATAGAAAGAAATTTCGACACTGGAAGAGGCCAAGACAATTGTAACGCCTGTGACGCATCCACATTCTCCCAAACTGTGTGTGTGTATATATATATATATATATATATATATATATATATATATATATATATGTATATATATATATATATATATATATATATGTAATATATTGATGGCCCCAAAGAGGGAAAATATTATTTTTATGAAACCTTCAGTAACATTTTGTGAATTTGGCAGGAAAAGAACCCCAACATTGTTGATTGCTTTTTGGCTGTAGAGGCAATGTTACATTCCTTTCCGCACAACGGCTTTTAAAACATCTGGTTCCAACCTTGCGCAACTTAAGTGTTCCTTTCCCTCCTTTAGAAATCCCAAAAATTCTAATTTAATGCAGTCACAAAACTAGCCTTCTGATTTGTTTGTGCCAACGTCTGTCCGTATTGACAAAGGGACCGCCTGTTGCCGTGCTTGGCAGGGGATTTCGACAATTCATGTCGATGTTCTTGAAAATGGGGACAATGTCGACCATCTAGAGTCAAGTTTGACAACAAAGCTTCAAATATGATTTATAGGATCGGGTGATGGCTATTGTTGCCCCAAAATGTGGGAAAGTTAGTCTAGCCACGTGATCGGCTCCAACTTGGGATAACTAGAGGAACCAATCATATTATTATTTCTGTTTAGAAAGACATCAAATTTACAATGGAGGTCTTTTCAATAACTTCAACATTTATTGCCAAAGTTAATGCAGTCGGTGTGCCACATATTCCATCACAGTGGTGATAGTGATGGCATGGATATGTATTGGCTGTGATTTAATATCTTGGAGAGAAGAACATTGGCTTGTTTGGTGTTCCTCTCTGAACCCATGCCTCATTATTAAAATCCAGTATCCGGTACTGAATTCATCCATAGATGAGTGCTATTGAAAAAAAAAAAATGAAATGGGCATTGTTATTGAATGTTCCATAAGTGAGAAAAGAAACAGCGAGATGAGAAAAAAGAATGGGCAGGGGATTTTCACTTAAGAAGGCATGCCCGTATGTTGAGAAGGTTCGCTCTGATCAATATCTACATCAGTCTGGAGGATACCTGAGAGGTGTGATCCATGGAGCCTGGATTTCAATCCCAAAAAACCTGCAACATACTATCATCCTGGTCTTTCAAAGGGAGCGTGAGGAATCATTGTGTGCTGTCCCTCGGATAGATATTCAACAATCTGCTAACATTAGTTGGTGAATGTTAAAGATCGCTCGGCATCCTTCGCGAAATGTAGGTGAGGTATCACCGATACCCTGCCATATTACAAGTTTCTACTCTAAACTACAGGGACACTGCATTAGTGTCACAGCCTCACTCCAGGCAATAATGGAAACTCCCAGCCACATGCTGCACACGATTACAGAAGAACGTCTACGTTTGTCTCAGCAGAGTTGGTGAAGGACATCGTCCACTTTGGTTTTATAGTCATTAGGCTCATCGGTTAATGATGACTGAGGTTAGTTCACAACACCGATCCAAAATGGTCTTGGCTCGACAAATTGTTCGATACTTGAATGATTCTTGGGTAAATATTTTCTGATTATGCCACCATAATGAAGCATCTCGTGATGGTTCAGGAGCTCATGTTGCACATTTCTCAAACTTCGTGATCCATAAAATATATTAATCAAGGTGTTAAGTATTCTTGGATGGCCTTCAACTTCACTGTGTATATTCAAGGATTCCAGGTAGATGATTCCAGGTAGATGGTGTGCCCTGGTGCTACCTGTCTTCCTGTATAGGTCGGATATGTGAGCAACCATGACTGCTGGCCTGCACAGAGTGGATGTTTTCGATATGAAATGCCTGGAGATATCTGGAGAACATCCTTTTTTTAATAGACAGAGTCAAGACTCATGGAAGAGCAAGGACACTGAATGGATCACGGTGCAAAAGGACAAAATGAACAGTAGAGAGAGGGGGGCAACAACAGCAGGGATGAAGGACAAACTCAATGTAGACGTGAACAAACAACGGGTGTGGGGAGGAATGAGGGCAGGAATGGACGCATGGCATGGACAAGATGGACCATTGGTACAAACGAATCACAAACTTGCAGATTCGTCACCAAACCAAGGAGCCCCTAGCCTCATCCTCACTGTACCAGGGACACCTCCATTGTTATGGAAACCTTCATGGCTTTCCAGCACACCTACCACCATACCAGGTGTGTCACTTCAATCCCACCCAAGCAGGCTGGTGCTGCCCAAGAGACTACCCCAAAACAAGATGGTCTGAAACAATCAAACAGGATCTGTCTGCAGCCACCATTAGCCTGATCCTTCTCATCACAGACTGGAAAAGATAGAGTTATATTATTCTAAAGTTGCCCAGGCTGAGCCTTCAGCAAGGCCCCTAGCTGGTCAAGTCAAGTGCTCTGGTTAGATTGACGTTCGCAAACGTGGAACTTTCTCGGCCTTTTGTGCAGTTTTCTTTCTGCTGTGAATTCTTCATTTAATCTCCCTTTCCCTTTCCTGTTTTTCCTTCTTTAACCTCTTTTACTTGTGTGATTCTGCTTTCATTTTCCATGTTGGCAGTGGTACAGGAAGTCAGTCTTGTGCGCACGACACGCTGTTGTGGGCACGCTTGTCCGTGTTTCCGTGTTAGTCATTCCTTATTTTAAATATACATTCATAAGTGAGCCTTGAATGCTGTGAATAAAAACAAGCAATGATTTTTATAAATGTGTAAACATGTCAAAATTGTAATGGAGCATTTAACTGGCCGAAAGCAAGACTTGATCTTGGCGAGTACATCAGATGTTACGTTTGAGTTTTATTGGACTATAGTTTGTATCCTTCAAAAAGGTTGATTGGAAAATAATACAAAATGAACTGAAAATAGTCAAAATAACCATAAACATACAAGTCAACCATCTAATTCTGTCCCTCCCAGGTTCTGCACGGTGCACGCGGTCTCCCAGTTACCCTCTTCTTGTTAAACTCCCAAAATCCAGGCTCACTGCTCTCCTCCACTCATTTGTTCCTCTTTTCTCTCACCTGTGGAATGAGCTTCCGCAGGCCGATCAGTCGAGGATTCCAAAAATGATATATAGCACTTCTTCTTTCTCTTCCCTCTTTATTGGCCACTATTTCCCACCTTCCTTGCGGGGTTGCCCGGGGAAACTCGGTCAGAGTATTCACGAACTGACTGGCAGGGCGTGACATTAGACTAGTTATGGAAGCAATTTTGTATTTGGCCATGGTGCCTGGCTGTTGGCGGTAGCTCGCCTACTCTTCACGAAGGACACCATGGTATCTTTAATGTCTACCAACGAATGCCGGCATATTGGACGTCCGTTTAACGTCCATCCGAGGGACGGCACACACATTGATGAATCACCCTTCCTGTGAAACACCGGAATGGCAGTTTACGGCTGGGTCAGCAAAAAAGCAACGATATCTAGCACGATATCAAGCCTGGTGTTGGCGCAGTGGTTAGGGCAGCGGCTTGGGATCCAAACGGTCCTGAGTTCAAGCCCGCGTTGCCGCCACTGAATTAATACACCAGGGGTTGACTCAGCCTGTCATCCTTCCGAGGTCGGCGAAGTGAGTACCAGTGTACTGGCCTGGTGTATACCCCGGTTAAAATAGGTGTACCATATCCCTGTGTGTCGTAAGAGGCGACCAGGGTTGCGTCAGGAAGGGCATCCGGCATAAACATGTGCCAAATCACTATGCGGATCATGCGGATGATCCACTGTGGCGACCCTTAACGGGAGCAGCCGAAAGAAGAAGAAGAAGATCTAGCACGATATCTCAAAAAAGTTTTGGACAGATTCGGATGAAACGAGGTGGATGAGTTGGGTAGGTGACAAGAACAAGCCGATTCGATTTTGATTCACATCCAGATGCAGATCCGGCCTATCAGTGGGATACAAAACCTAACCTGTTCAACATGGCGGAGGTATGCATGTGCTCTACCGAGCGCAGTTCTAGTTTTGATTTTCTTTTCCCCCTCTCACTCACCTCCTTTCAGTTGTTAGTTGTCAGTTACTTTGTTCCTTTTCTGTTTCATTTCCACTTCCTCTTCTTGTGTTTCATCCAGATTGTGTGCAGCTTGTTCACCCCCATATGTTCTTCTCCCGCTCCCCTTGATCTCAATCTCACTTCTACTGTACTGCCCGTGTTTCTCCATTTTCTATTTTGTCCCTTCCCTTCTGCTCTACCTATTCCATGAACCTCAACCATGTATGCAATTTCTTTTTTCTTTAAGAGGCGATGTTAACAAGCTTTCTCTTTACTAATATCACCGTTGATTGATAATAAACGGGGTCTTGGATGTGTTTACACACTACAAAGGAAGAGGGTGGGGAGGACAGAGAATGTTTCAGAAAATTCAACCCCAAATAAGTTGGGGAAGGTGAGGGGAGAGGTGAATAGAAGGAAGGGTTAGAGTGTTAGGAAGGATGAAGACGAAATGGGAAGGATTTTGGAGGAGGAAGGAGTAAAGGGAGGAGGTAGAAAGTTATATCCAGTATGTCGATGGTCTAATAACGTTTTGAGAATATGCAAAACACATTTACTTTTATTATGGGATGTTCATTGTCCGCTCTCTCTCTCTTTCTCTCTTTCTCTCTTCACCATTCCTCTCCTCTCTGAATAATCACACGATAAGATCCAAAGGCTTTCAATGAAGCAGAATGTTCATCCTGAACCGATGTAACCTCACTACTTTCCGAGACACACATTGCTTGGATCCAGCACGCGGCCCGTGATTACCCATCTGGTTCTTGAGTTACCATCTCTTTCCAAAGCCTGAACAAGTTTACTCCTGCTTAGATGTGTCTTCAGAAAGGTGCCATTGCAACCTTTAAAAAAAAAAAATTTTTAATTTAACAGATCTTAAGAACTGTGCATGAAAGATCCGCAAAAACTTTTCAAAATATTTCGTATATGGGTAATTGCAGGATGGTGGAGGCGTTCGTCCCTTGCTCTTGTGTAGAGATAGTTCAACTTTCATATTTAATTTTTTCCACATTTCCCCCGATTATTCCATCGTATGTTTCAAACACTCTCTGCAGGTGTTCAATACGTCTCAGCAAGGACAGCCACCTGGACCTGAGCCCATGATTTCCGCTTAAAGGGCAGGTGAAGAATAAGACATCGAGCTGCAATTTACTTGAAGGTGAAATAAAAATATAACAGCAGTTGAAATAATGGTCAACCATCGGCCCACACATGAAGGTATGTACAGGCTGAAGCACCTGCTTCCGAAATACCTGCTTTCTTCAATTCCATTTACTCATCATAGGCCTTTCACTTTCACTGCCGCTCAATCATTCGTCCCCTACCGGTTTCGACGGAGGGGACTGCAAGTTTGCTCTCCGTCTGTCCATTACACCTGTCGTTTTTCAGACTTTTCCCCCATATCCCTTTTCACATATTCAACTGAAACTTGCTGCATGACTTTATTATGATAAGTTACAGAACAAGTTCAAGTTTCGGGACGTTTCGTCAATTTTTCACAGTTATGCCTTTTCTGAACTTAGAAAATATCACATCGGTAGGGGGACATGTGTTGCAAAGCAATTGTCACTCTTGTTTTCCTTTAAAATAGCCATTTCTGCCCCTTCAACACGAAACTCCCAAAATGCATCGTACTTCTTTAGCGTAGGTCTTCCTTCCTTGGATAGCTCAAAGGCCTGAAACTGAAGTGCCACCGATGAAACATGTCGCTGAGCTGTAGCAATGCGCTGCAAGCAATTACCTGTGGCCGTGCTCCCATGCCATCGCTGTAGGTTTTGCTTCCCTTGCAAACGGCTTTTATGTTTTGCCGAGGATTTTAGTACCGTGGCACTAATGTCACACTTTATCTTCGGAGCCCATCGATTTCACGCGTTCCGCCGAGGGAGTTTCGCGGAGTTGGACATTGTGCCCGGTGTCTCATGGGCGTGTCACCTGCATGCGGCAAAGAAATTATGGACACCGTTATCCATGTTCACAGCAACTTACCCATTATCTCGTGGTAGGACAAGCCAGGGCAGGTGTGACGGCGTTAAAAGGACCACACAATATACCTGTTGACAGAACCAAGCAAAATGTCTGCTTTTCCTCGATGATTGTGAAAGAATGCATATCACTTGCAAACTTCTGATGTTCGGCTGAGCGAGACTAGAGGTACGCACACTCACCTCTGAGCTGCTGTCCAGGCAGGGTTTGAACGTAGATAAACTGCCACCCTGGTGTTTCACAGGCAGGGAGAATCATCAATGTGTGTGCCATCCCTCGAATGGCTGTTCAACTGGGCGTCACATCTGTGTATGCATCAGCAAACCGATTGTCACGGCAAGAACAATGATTGGACGATCTTCGTCTTTAAATGCCACAATTATTTTTTTTACCACGTCCTTGTGGAGTTGGCCCAAGTCTTTCACGAACCGGCCGGCCAGGCCTGCACTTGACGAAGTAGTTAGGGCAGGAATTTTGGAATTTGGCCACTTTTTGTCAGCGATGGCTCGCTTAACGTCAATCCGAGGGATGGCGCACACAATGATGAATCGCCCTGCCTGCGAAACACCGGGATGACAGTTTATAGCTGGGTAGGGATTCAAACCCAGGCTAGAGAGCTTAAAGGCAAGTGTGCTTATAGCTCGGCTATCCTGCCAGCCCCAACTATTACTGGACGAAACTATCGGATCAAATTCACCGTCATAATGAAAAGTAATCATTGTCAGTAACTTACCAACCGGTGATAGGATTGTAAGTGGCAGGCGATTAGCATCTTTTGGGTATAACATCCTCTACGCAAGAAGATTTCCTTCATTTTGTACCGCCTTCCCAAGGAACGAGCCCACTTGGCCTTCTCTCCAAATCACGTCGTGGTCAGGACGGCATACGGCAATGAAAGACCGCTGGAAAAAACACGATGAAGCTCGAACATGTGATTGTGATTCCAAACTCAACTGGCTAACGTATTCCAGGAAGATCTTTGGCAGCACTTCAAGTAAGCTTGCTCGGCCAGATGCTGAGTCGGCCGCAGAAGATTTAAATTTGAATTTTTCACCTGCCAGGTGCTCCATGTCCATCAAAAGTCCACGAATTTGCTCCACTTGTGCATCTCTTGGTGGGGTTTCTGAAAGTGGTCACGATTTATTTAATTTTTTAACTTCGTGGTGTTTGTACAACCAGCTGAGTTGGAAATGCTGAGGAATTTTTCATTGAAATGGCTCTGTTTGTTTGCTGTTGCTTTTAAGCGATCTGTCGGCGGTGACGGATCAACGAAATATGACAGAGGTACCTCTTCATCGACAAGTTATCCCGAGCGTCGAACATGCTCTCTGCTTCAGCGAATCCATCAACAATGTCCAACAGAATGTGGAGAAACATCTTTCCTTTCACCTTGTTCCAAACTGAAATCAACATTGTTACATTCCATCCAATACCTAACAGCAGGATGATGATGCTCATGCTTTCAAGGTATGCACCTGGTGGTGCGGTGTTGGCCGGAATGTAACATGTTTGATGAAACATTCCTCATTCACTCCACCACATTGAAAGGACCATTCTCACGCGAGAAGAACACAGTCCTTACTACTTGCTCGCTAATACCTTCCACATTGAAGTGCAATTTCTCATAAAATGGATCAGAACAAAATGGAAAGGAGGAAACACCAACAGCAGAGTGGAAGAGAGAGAGAGTGAGATCAATAGGAGAGAGCGAAGGATACAGGGGGGTGAACAAGCTGAACACAAGCTGAATGAAACACAGCGAGAAGAGGAAGGGGAAGGTGGGGATGACACAGAAATGGAACAAATTAACAGGCAACTAACAATGAAAAAGAGGAAAGGAAGGCAGGGCTTAAAAAAAATCACAATAACCTGGAAAAAGAGAGTGCTTTGGGAGGGGATCATTTTTGGGTAGTTAAGAGATCATGAGTCTGCATGGGAGTGACTTGATGTTGTGGTGAACAGGTGTTATGAATCCTTGGAGGGAAGAATGGGACTGACAGATTGGGGAAGTTTGTTCCACAGGTGAGAGAAAAGAGGACAAATGAGTGGAGGTGAGCAGTGAGCCTGGATTTTTGGAGTTTAACAAGAAGAGGGTTATTGGGAGACCATGTGCACCATGCAGAAACCTGGGGTGGGGGGGGGGACAGAGCCAAGAGAGGGCACAGGGTGCAAGACCAAATAGGGGGAAGTAGAATACAGAGAACACCGACTCTTCTGTGATGCAAAAATAACAGGCCCAGACACTCAGCTTTGTGATGAGGTTTTTATCCAAAATATGTGAATCACCTGCCAATTGCAATCTTTTGCCTCACACATCTTCTCTCCTCCCTCTCTCTCTTTCCACCCTCTATCTCGTCCTTTTGGACGCACAAAATATCTTCCATGACTGATTCACAATCACAGTTTCCTCTGTCACGGCACCGCACCCCCCATATTGCACCACACGACATCTCCTATTCCCACACCTTAGACACCAGTATTTCACCCTCCTACCTCCCCAAAGCGTACTGGGTTGGTTGGTCGGCGCCCACGCCAGGTATAGTGAGGCCGTTAGTCCTCATCTGCTCTCTTTTCTTCTGGCTATCTATCTGTCTCGGGTGTGTGTGTGTGTGTGTGTGTGTGTGTGTGTGTGTTGTGTGTGTGTGTGTGTGTGTGTGTGTGTGTGTGCTGCTGCGTGCGTGCGTGCGTGTGCTTGCGCGCGCGTATGTGATGGTGCCTGTCATAGCATAAGTTAAGATTGGAGAAGTTCTAACGCGATAAGTCGGCTTTTATAAATTGCTTGCCCTTTGTCGCACCCACAAATTCCTTGCTATCCCTGCTGTACATAATAAATAACCCATTTACTGTGCCACATACCTTTCCTCTCTTGAGTGTAAAAAAAATGCTTGTGAGAAATGTTCCAGCTCGTTTTCACTTTTCCTTCATTGGTCCACATGGTTCGTATTTTAGCTTTGCTGGGACGTTATCTCCAACGTTCTCTTTTCCTAGCCGGAACGTCCTTGGGCAGTTACACTCGGCTGCATCTGATCTGGTAAGGTGATCCGGTTTGAATAAGGCATACCGAGGGCGTGCCCCCGGTAATTATTAGATCACGTGACCATTTGGTAAACGCTATTCATTAGATGGAGGACCCCAAGTCACGTGGTCGAGTTATTGGCGTTCACGGTCGATTAGTGACCCGCCGCATCACAAAGTTATCCGTGTGCGATGGCCTGCGATTCTGGAGAGTCTGGTGGGAACCCGAAGTAGCTCTCCCCCTCGTGGTCTTCTCGCCCCTGACCCGGGTCCGCAACAGTATATGTAGATAGATACTTTTTTTTTTTGAGCTCTGCAGCATTATCGTAAAATACAACCTTCCAAAAGGATATGGAAGTTTAACAGGTGTTAAAGTCTGAAGTATCATCCAATGATGAAGATTTTGGACACATGATGTCAAAAGGTTGGCCGGCTGGCTTACCCAATAGGTTGGCATATGCTTGATGTCATAAGGTGGGCTGGCTTACCAGTAGGTTAGCATATGCATGATGTCATAAGGTGGGCCGGCTTACCCGGTAGGTTGGCATATGCTTGATGTCATAAGGTGGGCCGGCTTACCCGGTAGGTTGGCATATGCATGATGTCATAAGGTGGGCCGGCTTACCCGGTAGGTTGGCATATGCTTGATGTCTATAGGTGGGCCGGCTTACCCGGTAGGTTGGCATATGCATGATGTCATAAGGTGGGCCGGCTTACCAGGTAGGTAGCATATGCTTGATGTCATAAGGTGGGCTGGCTTACCCGGTAGGTTGGCATAGGGTTGATGTCATTAGGTGGGCTGGCTAACCCAGTAGGTTGGCATAGGGTTGATGTCATAAGGTGGGCTGGCTTACCCGGTAGGTTGGCATAGGGTTGATGTCATAAAGTGAAATGACTTACCCAGTCGGTTGCATAAGGATGATGTCATCAGGTGGAATGACTTACCCAGTAGGTTGTCATCGGGTTGGTGTCAAAAGACAGGCTGACCTTACTACCAATATCTGTTGAATCCATCACCTTCTCTCCTGATCCATTCTCTGACTCTTGAGAATCTTCTTCAGATGGCTTAACAGACAGTCCAGTCTAGATTACAGAGAGTCTCTGCCACGGAGTTTTTGGAAAAGTGAAGACTTCTGGAACTGTTCGATCACTCCTGTGCGATTTGAATTCCAATCTGCCAAATGGACTCAATTTTCACTCGTGATTTCCCTTTGAATTCAATATGCAATAAGCTACCACTCACTGCTTTAGAATTTTCTTTAAACCTCCTTCCTTCTGTCGAGCTCTATGGATCTCTGTGGAAAACACGACAATATGTGTCGAAGCCATTTGCAAAAGGAGGTACGGCTTATTGAGCATATAACCAAAAAAATTAGTTTCAAATGGTGGATGTATCATTCAGTTCATGATGAAAATTTCGGGTCTCATTAACTGTAAAATGAACAAAAGAAATTCAAAAAGTTCCAAAACATTAACCGGTGCAACTCCTGAACACTCTTGATGGAGTAACTCAACTTTTTGAGCATGAAAGGGTAACAACACCACGGGTGTGACGCAACAACCGCTGGGTAACCTTTGAAGCCCCTGCCAAGGCCATTATATCCTGGAGAAAGGTCCACACATCACTATATAGATGTAAATGCCCGACATCATATCTTGTTTTCCACTGGGAATGCAGTAACATTCCCACTCCATATACATGCCGATCGGTAAGATGTTGGATTCCATCCAACACGAGCAAAATGTTCAGGGAATTCACTCCATAGCAATAGCATAAGTTTAAAGGAATACGTGATTTTCGGAAACATATTCAAGGTGCATTTGAAGACGAATATCTCTCATTCACTCCATCATGTGCAAGTCAACAAGTGGTTTGCATACAGACAGTGTCTATAGAAAGTCGACACCCCCTTTCAAAATTTTTCACCTTTTGTTGCCTTATAGCCTGAATTAAATTACATTAAATCAGAATTTTTCCACCTTTGTTTACACATCGTAACTCACAACTTCCAATTGAAAAACAAATTCTCCAAATTTCAGAAAATTAATTAAAACACAAAACTAGAATATCTTGGTTGTATAAGTGTCCACTCCCTAATAACAGCAAATGTAATTAGCTCAGGTGTAACCAATCACTTCACCATCACACACCAAGTTATTTGGACTCCACCTGTGTTAAACTGAAGTGATTCTGATTATTTCAGAATAAAATCAGCTGTTCCTGTATGTTTCCTCTGATGGGTAGTGCATTTCACAGCAAGGATTCAACCATGAGCACCAAGGAGCTTTCAAACGATCTCCAGGATAAAGTTGTGGAAAGGTGCAGATTATGGGATGGGGATAAAAATATTTCAAAGGCCTTGAATATCCCTTGGAGCACAGTCAAGATAATCACCAAGAAGTGGAAGGTATATGGTACCACCAAGACCCTACTTACATCAGGCCGTCCCTCCAAACTGGATGACAAAGCAAGGAGGTGACTGATCAGAGAGGCCACCAAGAGGCCAATGGCAACTTTGCAAGAGCTACAGGCCTTCATGCCAAAGACTGGTCACTGTGTGCATGTGACAACAATATCTCAAGCACTCCACAGTCTGGCCCATATGGAAGGGTGGGAAGAAGGAAGCTATTACTCAAAAAACCCACCTTGAGTCTTGTTTGAGGTATGCAAAATACCACTCCGGAGATTCTGAAGCCATTGTGGCGAAAAGTTTTGTGGTCTGATGAAACCAAGATGAAACTTTTTTGCATAAATGCAAAACGTTACGTTTGGCAAAACCCAACACAGCACATCACCAAAATAACACCATCCCTACTGTGAAGTGTGGTGGTGGCAACATCATGTTATGGGGACGTTTCTTATCAGCTTGGAACTGCGGCACTTATCAGGATATAAGGGAAAACGGAGGGAGCAAAATACAAAAAGGAAAACCTGATGTCCTCTGCAAGAAAGTTGAAATAGGGATGGAAGTTCACCTTTCAGCATGACAACGACCTGAAGCACACAGCCAAAACTACAATGGAGTGGCTAAGGAACAAAAATATAAATGTACTTGAGTGTCCCAGTCAGAGCCCCGACCAAAATCCAATCAAAAATCTGTGGCATGACTTGAAGATTGCTGTCCATCAAAGCTCGACACGCAACTTCACTGAGCTTGAACAGTTTCGTACAGAAGAATGGCAATATTGCCCAATCAAGGTGGGCAAAGTTGGTGGAGACCGATTCCAACAGACTAAGAGCTGTAATTGTGTCAAAGGTTCTTCCACCAAGTATAAACTCAGGGGGTGGACACTTATCCAACCAAGATATTCTAGTTTTGTATTTTTAATTAATTTTCTGAAATTTGTTGAATTTGTTTTTTCACTTGGAAGTTGTGGGTTACAATGTGTAAATAAAGGTGGAAAAAAGTCTGATTTAATATAATTTCATTCCAGGCTATAAGGCAACAAAAAGTGAAATTTTGAAAGGAGGTATCGACTTTCTATCGGCACATATGTATCCTAAACGACCATGTAACGTTCAGATCCGATTGGTGGTGCCAAAGCTCGATATGAACCTGAGTGATGCTCTGTGGGCATCATTAAGGGCTGGGTTCTTATGGATTGAGTATAGACTCGGTCCTTTCATCGTAGAAAGGTGAATTAGGAATGCTTCATCCAACATGTGACATTCCGCACAACAACGCACAACCAGGTTTCATGGAATACTATCGTGAAAGCCCTTCGACCAGCACGGCAACAAGTGATGCATACTGCGCTTACGTTTTCAATGGAAGATAACAAAATTGAAAATCACCAGTGGTAAGGTCACAGCCCCGACTTAAACCCAATTCACCAATCAGTGACATCTTGGAATGCTACCTGAGGGATAAGTCAACACGAACAGAGCACAATCCACCATTGAGCTTGCATATGGTTGGGAATGAAAAATGGCACAACGTTATCCACAATAATGTTATTATATACAGAATGGCCCAAAGGCAGGAGCCACAGGTTTGATCTATCATGGAGTATGGTAGTATGGGAAATATAAATGAAAGGAACCCACTTTATCAGTCCGTAATGCTTTGGGGTATTTTAAAGGGTTCCTATACTGTCGGAGAATAATAAAAATGGTACCGTTGGCAACGTAACAATCGATTTACTTGGAACAAAAATTAGTTTCCATTGAATATTAAGGATGCCTTTTTTAAAAGCTCGTGTTTCCACCATTTTAAAAGAAGAAGAGGAAGAGGAGCGGGACGTTGAGCTTTAATGTAGCCGTTCCAATGATAACATTTATTATTCTATGATAAAAGGAACTCTTTGGAAGGACACGGAAGGAGCAAACAGAATTATAATAAGTAATACTTCTCGAGAAATAGAAAAATGTATAAAAGTAGACGGAAGGAGCATACAAAGAACAACAATAACAAGAATAACAACAAACACAGCTGCATTAGTGTTTATTAAACCCTTTTTTCGTCTGTTTCACTTCATTTTATATCCTCAATGACACTCGCAGATAGACATGCAATACTTTGTGAAGTAGAACATGATGTCTTTTGATTAAACCCATGAGCGAAGAGACGGGAGGGATGCCGAGTATGATATAAAGTAAAAAAAAATCATGTACAGACTCCAAAATATATATTTGTGACAGTGAAGATAATTTATTTATTAATAGATTACCAGGTGATATTACCAATTGAGTAAATTACAGTAAATGTTTGAAATGTTGGTCATTAACTGCAACAATTTTCGATTCTACGTATACATTAACTTTGGACATTTATTAGCAAATTCCACTCATTTTGCGTGCATCTCCACTGCTCCTGTTGCGTGCATATCTACTGCTCCTATTGCGTGCATATCTACTGCTCCTATTGCGTGCATATCTACTGCTCCTTTTGGCATGCATCTCAACAAGTCATTTTGGTGCATCTCCACTGCTCTTCTGAGTACATCTCACTGCCCTTCTGAGTGCATCTCCACTGCTCCTTCTGAGTGCATCTCCACTGCTCCTTCTGAGTGTATCTCCACTGCTCCTTTTGCGTGCATCTCTACTGCTCCTGTTGCGTGCATATCTACTGCTCCTTTGGCATACATCTCAACAGTTCATTTTGCATGCATCTCCACTGCTCCTTCTGAGTGCACCTCCACTGCTACTTTTGCATGCATCTCACTGCTCCTATTGCGTGCATATCTACTGCTCCTTTGGCATGCATCTCAACAGTTCATTTTGCGTGCATCTCCACTGCTCCTTCTGAGTGCATGTCCACTGCTCCTTTTGCATACATCTCCACTGCTCCTTTTGTGTGCATCTCCACTGCTCCTTTTGCATGCATTTCCACTGCTCCTTTTGCGTACATCTCTACTGCTGCTTTTGCATGCATCTTTACTGCTCCTTTTGTGTGCATCTCTATTGCTCCTTTTGCGTACATCTCTACTGATCATTTTGCATGCATATTCACTGCTCCTTTTGCGTGCATCTCTACTGCCCCTATTGCATGCATATCTACTGTCCTTTTGCGTGCATCTCTACTTCTCCTATTCCATGCAAATCCACTGCTCCTTTGCGTGCATCTCTACTGCTCCATTGCGTGCATTTCTACTGCTCCTATTGCGTGCATATCTACTGCTCCGATTGCATGCATCTCCACTGCTCCTATTGCGTGCATATCTACTGCCCCTATTGCATGCATATCTACTACTGCTCCTTTGTGTGGCATCTCTACTTCTCCTATTGCGTGAAAATCCACTGCTCCTATTGCATGCATCTCTACTGCTCCTATTGGTGCATATCTACTGCTCCTATTGCGTGCATCTCTACTGCTCCTATTGTGTGCATATCTACTGCTCCTTTTGCATGCAGCTCTACTGCTCCTTTTTCGTGCATCTCGACTGCTCCTATTGCGTGCATATCTACTGCCCTATTGCACTACTACTGCTCCTTGGTGCATCTCTACTTCTCCTATTGCGTGAACATATCTACTGCTCCTATTGCATGCATCTCTACTGCTCTATTGAGTGCATATCTCTGCTCCTATTGCGTGCATCTCTACTGTCCTTTGTGTGCATATCTACTGCTCCTTTTGCATGCAGCTCTACTGCTCCTTTTTCGTGCATCTCGACTGCTCCTTATTGCGTCATATCTACTGCTCCTTTGCGTGCATCTTAACTGCTCCTATTTGCATCTACTGCTCCTATTGCATGGCATATCTACTGCTCCTTTGGCATGCCATCTCAACAAGTCATTTTGCGTGCATCTCCACTGCTCCTTTCTGAGTACATCTCCACTGCCCTTCCTTCTGAAGT
>CM068952.1:183278652-183306966 GCA_035128595.1 Eptatretus atami
ACTGCTCCTTTGGCATGCATCTCAACAAGTCATTTTGCGTGCATCTCCACTGCTCCTTCTGAGTACATCTCCACTGCTCCTTCTGAGTGCATCTCCACTGCTCCTTCTGAGTGCATCTCCACTGCTCCTTCTGAGTGTATCTCCACTGCTCCTTTTGCGTGCATCTCTACTGCTCCTGTTGCGTGCATATCTACTGCTCCTTTGGCATACATCTCAACAGTTCATTTTGCATGCATCTCCACTGCTCCTTCTGAGTGCACCTCCACTGCTACTTTTGCATGCATCTCCACTGCTCCTATTGCGTGCATATCTACTGCTCCTTTGGCATGCATCTCAACAGTTCATTTTGCGTGCATCTCCACTGCTCCTTCTGAGTGCATGTCCACTGCTCCTTTTGCATACATCTCCACTGCTCCTTTTGTGTGCATCTCCACTGCTCCTTTTGCATGCATTTCCACTGCTCCTTTTGCGTACATCTCTACTGCTGCTTTTGCATGCATCTTTACTGCTCCTTTTGTGTGCATCTCTATTGCTCCTTTTGCGTACATCTCTACTGATCATTTTGCATGCATATTCACTGCTCCTTTTGCGTGCATCTCTACTGCCCCTATTGCATGCATATCTACTGCTCCTTTTGCGTGCATCTCTACTTCTCCTATTCCATGCAAATCCACTGCTCCTATTGCGTGCATCTCTACTGCTCCTATTGCGTGCATTTCTACTGCTCCTATTGCGTGCATATCTACTGCTCCGATTGCATGCATCTCCACTGCTCCTATTGCGTGCATATCTACTGCCCCTATTGCATGCATATCTACTGCTCCTTTTGTGTGCATCTCTTACTTCTCCTATTGCGTGAAAATCCACTGCTCCTATTGCATGCATCCTCTGACTCCCTATTGCGTGCATATCTACTGCTCTATTGCGTGCATCTCTACTGCTCCTATTTGTGTGCATATCTACTGCTCTTTTTGCATGCAGCTCTACTGCTCCTTTTTTCGGTGCATCTCGCTGCTCCTATTGCGTGCATATCTACTGCTCCTATTGCGTGCATATCTTAAACTGCTCCTATTGCGTGCATATCTACTGCTCCTATTGCATGCATATCTACTGCTCCTTTGGCATGCATCTCAACAAGTCATTTTGCGTGCATCTCCACTGCTCCTTCTGAGTACATCTCACTGCTCCTTCTGAGTGCATCTCCACTGCTCCTTCTGAGTGCATCTCCACTGCTCCTTCTGAGTGTATCTCCACTGCTCCTTTTGCGTGCATCTCTACTGCTCCTGTTGCGTGCATATCTACTGCTCCTTTGGCATACATCTCAACAGTTCATTTTGCATGCATCTCCACTGCTCCTTCTGAGTGCATCTCCACTGCTACTTTTGCATGCATCTCCCTGCTCCTATTGCGTGCATATTCTACTGCTCCTTTGGCATGCATCTCAACAGTTCATTTTGCGTGCATCTCCACTGCTCTTCTGAGTGCATGTCCACTGCTCCTTTTGCATACATCTCCACTGCTCCTTTTGTGTGCATCTCCACTGCTCCTTTTGCATGCATTTCCACTGCTCCTTTTGCGTACATCTCTACTGCTGCTTTTGCATGCATCTTTACTGCTCCTTTTGTGTGCATCTCTATTGCTCCTTTTGCGTACATCTCTACTGATCATTTTGCATGCATATTCACTGCTCCTTTTGCGTGCATCTCTACTGCCCTATTGCATGCATATCTACTGCTCCTTTTGCGTGCATCTCTACTTCTCCTATTCCATGCAAATCCACTGCTCCTATTGCGTGCATCTCTACTGCTCCTATTGCGTGCATTTCTACTGCTCCTATTGCGTGCATATCTACTGCTCCGATTGCATGCATCTCCACTGCTCCTATTGCGTGCATATCTACTGCCCCTATTGCATGCATATCTACTTGCTCCTTTTGTGTGCATCTCTACTTCTCCTATTGCGTGAAAATCCACTGCTCCTATTGCATGCATCTCTACTGCTCCTATTGCGTGCATATCTACTGCTCCTATTGCGTGCATCTCTACTGCTCCTATTGTGTGCATATCTACTGCTCTTTTTGCATGCAGCTCTACTGCTCCTTTTTCGTGGCATCTCGACTGCTCCTATTGCGTGCATATCTACTGCTCCTATTGCGTGCATCTTAACTGCTCCTATTGTGTGCATATCTACTGCACCTTTTGTGTGCATCTCCACTGCTCCTTTTGCATGCATTTCCAATGCTCCTTTTGCGTGCATCTCTACTGCTGCTTTTGCGTGCATCTTTACTGCTCCTTTTGTGTGCATCTCTATTGCTCCTTTTGCGTACATCTCTACTGATCCTTTTGCATGCATCTTCACTGCTCCTTTTGCGTGCATCTTTACTGCCCCTATTGCATGCATATCTACTGCTCCTTTTGCATGCATCTCTACTTCTCCTATTGCGTGCAAATCCACTGCTCATATTGTGTGCATCTCTACTGCTCCTATTGCGTGCATATCTACTGCTCCTTTTGCATGCATATCTACTGCTCCTATTGCGTGCATCTCTACTGCTCCTATTGCGTGCATATCTACTGCTCCAATTGCATGCATCTCCACTGCTCCTATTGCGTGCATATCTACTGCTCCTATTGCGTGCATCTCCACTGCTCCTATTGCATGCATATCTACTGCTCCTATTGCGTGCATCTCTACTGCTCCTATTGTGTGCATATCTACTGCTCCTTTTTGCATGCAGCTCTACTGCTCCTTTTTCGTGCATCTCGACTGCTCCTATTGCGTGCATATCTACTGCTCCTTTTGCAGGCATATATACTGCTCCTATTTCGTGCATCTCTACAGCTCCTA
The DNA here is from genome assembly GCA_035128595.1 of Eptatretus atami. Taxonomy (NCBI): domain Eukaryota; kingdom Metazoa; phylum Chordata; class Myxini; order Myxiniformes; family Myxinidae; genus Eptatretus; species Eptatretus atami. The sequence continues at coordinate 183,281,500 of CM068952.1, forward strand.
TTGTGTGCATATCTACTGCTCATTTGCATGTATTCTACTGCTCCTTTTTCGTGCATCTCTACTGCTCCTATTGCGTGCATATCTACTGCTCCTTTTGCATGCAGCTCTACTGCTCCTTTTTCGTGCATCTCTACTGCTCCTATTGCGTGCATATCTTTTGATCCTTTTGCATGCATCTTACTGCTCCTTTTTGGGCATCTCTATGCTCCTATTGCATGCCATATGTACTGCTCCTTTTGCATGCATCTCGACTGCTCCAATTGCGTCCATCTCTAATCCTCCTTTTGCATGCATCTCTACTCCTCCTTTTGCATGCATCTTTACTCCTCCTTTTGCATGCATCTCTACTGCTCCTTTTGCATGGATCTCTACTGCTCCTTTTGCATGCATCTCTACTCTCCAATTGCGTGCATCTCTACTCCTCCTTTTGCATGCATCTCTCCTGCTCCTTCGGAGTGCATCTCCAATGCTCTTTTTACATGCATATCTACTGCTGCTTTTGCATGCATCTCTACTCCTCCTTTTGCATGCATCTCTACTGCTCCTTTTGCATGCATCTCCACTGCTCCTTTTGCATGCATCTCCATTGCTCCTTTTGTATACATCTCCACAGTTCATTTTGCATGCATCTCTACTACTACTTTTGTGTGTTTTGCCCCTTGTTTTTGTCTGTTACATCCTGTTGCATTCAGCATACCAGCTCTTCTACAAGCCTTGACTATGTAGACAAAAACTAATGTAAAAATTCATTATTTTAGTGCATTCGCCAAAATGCTATCTAGTTCCGACCTTTTGGCCACCTTGTAGATCCATCAATAGTAAGTGTATAACATTAGTGAAATGATCCGAGCTGTGTGTGCTGCCCAGGGAAGACTGGTTTTAATTGGAATAAACCATTGATAATGAATAACCAGGCGTATTTAACTTATTAACTTTTCCTATCGAGAAAACTCAGCCGATGAGATTCGATGCTCAATCGGAAGTGGAGATTTTTTTGAATGGAAGAAAAAAGATTGAAGACCTATGAACATTTGTTGATTTCGCAACAATGTCGGATAAAGATGGAGGAACTGAGAAAGATATAAGAAGGACAAAAACATATCAATGAAGAAATTTAAGACAGAAGATGGAGATGGTTCGGACACGCAATGAAGAAAGATGAAGACAATGTTCTCGACATCAAGAGGGTAAAGAAGGAGAAAAAGACCAAGAGTAACTTAGACGACTGCCCAAGCAGTAGGAAAACCTTTCAATGGGATGGAAGTGAGAGAAATGGAAGAGTTGGTGATGGATACGAAGAAATGGCGAGATTTTGTTGTGGCCTTGTTTGTTGAAAGACACGATAAGGATAAGTAGGTAATTAAATGATTTCTTAATACCCTTTTCAAAGGGTATTGCATTTGGGTCAGTTTGTTAGTTTGTCTCTCTGTCGGTCTGTCTGCACATAATGTGCAAATGTCGGCCACAAACGCCAGCTGGTGGTAGCCAGTATTTCACGTTATCTTTTTTCAATGGAGTACCTCTGTGAAGTACGTACATTTACAACACGAGCACATCTATAAAGTACATACTAATAGAATGTGAGTATGTCTATAAAGGACGTACTATTAAAAAATACTACACACCACAATAAACAAGGCCTGGCAAGAGTTCACATTCTCTCGAGTTGACCAATACATTAGGTAAGCTTCAAAGTATTTACCTTCCACACCTGTCACCCCATTCTCTTTTCAATTTATTTTGATGCATTGGGGCTAGGTTCGACCACAAAATCTGCAGAAATATGCAATAATTTAAAGCTGGGCTGTCTAAGTAGAGTGTGAAGAGTGGTTGGGGGAGGCGTAGTCAGGTAGCAGCTTAGGAGAGAGAGAGAGAGAGAGAAAGAGAGAGAGAAAGAGAGAGAGAGGGAGGGGTTGGACAATGCACAGTGTAAGGTTAGTTGAAATTCATGCTCTCCCTACTGAAAAATTCTGCTTCCCACTACTTCGCTTATTGAGTTTAGCAATCATTTAGGGAGAAGTGCCGAGCTGCTTAGTACAAAGACAAACTGTTTGCTGATTGGCTACATATTGGGCCAAAAGGCACACAAGCTAGAATATAATGCATACTTTGGGAAGCCATTCGCAATTCTTGCGGAATATCCATTTCGCCCTGTAGTTACGAATCAATAACAATTTCACCAAATTCATAAATCCAACTGCTATATATTCTCCACCCTCTCCAAATCTCTAAGGAGATCATACATGAAAATCCAAAGTAATTTTATCATGACTTTCCCACCCAGGAATATCGTGATTGCAAAATATCTTTTTAAATACTCAGCTTAATTTCCGTAGTCCGTTACATTATTTACGGAGAGGAAACTCTTCATGCTCTCAATATGTAATTAGCCGCGGGTCCACAGCGTCCAAGAAGTGTATCCCAGAACGGCCTGGCCTAGAATTGAATAAACATTTCGCTATGCTTAATGACCTGTCAGGGCCCCCAGAAAGTTGCCTTCGGACTGGCAGCATGTCAACTTGAAATTGCACTCGAGACATTTGTATTCAAAACATCATGAGCCGACGAGGAAATCTTCATCGAGTCGTGTTTGGCGCACTGATGTTACACGAATGCTGGAAGACATGATGATGAGCTCATCGAAAATTCTCGCCGCATCACTGTGGAGTGCTGTGGGGGTATTCTGGAGAGAAAATAAATAAATTTAGAGGTCCCCTTGGGGTAGAACTTGTTGAAAGACACGGCCGTATGGAGCTTACGCATAAAATTGCTCGTGATGCAATGACCGAATGTTATTCCATTGCACTATCTTGGATTCTAAAAGCACAAAGTCTTCATAGCCTGGTGTTGGCAATTAACGGTTAAGATGGCTACCTTAAGATCCTAGGATCTACTCGTTGAATTAACACCAGGTGGGTTGACTCAGCCTATCATCCTTCCAAGGATGGTAACAGGGGCATTGCATCAGCAGCATAGTTGTGCCCCCAGAAAATGATGCAGTCAAGCATCGAAAGACTGCATACGAATAAATAAATAAAGACTTCATTAAATCATCATGGAAGGAAAGCAGATCTCTTGTAACTTTGTAATGTTTTTTTTTTCTACAACAACATTGTACTTATTTAATAATTGAACTTCTTGAACCGATGCCTGCACCTGTTAAGCAATAAAGTGAAAGTCATACGATATGTCAATTTTGAAAATGTATCCTGCTTATTGCTCAATAAGGCCCAATTCTACAGCAAGGAGAAGGATGATGTAATCCCTTAGGCATTAAGTCTACCATTACAACTATATTATGATTGTGATGTACCATACTATGTTACAGAGAGTTGGTGCTGCTGAAGCAGTTTCTTGGCAAGGGTAATATTACTGGGTGGTTTGCCATTGCCTTCCCAGCAGCAGTTAGGACAGAAATTGAGAATTTAACCCTGGTGCCGGTGATGGCTCGCCTGCCCTTCGCAGAGCACACCATGGGGTCTTTAATGTCCACCAACGAATGCCTGCAGATGGGATGCCCAGTTTAACGTCTGTTCGTGGGATGGCACACACATTGATGAATCCCCCTGCCTGTGAAACTGTGAAACACCAATATGACAGTTGATAGCTGGATCAAGATTTGAACCCATGCTAAACAGCTTAGAGGTAAGTATGCGTACCTCTAGGCCATCCTGCCAGCCCTACAATTGTACATTAGTTGATATTTCAGTTCTGTTGTTATTGTTGTTTTTTGTTGTGATGGTGGTTCTTCTGTAATAGTTGGCCTGATTATAGTTAAACAAATAGAGACAATGAAAATAACTTGTCAATATTACAAGAGATGATGTCTTGATGAATGTCAGTGGAGAAAAGGAGAAGGTCTTCTCCACTGGAGAATAGGCACCCAGATAACCTCTAATTTTTCAAAGGTGGGGGCATGACTGCAAGTGTGGATGTGGGACAGATGAGTGCCCAAGGATTCTCAACACGCTCACCATTTCAAAGAGGAACTTGAAAACCACAGTTCAGTCCTGGGAATTATAATTTATCCTGTAGGAACGTTCAGGAGAAGTTTCAAAAAGCTTTTGTTTAAAAAAAAAGTTTTTTTTAAAAATTTTCGTCTTAAGAGGCATATAAATTATACTGCTGGACTTACCAATGAGGTGTGTGTGTGTGTGTGCAGATACGTTGAGAACGCTCACCAATTCTGTCATGATGAAACAGCTGCAATGCCTTTGGATTCCCGTCAAAAAAGTGCAAGTGGGGGAGGTGAACTGCAGGAAAGAAGAGGGGTAGACATATTGAGACGTTTGTGCCTCACATCCAATAAAACAATTTGTTAACAAATTTTGAATTTAGGGGGGGCACAGAAAGTTCTCGCAATTTGTACGATAAACAGACAAACATGATTAATTAAACTTTGGAAGGAGCGTTAAAGAATCGACTTTTTTCACTATCAGTCTCTGTAAGAGGTTCAGTCACATGACCTTTTAGGCCTCACGATCAACCACACCTTCTCCTGGGCTGACTATATATATTGGGCAAAGCTTATCTCCAAAGTCAGTCACAGACTGGGTACCCTTCATCAATCCCAATCTTTCATTGGAAAATCAGAGCTACTCGCAGTCTACAAGGCCTACATTTGCAGCTCAATGGAGTAGAGCTCTCCTGTATGGGCTGGCACTCCAACATCACATCTGTCTTTCCAAGATTCTGTGGAATCTAAAGCTCTCAACGTTATTGGTATCTTCTGTGATTTGCTCTCCCATCACCAACATAACGATGGCCTCTGTTTTTACCACTTCTCCACTGGTTTAGCTCTACCTGGTGTCTCAGGCCTTCAACCCACCCGCACCCCTTCCCAAAGCTCCTACATGATGCATGCATTCTTCAAGTCACCCTCACTTGTTGAATCTCTTCCAAAATCCAAGCTTATGCTCTGTTGTTCCTAATTTCTGCTGTTTGTGGAGCTGCCTTCTTGAGGCTGTTTAACTCCACTCTTCCCTCAAGCTTTTCAATTTTGTGGTACAACACCATCTCATGTCACCCTCACCAATACCCATGGTCTTTTTTGTTTTTTTTTTACCCCCATTGGAGCTTTAATGCAGCGGTTCCAACGACAACATCAGCAGTGACAAAATCAAATATAGTCGTACATCTCGGAGCAACACAAAAAGATATAAAAGAACACGGAAGGAGCACATAAACAAGAACAACCACATTTATGACAACAACAATGACGTGTTATAAAATATCCTTTTCCCGCATGCTTTACTTCATCATATTACATCCTCATTGACACTCCTATGTAGACATCAGACATGCAATGCATTTATGTAATACAACATGCTGCCTTTTTATTAAAAATCCGTCAGTGAAGCGACGGGTAGGCACGATTAGTAAAAAATATAGCAACAGCATATTAAATTTCCTCTTACAGATTAAATATTATGGTTTAGAGAACAATAATTTTGTGCTGCCTTCTCAGCATGGGACGAAGAATTACAGAACACTCAGAGTAATGCTGTACAGCTTGTTCTCGTTTTTGACAAACAATATAAATTAATTATTCTCCTTTCGAACAAATTGCTTTTTGCCACCCTGTGCATCGCCCCCAGTACTATATTGTACTTGTGTATCGGGGTTTCCTTTGACCAACTATCGCCTTTTTAAAGGTAATTATATTGGGTACAAGAGTCGATGTTGCTCGTGATGGAAAGGTTTACCCGACTTGGAATTGCTGCTCCATGATACGGGCCTGTCGAGCTATCTTTTCTCTTCACCTGTCGGCTACAGCTCGTATCATTGAAATGAAAACAGCCACCACGTCGATCAACGCGATGCTCAATTCTTCAACATTTAATAATGTAGTTCGGCCCAAAAAATGAAAATAATCATTTTCGGCAATTTCTGTTTTTTTTCATTGTCACAGAAACCATTAAGTTGTCACGTGATTATCTTGAGTTCTCTTTTCAGGATGCAGATTTATATTGGGACCTTCAGTCATTGTTGAGCAATCAGCGTTCGTTCAGCAGCATACTTGAACCGATACCTGTTCCTGAAAATTCAAAACTATTTTCCTCTCGCTCAAACATCCCAAAAACGCTTTTAATTTTGACATCACATGATGTTTTATGTCAATAAATCGGTGTGTCAGTCATTTCAGTGTCAAACATCAATCATTTAATGGGATTTTTCAGCAGAAGATGTTGGACATTAACCAATCCATTTTTGGTTACTTGCTTATTATCCAATCATGCCGCCTGACATGTGGTGCTTCTTCTGAACTTTCACCACTGTTGTCGGTTTTGGGCCCACGTTGCAATTTTATTCCAGGTGACCTTCATTCATTTCATTTCCTACTCGACAATTCGTCATCAGCTCTCTCTTGGCCGTCCAACCCTTCCCTTCCCATCAGGTGCCCAGAATATTATGCTTTTCGGTCTGCAGTATCTTGATCTTGCAAGCGCAACATGTGACCTCTCAATCTCAACATCCTAATTTTGATCTCTTCTGTGATGTTTTTCCTCCCTGTTAACCTTTCAACCACTTTCTTTCTAGCCATGTCAGGCCATGTCGGCTCAATGGACAATTAAATGCAATCTGCAATTTTTAACAAGCGGCTGCATCAGCAATCCATTGATATCATCTTTTATTCAATTAACGGAATTTCTGAGCAGAAAGCAAGTGTTGCTCGCATGATGCTTCTGCCATTACAATATGTTCCCTTCCAAGGAATGTCAAATCAATTATCCCTCGAGGAAGGGATAAGACAATAAAGGTGGACATTAGGACAGTCTATCTGCAAATATACCTGCAAAACAAAAACAGCTAGAGAATATTATGCTTCAATTTAAATAAAATAATAATATTAAAGATTGCTCAAAAAAAATTCCAGAAGCTTCTAGCACTATTGAAACAGTCTTATCCATTACCCTTATGCACCACCTGATGTAACATGTCCAAGTACTGCAAAACTGGAGGCCTTTGAAAGTGCAAAGAAGGTTATTTGTGTTCTGCAGTGTTCAAGAATATTATTCAATTTAAATAAAATAAAGATTTTAAAAGTCATATCAATAAATTAATTCCAGATTTTACCACCGTTGACACAGTGGCAATTACAACACCTAATCTGACACGTCACATTAGTTACTCGTGCCTGTTGTTTGTGTCCCTTATGACGTCCTTAAAAAACAGTAAGTTTCCCGTTTCGAATGATTTTGAATTATGTTTGACTGCCAGACAGTCAGACAGAGTGAAAGATATTATCTCACTGATCCTCTCTGCGCATGTACGATCGGGACAAATTCAGACGAAGTACAGTAAAACGGCAGATTTGTTTTCCGATTTGTGGTCAAAACAAAACATTTGATTTAAATAAATTAACTGATGTTTGTAGACAGACAAACAAACAGACGTACGGACAAATGGATGGACATGAACCAATTGCTTAACCCCTCTTTTCATTTCGTGTGCATGGAGTAGAAACATAAGAATAGCTTTGAGATACATGAGACCATCACATTATGACCAAATCCATTGATACCATCTCCTTTTATTCAACCTTTGTCACTCCTTCTGTAGGAAAAAAGAATAGCATAAAATAATCAAGATATCTATCTAATTATATTGTGGTTCCACCTCTTTGTGAAGTCTATACATCGGCTCGATGCACGATTGGATGCATTCTGTATCTTTTCGACAGTGGCAGCATCTGTAAGTTGACAAGTACAACACATGGACAAAAGAGTTGACAAAACAGCCAAAAGGATATAAGTGACATGCTTACAAGACCAAAGCTCTTGGTGTGCCTTTTTTGAATTACAAAACCGACAGAAAATCCTGGGAGGCCTCTCCCCGGAGAACTGACCCTGGCAGGTCCAGCTCGACAGAGATGGATGGAGATAAACAGGAGTGGCAGACCAGCCACACTGGACCTCTTGAAACCAAACGTTCCAGCTTTTACAGCTGCCAGGAAGGACCAACATTATCCAAAATAGTGGTATCTCCATAAAAAGTGTGTAGAGATGGGATATTTCTCCACAAGCAGAGCAGGACAAGCTGAAATGATGTAGCTCTGGGCTGAGGTTGTCACTTCTTGCATTGGTTAAGGGTCAGTGAAAAGCTCTCACCAAAAGTAAGGACATTAAGTGGTTGCTCGCAAATGGAAGAGTTCAACAAGCTATACAACAGTAGCTGCTAGATTCCTAAAATACGTTGGTTAGGATTGAATTATGTGAAAGGCAGGAATCTTGAAGGCCTAGAGATAGAGAAAATATTAACATTCCTTGGAAGCATGTTCTGCAGGCTTTCTGATGAACTGTTTTCAGAGAATCTTAACTTTCAGAGACTGAAGTAAGGGTTTATCATGCGCATAGGTGCTGCTCTTCCTCCGTTTTTTTGTGAATGTACATTACGCAGGAAATACAAGGAAAATGCAAGGAACTTGGACACAGGAGGAGGCCATTATGGCTCGTCGTGCCTTTTCTCTCTCAACACCTCATTAAATCAATCTGCCAGTTTATTTACTTAATTCCACTTGAGATGGAAGATTGAGGAGGAGAACATTGGGGCACGCACAGAACAGGACATTGAGTCAAAAGAGCTTGTTTCTTTTAATATTCTTCCTTTGCTTGTCAAGAATAAAGAACACGAATATTTCTTCCAAACATTGAGATATTGTTTTTCACCAATTAGAAATTTCAAAATTGGCTGGTAGGTTGAAAAATAATTAATTTATTTTCATCGCTAATGAGATGTGGGCTGTGCTGCATATAGCTGATGTACTATTTGTTCTAAATTGCTTTGAGAAGATGATTGTGCACCTTTCCATCAAATCACTGCAGTCCACAAGGGGATGCTTCATCTGTGATGGTACCTGATCTAGCACTGCTGATCTTTTTTATTTTTTTTCTACAGTGAAGATAAGGACCTTCTGAAGGTGTCGTGATTCCCAGCATGACACCACTCTTATGGCTGAGAGGAGTTGTTGAAGCTGAAAGGTGAAAAGTGAAAAGGGAAAGGTGAGAGTTACTGCAGTGTGTTCTGTGGGTAGAGCACAATGCAGCCATTGGTCGCCTGTACGACAGGAGACGGACATTGCATTGAGATTCTGGTGAGGCAATTAAGTGAACAGTTCTGCTCTGGATGCAGTTGAGCTTCCGATGTGTTCTTCTGAAATAATGATGCTATTGTTTGGAAAAAATAGATGAAATATACATGGCTAGAACAGACCAGACATGAGTCTGGGAGGTCTACGGTCCGAACCCGACTTTGGCTGAGTCATACCAAATACTTCAAGAATGGTACTTGCTGCTTCCTTGCTTAACACTCAGCATTTAAAAAAAGGAGAGAACATCGGCATCCATTGCGCATGCTTGATGAATCGAATGGCCTCCTTCTACAATCTACATTGAACTTCCTTGAAAGGGAACTTATACTATTATAATTATATAGGTATCCCAATATTAAATTTTTAATTGAAGGGGGGGGGGTTATACAAGATGTCGGAACACACTGAACAGCATTTCAGCAAATAAATACTTTAATTAGTGACTGAGGTTGATGAATCAACATTGTTTCGTCACGCCCAGCCAAACGAAAACGCTCTCCTGAGCAAACGAGTTAAACAAAGTTCAACACCAGGCATTGCAGTCCAGTTAGCCTCTGTGCACACGACAATTTTCTCTGCCATTCTGTTTGCATCAATTTGCTTGTTTGCGCCTGGAATGCTAATGGAACCTGGTGAAGCAATAATGGTTGGAAGCCTTGAAGCACACTGTCCGCACAGTGCGCGGGATCATAATAGCAGACCGACGATGCGGTACGCAAAGTGGAAGACAGCTGGACAATTATCTACCATGTGCTGTGGCTAATACTCTGGCTAATACACCTAAAACAACAGATGCTGACTTGCACTCACAAATTACTGGCCAGAAGGTGATGGGAAATACTTTGAAGCAATTTTTAAGTTGAAACACTTTGTGGAGGCAAATCACAAAACCCTCACTGTGCAAAGACATACATGTGCTTCATTTGTTCATTGCTCAACATCCTTCTAACTACCCTTTATCCCCCCCCCCCCTCCACCCCTTTTTTTCCACCCACAAAATAAACGAGGATATGATCTCATGACTCTCTTGTTTGTTGAAGTCTCGGTTGAATACCCTATTTTGTGTACTGGGGTAATTTCTCGGGACTGATGTCATCAATCATAGTCGCCTGGATTGCCAGCTAAGCTTGATCAGAAAGATTGGACATTTGGACCCTTGTTGGACAGAAAGTACCCTGGTTGTCCAACATGCAACAACGTTATTTGAGTTCCCCCTCAAAAATTTGGTTGACAGACGTCAAAGGTGAGTCATGTGCAGTGGAGCAGAAGTCTGAAATACCCCGCACACGCGAAGCAACAAGCGAGGTTAAGCATTTGGCTCATGCCCGACCATCCATCCATCTGTACGTCTGTCTTTTATGATCGTCAGTTCATGATCGAGGAACAACTTATGTGAATTGAACGTTATATTTTGAATAAGGATCACAAGACAAGTCCTTCGTTTCACCATGCATTTGATCAGAATTCGTCCTAATCACACGTGCAGAGAGAGGATCAGTGAGATAATATTTTTACTCTGTCTGCCTGCCTGGCTCTGGCAGTCAAACAAAATTGAAAATAATTCTCGCCTGGTACGTCGATACGTCGATGCCTCGCCCTGCCTACGAGACACCAGGATGACATTTTGTAGCTGGGCCAATATTCGAGCCCAGGCTAGATGGCCCAGAGGTGGGTTGCACACCTCCAGGACATCTTGCCAGCCCCAGCCACATCACCATAGCGATAGCAGTCATCTTCTTCATTCCGATGGTGCTTGGATTATTTGTGCAAGCTGCAAGCATTACACACTCTGCCGCTCTCAGTCTCATCATAGCACTGCTGTCATCCATCTGACCGCAACTGGCGATGCCACTCAGGGCCACTGCTCTTACTGAGGTTCTCACTTTTTTCCTCAGTCCTCATTAAAAAGACAGTGTTTCAATTTATAACCTCAAAGCTCATTCTCACAACCCGAACCGACATATCTCTCAACTCAAACCCGCTTGAAGGAGTGAGAATATATCGTAACCGGGGTCCAGGTGCCGCAGGCCACGGTGAGATCCAAGGTGATGTCCTGCTTGTTGTGGGTGGGGGGGCTGAGCCCTCCCTGCCCAGAACAAATCGAATCAAATAGAACCCAAATGGAGAGCTCTGGTGGCTATAAATCTTATTATAGCAGCAAAAGAGAAGGAAGAAAAAAAATTAATTCCAATTAGACATCCTCAAACTAATATTGGTCTCTCAGCATTCCAAACTTACATTCAGATATGGACTTCAAGATATAGTTTGACTGAAATTAAATATTTCCTGTCCAGAATAAAAAAACATTTCCCCCTTTTATAACATATCTGCCCCCACTATAAGCTCCTTGAAAGTAATTTATGTAACACCTAAATGGATGGCTGCATAGTCTACACCTCGAACTGTGCACAGTCGCCTCTGAGCTGTCTAGCCTAAGTTTGAATCCCCACCTAGGTATAAACTGCCATCTCATGCCAAATGCCTGAGACTTCACTGGAAAGCACCTACAAGTCTTAGCTCTCATTTAACAGCCTGCCGTGAATGGACACCCTCATTATGTCTTTTTCCATTAATAATGAACTCTCAGGCTGCAGGTGCAGATTTAACTGCTGACTTTGCCAAATTGTGTGTCCTCTTTACTGTGTCTTAACTTTCATGGTAATTGCTGATTAGCATAGTGTATAAACAAAAATGGTTCTTGTAACATTGTTGAACATGTTCTCCTTTCCCTGGGCTGGAATGAGTTACTTATCTTGCATTCTGGTGGGATTGCAGAGAGTGAAAAGCCCTGGGGTGTGGTGGGGCTTTCCCCAGATGGACCTGGCCTCATTGCGAACTAATCACAGGGCCTAACAAGCATTTTAGCTTCCCTAATGACCTCAATCACCAGAATAAGCTGGCACTGCTTTTAACAGCTAAGGTGATCAGCATTTGCATTTGGAACAGGTGCGAACCAAAAGCTAGTTGGACAATTATAGGAAAAAAAAAACCCTCTTTGTTGTACAAATAAATCTATAAACTCATGGAAATGGACACGTATTCCAAAATTTAGTCTGACGTTCTAATCGAGTTGGGTTGGCTTATTTACATGCAAATGAGACATTCAGATTTCGATTGAATGAAAGCATGGGAGCAATCCAATGAGAATCCTGATCGGGCTGAAAAATACAGAACAAAGACCGAAGGTGATAATCGAATGAAAGACCAAACACTGCAATGGAGTCAACAGAAGGAACCCGAATAAGCAGAGAGCAAAGATGGAGTCATCAGGAGCAACCTGGACAGGATTCGGGTTTAAGCTGCTGCTCGTCTGTCGACAAGTCATTTTGCAAATTCAATTTATACAATGAGGCATCATTCAGTGAGGAAGGAATGAATGAATTAATATTTGCAATTGAAGAATCAAGTCAATTTATATCTGCAATGGATTTCGAAATTCCAAAGTAAATCACAGTACCGACACAGAGGGACCAACAAGGGAGGGGGATGATCCACCTGCATGCCAGGTCAGGTCAGGTCAGGTATGGGAGTACGCGCCGGAGCAGCACGTCGCTGCGTCCACTTTGCTCCGGTACTCCAGGGGCCTCTGTCTGGCCATCCATCTGGCAGATGCCTGGTCCATCCTCATCTCCTTGAGATGCCGATCAACCTGCTGCAACGAAGGGGCACGTGGTCGGCCCACCGGCTGCCCAGGTGCCTCCTTCACTCAGGAGGCTTCCTCGCTGAGAGAATCTGGTGAGCAGAATCAGTGCCAGGAAAACGAGCCACATGTCCATACAGCCACAGCTGACGCTCATGGACTATGCAGGTAACAAATTTCATTTGAGTCTCTCTCAGCAACCGCTGATTGGACACAAACTCCAACCAATGATAGCCAAGGATACTCTGAAGAGACCTGGTACCAAAGAAATTAAGTTTCCATCTCAGATCCTTGGCCAGAGTCCAAGTCTCATATCCACATAGCAAGACTGGAAGCACCAAGGACCTGAAGGCTCGGACTTTCGTCCTCCCGGACAGGTACTGGCAGTGCCACACTCCATGATCCAGTGAATCCATGACTCCTCACGCCCGACCCAGACGTCTGTTGACCTCTGGCTCACAGCCAGCAGAGACATGAATATCACTGCCAAAGTAAGTGAATCTCTCCGTGACAACATACTCGCCACAAACAGGTACATACAAGATATAAGCATCCAAGATGTCATTGAAAGCCTGGATCTTTGTTTTGACCCAGGAAACCCATAACCCCAGCGGATCCCACTCCTCATTCAGCACCTCGAGGGCCTCCAAAATGATATCCAGAGTCTCCGCAAAGATGACTGCATCATCTGTGAAATAAGGTCAGAGATCTTGACATTCACAAACGATGCACCGCAGTTTGAACTCTCTGACACCCTCCCCAGAATCCAGTCCATACAAGTGCTGAAAAGTGTGGGAGCAATACACATGCCTGATGAACTCCAGTAACAACTAGAAATAGGTCAGAGATGGTATCACCACATCTCACAGCACTATTAGTACCAGAGTATAGCTCAGACATCAGCATTGATCAATTTTGGTGGCACCCCACGAAGACCAAGAATCCTCCAGAGGGCATCCCAATTCACTGAATCAAACAATTTGCAGAGATCAACATAGGCTGTTGAAAGCCCCTGCAAAAACTCTCGACTGCGTTCATTGAAGACCCGAAGGGCAAGGACACAGTCAATCGTTGATCTCTTTGGTGTAAAGCCTGACTGCTCTGAGTGCTGGTGCTCAAGCAGATGGTGGCGAAACCTATCAAGAATTATCCGAGAAAAGACCTTGCCCAGCACAGAGAGCAGCATCACCCCTCAGTAGTTGGTGCAGTCCTGGCGATCACCCTTCCCTCTCCAGAGAGGGACAACAAGGCCCCTCTTCCAGTCAGTTGGGATTATGCCTGTGTTCCAGGCAAAGCACAGAACTGCATACAACGACACGAGCACAGCATTTCCATCAGCTTTGAGAAGTTCAGCATGGATGCCGCAGAACCCAAGAGCTTTACCCCACTTTAACTGGTTCACCACAGCCAGTGTTTCCACAAATGAAGGTGGATCACAGTTGATTGGAGTGTCAGCAATAGGGACAGTAACACCCTTGTCATCCAACTCAACAACTAGTGGATCAGCCTGGTATAGCCGCTCAAAGTAACTGGCCCAGCGGGCCTTCGCTTCGGACTCCTCTGTCAAGAGCCCACCACCTAACTGCAGTACACCGAGGGTCAGGCTTGGAGGAACGTAATGCACAAATTTTCCTGTAAGCAGGAAGAGAATCACTTGACCACAGGTGATGCTCTACCCCCTCACAGATTCCTCACACATAGGCCTCCTTGCCCACCCTCAGCACATGTAGTTTTACGCCTCAACTCCCCGAACAGCTCAGCTCTGCCATGAAGCCTGGCTTGGTGACTCTGGTCAATGGTATCCAGTGTCCCTGAGAGAAAAAAAATCTTCTTCCCCCTGCAGTGAGTTCCAAGACATCCACTGGCACCACCAAGAATGGTTGGCTTGAAGGCACTCCACAACTCTTCAAGAGCACCCAGAGCACCCAGACCCCCCAAAGCACCCAGACCCCCCAAATCCCCACTCAGCCTGTTCACAAACTACTCAGCTACCCTCTCATCCTTGACCTTGCCCACATTCAGCCTAGGATGGGATGGTATCATTCTCCCAGATTTAAGCTGCAACTTCAGAGTTGCTACCACAAGCCTGTGGTCAATATTGAGGAACTGAGCACTGCAGTAGACCCTGCAGTTCTGGATCATCCTCCACCGACCGTCAACGAGGACATGGTCAATCTCCTTTGCCCCACCGCCAGCGTTGGAATACCAAGTCCAGTGATGAGCCTGTGGGTGCTGAGTCCATGAACCAGCCTCCCTCAGTCCATGACTTCTTGCAAAGTCAAGGAACTTAGTGCTTTTCTGGTTCACGGCTCCAGACCCATGGGGACCAACACATGTCTCATAACCATCCCTATCAGTTCCAGTCGATGCATTTAAATCCACCAAGACGAAAAGAGTATCTCACCTGGAGCACTGATCAACTGGAGACTCGAGCATGGCATAGAATATGTCTTTCATGTTTTGATCACTCGTCTCAGTTGGAGCATATACAGAGACCATGGAAATGACACCCAAGGAGTGACGGATCCTTAGTCTCATAATACGCCCGTTGACCGGTGTTACCTCAATTATCATTGGAGTCATCTTATTGGAGACAGCTACAGCAACTCCTTGGGCATGGTAACCATCAAAGTGACCAGACCAATAGTAGGTGCAACCACCCACCATGATCTCGCTGCAATCCGGTCTCCAAACCTCAGAGAGTGCTGCAATTCCGATGTTCAAACACTTGGGCTCAGATGATAACAGAGACAGGTGATCATCCTCTCTTAAGGATGGGACATTCCAGGCACCCACCCGAAGGGACCGCTTTGGGTTAACAAAAGTAGACCGCAGTCTGGTGGATGACACCTCAGCACCATCCCGACACACTCTCCCGCAATCTGACCCGGGATTTTACCGCATGGTTTTCCTCCTATCACCAAAGAGTTGGGTGTCCGGAATGCTTTGCCACAACCCCATCATCTGGTGCGCTGCCCTGCAGAAGGCAGCAACACAGGAGTTCTCTCATGGAATGGGTTTTCAATTTTCTTGGTGTATTTTGTGGAGTGAAGAGTTTTCCGGTGGACAGAGTGCAAATCCTGCAACCAACCTCCTAAAAAAGAATATCCCAACTGCAGGAGGATGTCTGCAGACACAGATGGGCACAAGATATGGATGGCCATTGGCTCACAAGGAGCTCCTCTGCCTTGTCAAGTTTTGTTTTTAATTCTCCTGGGTCTCCATATCATACACCCTCCTCACCAAGAAACCTGGTGGTGGAGACAGTTTAGTCGCTGACAACCCAACCACGAAACAGGTTAGTACAGGTTTAAATGGTACCTGTAGCAAGTCACAGATATAATCTGGCCTATCTGACAATGCCAGGTGCATAGTAGGTAGAGGCCTTATTGCTGCGTTACCATCACTTGAGTGAGTTTGACTCCCAATGATGCTTAACAGACATTTCCACAGCCTCCGACTTATTGGAAACCTCTCCTTTATTGGTTCTTTGCCACCGAAATGTTCACAACCCACGAGTTCCTTCATGTGATTATCAAGAGTATGGGTCTCCAGAATGACAGCTTACTTGACTGAGTTTCTTTCACAGTGTCATCAGACACCGAAATGTCTACCGATATATATAAAGGTTTCTGGGTACTATAGAGGGAGAAATATAGATTTGCTCTCATTGTTTGCACATAATTTATTGAAGCGTACGTGGAAGGATGGAGAGATTTGTGGGTAGGTGATTATATCTGATACTCAGCAGCATACCCATATCAAAGCACAATTTACATGTGCAGCAACTGCAAAATAGAAAAGATCACCCTCCAGACACAGTGCAACACCATGTAAGTGGTCACATTGGAATGTATAGAATGATTCAAGAGTGCAAGCCCAGTGCAGAACACAGCTACAAGGAAGCTTGCAGTGACCTTAGAGGGAAGGCCACAGTGAGAGGGAAGCTCTTCAGCAAAACATTAGAGGGAAGGACAGAGCTATCAGCTCGTGGAAAGCTCTCTAGCAAAATATTAGAGGGAAGGACGCAACTAGAGGAAAGCTCTCCAGCAAAACAAAAGAGGGAAGACACAGCTAGAGGAAGCTCTCCAGCAAAACATTAGAGGGAAGGACACAGCTAGAGGGAGCTCTCTAACCAAACATTAGAGTGAAGGATACAATAGAGGGAAGCTCTTCCAGCAAAACATTAGAGGGAAGGACACAAATAGAGGGAAGCTCTCCAGCCAAAACATTAGAGTGAAGGACACAAGATAGAGGAAGCTCTCAGCAAACATTAGAGGAAGGACAAGCTATCAGCTTGTGAAGCTCTCTCGCAAAACATGAGAGGAAGGACACAACTTGAGGAAAGCTCTCAAGCAAAACATATGGGGAAAGGACACAGCTAGACGGAAGCTCTCAGCAAACATGAAGGGAAGGACACAGTAGAGGGCAGCTCTCCAGCAATCATAGAGGAAGGACACAGCTAGAGGGCAGCTCTCCAGCACAATCATGAGGGGAAGGAGGACAGCTTGAGGGAAGCTCTCCAGCCAAAAAACATTAGAGGGAATGACACAGCTAGAGGGGAAGCTCTCCAGCAAATCATTAGAGGGAAGGACACAGCTGGAGGGAGCTCTCCAGCAAATCATTAGAGGGAAGGACACAGCTTGAGGGAAACTCTCGAGCAAAACATGAGAGAGAGAGAAGGGCAAAACTGGAAGGAAGCTCAACAAGATTTCCATATCCTCCAACATGGCCATCACAGATACATCTCACCAGTTGTCCATGTCTCGCCGCCATTAGAGGATTTAACTTCCATCAGATGTGGAAATAAATGTGAATTGTTGCCTTCAAATTGCCAGCTCGATGACAGAAGATGCCATTTGCATTATTGGCCCCTTCATCCCTACCCCGTTTGGAATCCCGTGCAGGGGGGCACGAGCAACTTGCTATGTAGTCTTCACCAATCACACAATTTCACTGGAGGGGTGAAATGGAGGAGTGGGGAAGAAAAAAGTGGAGCAGGCACAGGCATACCACTGTGTTTGGAGGGGATTAGGTGTGGGGGTTTCACAATGAAGTTGGTTGCATGGTGAGCAACAACACCACAATCACTTTGTCGTGAGATCCACTCACTTCCCTCAAATGAAATATAATTAATTATCTCAACAGGCTCCTGTGAGGTTTGAATTCGTAATTTTTCATTTGCAAGACCAGTACTCCAACCATTGAGCTAAGAGGCTGGGTAAAACCAATTATTCTCCAATTATTGGGTAATTATTATGAGGATTGAAATACAAGGAACTTTGACAAAGGAAGAGGCCATTTGGCACACCAAACTTTTGCTGGATAAATCCAATTATTTATTTGTTGTATTTGAGATTAACCCAGTCTTTACCATTCACAGAATTTCATTCCATTCATCAAGGGTTGGTCTGGTGGGTGGTTTTGGGAATAAGTAGATTTTATGGTGAGGATGTGGGATGAAGTGGGTCATCTCGAAAAAAAAAGAAAAAAAAAACCCTCTTTGTTGTACAAATAAATCTATAAACTCATGGAAATGACACGTATTCCAAAATTTAGTCTGACGTTCTAATCGAGTTGGGTTGGCTTATTTACATGCAAATGAGACATTCAGATTTCGATTGAATGAAAGCATGGGAGCAATCCAATGAGAATCCTGATCGGGCTGAAAAATACAGAACAAAGACCGAAGGTGATAATCGAATGAAGACCAAACACTGCAATGGAGTCAACAGAGGAACCCGAATAAGCAGAGAGCAAAGATGGAGTCATTCAGGAGCAACCTGGACAGGATTCGGGTTTAGCTGCTGCTCGTCTGTCGACAAGTCATTTGCAAATTCAATTTATACAATGAGGCATCATTCAGTGAGGAAGGAATGAATGAATTAATATTTGCAATTGAAGAATCAAGTCAATTTATATCTGCAATGGATTTCGAAATTCCAAAGTAAATCACAGTACCGACACAGAGGGACCAACAAGGGAGGGGATGATCCACCTGCATGCCAGTCAGGTCAGGTTCAGGTATGGGAGTACGCGCCGGAGCAGCACGTCGCTGCTTCCACTTTGCCTCCGGTACTCCAGGGCCTCTGTCTGGCCATCCATCTGGCAGATGCCTGGTCCATCCTCATCTCCTTGAGATGCCGATCAACCTGCTGCAACGAAGGGCACGTGGTCGCGCCACCGGCTGCCCAGGTGCCTCCTTCACTCAGGAGCTCCTCGCTGAGAGAATCTGGTGAGCAGAATCAGTGCCAGGAAAACGAGCCACATGTCCATACAGCACAGCTGACGCTCAGACTATGCAGGTAACAAATTTCATTGATCCTCTCAGCAACCGCTGATTGGACACAAACTCAACCAATGATAGCCAAGGATACTCTGAAGAACCTGGTACCAAAGAAATTAAGTTTCCATCTCAGATCCCTGGCCAGAGTCCAAGTCTCATATGCACAATAGCAAGACTGGAAGCACCAAGGACCTGAAGGCTCGGACTGTTCGTCCTCCCGGACAGGTACTGCAGTGCCACACTCCATGATCAGTGAATCCATGACTCCCCACGCCCGACCCAGACGTCTTTGGACCTCTGGCTCACACCAGCAGAGACATGAATATCACTGCCAAAGTAAGTGAATCTCTCCGTGACAACATACTCGCCACAAAACAGGTACATACAAGATATAAGCATCCAAGATGTCATTGAAAGCCTGGATCTTTGTTTTGACCCAGGAAACCATAACCCCAGCGGATCCCACTCCTCATTCAGCACCTCAAGGGCCCCACAAAATGATATCCAGAGTCTCCGCAAAGATGACTGCATCATCTGTGAAATGAAGGTCAGAGATCTTGACATTCACAACGATGCACCGCAGTTTGAACTCTCTGACACCCTCCCAGAATCCAGTCCATACAAGTGCTGAAAAGTGTGGAGCCAATACACATGCCTGATGAACTCAGTAACAACTGGAAATAGTCAGAGATGGTATCACCACATCTCACACGCACTATTAGTACCAGAGGTATAGCTCAGACATCAGATTGATCAATTTTGGTGTGCACCCACGAAGACCAAGAATCCTCCAGAGGGCATCCCATTCACTGAATCAAACAATTTGCAGAGATCAACATAGGCTGTGTGAAAGCCCTGCAAAAACTCTCGACTGCGTCATTGAAGACCCGAAGGGCAAGGACAGTCAATCGTGATTCTGCTGTGTAAGCCTGACTGCTCTGAGTGCTGGTGCTCAAGCAGATGGTGGCGAAACCTATCCAGAATTATCCGAGAAAAGACCTTGCCCAGCACAGAGAGCAGCATCACCCTCAGTAGTTGGTGCAGTCCTGTGCGATCACCCTTCCCTCCCAGAGAGGGACAACAAGGCCCCTCTTCCAGTCAGTTGGGATTATGCCTGTGTTCCAGCAGCACAGAACTGCACTATCACAACGACACGAGCACAGCATTTCCATCAGCTTTGAGAAGTTCAGCATGGATGCCGCAGAACCCAAGAGCTTTACCCCACTTTAACTGGTCACCACAGCCAGTGTTTCACAAATGAAGGTGGACACAGTTGATTGGAGTGTCAGCAATAGGGACAGTAACACCCTTGCATCCAACTCAACAACTAGTGGATCAGCCTGGTATACCGCTCAAAGTAACTGGCCCAGCGGGCCTTCGCTTCGGACTCCTCTGTCAAGAGCCCACCACCTAACTGCAGTACACCGAGGTCAGGCTTGGAGGAACGTAATGCACAATTTTCCTGTAAGCAGGAAGAGAATCACTTGACACAGGTGATGCTCTACCCCTCACAGATTCCTCACACATAGGCCTCCTTGCCCACCCTCAGCACATGTAGTTTTACGCCTCAACTCCCGAACAGCTCAGCTCTGCCATGAAGCCTGGCTTGGTGACTCTGGTCAATGGTATCCAGTGTCCCTGAGGGAGAAAAAAAATCTTCTTCCCCCTGCAGTGAGTTCCAAGACATCCAGTGCACACCAGAATGGTTGGCTTGAAGCACTCCACAACTCTTTACACCACACACCCCCCAAAGCACCCAGACCCCCCAAATCCCCACTCAGCCTGTTCACAAACTACTCAGCTACCCTCTCATCCTTGACCCTTGCCCACATTCAGCCTAGATGGATGGTATCATTCTCCCAGATTTAAGCTGCAACTTCAGAGTTGCTACCACAAGCCTGTGGTCAATATTGAGGAACTGAGCACTGCAGTAGACCCTGCAGTTCTGGATCATCCGTCCACCGACCGTCAACGAGGACATGGTCAATCTCCTTTGCCCCAGCCAGCGTTGGAATACCAAGTCCAGTGATGAGCCTGGTGGGTGCTGAGTCCATGAACCAGCCTCCCTCAGTCCATGACTTCTTGCAAAGTCAAGGAACTTAGTGCTTTTCTGGTTCACGCTCCAGACCCATGGGGACCAACACATGTCTCATAACCATCCCTATCAGTTCCAGTCGATGCATTTAAATCCACCAAGACGAAAAGAGTATCTCACCTGGAGCACTGATCAACTGGAGACTCGAGCATGGCATAGAATATGTCTTTCATGTTTGATCACTCGTCTCAGTTGGAGCATATACAGAGACCATGGAAATGACACCCAAGGTGACGGATCCTTAGTCTCATAATACGCCCGTTGACCGTGTTACCTCAATTATCATTGGAGTCACTTATGGAGACAGCTACAGCAACTCCTTGGCATGGTAACCATCAAAGTGACCAGACCAATAGTAGGTGCAACCACCCACCATGATCTCGCTGCAATCGTCTCCCAAACCTCAGAGAGTGCTGCAATTCGATGTTCAAACACTTTGGCTCAGATGATAACAGAGACAGGTGATCATCCTCTCTTAAGGATGGACATTCCAGGCACCACACGAAGGGACCGCTTTGGGTAACAAGTAGACGCAGTCTGGTGGATGACACCTCAGCACCATCCCGACACACTCTCCCGCAATCTGACCCGGATTTTACCGCATGGTTTTCCTCCTATCACCAAAGTTGGGTGTGAATGCTTTGCCACAACCCCATCATCTGGTGCGCTGCCCTGCAGAAGGCAGCAACACAGAGTTCTCTCATGGAATGGTTTTCATTTTCTTGGTGTATTTTGTGGATTGAAGAAGTTTTCCGGTGGACAGAGTGCAAATCCTGCAAACCAACCTCCTAAAAAGAAATCCCAACTGAGGAGGATGTCTGCAGACACAGATGGGGCACAAGATATGGATGGCCATTGGCTCACAAGGAGCTCCTCTGCCTTTGCAAGTTTTTTTTTAATTCTCTGGGTCTCCATATCATAACACCCTCCTCACCAAGAAACCTGGTGTGGAGAACAGTTTAGTCGCTGACAACCCACCACGAACAGTTAGTACAGGTTTAAATGACCATGTAGCAAGTACAATATAAATCTGCCTATCTGACCAATGCCAGGTGCCATAGTAGGTAGAGGCCTTATTGCGTGCGTTACCATCACTTGAGTGAGTTTGACTCCAATGATGCTTTAACAGACATTTCCACAGCTCCGACTTATTGGAAACCTCTCCTTTATTGTTCTTGCCACCGAAATGTTCACAACCACGAGTTCCTTCATGTGATTATCAAGAGTATGGGGCTCCAGAATGACAGCTACTTGACTGAGTTTCTTTCACAGTGTCATCAGCACCGAAATGTCACGCGATATATATAAAGTTTCTGGGTACTATAGAGGGGAGAAATATAGATTTCCTGCATCATTGTTTGCACATAATTTTATTGAGGCGGTACGTGGAAGGATGGAGTAATTGTGGTAGGATTATTCTGTACTTCAGACAGCATACCCATATTCAAAGCACAATTTACAAGTGCCAGAACTGCAAAATAAGAAAAGATCACCATCCAGACACCAGTGCAACACCATGTTAAGTGCTCACATTGGAATGTATAGAATGATTCAAGAGTGGCAAAGCCCAGTGCAGACACAGCTACAAGGAAGCTTGCAGTGACTTAGAGGGAAGGCCACAGTGAGAGGGAAGCTCTTCAGCAAAAACACTTAGAGGGGAAGGACAGAGCATCAGCTTGGAAAAGCTCTCTAGCAAAATTAGAGGGAAGGACCACACTAGAGGAAAGCTCTCATGCAAAACAGCAAAAGAGGAAGACACAGCTAGAGGAAGCTCTCCAGCAAAACATTAGAGGGAAGGACACAGCTCGAGGGAGCTCTCAGCCAACATTAGAGTGAAGGATAACAGATAGAGGGAAGCTTCTCCAGCAACATTAGAGGGAAGGGACAAATAGAGGGAAGCTCTCCAAGCAAACATTAGAGTGAAGAACACAGATAGAGGGAAGCTCTCCAGCCAAACATTAGAGGGAAGGACACAGCTATACAGCTGGAAGAGCTCTCCAGCAAAAACATAGAGTGAGAAGACAATGAGGAAGCTCTCAGCAAACATATAGTGGAATGGACACAAGTAGAGGAAGCTTCCCAGCCAAATTGAGAGTGGAAGGACACAGTGAGAGGGACAGCTCTCAGGCAAACAGTATGAGTGGAAGGACACAAGACTAGAGGGCTACCTCCAGGCAAATCATAGAGTGGAAGGACGACACTTGAGGAGAGCTCTTCCAGCCAAAACATTAGAGTGGAAACACAATAGAGGGAAGCTCTCCAGCAAAATAGAGGGGAAGCACAGACTGGAGGGAAGCTCTCCAGCAAATTCATTAGAGGGGAAGGACACAGCTTGAGGGAAAACTCTCGAGCAAACACATGAGAGAAGAAGGGCAAAACTGGAAGGAAGCTCAAGACAGATTTGCGATATCCGTCCACATGGCCATCACAGAACATCTCACCAGTTGTCCACGTCCTACTTTATCTCTCAATTTGATACCGACTGCGGTAAAATTTTTATACTTTCCAGGTTATCGCGAACTGACTTCCTCTCCTCAGACGTGAAAACCAAAATCTGATGCCTTTGGAGTTTTCAAAGTAAAAAGCCTTGAGGATCACCTACTTCGCAAACCTGGCCAGAAAACGAACATCATGGTACGGACAGGTAAGACTTACCTTACAAATTACTCAAACTAACACAGGGAGTGGAAAGTGCTGTGATGAGAATGAAGCAGGGAGAAGGTAAAGGGCATTTTAGAAAGTCTTTGTTCGCATCACCTTGCCATCTTAATTATCCTGAGTCAGTTGTCCTAGGTTTGCTAGTCTGACATATTCTAATGATATGAAAAAATATTTTCAGGGAGTCAGTATTAGCAAACAGTATGCAAGCTGAATGTTTAAATAAATGAGCACTTTAAAAAAAGAGAATTAACAAAAATATCTGGTATTCATGTAGAATGTTCAGATTATTTTTTGGGTTAAAGAGTATTCTCAATACAAGGAAAAACCAGAACTTGGACAAAAGAGGAAGCCCATTCGGTCCATTGTTTTATGCCTGTGTTCATCCACACTCATCAATTCAAAGCTTTCAGTTCCTTGACACGAACCTAATCCACTATTTTAATTTGCAATTGGGTCACTTGCCTTTGACAACCAATACAATTTTTTTATTACTGGACCGAGGTATTCAAAAAAGCCTACTACAAGCAGTTAAATAGAGCACCTCCCGCCATTAGAGGATTTAACTTCCATCAAGATGTGGAAATAAATGTGAAGTTGTTGCCTTCAGATGCCAGCTCGATGACAGAAGATGCCATTTGCATTATTGCGCCCCTTCATCCCTACCCGTTTGGAATCCCGTGCAGGGGGCACGAGGCAAACTTGCTATGTAGTCTCACCAATCAACGCAATTTCCACTTAGGGGTGAAATGGAGAGCTGGGGAGAAAAACAGTTGGAGCCAGGCACAGGCATACCACTGTGTTTGGAGGGGATTAGTCGTGGGCGGTTTGCACCATTGAAGTTGGTTGCATAGTGAGCAACAACAACCACAATCACTTTGTCGTGAATCACTCACTCCCTCAAATGAAAGAATAATAATTATTCAACAGGCTCCTGTGAGTTTGAATTCGTAGATTTTTCATTTTGCCCAAGGAACCAGTACTCCAACCATTGAGCTAGAGGCTGGGTAAAAACCAATTATTCTCCAAATTATTGCGGGAATTATTATGAGGATTGAATACAAGAACGTTGACAAAAGGAAGAGGCCATTGGGGGCACACCAACTTTTTGACTGAAATCCAATTATTTATTTGTTGTATTTGAGATAAACCCGAGTCTTTACCATGTCACAGAATTTCATGTCCATTCATCCAAGGGTTGGTCTCGGTGGTGGTTTTTGGGATTAGTAGATTTTATGGTCGGAGGGATGTGGGGTGGAAGTGGTCTCTCGTAAGGAGTGTGGGATGAGAAATGTTGTGAGTGGTGGGAGTATTTTTGGATGAAAGTGGCTTCATCTCGTGAGTATGTGGGGGATGAAAATGTGTTGTATGGGAGTATTGGATGAAGTGCGGTCATCTCGTGAGGATGTGGGATGAAATGTGTTGTATGGTGAGTATTTTGGATGAAGGTGGGTCATTCTGAGGAGTGGTGGATAAATGTGGTTGTATGTGAGTATTTTGGATTGAAGTGAGTGTTTGGCAAGGGATTTTGGATGCTGAATGTGTTTGTATGGTTGAGTATTTTGATGAAGTGGTCATCTCGTGAGGATGTGGGATTAAAATGTGTTGTATGGTGAGTATTTTGGTGAAGTGATTGTTTGGCAAAGGATTGGGAATGAGTGAATTAAACAGTGGATTTTTGTTGAAGTGAGTTGTCG
>CM068952.1:183316479-183328431 GCA_035128595.1 Eptatretus atami
TACGAGCGCCGTCGAGGGTGAATTTCCCCGGTAGTTTGGACGACGTGGTTATTTAGGTAAATTGAAATTGGCAATCGACCCTGCCCCACGTGGTCGACCTATTGGTGAACTTCGGTCCGATAAGGGACCCGTCGGCTCCGGAGTTATCCGGGGTGACGACCTATAAATTCCGGGTGATCGGTGGAGCCGACTCTACTGCTCCATCTAGCGGTCGTGCTCGTCACCGATACCCGGCCCTGCAACAATATAACAGGTTTATGATGATGAGATAGAACAGGCATATCATGATATTAGATAAAACAGGTTTATTGTGATATTAGATATAACAGGATTATTGTGATATGAGATATAACAGGTTTATTAGGACAGCTATAACGGATTTGTTATGATGTTTGATATAACAGGTTTATGATGATATTATATTTAACAGGTTTATTAGAATATTTGATAAAACAGGTTTATTTTAATATTTGAATGAACATGTTTATTATGATATTAGATAAAACAGATTTTTTGTGATATTAGATATAACAGGATTATTGTGATATAACAGGTTTATTATAACAGATATAACAGATTTATTATGATGTTTGATATAACAGGTTTATGATGATATATTTAACAGGTTTATTAGAATATATGATAAAACAGGTTTATTGTAATATTTGAATGAACATGTTTGTTATTATATTAGATATAACAGGTTTATTGTGTTGTTAGATATCACAGGTTTATTATGACAAGAGATAGAACAGGTTTATTATGACAATAGATATAACAGGTTTATTGTGACATAAGCTAGAAGAGGTTTATTATGACATTACATATAACAGGTGTATTATGATATTAGATATATCAGGTTAATTATGATATTAGATATAACAGCTTTATTGTGATATGAGATATAACAGGTTTATGATGATGAGATAGAACAGGCATATTATGATATTAGATAAAACAGGTTTATTGTGATATTAGATATAACAGGATTATTGTGATATGAGATATAACAGGTTTATTATGACAGATATAACAGATTTGTTATGATGTTTGATATAACAGGTTTATGATGATATTATATTTAACAGGTTTATTAGAATATTTGATAAAATAGGTTTATTGTAATATTGAATGAACATGTTTATTATGATATTTGATAAAACAAGTTTATTGTGATATAACAGGATTATTATGATATTGTTGCTGGGCTGGGTATCGGCCGCGGGCACGACCGCTAGATGGAGCTGCAAGTCGGCCCGACCGATCGCCCGGAATGTTTAGGTCGTCACTCCAGATAAGTCCGGAGCCGACGGTCCTGACTGGACGGAAGTTCGCCAATGGATAGACCACGTGGTAGGGTCGATTGCCAATTTCAATTACCTAAATACCCACGTGGTCCAACTACCAGGAAATTCACCCTCAACGAACTCGTACGAAAACGAGCCGCTTAGCCCGTGCTCGCTTCGTGTGCGATTCCGAGCGGTTTAATCGCCAAGAACCGTCGGTTAGTACAGGTTAGTACAGCTTTACATGGTACATGTAGCAAGTCACTGATCTAATCTGGCCTGACATGGCAATAATTGTTGTGATATTAGATATAACATGTTTATTATGACATTAGATATAACAGGTTTATTACTTACAAAATCAAAGATTTTTGCATATTTGGTCGTTTATTTGGTCATTGAATTCAACCACGAATTAATTTTGAGGTCAAATTTATTTTATGGATTTTCCAAGTGTCGTGCTCTGCACAACGTCTTCTTGTTTTGTCTGTTGGATTCGCTATATATGCTAGATATCCCTTATTGTCGGGTTTTCCGTCTGTCTGTCTGTGTGTATGTGTGTCTCAACGCGAGGCTCCACAGCACGAACCAGCAAAACCGATTTCCGATGAAACTTGCCAACAGGTGCCATATGGTCTGGGAATGTGCGCATGTAACGTTGCCTAGAACCACCGTTGCTGTGCAGCGGCCGAAAAACCGCGTACAGTATTCAATACTTGTCCTTCAGTTTTGAATGTAGAGAAGCGAGACTTCGGAATTAACACACTCGAGATATTAGAAAATTTTAGTTGAGCGATTTTTGATTGAGTTTTATTTTTCAAATGGTAGTCTTCAAAAAAGTGTCTATTCACCGTCATTTTTTATGAGGGCTTAGGAAAGTGGCGGGAGCTAGGGAAAGTGGACGTGGTTGATGAAAAGTGGAGTGGTGTAGAAAGTGGGAGTGGCATAGGGAAGTGGGCGTGGCTTATGGAAAGTGGGCGTGGCTTATGAAAATTGTGTGGCTCAGGAGGTGTGGTCAAACAAGAGCATTGAGAGAAGTTTAGCGGGTTTCCGTCTGTGTGTGTGTGTGTGTGTGTGTGGTGTGTGGTGTGTGTGTGTGTGTGTGTGTTGTGTGGTGTGTGTGTGTGTGTGTGTGTGTGTGTGTGGTGTGGTGTGTCTGCAACGCGAGGCTCCACAGCACAAACCAGCAAACCCGATATTTTCAAATGGTAGTCCTTCAAAAATAGGGTGTCTATTTACCGTCATTTTTTATGAGGAGTGCCAGTTGGCAAAACCATAGCGCTGGAAAAATCTTGCCAGGCAGAGGAACAATTGTATAGTGAACCAATACGTCTTGGCAATGAATCTTATCGGTGGATCAGTCAG
This sequence comes from Eptatretus atami, assembly GCA_035128595.1. Lineage (NCBI taxonomy): Eukaryota > Metazoa > Chordata > Myxini > Myxiniformes > Myxinidae > Eptatretus > Eptatretus atami. Next base: position 183,319,131 of record CM068952.1, read on the forward strand.
AATGAAAAGCATCGTATCCAGCGGCTTCATCCTATGCGAGCCCTCGTCGCCTACCGGCTTGTTTGTCTGTTTGTCTGTCTGTTTTTGCCTGCAGGTCACAATTTTTAGCCGATATTCACAAAACTTTACTACATGGTCGAGTTTGCATACGTAAGAAGCCTATTCTTTTTGAGGTCAAAAGGTCAAATGGTCAACATAGGCCAAAGGTCAACAACTTAGCTGAATTTCTAAAATCCTCAAATTTCATCCGATTGACTTGAAATTTGAAGAGAATTTATAATTCAGGTTACTGAATTCAACTAGCTAATTACTTTTGAGGTCAACATGGACGAAAAGGTCAACAGAGGCCAAAGGTCAACAACTTAGGTGAATTTTTTTCTAAATTCCTCAATTTTCATCCGATTGACTTGAAATTTGAAGAGGATTTATATTTCATGTCAATGAATTCAACCACCAATTATTTTGAGGTCAAATTTGTTTTACAGATTTTGCAAGTATCGTGCTCTGCACTACGTCATCTTCTTGTTGTTATATTTGACATAACAGGTAGATTATGATTTTCGATGTATCAGGTATATTATGATATGAGATAGAACAACAGATTTATTGTGATATTAGATATAACAGGTTTATTGTGAAATTAGATAGAATAGGTTTATTATAATATTTGATATCATAGGTTTATTATGATATTCCATATAACAGGTTCATTGTGATTTTTGTTATAACAGGTTTGTTGTGATTTTAGATATAACAGGTTTATTACTTGCGAAAATCGAAGATTTTTCAAGTGAATTGGTTAGTCGATTTTTATTATTCTGTCTGTATGTTTGTCTGTCTGTTTGTCACCTACAGGTCACAATTTTAAACCGATCTTCACGAAACTTCACCACATGGAAGAGTTTGTCATAAGAAAACAGAAGTCTATCGTTTTGAAGCACAAAGGTCAAAACATCAAAATATATCAAAGGTCACAACTTCGGTGGATTTCTAAAATCCTCAAATTTCATCCCATTGACTTGAAATTTGAAGAGGATTATAGTTACAGTTACTGAATTCAACCAGCCAATTTATTTTTGAGGTTAACATTGACCAAAAGGTCAACATAGTCCAAGGTCAACAACTAAGCTAGTATTATATAAAATCCTCAATTTTCATCTCATTGACTGAAATTGCAGAGGGTTTGCATTTCAGGTCACTGAATTCAACCACCTACTATTTCTACGGGTCAACATTGGCCAAAGGGACAACAAAGGCCGAATTTCTAAAATTGTCAATTTTCATCTGAATGACTTGAAATTTGAAGCGGAGTTGCATCTTTGGTCATTGAATTCAACCACCAATTATTTTTGAGGTCAAATTTGTTTTATGGATTTTGCAAGTATCGTGCTCTGCAAGACGTCTCCTTATGATATTTCTTAAAACAGGTTTATTGTGATATTAGATGTAACAGGTTTATTATAATATTAGATATCATAGGTTTATTATGATATTTTGATATAACAGGTTGATTGTGATATTTGATATAACAGGTTTATAATAATATTAGATACAACAGGTTGATTGGGATATTTGATATAACAGGTTTATTGTGTATTAGATATAACAGGTTTATTGTGATATTACCTATAACAGGCTTATTGTGACATTGGATATAACAGGTTTATTGTGACAGTTATCTCTAGAAGCCATTACAATGATGATGCAACCACCTGCTGGTTCCATCCATCGATACCATACTCTGAACAGAGCGTTGGTGCTGCCTAAGCAGTCTCCTGGGCTATTGGGCACAATTGAAATAAATTAGTGTGGTTTGTGTTCATCCTCCACCTGTGCCTGATTTCCGTGTGTGTGTGTGTGTGTGTGTGTGTGTGTGTGTGTGACCACTCCAACGCAGGATACTTGAGTGGCTCAATCATCCCAGCTAGCTGGTACTCATTTTGCCAACCTCAGAAGGATGACAGGCTGAATCAACCCCACCTGGTTTTAATTCACCAGGCAAGCAGGATTTTAACTAAGGACCCAAGGATCCCAAGCCCACCATCCTAACCATTAAGCCAACACCAGGCATACCTGCTGGTTCCAGGATGATGTAAATTTAAAAAATAATAATAATAAAAGGAACATTATTAATGCTCGGGTAAAAACCATATTCCGTTGTCATCTCTGTCATGTATATATTGGTTCCACTCGCTCCTTTTTCCTTATATTCGTCACTTATTCATCATTAATGTCATCCTAGTACCATTCCCCGTATGGCTTTTAAAGTGAGCTGCTTGGGGGATTACGATGACAAGACAAGGCAAAACTCACTTCTCCTGTCTATGGAACCACTTTCAAGATGCTGTTTTGTCTCATTTTTCCACCCATGGCTGCAGGCAGGCAGTGTACCACCACCTCATGTCATCCCCCATCGTGACCAATGATGTTTACTACCCCCATGAACCATTCAAACCCCCATTCCTCTTACTTGCTCCTTTCAGTGTTTTCTCTCTCTCTCTCTCTCTCTCTCCTCTCTCTCTCTCTCTCTCTCTCTCTCTCTCTTCTCTCTCTCTCTCTCTCTCTCACTCTCTCACCCTCTCACCCTCTCACCCTCTCACCCTCTCACCTCTCACCCTCTCACCCTCTCACCCTCTCACCACCCTCTCACCCTCTCACTCTCTCTCTTCATTCATTCCCTGCTGGTTGTGTCCAACTGTTGCTCTCTATCCTCACTGTCCATTCAAACTTGCTCTTCCATGAGTCTCGCTGTTGTCGAAAAAATAAAGCTCAGGAAAGGAGAGAGACTTTTTTTCTGGATTAATCCTGGAGTTCACTAGGTTCTCCTCCTCTTTCCTCAGCTCTTCAGAACAATCTTTAACAAGATTGACAATGGTCAGCATTACAGAATGGTCGCTAGTAAAGATGGGGCATGTTATTAGGACCTCCTTTTTTGTGACAATGAACTCATTGAGGTCATCATCTGAATATGGGAGACAGAATTTCATACCTGCTTTACCTGGATAGTCATTCAAACAATACAAAGTTCTTCTTTTTCATTGGTATGCAGTGCAAGGCTGCGTGGTCGCATCATTGCCTGATGACGTGGCTGTGTCACTGATGCTGTGCCACTGATGCTGAGCCCTCTGTAGGTTTGGGCAGGAATTTGTAATTTGTTCAGGGTGCCAGTGATGGTGCGCCTACTCTTCGAGAAGGACACCGGAGGACCTTTAACAGCCACCAACTAATGGCGTCAGGCGTGACACCCAGATTTTAACGCCCATCCAAGGGACGGCACACACATTGATGAATCACCCTGCCTGTGAAACACCAGGATGAGAGTTCAGAGCTATTTCGGGATTCAAACCCAGTCTAGATAGCTCAGAGACGACTGTGCATACCTGTAGGCCATCCTGCCAGCCCAGTGTACAGGTGTAACCAATTGAAAGCATTTTTTTCTTTTTTTGTCTTGCTCATGATGTTATGAAGGTAGAAACACATGTCCAAGGCTTGAGCATAAAAACGCACCTTTAACAGTTCCACATTAGAGGTTGCTCTTAGTTATTTGGACAGATCTCTGAGTTTCGTAAAAACATGGATTGCGCTGTTCCCTCGAGTATAAATCAACCTGTCACCGACGATGAATTTTAGTCTTCACCTACCTTAGGCACTATATTTCCCACAAAGCCATGGCTCCAAAGAGCAGTGAAGATCCAGGTTCAAATCATAGTGACAACCATGGCTTAGTTCTCTCGGCTGTACGTATATACCTCGAGGCATACACAGAATATAAAACACATTGTCTATATTCTTACGATACGATTCTTGTGAGCTCCAAAGATTTCACGCAAGCTACGTTATTTACGGTACGATTAGGTGGTTATTCTGGCTGTTGAAACCGAGTGGGAATGTACACTAAGACCCTCTTGGTGCATTTTCTCAGACAATTCAAAGACCTGCAGTATGTCTTTCAATGAATACGAAGATCTGCCATTGTGCAACTAACTTTGTCTTGGCATTGATTTTCTCCAGGATATCTGTATGTATGAATGCCCTCTGTACAATCGATTGATATTCATATATTTGGCTCTGTATATGAATTCATTTAATCCTGGTAACCCACTGGTTGATTTGCACTCACATTTTGTGCCCAAATGCAAAGTACAACTTTGATTCCAAATATAAGTCCTTCCCTCCTATCCTCAAACCTTGTGTTTGCTTGAAGGTTAAGGTGGCTGGATTAAGATCTTAGGGTCTTGAGTTTGAGCCCCTGTTGTGTTGTTAATATAACCACTAGGTGGGTTGATTGAGACTGTCATCCTTCTGAGGTCAGCAAAATGAGTGCAAGCTTCCTGGGGGAGAATGAGCCATTTGAGTATCCTGTGTTGGAGTGGTGATCTGTCTAGGATTGTTGCCCTGACACAGGGAAGAACTACCTTGACATCCCAATGTGTCTCAAAAGGTGAAAGATATGCTTCTTCTTCTTCTTCTTCTTCTTCTTCTTCTTCTTCTTCTTCAGAAATCTCTCTCTTTTGGGAAAATAGGACATTTTGGTAAACCAGCTGCAACGGCGATGTCCACAGAGGCAAAATATGTTATTTATTTCAATTTTGTGAGCAAATGAGACGCATCGTCGCACGAACGGAAAGCTGAGGTTACTCGTCACCGAAACGTCAAATGTTTATTCAGTTGTCGTTAAAATCATTCAAAATGATGACCCCTGGAGAAGCACAAGCACTGTAGAAAAGGTGAATGGAGAAAAAAATAAAATATAAAAAGTTGTTTACAAGTGGATGTCAAAAAATGTTTTCCCCTTCTCGCAACATTTGGGAACCTGAAAGGCCACCTTCTGTTTCATTGGCATTTGGTAACCTACCTTTGCGGGGAAGCAGGTGTGCCTTCACCTGGAAACGACACAGAGAAGGTTGTGTCTTCGCGCAAGTTCATTCGTTCATGTTTGGGGGAAGACTTTTTGACTATCCCTCGTACGTTTAATGCAACACATACCCAAAGGGAAAGATCTTGGCAAGGAAGGAAGTTGGAAAGTTTTAGATTGAGGGAAGAGGGACAAATAATAGGGTTTTCTTTATCACACAAGCGGCATGGTGGGAATGGGCAATGAGAGAAAACAATCTGCTCCTGAGTTGGACAGCCTGAAGGACATAACAAATACTTCTGGAGATTAATATCTTAGGCTATCCTGTCTTGCAGAAAAACAATGGTTTGTGCACAGGAGAGAAAGTGGGGGAAGATGTCCTAGCTCCAGTGAAGATTTCTCTCTCTCTCTCTCTCTCTCTCTCTCTCTCTCTCTCCTCTCTCTTCTCTCTCTCTCTCTCAACCCTCCTCATGCCATGTCATGCCATTGGTCTGGTCCAAAGCAGATGTTTTTTTGGAAATGGCTATGCTAGGTTGTTTGCCTTTGCCTTCCCAACGGGAGTCAGAGCCGGAATTTGCAATTTATTAATTGGCCGTCAGCGATAGCAACGGAGCACGCGGTCCACCATAAACCCCTTCTGGTGAAACTCCCAAAATCCAGGATCACTGCTCACCTCCACTCATCCGTTCCTCTTCTTTACAGCTTGTGGAACCAACTTCCACATCCTCTTCAAACTCATTCTTACCTTCAGGTCTTCAAGACAGCCGTTCACCACCATCTCAAATCACCCCCCCCATCCACAACCATGATCTTTTCTGCACCAGTTAGCCAACCTCCTTCCAAGCAAGTTTCCTGTTTTTCCTTCCCGAGAGTTTGCTTCTCCATCCATCCCTTGCGCGTCCTTCCTTGCACCTCATTCTTCACCACATCCATTATTATTTGTTCAAGTCCCTCTCTATTTGTCCCAAAACCCTGCTGCTATGTGTTTCCCCTGCTCTCCTTCTGCTGTTCCTTTTGTTCTGATCTCTTCTATGTTCTAGCTCCTCCATGAGCCTCGACTCTGTATAAAAAAACCTCACCTATTTTTCATGACAGACAATGCAGGACATATATAATGTATTCAGCCACTTCCACGTCCATCCAAGCGACTGTGCACTTGGTCATACAGCACCCTTACCCGTGAGCCACCCACCTGACGGTTCATATTCCGACCGGGAATCGAACCCAAACTTGAGAGCTCAAATGTAATTGTGTGCAACGTCCAATATGAGGTCGAGGAAGATTTGCACCTGGAGCCATGACTGTGCAGGCAAGGCAGAACCAAAATTACCTTGACTATTATTTATTTATTTTCTCTCTCGTTCAACCGTTCCCCATGCACTCGGTGATTAGAGGGAAGAGACATTGCCCAGTATGATTATTTTTCTATTCCGACATGATTTGGTGAAAAGGTTTTCATGAACAACAGGACAGGCGAGGAGGAAAGGAAAAAAAAAATCATTTTCACGAATTCCATTCCATTGATTTTTTTTCCCATTTCCCCCGGCCCCAGTTTTACAACCGTAACAACCTTCCCTCCTTCTCCCGCACACATTCATTATGTAACCTCCCCGCAGTGGTATTAACTTCATGAAATATGAGACTCTGTGATAAAAGATTTAGTGTGCGGATGTGGGTTCGCTTTCGCAATGCACCAGCAACACCACCGTCCATCCGTGGAGTTTCACCGTTCCGTGATTGGTTTTACCTGTTGTTCACCAGGTAGACCTTCATATCTGAAGAAGGTCGTTAATTCCCATGAACTGTGAATTCACATGAGCCAACCAATCTGCTCAAGTTGTTTAAAACTGCAGAAGTTGCTGCTTAGGTGGTAACCACACTCGAAATGTAAGTGTAACCTCCAGGTGTCATATATGGAACATCCAAGAAAAGGAAACCACTTGATTGCGACCTGTAGTCCAGGGTACGACAGATAACTCGCCGACTATTCGTGAATGATTATACAATTGGGTCGTTAAAGTCCACCAACTCTTGCTTGCAGACTCGTCAGCCAGGTTAACATACATCCGATGGACGTCACACGCCGATGTAATTCCCCAACTGCAAAACACCAGGATGGCAGTTTATAGCTGGGAAGACATTTCATGTCTTTACATGTTTTGGTTTACATGTTTCAAGAGGAATCATTTTGGTTTCGATGTTTCATGAGGCATCCCCCCGGGGGTTTTTGGTGTCATGTTTCACGAGACAGTGTCTTGGTTTACATGTTTCAGGAGACATCGTTTTTGGTTTACATATTTCACGAGAATATCATTTTGGTTTATATGTTTCACGAGACATCGTTTTGGTTTACATATTTCACAGAGACATCGTTTTGGTTTAATATTTCAGAGACATCATTTTGGTTTATATGTTTCACGAGACATGTTTTGGTTTCATTTTTCCACGAGACATAATTTTGGTTTATATGTTTCACGAGACATCGTTTTGGTTTCATATTTCACGAGACATCATTTTGGTTTATATGTTTCACGAGACATCGTTTTGGTTTACTTTTTCACGAGACTCGTTTTGATTTCGATGCTTCAGGAGACATCGTTTTGGTTTTCGATGTTTCATGAGATATCGTTTTGGTTTCCATGTTTTTCATCGAGACATCCTTTTGGGTTTCCATGTTTCACGAGACATCTTTTTGGTTTCGATGTTTCATGAAGCATCGTTTTGGTTTTCATGTTTGAGGAGACATCGTTTTGGTTTCGATGTTTCAGGAGACATCGTTTTGGTTTCAATGTTTCAGGAGATATCGTTGTTTGTTTACGTGTTTCATGAATATCGTTTGGTTGTATTTTTACGAGACCGTTGATTTCAGTCGAGACACGTTTTGGTTTTTACGTGTTTCATGAGACATAGTTTTGGTATCTTTCAGACATCGTTTTGGTTCATGTTACGAGCATCTTTTGTTTCGATGTTTCGAGCTTGTTTTCAGGAGACATCGTTTTGGTTTCGATGTTTCAGGAGACATCGTTTTTTTGGTTTCGATGTTTTAGGAGATATCGTTTTGGTTTACAGTGTTTCATGAGAATCGTTTTGGTTTACGTGTTTCATAGATATCGTTTTGGTTTACGTTGTTTCATCGAGACTATCTTTTGGTTTGTTTATGTTTCATGACGCATATCGTGTTTAGGGTTTTATTTGTTATGTTTATTCACTGAGATTTTATCGGATGTTTGGTTTTTCATGTTTCAAGAGGCATCGTTTTGGTTTCGATGTTTCACGAGACATCGTTTTTTGGTTTTACATGTTTCAAGAGACATCGTTTTGGGTTTCTACATGTTTCACGAGACATCGTTTTGGTTTAACATGTTTCACTGAGACATCGTTTTGGTTTACATGTTTCAAGAGACATCGTTTTGGTTACATGTTTAAGAGACATCGTTTTGGTTTATTCGATGTTTCACGAGACATCGTTTTGGTTTACTGTTTCACGAGACATCGTTTTGTTTCCATGTTTCAGAGACATCGTTTGGTTTCGATGTTTCATGAGATATCGTTTTGGTTTCCATGTTTCATGAGACATCGTTTTGGTTTCCATGTTTCACGAGACATCTTTTGGTTTCGATGTTTCATGAAGCATCGTTTTGGTTTCATATTTGAGGAGACATCGTTTTGGTTTCGATGTTTCAGGAGACATCGTTTTGTTTCGATGTTTCAGGAGATATCGTTTTGGTTTACGTGTTTCATGAGATATCGTTTTGGTTTACGTGTTTCATGAGATAGTTTTTGGTTTACGTGTTTCATGAGACATAGTTTTGGTTTCGATGTTTCATGAGATCGTTTTGGTTTTCATGTCATGAGACATCGTTTTGGTTTCGATTTTCAGGAAATATCGTTTGGTTTTACGTGTTTCATGAGATATCGTTTTGGTTTAGTGTTTCATGAGATAGTTTTGGTTTACGTGTTTCATGAGACATGTTTTGGTTTGATGTTTCATGAGATTCATCGTTTTGGTTTTCATGTTTCAGGAGACATCGTTTTGGTTTCGATATTTCACGAGACATCGTTTTGGTTTCGATGTTTCACGAGACATCGTTTTTGGTTTCAGTGTTCAAGAGCATGTTTTGGTTTCGATGTTTCACGAGACATCAGTTTTGGTTTACATTTTCAAGAAGGCAATCGTTTTTGGGTTTCATGTTTCACGAGACTCTTTTTTTGTTTTCATGTTTCAAGAGGCATTCGTTTTGGTTTCGATGTTTCACGAGACCTCGTCTTGGTATTACATGTTTCATGAGGCATCGTTTTGGTTTCGATGTTTCACGAGACATCACGTTTTGGTTTCATGTTTCAAGAGGACATCGTTTTTGGTTTCGATGTTTCACGAGACCTCGTTTTGGTTTACATGTTTCATGAGGCATTCGTTTTGGGTTTTCATGTTTCAAGAGACATCGA
>CM068952.1:183328483-183350950 GCA_035128595.1 Eptatretus atami
TCGTTTTGGTTTCGATGTTTCACGAGACATCGTTTTGGTTTTCATGTTTCAAGAGGCATCGTTTTGGTTTTCATGTTTCAAGAGACATCGTTTTGGTTTCGATGTTTCATGAGACATCGTTTTGGTTTCCATGTTTCATGAGACATCGTTTTGGTTTCGATATTTCATGAGACATCGTTTTGGTTTCCATGTTTCATGAGACATCGTTTTGCTTTATGTGTTTCATGAGACATCGTCTTGGATCCGAGAATTTTTTTTAATTTCCACGTAGTTCTTCACCATTGAGAGATGCATTAAAAAACGATATATCGATGATATTTCAAAACGTTGTGGACGAGTTATGACAAAACTTGGTGGATGAATTGGTTCAGTGACAACAACAATCCAATGCCATTTTAGTTCAGGTCCGGATCCAGATCAGACATGTCAGTGGGATACAAAATGTAAACTGTTCAGCTTGGTGGAGGTACGCGCTCTACCGAGTGCCATTTTAGTTAGCCTCTCCCCCACCCAGCGAGAGATGGGGTTTGGCATTCACTTCTGTGTGTGTCTGTGTCTGTCCCGGCCGTAACCTTTTTACCATTTGAGCTTTTCTCATCAAATTTTCAACAAAGCTTTACTCTGAGAATATGGAGAAGACAAATTAATAATTTGGTCAAAAGGTTGAAAGGTGAAAGGTCAGCATCTCATAAAATTGTCAATTTTCATCCAATTGACCTAAAATTTTAAGAATTTAAGAGGTCAAAAGGTCAAGGTCACCTAAAATCTTCATATTTTTTCTTTTTTGCTGTTTTGTCCTGTTTAGCATAAGGGAGAGAAAGAAGTCTGAATACAAAGCGTACACAGATCGGTTTTGCATTTTCAGATGCTTTCTAGTTAATATTGTGGTTGTTGTTATTCTTGACTGTTTGGTCGAGTCGTTGAACAATAGCTTCCAGTGTGGGTTTGATTCTCACTCTCAATAACCCACAATTGACCAGTTAGATGGATAGAGGATGCCGCACGCTCCTCAACTAGGGTGGCCATCAAGGGACCTCGAGAATAGAGGACAGTTGCATTTAGCGCACAGTGCTTTGGGGATTTTTTCACTAAATTTCGTGCTAATTCATTATAACCAGTTATAAAGACGACAAACAAGTTAAATGTGTTCCACAATTCTCGGATCGACTCGTGTTTATATCTCCACCCTTTCCTGGCATCAGGCAGAAGTGAATGTACATATCTTTGCATTCTTCTGAAAAATTAATGCAGATCTGGAGCTCTGCTTTCACATTGTCCACTTCCAGCGGGTTCCTCAAGGTTTTCCAAGTGGTGGTCATCATTGGAAAAAAAAAACCCGTTCTGTGTGAGCATTGCTGCATGGTAATGAGAATATGTAGGAGCTGATTGTCTTCATGTTCTTGAAGTGTATCTGGGCATTGCTGAAAAGTTTGAGATACCTCTCCACACTCAGCTGGCATTGTTCTTTCGACCATTCTGAGTTGAATGACGTCTTTCGCTTTGGCATTTTCGGCAAGACAAATGTTCAACAGCGGCATGCAACAGCCGTAATGTAAAGACTTCATTAGGAAACATGACAAATGGGATCTTTGTTGGCATTCATAGGACCAATACAAATGTGGGATTAATTAAATGACAGATATACAAATAACCAATGAAGACCAACAATCAAAAGTTAAATTGTGGGTCGATGGGGTGGCTCAAGAGGAAAATAGAGGATATAAAGGTGTTCGGTTTCATATCCATGGAGGACAGAGTAGCAGAAAACCAGACAGAGGATAGAGTACCTCTAGAAAACTAGACGGATGGCCGCCCTGCCATCACCAGGTGTTCAGGAAGGCCTTCATCCTACAGTGGATTGAAAGAGTTTGGTTAACAATGGTTATTGTTATATTTGGTCTTTTTTGAATAATATTTGCAAGAAGGTACACTTACCATCATAGACCCTTTTCTCCTTGAAGTTTGGCTCCCCATCAGTAGGCGATCCACACGGAGCCAAGGCAGGAGTCCTGCGTTGCCAGCGAGGCCGCATTTTACGAGAACTCGCCTTCCCAAAGTACACAACGTGGGGGCAGCCGTCTCTAATTCCCCATAGGAATCTTTTTCCCCCTTCTTCACATCCGAGCGAGCATCTGAGTTTCCCAGCGATGGCAGCAACCCGTTGGCCATTGCAAACCATGTTGGCGAGATTTCTGAAATGGGAAATTCCTCCCTTCCTTCCAAAAACGTGTTTAATTCCTTTTCCCACTTGATTCCAATAAAAAGTGAGTTTGAACCACAATTTTTCCTCTCGTTAATGACTAATCCGTACATTTTGTATTTGTTTCAATCCCACAAAGGTCAGAGTTTGTTGGTGTGCTAATTCACGTAATGTTCCTTCTTTCTTTCAATTTATCCAGGCCTTGTTCTACTCACCTATTGAGTGCCGGACGATAATGTTCAGGGAACGGTGGAGAATTTCCATAGTCTGCAGGAAAGACTTCAGAAAGAATGGTTTGAGTTTTTTGGGGAAATGTTTAAAGTTTCGATAAGAAGGCTGCTGATAACACAATTGGGTGCGATGGGAGTTCAAAAAGTTCTCAAAGGACGAGGTGTCCATGATAGTCCAAGATAGGTCACCTTTTGTATTTTTCTTTACAAGAATATACATATATGAGGCTAAAGGAGTGTGGGAGGGGTCAATTATATATATATATATATATATATATATATATATATATACATACATACATACATACATAGGACGAACTGATTAGATTTTGGTGAATATCCGAATCCGGATTCGAGAATTTAACAAAAAATTTCAAGTGATTTTTCATTTTTCAGAGATGGGGCCAAAAACTGCATAAAACACGATATTTCAAAAAGGTGTGGATGGATTATGACAAAACTTGGTAGATGAGTTGGGTAGGTGTCAAGAACAAGCCGATTAGATTTTAGTTCAGGTCCAGATGCAGATCTGGCCTATTGGTGGATTCAAAATGTAAACTGTTCAGCTTGGCAGAGGTATGTGCTCTACCGAGTGCGGTTATAGTTCAGAGTTCAAATCATAATCTTGAGAGTGTTAAGCACTAAATTCAGTCTGGGTGAAATCCTTTTGAAGAGGATCCACGAGGTCCTCTTTGTGTATTGACATCGACTGCGGACGCTTCTCTCATGACACAGGCATACACAGCCCCCATTGTTACGACCTTCACAACTCTGTTTACAGTCTCTGTTGTGAACAGTTTTATCCCCAAGCATCAATCTTCAACACTTTTGGGAAAAACGATAACATAAATTAATTATTATTATCTTTATAATACGACCTTATAGCGACTTAACAGGTCAGTCACGTGGTGAGAATTGGTTAGTTCTGTAATTTTGTGTCAAGGTCTCGAGACGACCCATTTGGTTCCAGATCATAATAGTATCTGTGTGTCAGGGTCGCAAGAATCATATTAATATCATTCGGTGCCCTTGCAATCATGCTGGATATATTTATTTCCATGGCTGTACCTTCCTTGCATGTTGAGCAAATAATGGGAAACAAAGCAGTCATTTGAGGGTGAAGCTTAATTTGATTCACAGCAAAGTCCCTCAAACCATGCCATTCATCTCACACAACTTGCCATCCAAACAGATGCTCTCTCAAATGTCATGAACGTGTTTTACATAACACGGCAAATGGAACTTCTGTGCCCATCTAAGAAACTATAACATGTAAAGGTCTCCTGTATATCCCTCATCTACCAACAGGAGGTCTTTGTGTGGACCCCAGGTATACATTTTGATGTGCATCCATTGGGAAAATACTCTGATTTTGATGTGCATCCATCCATCAGGACCATACTCTGTGCAGAGTGTTGGTGCAGCCTAAACAGTCGCCTGGGCACAATCCTGGACAGGTCACCATTCCAACGCAGGATAGCAGCAAGCTGGTACTCGTTTTGCCAACCTCAGAAGGATGACAGGCTGAGTCAACCCCACCTGGTTTTAATTCAACAGCCAAGCAGGATTTGAACTCAGGACCCAATAATCCAAAGCCCACCACTCTAACCATTAAGCCAACACCAGGCATACACATTTTGATGTGTTTGACTTGAAATTTGAACAGGATTTTCATACTGCTTCACTGAATTGGGAAATCAACTATTTTTGAGATCAAAAGGTCAAAGGTCAACTCAAGGTCAAACTTCTGAAATCATCAATTTTTATCTGAAAAAATCCTCAATTTTCATCTGATTGACTTCAGGATTAAACAGTAATTGCATAGTGCATTACTGAATGGGGAAACCAACTATTTTTGAGATCAAAAGGTCTCAAAACATATGTCGGTAGTGTGCACCTTGGTATCTCAAAACATGTGGAGTGTGATGAGAACTCCCACAATCCCCAATGGACACAGTCCCACTCCACACTGGACACAGTCCACTGGAAACAGTATCCAATGGGGATTGGTGGAGTGCTTGTCACACTCCACATGTGTGTATGTGTATATATATATATATATATATATATATATATATATATATACACACATGTATATATCATGGAGTATGGTTGTCTTCTTCTTCTTCTCTCAAAACAGTGCAAAACTGTAGCCCAACCTACCACAATAACTGCTGAAGCAATGATGGTGATTCCAATGTGAGGAAGTTACTTGGGCTACTGCACACAACTCAAAATTAAAAAATATATCAAAAATTCCTCGTTTGATTTGGAAAAGAAATCAAATGCAAAGGTGGACTCAACCAAACCAGGAGAGGATTGTGGGAGGGGACAGTACCATTCCAAAAACGATACATATCCAAAGAATTCCCCAAATCAACTGAAACAAGTATTAAAACAATTTAATGACATAGATGGATTTAAACCATACCAAAGAAAACAAAATATATAAACCATTAAGTTGTTATTTCTAATTTTTTTGCAGAACAAGAATATCTATCTATCTATAATTCCAGCAATCTGTGTGTGTGTGTGTGTGTGTGTGTCTGTGACCGCTGTTTTCCGACAACCACTGGGCCGATCTAATTGAAAACTTGCCAGCTATATTGCTGGGGCCCTGAGTATGTGCCTTTTCAAGGTTTGATATTAATCGGACAAGTGGTTCCCAAGTTATGGCCATTTATTTACCAACCAATGACAGGACACGTTGCTGCGGCCATTTATTTACCAACCAATGAAAGGACACGTTGCTGCGGCCATTTATTTACAACCAATGACAGGACACGTTGCTGCGGCCATTTATTTACCAACCAATAAAGGACACGTTGCTGCGTAGGCCGGTGCGCGGCCGGCCGACAATGACGTCACGTGCCGTGCGGTTACGATGGGGATCGATCGGTGCCTTAGTACCTGGCGTAGGAGTGGCAATGGTCAATGGCCGCGAATGTCATGGCAAGCAAAGACAGGGAGGTAAACTTGATTTTAATTTTGATTTTAATTAACTCTGCGTTGGTGTAAGTATCACAGCAGTTGTTACTTCAATGCAAGCGATAATTCGTGGAATGCATGTGAACATTCCGTACGGGCACGCACCACTTCCGGATAGTGATGACTTAATGTATTCTAAAAATTTCTCAATTTCTTATGCGCATTTATAGATAAACACAATGCCCCAATCCAGTCGTCGTTTACGAGAGCGAAGGAACGGCCTGTGTAGTTGTTTGAAAAAAATGTTTTTTGTTTTCGTTGTTTCCCCCCTCCCCCCCCCTCTTCTCTCTCTTTGTGTTTTTCCTTGTGATGACATTGCAAAAAGGCAAAATACGTTGGCGCTAATTGAATAATTGGCCATAAAACTAAATTGTGAATAATCGTAACTGCGATATGCGAACTTCCGGCCACGCACGTACGGGCACGCGAGAGCAAAGGAACGGCCTGTGTGGTTGTTGTTTCTGGCTCGTGGTTTTGAAAGTTTTTTGTTTTTTTTTTGCACGTAGGGCCACGCACGTACGGGCACGTACTAGTATATTAAAAAAAAATGTATAAAACATAGAGGGATGAAAATCTCGAAAGAAAAACAACCAAACAGGTAGGAATAACACATACGATGCACAATATGACACCACAATCCTCTTATGGATTTACCATTTCATGACATTCCGTTAGCAATTTTTACCTTTTTGTTGTGGGATTGTGATGGATGAGGAAGAAGAATGAATAAGAATAACAATGAAGAATGACACCACATTACGATGCCACGATATGACACCACAATCCTCTTCTCTTAAGCATCACGATACCTTATGACAATGTTCTACTACTGATCTACAAATGTTGTAGTACAACGTTTATCGACGTGGCTCACTTTGTAGCGGTACTATACATACTTTATAGACAATCGAACATTCTAAATAGTAGGTAGTTCGTAGAAATATGTGTGTTGTTGCAGTTGATTGGCCCCATGACTGCCCTGCCCAAACAGGGCTGATAATATTCCGTGGTTAACAACCACAGCCAGAAAACTTCCGGTTCTGGGTTTGGAGCGACGGCAGGTTCTCTCAGAGTTCTCTGCTGACTTTCTCAAAGTTAAGTTTCCAGTCGTTATTTGTCCCATTTTAACTGTTTATTTCCTCGCCTACATGCTTAGTGTGTGTTCCTAGTTCGGTTTTGTTTCAAAAAGCGTGCTATTTTGTGAGTTTTCGTCAACCTTGTCTTACCGGGTTCCTTGAGGCCTACCCATCCTTCCCCTCTATGTGTACGATCATTTTTATTTGTATTCTCTCCCTATTATCTTCAATTACTATTTTCCCCACTTTCCCAACGCCCCCATCTATTCCCTCCCAATGGAGCACTCTGTTTCTTATCGTAAATTTAAAAAAAAACAACAACACCTTTCTCCCTCCAAGCCCACGAGTCCCGATCCTTATCCTTCTTCTTCTTCTTCTTCTTCTTCTTCTCTTCTTCTTCTTTCTTCTTCTTCTTCTTCTGCCTTCTGCCAGCACACAGTCTTTCTTCTATTTGAGCTGACCCACTCTCACCATCACCTTCACGATTACTTCCTCCAACCTTCCATTCCTGAATCTTACCTAATCTTCAAAAATCCATCAAAAAAAATAATATTCCTTGTATCCTTCCTAACTAAACACCTGTAACCACGTGTCTCTCTCTACCCTCTTCCTGATACTTTTCATTGATCTATCAGCTTCACTCCGTGTTTACCGTTCCAAATTTACCATATACCTCCACGATTTTACTTCAACCTTGCCTTCACCCAACCTGATGAAAACTCTCTCAGAAAATAATAATAATAGTACTAATAATAATAATAATAATAATAAAAACTATCTCTAATCATGCTTCATCTTCCTCTTTCACACGTGTGGTTCTCTTTACTGTATCATAATTGCACTACTCTTTTTCTATTTTAACAGACTGCTCTCAATTCGACCTTCCTTCATACCTTGCTAAAAAGTCCAACTGTTACAGCGTTTCTTGTCTCCATTTCCTTAATTGCCTTTATTCCATCCCTCAAGAAATGTCTTTAATTGCATTTCCGAACTGAAAATTACAAAAACCCCAGTTTGCTATGCTTGTTCGCTTTCCATCAACCATTCTTTTTTTTTCCAACTTCAGTGCCAACTCAGCCTCTCACCCCTCACTTTCAAAGCAACCATCACATCTTCTCCTTCCAAGCCTCCCTCTCACCTTTCTCAAAAAACTCCCCTCCCTTTCTCCCTCAACTCTCCCCACTCACCTTCTCCCACCATTCACCCCCCTCACCCACCCTTCTCAAAGTTGCCCCCCCTCACATCCACAAAGCTGCCTCATTCCCTGCCCTCTCCCCTCCATCTCATCATCTCACCTCCTCAAATCCTCAATGCCTTCTGCCCCCTCTCTTATTATTCCCCACTGTACTCAACCCAGCACCACAGAGCCTTTTCTCCTCCTCATCCG
Organism: Eptatretus atami; assembly: GCA_035128595.1. Classification (NCBI taxonomy): domain Eukaryota; kingdom Metazoa; phylum Chordata; class Myxini; order Myxiniformes; family Myxinidae; genus Eptatretus; species Eptatretus atami. The sequence goes on from CM068952.1 coordinate 183,336,365, forward strand.
CCCCCCTCCCTGAGTCTTTCTGCAATCCCCACACTTCTTTCAACAACTCTCCTTAATCCCCCCCTCCTCCCTTGTCCTACCCCCCCCTCCCCCAACCCTGCACCCACAGCCTCCTCCCCTCCCTCTTCATTAACAGTGTGGACTCACAAAATCCGGGGCCTTCACTCAAACCGTACAGATTTTCCAACAGTTGCCACTGGCAAACCAGACATAATTTGCCACAGAAACTTTCCTCCCTCAAGACGTTCTGACTCCCTCATATCTCTCCTGGTTACTCCCTCCTCCGGTATGACAGACCTGAGCCTCGTCCTGGTGGAGGAGTTGCTCTCTTCATCAAAACTCTATTCTCACTTCCATGCACTGCCCTCACTCCCCCACACCCCAGGAATACCTCTGGCTACGGCTTCCCCTCCACTCCCACCTCATGTTTACAGTGTACTGTACCATTCACCAAACAGTGATGACTCTATTTACACCTCACCATCCAAAACATGGACCAACTTCTTTCTTCTCTTGAACTCTCTCTTCCTCATATGTGGTGACTTCAATTGTCATCATGCCAGTTGGCTGGGTGTGGGTACCTCTCTCACCTGCCGTGTCACTTCAGCAAAATACTTCTGCGACTCTTTGTGACTGACTCAATCGGTCAACTTCCTGACCCAGATCTCAACCAATGGTACTCCATCTCTTCTGATCTGATTTTGATGAAAATATCTGCCGTTCTTCCACCGCTCCAATCACTATTTTTGACACGTCCTTGTCAAAGTGGACATCTCTCTGGCTCTTATCAGAGAACCACCTCAGCGCCGTCGAGTCTGGCATTTCACTCAGGCTGACTGGCACGGTCTCCAAGCACCTCAAACTTCGAGACTGGTCTCCCATCGCTTCTTTCTCCAACATCAACTCATCCAGAGAATTCTCTCTCTCTCTCTCTCTCTCTCTCTCTCTCTCTCTCTCTCTCTCTCTCTCTCTCTCTCTCTCTCTCTCTCTCTCTCTCTGTCTGACCCTACCTCCCACCCTTGATTCACTGAAGCTTGTCGCAAGGCAGTTGTACTGAAACAAACTGACTTTGCCTCATGGAAAGCAAACCATACTGAGGGTAATCTAAGTTCCTTCCATAAAGCTCGGAACAAGTGTGTGTCTACCCTCAGTAGAGCCAGAAAACAACATCTTTCTAATCTCAAGTCTAAACTGTCAACCTCTCTTCCTCCTCCAAATCCTGGTGCATCTAAACAAATCTGTTCTGGTGTATGTTCCCCCTCCATCCCCTCCCTTACCTCAAATGGCCACACTGCTGATACCACACGTGAAAAGGCTGAATGCCTAAACTCGGTGTTTGCATCGAAATCTTGTGTCCGAAACCCATCGCTTTCTGTACCCACCTTACCCAGTCGCACCCAACTGTCCCTGGACTCTGTGTCCTTTTCTTCTGACAAAATGGGAGAGATTGCTGTCAAACCTTGCCTCAGATACTGCAACCGGTTCAGGTGGCATCAGCCCACATGTCCTAAAAACCTGCTTCTCTGCTCTTGCTCACCCTCTCTCTGTTCTATTCACCCTCTCATTTGCTCAAGGTCATCTGCTTGAAAATCAGCAACCATCTCTGCCCTGCATAAAAATGGTGCAAAAATAGACCCTTGCAACTGCAGACCAATCAGCCTTCTCCCAATCATCAGCAAGGCTATGGAATCCATCATCGCTTCAGACTTAAATCCTTCCTCTTCTCCAATGGCCTGATTTCTGATCATCAATTTTTTTCAGACCAGCTCACTCTTCCCTGGATATGCTGCTTCTGCTCTTCCAACAATGGAGGTAGGTACTCAATGCCAGACATGAAATCAGAGCCATGTCCCTAGACCTGTGACATGCTTTTGACACAGTCTGGCACCCTGCCCTGCTCACCAAACTATCTTCCTGTGGTATCCAAGGCCATCTCCACTCATGGCTCACTGACTTCCTCTCCTGTCGCAGCCAACGTGTGGCCCTAAATGGAGTTCTTTCATCCCCTCTTCCTGTCCAGGCTGGAGTTCCTCAAGGTAGCGTTCTGGGCCCTGTTCTTTTTCGGTTTTCATCAATAATCTCTCTGACTCTCTGGAAAATCCTCTTTATCTCTTTGCTGATGACTCCACCTTCTGCCGTACCATTGGTCATCCCTCAGACCGGCAAGCAGCAGCTTCTTCGCTCACTGCAGATCTGGGTAAAATCACAAACTGGTCCAACACGTGGAACACGTCTTTCAATCCTGAAAAATCTCACACTCTCACTGTCTCTCCGAAAGGACCGTTTGGAAACCCCCCCCCCCAATCCACTTTCTCAACAATCCTCTGGAAGAAGTCCTTTTATTCAAGCTTCTGGGTCTCACTATCTGCCATGATCTTTCCTGGGAAAGCCACATTTCCAACCTGGCGTCAAAGCCAGTCGCCGTCTGGGAATCCTCCTTCGTGCAAAGTCCTTCCACGGCCCACCCGAGCTCCTGACACGTACAAAGCTTTCGTCCGAAGCCTGATGGAGTACTGCTATCCCCTCTGGGCTGGTGCTCCTGCCTCTCACCTCTCTCGGCTTCACGCTGTGGAAACCAAGGCATTTAGGATCATCGGCATCTCCCGCAGTGAGCCTGAGTCTTTGGGCCTCTCACTCCCTCGCCCAGGCAGGTCGATGGTCTTTTTGTCTTCTCCATCTCCTCTCTGGTCTCGCCCCCCCCCCCCCTGCTCTGTCTGTGATATGTCCCCATCATATTTCCGTAGGGCGCTCAAGGTCCGCCAACAACCCGCTTGTGGTAAAACTACCAAAATCACTGCTCACCTTCACTCTTTTATTCCTCTTTTTTCCCTGCCTTTGGAATAAATTCCCACACTTCTCTTTCAACCCACTTCTTCCCTCCAGGCCTTCAAAACAGCTGTTCACCACCACCTCTTATCTTCCCACATCCAAAACCTCGATATTTTCTACCCCCTTTAATCCACCCCAAACCCACCTCCTTCAAATTCCCTGCTTTCCTTCCTGCAAGTCCCTACAATGTCCGTCTTGTACACCCCGTGTTCCTCGCCCCATCCCTCTCCCTTCCACAGATCTCATAATGTCTCTGTTCCCCACTCTTTTGTCCCCTCTCCCACCCCTCTTGTTTCATGCCCCCCCTAACTGTGTGTTGTGTGTTAGCTCTCATACGAGCCTTTACAATGTATACAAAAAAAGTTCTGATTGGCCCTTGGACAAATGTTTCTGGTGGCCCCACTCCCATCAGGCTGATTGACAGTTGTCGTCCCACCCACCCTTCTGATCCCTTCCTATTCTTTTCCAAAGGAATGCAGTTTTGCATACTTTTCGTGGAATCCTTTCAAGCGATTAATATTTCGATCAGTTTGCACCTTCCCACTACAAAATTCAGTGGTAGATTGGTGCTTAAACCAACTTTGTAGCTTAAATCAATTTTGAGTTAGACTGTCAAAAAAGAAGAACAAGAAGAATGGCAAAAGGGAACTTTTGTGTCTCTCATTTTTCTTGTTCAATGATGATGTCCCAAAGTTTCATGACTGCTATTGGATGGGAAATTCTCCCTCGATGATTGGTAGGTATAATTTGTAGGTTTATAAGTTTTATCTTGGTAGATGTTTTTTTTTCGAGGATTTATGTTGTATCGAGCCAATGGAGTGTCCAGGCCATCCCTACATAAGAAGTCTCCCGACTTCTTGATATGCGTCATTACATTCAATGCCCTATTCTAAGAGCACCTCCAGGAGGCTTTTCGAAGCCCAGCTCGTGTCACGTGATTTTGAATCTGTCGAGAGGAGAATCGAGCGCACATTTGATAGATTATTTTCATGTGTGCGTGAGTGTGAATACGACGCAAGAAAATTCCGCACGAGATGAAATGTTGCAGCCAAGAAGGCTGGCTAAAATTAATTCCTCATGAATGTGTCATTCCGGTCACAACTATGCAAGTTTCAAATTGGAGAAGTACTGTTGGATTTGCGGTTTTATATCCACTCCTTTCTTTCCTTCGAGAATGGATGCTGGCCTGGATCGTCTATGTCGTGAAAGATTAGCAACTCGTTCGAAGGAACCAGAGTAAGATTTGCACCTGGACCAGTTATGTACCTCTGATTGTGTCTAGCTGTAAGTGTGTGTGTGTTTGTGTCTCAATATTAAGGATTGGTCCTGTGCTTGTGAAACCTGCCACAAACGTCAGACCCTTCATACGTAATTCGATCCTCATCAGATATCAATATCTGATTTGATGTGACAAAGATCAGGGTTAAAAGTCATTCTGCAAAGGTCAAAGAGTTTCTTTTCTCTCTCTCTTTCTCAAAGCAAACATTGAGACTCTCACAAACTATTGAGCAATTATCGAAGGTCTGCAGGTTTCCATTTGGAGACAAGCAGCCCCTGATCGTTTTGAGTCAATGGTGAGGTCTCGAGGTCGAATGAAAATGAGCCCGAGTGGACTGGGTTACAGGAGGCGGCGCCACTCATTTCAAAGTCAGATTCCCACGCCATGCCCGCCTGATACAGACCACGCCGGGCTGTGTATCGGGGTAATGCAGCGGCAGACTGGCAGGCCCGGAGGAAATGGACCTTCCCCACATTGCTGATAAATGGCCATGGGAACTGCAGACCTTTCCGTACAATTCATTGAAGGGCAGGAGATTCTGAAATGATGGGTCGGAGATCAGAGGGAGCGAGCAATAATCGGACCCCACCCAAAATGGCCTGACGCCTGGCAAAAACTTTGAGCATTCAAAATGGTTCTCATCGTTTCAACTGAACACCTGAATCGTTCTACTCAATGTATGCATTTGAGATCTGGAGAGAAAGGTTATAGACGGGCGAATCCTCTCCCATTGGTGTGATGGAGCATCACTGGAATGGTCTTGTAAAAGTTTAACATTCATACAAGTCATGGACATAGAGAAGGGGCAGTAGACTGAAGGAGAGTAAATTGGTTGAAATGGGAATTAGGTGGGCACCTGGGGTCAGAAACAATGAGGAAATGGATGGAGAGGACTAATCTCCAGGTTCTGTGTGTGTCTGTGCTGTAGACTTGTGCTACTGTGTGAGTGTGCATGAACTGTAGATGACAGGATAGCTCACAGGATAGAGTACTTAACCTTTGTAACTGTCATGAGTGGGTTCGATTGCAGACTCGATGGGTTGGTGTTTTTGAATGCGGGGCATTTTATCAATGACGTCTTCAGCCAGGTGTCCCATCCGCCAACCTTACCTGGGTGGACTGTAAAGATCATGTGATACTTTTTGGAACAAAAAGAAACAAAAGAAAAGTGGGCTGTCAAATGCCCTCGGTGATGATGCAACCAGCGGGTTGAATTCGTAATTGAATCCTGATGCACAATGCATTTCCTTGCAGAACAAGCATGGATGTGTTCGAATTCCTCCCTCCTCCAACACTCCCCAGGTATTTGACGCTTCGCCACCCACATTCCCTTTGATTGTTGTATTCTTCATGGGTTGTACGTGCTAACAGACCTCACTCCCCGAAATCTCCCACAAAGCAGTGTCTTTGTCCAACCCATACCTACTCAAGGTGTGCTCATTAGTGTGTAACACACAAACACACACACACACACACATTCTGTTATTGACTGCGTATGTTCTTTACTTTTGAGCTGAGATGTGCGAGGACTGGAGACATCACCTTTCAATTTCGATGGAACTATACTATAATTGGATGATTTATTCAAAAAAACGCAGTTCGAGTGAACGTGTAAGTGCGAGTGTTTGAGTGTGTTTGGATGAGAGTGTATCGGTTTGAGTGCGAGTGTTTGAGTGTGCCTGTTTGAATGTGAGTGTGAGTGTTTGATAATGACAGTTTGAATCTGAGTGTAAGTGGTTGGAACGTGAGTATGAGTGTTTGGATGTTGGTGTGTAGGTTTAATTGTGCATGTTTGAGTGTGCATGTTTGAATGTTAGTTGCTTTAAATGTGTGTGTTTCTATGTGTGTTGAAATTCAAACAAAACTCAAACACTCACACTCAAAAACTAACACTCATGTTCGAACACAAACACTCTGATTCCAGACTGTCACTTTCAAACACTGACGCTCACATGTGTTTGAATGTTGTGTGTTTGAAAATGATGAGTGTCAGTGTTTGAAAGTGACAGTCTGGAATCAGCGTTTTTGTGTTCGAACATGAGTGTTGGTGTTTGTGTGTGTGTTGTGTGTGTGTGTTTGTGGTGTGTTTGAGTGTGTTTGGATGAGTGTGTATAGGTTTGAGTGCGAGTGTTTGAGTGTGCCTGTTTGAATGTGAGTGTGACTGTTTGAAAATGACAGTTTGAATCTGAGTGTAAGTGGTTTGAATGTGAGTATGAGTGTTTGGATGTTGGTGTATAGGTTTGAGTGTGCATGTTTGAGTGTGCATGTTTGAATGTTAGTGTTTAAATGTGGTGTGTTTCTATGTGTGTTGAAATTCAAACAAAACTCAAACACTCACACTCAAAAACTAACACTCATGTTCGAACACAAACACTCTGATTCCAGACTGTCACTTTCAAACACTGACGCTCACATGTGTTTGAATGTGTGTGTTTGAAAATGATGAGTGTCAGTGTTTGAAAGTGACAGTCTGGAATCAGCGTTTTTGTGTTTCGAACATGAGTGTTGGTGTTTGTGTGTGTGTGTGTGTGTTTGTGTGTGTTTGAGTGTGTTTGGATGAGTGTGTATAGGTTTGAGTGCGAGTGTTTGAGTGTGCCTGTTTGAATGTGAGTGTGACTGTTTGAAATGACAGTTTGAATCTGAGTGTAAGTGGTTTGAATGTGAGTGAGTGTTTGGATGTTTGGTGTATAGGTTTGAGTGTGCATGTTTGAGTGTGCATGTTTGAATGTTAGTGTTTAAATGTGTGTGTTTCTATGTGTGTTGAAATTCAAACAAAACTCAAACACTCACACTCAAAAACTAACACTCATGTTCGAACACAAACACTCTGATTCCAGACTGTCACTTTCAAACACTGACGCTCACATGTGTTTGAATGTGTGTGTTTGAAAATGATGAGTGTCAGTGTTTGAAAGTGACAGTCTGGAATCAGCGTTTTTGTGTTCGAACATGAGTGTTGGTGTTTGAGTGTGTGTGTGTGTGTGTGTGTTTGTGTGTGTTTGTGGTGTGTTTGAGTGTGTTTGGATGAGAGTGTATAGGTTTGAGTGCGAGTGTTTGAGTGTGCCTGTTTGAATGTGAGTGTGACTGTTTGAAAATGACAGTTTGAATCTGAGTGTAAATGCTTTGAACGTGAGTATGAGTGTTTGGATGTTGGTGTATAGGTTTGAGTGTGCATGTTTGAATGTGATGTTTTAAATGTGTGTGTTTCTATGTGTGTTGAAATTCAAACAAAACTCAAACACTCACACTCAAAAAGTAACACTCACGTTCGAACACAAACACTCTGATTCCAGACTGTCACTTTCAACACTGACGCTCACATGTGTTTGAATGTGTGTGTTTGAAAATGATGAGTGTCAGTGTTTGAAAGTGACAGTCTGGAATCAGCGTTTTTGTGTTCGAACATGAGTGTTGGTGTTTGAGTGTGTGTGTGTGTGTGTGTGTGTTTGTGTGTGTTTGTGTGTGTTTGAGTGTGTTTGGATGAGAGTATAGGTTTGAGTGCGAGTGTTTGAGTGTGCCTGTTTGAATGTGAGTGTGACTGTTTGAAAATGACAGTTTGAATCTGAGTGTAAATGCTTTGAACGTGAGTATGAGTGTTTGGATGTTGGTGTATAGGTTTGAGTGTGCATGTTTGAATGTGAGTGTTTAAATGTGTGTGTTTTCTATGTGTGTTGAAATTTAAACAAAACTCAAACACTCACACTCAAAAACTAACACTCACGTTCGAACACAAACACTCTGATTCCAGACTGTCACTTTCAAACACTGACGCTCCACATGTGTTTGAATGTGTGTGTTTGAAAATGATGAGTGTCAGTGTTTGAAAGTGACAGTCTGGAATCAGAGTGTTTGTGTTTGAACGTGAGTGTGGCTTGTGTGTGTGTTTGTTTGAGTGTGTTTGGATGAGAGTGTATAGGTTTGAGTGCGAGTGTTTGAGTGTGGCTGTTTGAATGTGAGTGTGAGTGTTTGGATGTTGGTGTATAGGTTTGAGTGTGCATGTTTGAGTGTGCATGTTTGAATGTGAGTGTTCCTGTGGTATCCAAGGGCCATCTCCACTCATGGCTCACTTGACTTCCTTACCTGTCCGCAGCCAACGTTTGTGCCCTAAAATGGAGTTCTTTTTTCATCCCCTCTTCCTGTTCGGTTGGGTAGTTCCTCACGGTGCGTTCTGGGCCGTTCTTTTCTGGTTTTCACTCACTAATCTCTCTGGACTCTTGGAAATCCTCTTTTTCTCTTTGCTGAGTGCATCACCTTCTGCCGTCTTCGGTCATCCCTCAGCCGGCACGCACAGCTTCTTCGCTCACTGCATCTGGTTATCACAACGGTCACACTGGAACGCGTCTTTCAATCTGAAATCTCACACTCTCACTGTCTCTCTCCGAGGACGTTTGAAACCCCCCCCCCATCCACGTTTCTCAACAACCTCTGAGAAGGTCCTTTTATTCAGCTTCTGCGGTCTCACTATCTTGCCATGACTTCGGAGCCATTTCCAACCGAGGCGCTCCAAGCCAGTCGCCGTCTGGATCCATCCTTCGTGCAAATCTCCCGGCCCCCGCTCCTGCCACGTCAAGCTTTCGTACTCGAAGCCTGATGAGTACGCTATTCCCCTCGGACTGGGCTCCTGCCTCTCCCTCTCTCGCTTCACGCGTGAAACCAAGGCATTTAGGTCATCGGCATTCCGGCTCAGTGAGCCTGAGTCTTTGGGCCTCTCCTCCTCGCCACAGGCAGATCGATGCTTTTTGTCTTCTACCATCTCCCTCTGTCTCGCCCCCCCCCCTGCTCGTCTGTGATTTTATTTCCCATCATATTTCCGTAGGGCGCTCAAGGTCCTGCCAAAAACAACACCGCCTTGTGGTAAAATACCAAAAATCACTGCTTCACCTCACTCTTTTTATTCTTTTTTCCCTGCTTTGGAATAAATTCCCACACTTCTCTTCAATCCCACTCTTCCTCCAGCTTCAAACAGCTGTCACCCCACCTCTACTTCCCACATCCAAGACCTCGATATATATTTTCTACCCCTCTAATCCACCACCGAAACCCACCCTTCAAATCCCCTTCCTCCTGCAATCCCTATCAATGTCTCGTCTTGTATCACCCCGTGATCCTCGCACCCACTCCCTCTCCCTTCCCAGATCTTCATAAATGTCCTGTTCCCCACTGCTTTGTCCGTCTTCCCCACCCTTTGTTCATGCCCCCCCTAACTGTGTTGTTGTGTTTAAGCTTCTCATCAGCCTTTACAATGTATACAAAGTTACTGATTGGCCTTGCAATGTTTCGGTGCCCCACCCATTCAGTGCTGATGACGTTGTCGTCCACCCACTTCTGACCTTCCTATCTTTCCAAGAATGCAGATTTGCATACTTTTTGTAATCCTTTCAGCATTTTAAAATTATTTTCGATCAGTTTGACTTTTCCCATACAATTCTAAGTGGTAGATTGTAGCTTAAACAACTTTGTGCCTTAATCATTTTGAGGTAGACTGCAAAAAGAAGAACAAGAAGAAGGCAAAAGGGAACTTGTGTCTCTCAATTTTCTGTTCAATGATGATGTCCCAAAGGTTTTTCATACTGCTATGGATGGAAATCTCCTCCGAGATTGTAGGTATACTTTGTAGGGTTATAAGTTTTTATCTTGGTAGAGTTTTTTATTCGAGATTTAAATGTTGTATCGCAGCCAAGAGTTTCCAGGCATCCCTACATAGGAATCTCCCGACTTCTTGATATGCGTTCATTACATCACCTATCTAAGAGCACCTCCAGGAGGCTGTTTCGCAGCCCAGCTGTCGCTGTCAGTATTTTGAAATCTGTCGAGAGGAGAATCGAGCTGCCTTGATAGATTATTATTCATGTCGTGCGTGAGTGTGAATACCGACGCAAGAAAATTCGCGCACGAAGATGAAATGTTGCAGCCAAGAAGTGCTAAAATAATTCTCCATGAATGCTGTATCCGGTTCACAACTATGCAATTTCAAAGTGGAGAAGTACGTTTGGATTTGCGTTTTATCCACCCTTTCTTTCTTCGAGAATGGATTGGCTCGGCCGATTCGTCTATGTCGTGAAAGATTAGCAACTGTTTCGAAGACCGCGAGTAAGATTTGCACCTGACCTATTGTACCTCTGATTGGTTCGAGCTGTTAAGTGTTGTGTGTTTGTGTCTAATTATTAAGATGGTCCTGTGCTATGTTGAAACCGCACAAACGCAGACCCTTCAGTACGATAATTCGATCCTCATCAGATATTCAATATCTGATTTGTGTGACAAAGATCAGGGTTAAAAGCTCATCTGCAAAGGTCAAAGGTTTCTTTTCTCTCTCTTCTTCAAAGCAAACATGAGACTCTCACAAACTATTGAGCAATTTCGAAGGTCTGCAGGTTTCATTTTGGAGAAAGCAGCCCCTCACGTTTGAGTCAATGGTGAGGTTCGAGTCGACATCGAAATCGAGCCCGAGTGACGGGTTACAGGAGGCGCGCCACCATTAAAGTTACAGAATCCCAGCCACCTGCCCGTCACTGATAGACCACGCCGGGCTGTGTATGGGTATGCAGCGCAGACTGCAGGCCCGAGGAAATGGACCTTCCCCACATCTGCTGATAATGGCCATGGAACTGCAGACCTTTCCTCAGATTCATTGAAGGGCAGGGATCTGAATGATCGGTCGGAGATCAGAGGAGCGAGCATAATCGGACTCCACCCAAAATGCTGATGCCTGGCAAAAACTTTGAGCAGTTCAAATGGTTCTCATCGTTTCAACTGAAACACACTGAATCGTTCACTCAATGTATGCATTTTGAGATCTGGAGGAAGTTATAGATCGAGCGAATCCTCTCACCATTGTGGTGGAGCATCACGGAATGGTCTGTAAAAGTTTTTAACATTCATTACAAGTCATGGACAGAGAAGGAGGCAGAAGACTGAAGGAGATTAAATGGTTGAAATGGGAATTTAGTGGGCACACTGGAGTCAGAACAATGAGGAATGGATGAGAGGACTAATCTCTCAGGTTTCTGTGTGTGTCGTGCCTGTTAGACTTTGTGACTGTGTGAGTGTGATGAACTGTAATGACAGGATAGTCAAAGGATACATGTACTAACCTTTGTAACTTCATGAGTGGGTTTCGATTGCAGACTCGATGGGAGGTCTGTTTTGAATGGCAGCGGCTTTGTATCATGATCTTCAGCCGTTGTCCCATTCCGCCAACTACTGGGGGACTGTAAAGATCATGATTACTTTTTGGAACACACAAAGAAACAAAAAAGAAGGGGCCTGTCAATCCCTGGGATGATGCAACCAGCGGGTTGAATTGTATGGAAATCTCTGAGCATCAATGCATTTCCTTGCAGAACACAAGCATGTGATGTTTCGATTCCTCCCTCCTGCAACACTCCCCAGTATTTGACGCTTCGCCACCCAACATTCCCTTTGATTGTTGTATTCTTCTGGGTTGTACGTGTAACAGACTCTACTCCCAAATCTCCACAAAGCAGGTCTTTGTTCCAACCCATAACCTACTCAGTGTGCCATTAGTGTGTAACACACAAACAACACACAACACACATTCTGTTATTTGACTGCGTATGTTCTTTACTTTTGAGTCTAGATGTGCGAGGACTGTAGACATACCCTTTCAATTTCGATGGAACATACTATATGAATGATTATTTCAAAAAAAAACCAGTTGAGTGAACGTGTAATCGAGTGTTTGAGTGTGTTTGGATGAGTGTTATCGGTTTGAGTGACGAGTGTTTGATGTGCCTGTTTTGATATGAGTTGGTGTTTATAATGACAGTTTGAATCTGAGTGTAAGTGGTTGGAACGGAGTAGAGTGTTTGGATGTTGGTGTGTAGGTTGTTTATGTGCATGTTTGAGTGTGCATGTTTGAATGTTAGGTTTAAATGTGTGTGTTTCTATGTGTGTTGAAAATTCAAACAAAACTCAACACTCACACTCAAAAACTAACACTATGTTCGAACACAAACACTCTGATTCCAGACTGTCACTTCAAACACTGACCTCCATGTTTTGAATGTGTTGTTTGAAAATGATGAGTGTCAGTGTTTGAAAGTGACAGTCTGAATCAGCGTTTTTTGTTTCGAACATGAGGTTGTGTTTGTGTGTGTGTTGTGTGTGTGTTTGTGGTGGTTTAGTGTGTTTTGATTGGAGTGTGTATAGGTTTGAGTGCGAGTGTTGAGTGTGCCTGTTGAATGTGAGTTGTGATGTTTGAAATACATTTGAATCGAGTGTAAGTGGTTTGAATGTGAGTTATGAGTGTTTGGATGTTGTGTATAGTTTGAGTGATGCATGTTTTGAGTATTGCATGTTTGAATGTTAGTGTTTAAATTGGTGTGTTTCTATGTGTGTTGAAATTCAAACAAACTCAAACACTCACACTCAAAAAACTAACACTCATGTTCGAACACAAACACTCTGATTCCAGACTGTCACTTTCAAACACTGACGCTCACATGTGTTTGAATGTGTGTTTGAAAATGATGAGTGTCAGTTTGAAAGTTGAAGTCTGGAATCAGGTTTTGTGTTTCGAACTAGATGTTGGTGTTGTGTGTGTGTGTGTGTGTGTGTTTGAGTGTGTTTGATGAGTGTGTATAGGTTAGTTGCGAGTGTTTTGAGTGTGCCTTTTGAATGTGATGTGACTGTTTGATACAGTTGAAATCTGAGTGTAAGTGTGTTTGAATGGTTGGGGAGTTTGGAGTGTTGGATGTTGTGTATAGGTGAGTGTGCATGTTTGGAGTGACATGCATGTTGAATGTTATGTTTTAAATTGTGTGTTTCTATGTGATGTGTGAAAATTCAACAAAACTCAAACACTCACACTCAAAAACAACACTTCATGTTCGAACACGAAACACTCGATCCAGACTGTCACTTTCAAACCTGACGCTCACATTGTTTGAATGTGTGTGTTTTGAAAATGATGATGTCAGTGTTGAAGTGACACTGGATCACGTTTTTGTGTTCGAACAGAGTGTTGGTGTTTGAGTGTGTGTGTGTAGTGTGTGGTTGTGTGTGTTTGTGTGTGTTGAGTGTGTTTGGATGAGAGTGTATATGGTTTGAGTGCGAGTGTTTGAGTGTGCCTGGTTGAATGTGAGTGTGACTGTTTTGAAATGACAGTTTGAATCTGAGTGTAAATGCTTGAACGGAGTATGATGTGTTTGGATGTTGGTGTATAGTTTGAGTGTGCATGTTTGAATGTGAGTGTTTAAATGTGTGTGTTTCTATGTGTGTTGAAATTCAAACAAAACTCAAACACTCTACACTCAAAAGTAACACCTCCTTCGAACACAAACACTCTGATTCCAGACGTCACTTTCAACACTGACGCTCACATGTGTTTGAATGTGTGTGTTTGAAAATGATAGTGTCAGTGTTTGAAAGTGACAGTCTGGAATCAGCGTTTGTGTTCGAACATGAGTGTTGGTGTTGAGTTTGTGTGTGTGTGTGTGTGTGTGTTTGTGTGTTTGTGTGTGTTTGAGTGTGTTTGGATGAGGAGTGTAGGTTTGAGTGCGAGTGTTTTGAGTGTCCTGTTTGATGTGAGTGTGACTGTTTGAAATGACAGTTGAATCTGAGTGTAAAATGCTTGAACGTGAGTATGGTGTTTGGATTGTTGGTGTGATAGGTTTGATGTGCATTTGAATGTGAGTGTTTAATGTGTGTTGTTTCTTATGTGTGTTGAAATTTAACAACAATAACACTCACATCAAAAACTAACACTCACGTTCGAACACAACACTCTGTCATTCCAGACTGGTCACTTCAAACCTACGCTACATGTGTTTGAATGTGTGTGTTTGAAAAATGATGAGTGTCAGTGTTTGAAAGTGACAGTCTGGAATCATGAGTGTTTGTGTTTGAAACGTGAGTGTGGTTGTGTGTGTGTTGTTTGAGTGTGTTTGATGAGATTGTATAGGTTTGATGGCGAGTGTTTGGTGTGGCTGTTTGAATGTAGTGTGAGTGTTTGGATGTTTGGTGTATAGGTTTGAGTGTGCATGTTTGAGTGGCATGTTGAATGTGGAGTGTTTAAATGTGTGTGTTTCTATGTGTGTTGAAAATTCAAAACAAAACTTCAAACACTACACTTCAAAAACTAACACATCACTTCGAACACAAACACTCGATTCCAGACTGTCACTTTTCAAACACTGACGTCCCATGTGTTTGATGTGTGTTGAAAATGATGAGTGTCAGTGTTTTGAACAGTGACAGTCTGGAATCAGCGTTTTTGATGTTCAACATGAGTGTTGGTGTTTGAGTGTGTTGTGGTGTGTGTGTGTGGCTGTGTGTGTGTGTGTGTTGTTTATGTGTTGTGTTGGATGAAGTGTATTAGTTGGGCGAGTGTTGAGTGGTGCCTGTTTTGAATGTGGAGTGTGAGTGTTTGAAAGTGATAGTTTGATGTGAGTGTAAGTGGTTTGAACGTGGAGTATGAGTGTTTGGATGTTGTGTATTAGGTTTGAGGTGACATG
>CM068952.1:183366574-183376769 GCA_035128595.1 Eptatretus atami
ACTCCATTCCCCGCTCTCCATGCACGGCCCTCACTCCCCCACACCCCCAGGAATACCTCTGGCTACGGCTTCCCCTCCACTCTCACCTCATGTTAATATGTGTGTTGTACCGTCCACCAAACAGTGATTACTCCACTTACACCTCACTATCCGAAAACATTGACCAGGTTCTATCTTCTCCTCCAAACTCTCTCTTCCTCATATGTGGTGACTTAAATTGTCATCATGCCAGTTGGCCAGGTGTGGGTACCCCTCTCACCTGTCATGGTACTTAAGCAAAAGCTTTCTGCGACTCATTGGAACTGACTCAATCGGTCAATTTCCTGACCCGCGATCACAAGGTACTCCATCTCTTCTGGATCTGATATGACAACATCTCTGAAAATATCTGCTCCCCGCTCTCCCACTCCAATCGTTCATCTGACCAATCGTTGTCAAAGTTACATCTCTCTGCTGTACAGATCCACTCAATGCCATCAAGTCTGGCATCACAGCCGAGGCAGGGCTCCAACAGCATCAAACTTCGAAGACTGGGCTCCCATCGCTACTTCTCCAACATCAACTCATCCTGGGAATTATTTCAAGAATTACTCATGCACAGATTACCCTTCTCGTCTTCATTGTCCTACCTTCCTCCCACCCATGCTAATGAAGCTTGGCGAGCAAGTTGCCCCGAACTTCATGCCTTTGCCTCATGGAAACAAACCCAAATAGGGTAATCTCAGTTCGCTTCCATAAAGCTTGGAACACAGTGTGTATTCTACCCTCAGGAGAGCAAAAACAACATATTTCTAATCTCAAGTCTGAACCCACCACTACCTACATCCTCAAATCCTGGTCATCTAATCAAATCTTTCTGGTATTTCACCCTACGTATCCCTCCCTTACCCAAATGCTCAATCATGTTGCTTCCAAATTTGTTGTGCCCCAACCCTCACTCTCGTTCCCATCCTTCACAGTCATACTGAATGCTCCTGGATTCTGTGTCTTTTTGCACCTGAGAAGGTGCAGAAGGTTCCGACCCTCAAGTCTGACTTTGCCACTGGACGGATGGCATCAGCTCACGTGTCCTCAACACCCGCCTGCTGCTCTTGCATTGACGTTTTTGCCAATTTGCACGCTCACTTCAACCCGCCATGTTGTTTCACGTAACAATAACTTTGGCTACACTGACATGTTTGTTTGTGAGTGACAAGTCAATGTCTTCATCCACATTTCTTCACTCGACATTGCTGTTTAATGTCCTCCGGCCACTCGAGATAGTCTCGACAGGCACATTACACCTGTGTACTTTCAGTGAGAGTTTGAAACTTTATTAGGATCATGACATCAACCTTCAGAGGACAAACCAGTGTGACCACTCCTTGGCTTTTTTCACAAGATCTTGGCTATTCGTTGTTCCACTTGGCGTCTTGGTTTCTATAGGTTTTCTTGGCGTATAGGTTTTCTATATTCAACTCGCTTTTCCGAAACCTTGTGAATTCTTGGCTTTTCATTGGCTCACCTTGGCATTTATGAAAATGAGTTGTCACACTGGGACACACTCCAGGGGGCTTCTCGCACCCCATACTGCTCCAATCTCATACAGTCCAGGTCTGAAAAGTTATCAAAAAAAAGCAAACACATACAGTTCACGCGTCACAGTACAGTATCGAGTCCAGTTATCTTTTCCCATTTTGATGCTGTGACCTGTTAACCTGTACCAAAATTAAAATTGCTTGGAATCGATTTCTTCAACAGATCAAAACTTCATAAGCTCCAATGGATCAAACTTTGCAGGTCACAAGGTTGCTCCCATACATTCCTTCCTTTTTTCTTTTTTTTTTAATCATTGTCTTCTTTCTAGTTGAAATTTTTTTTGCTGACTTTCTATACAATTGCTTTATGGTATATTTTCTCATTTCTTGTTAAGTAATCAAACCCTTCAAGTCACCAAGCAGCCCTGGGCACACTTCCAAAGAATCGATGCTGTAATTGTACTCGGTACATAAGAAAAGGTTGAAAAGGAGGCTATAAGAAGTGCCTTCACCCAGAGACCACCAGGGTGAGCTGCCGTGGTCCCATTACAGGCCGAATACACCAGAGACCCTACACAGGGCTTCACTTTGACTTGTGTCAGAGGGAAATTGATTCAAAATTAAATTTACTCAAGTACATACGGAACCCCAAATCCACTGCTCTCAATTTCACATGACGCACCCACACGGGGTGCTTTGAAACGTTGCTTTTCTTGAACTTTAACCGCACTAATTTGTGCTTCACTCTTTCCATCTTTCCTCGCTGAAGAATTCTTTTTGGAAGTCTCCTCCACCGTAAAGCCCCCCATTACGCTTCTGCACACCGTGCGGATGTCACAATGCGACAAAACCGATTACTGAAGAACGCAGATGTGGCCGCAATGGGTCACACAGAAACGTGAGATGGTGACCAAACAGCATTTGACAAATAACATGGAGCAAAGGTAAAAAAAAAATAAACAGTGGTGGGGATTAATCCAGACCCCAACCACGAGGGACCACGTGGTGCAGGAAAGGTTGGGAGTCGGAGGAATTTTTGAGTCGAGTATCAAATGCCTCTGCCGCTGGGAGGTGGGTTCACCCATGGGTCACGATCATGTGCTAGCGGTCAGGACCAATATCGGGAGTCAGTGTCCCACAGTCATTGTGCATCGGGGGTGTTTTTTTCATCCTTGAGTCGCCATTTTAACATTGGCCGACTTGGTCATTTTGGATGAACATCATAAAACTTCAAAACAAGCAAATATTGTGGTCTAATATGTTGACCAGTTACAGTACGTTATATTTTACACTCGCAAATACAACCTGTCTCTTCGCTGACAGGAACACTGAGATGGGGGGAAAAATGGGGGGAGAGAGAGAGGGGTGGGGGAAAAGTGAGGGGAAAGAGAGAGGAGGGAGGGAGAGTGAGGAAGGGAAAGCAGACATGGTGGAGTGTCAATTACGATTCATACTGTCTCATCAAAATGATTTTGCATCGAATAAGAGTGAAGATGGAAAAATAATAATGTCTGAAATCCATTTTCAACGGTTATACTACAAATACCACCCAGAGACAAACACCGCCCGGAGATGTCCAGAGAGGAACACCACCTGGCGCAGCCGGAGACAAACTCCCGTCTGGACATAAACACCACCCAGACACAAACTCTCGTCTGGACATAAGCACTGCCCGGACACGTCCAGAGACAAACTCCCATCTAGACATGTCCAGAGACAAACTCCCATCTGGACACGTCTGGAGATAAACTCCCATCCGGCCATAACCACCGTCCAGACACATATGGAGATAAGTCTCTGGAGACAAACTCCCATCCAGACATAAACACTGCCCAGATAAATTTGGAGACAAACACCACCCGAACATAAATACCACCCGGTCACATCCAGAGCCAAGCTGTCTGGAGACAAACACTGCCAAGACATGTCCAGAGATAAACTCCCATCCAGACATACACACCACCCGGACATGTCCGGAGACAAACTCCCGTCAGGACATAAACACCGCCCGGACAGTTCGGAGACAAATACCTCCCAGACACATCCGGAGCCAAGCTGTCTGGAGACAAACACCGCTTGGACACGTCCAGAGACAAACTCCCAATCCGGACACATCCAGATACAAATCCATCCAGACACGTCTGGAGACAAACTCCCATCCGGACACGTCTGCAGACAAACTCCCATCGTGACACGTCCGGAGACAACTCCCATCCAGACACGCCTGGAGAACAACCCCGCTCGGACATAACCACCATCCAGACACATATAGAGACAACCACCATCCAGACATAACGACCATCCGGATAAGTCCAGAGACAGAGAGGGAGAGAGAGAGAGAGGAGAGAGAGAGAGAGAGAGAGAAGAGAGAGAGAGAGAGAGGGCTGGGGGTAGGGAAGTAATCAGAAAATATGTTCTGATTTGTGAACAACACACACACACACACACACACACACACACATACACACATAACCGATATTGGCAATTTTTCGGGAATCGGCAGGTTGGAGTAAATGTGATTACCGACTACAGTACCTACTGCATACAACCCAGAATGTAACAGCATTAACCACGCACACGTCTCTGGCTCAGGTGGAAGTTACGCTTCATTTATTGGTCCTATATATACTTTATTTATTGGTCCTTCATTTATTGGTCCTATATACAGCACTATACAGCACTGTACCTTGGTCGTGTTGAACTTCACCTGTTGCTGCCGAGCTCTCTGCATAACCTTGTGCACTATTTGGTCATGTTCTTCCACAGTCTCAGCGGTAATGATGATATCGTCGGCGATGACCTACACACCAAGGATATCGCTGAAGGCCTCCTGGTTTATCTTCTGCATGATTTCACTCGCTGACAGTATGCCAAAAGGCATGTGACAGAATCTCATCCTTCCCCATGCAATGGAGAGCTAAGTCATGCAGCAGCCAAGCTATGCAATGTGGAAATGCCTGAACAGACTAAGATCTGGTGTTGGACGAACAAAAGTCACTCTCTCCAAATGGGGATACTTAAATGACAGGGACGCTGTGTGTGACTGCGGCACTGAACCACAAACCATGCAGCATCTCCTGACATTCCCCCTGCTGGAACAGCCCTGCACAGCATCGGATTTGGCAGAGTTTAATTATAAGGGTCAGCAATGTGCTCAGCTTTGGCTGAACCACATCTAGCCATGTGTACTGCAACTGCCGTTTTTGTGGACACGATAAGTAAGTAATCCTTCACCTGCCAGTACCTGTCAGCCATGTCAATCACCGTGAACACCTTCTTGTTGCTCAGTTGTCTCTGCACATCACTTGGTATAGGCATTGTTTATCTCTCTTGCTTGATTGCATGGTTCAACAGCTTTGGGTCTCAGCAGATTCTCATGCGGCCATCTTTTTTTTCAGTGATTACAAGGTTACTAACCAAGTCGGTGGGCTTGTCGACCTTGGCCACTATGCCGCGTTTCTCCAGCAGCTCCAGAGGGTCTTTCAGCTTCTCATACTTTGCATAGGGAACACGTCTGGCTGGCTGAAGTCGGCATGACATTTGGATTTAGCTCTATTTCGTACTCCTGCTTGTACTGACCAGTGCCTGTGAACACATCTGTGTACTGCTCGAGCAGCCTCTCCTTGGTCAGTGGAGCATGCAGTGAATCTATACGCTTGATAAGGCCCAGCTTCTCACATACGTTTTGCCCTCGTATGGGAACAGTGGTTTCCTCAGTTACGGAGAATTTGATTCTCCAGTCCTGCCCTTTGTGCTTGCAGGGAATCACTGTAGTACCCAATGGCTGAATCTTGCCATCACCAAAAGCAGTGAGAATGATGTTGGTGCGTGTTATGGTGTGCTCAGACATTGCAATAGTCAAGGTAGCAAGTGAGATTACATTTGCCTGGGCATCTTTGTCGAGCTTGACATTCACCACACTCTGGCCAACTGTAAGCTGTTCTTGCCACCTGCCCGCAGGCTGGGTGACATCATCCAGGTTACCAATGAGCACTGAATCTATGACCAGAAACTCTTCCATGCCTTGCTCGGGATCTGCATCCAGAAGACATACCCTTCTTCTGTTTCTGCCTCCACCCTTGCATACAGCAGCCCAGTAATTCTTGCCTCCACACTTGGTACATGTTTTGCCAAATCCTGGACACCTGAGTGGCCCAGGACTGTGCTTCTTGCCACCGTACTCGCACACAAGCTGAGTAAGGTTTTCCTGGTGCCTTTTTGTAGCTCGTGTCATAGCTCTGGCTGCAGGCTTGGCCTTGGCTTGCTTGGGAAAGGTGGTGTGCTGTTGTTGCCTCTCTTTATTCACTGCAAAAACTTGCTTGGCACCCTTCATGCCACGAGCTGCTGCCTGCTTGATTCGGCAGCATGGCATATGACCAAAGCTTTCTGCAGGTGACCTCACCTTCCCGAAGAAGTCTCTCCTTAGATCTCTTGCCTCGCACACCAAACACAATCTTATCTCGAATCATGAGTTCTTCTTGAGGTCCGAACTCGCACATGGCTACTTGTGTTCTGAGTTCAATGAGCCATTGGTGAATCATCTCACCCTCCTCCTGGTCACGCTTCCAAAAACGACACCTCTCGTACACAACGTTTTTCCTTGGCCTGCAGTAATCTGTGAACTTCCGCAGCACCAACTCATAATCATTCACATTGTCACCCTCAGCAAAGGTAAACATCTTGTGAATAACCAGAGAGTCCGGTCCTGCCAATTCTAGCAAAATGGCTACTTGCACGTCAACCTCTTTCTTCTTGAGCTCAGCAGCCTTGAAGTGGTTCAAGAGTCATGCAGCCCACCTGTCCCATGCATCGGCAGCATTCGATGCCTTAAAATTCATTGGTCTGGGAGACTTTCGGACTTCCATAGCAGCGTTTGATTTGCTTATCTGACACCATGTAACAGCATCGACCACACATGCCTTTGGCTCAAGTGGAAGTGACGCTTCATTTATTGGTCCACATACGGAACATGATATATATTCTGTTACACAGAAACCTTGAGTAGCTTTCACCGAAAAAACATGATATTTATATAGACGTTTCAGGAAGATGTTGACAAATATTATTCTTTATAAACAGCTGTGTGTAACGGGTGGAAAAAAATTTGGCTCGAAAATTTAAAAATACGTTAATACAGCAAACAGCTCATAAATCGGGCATTTTCAAATATATTTTGCTTTGAAACTCACAAAGAGAAACATAGAACCTTTTAGTGGGGCAACTTAGCATAACAATTGTGCATTTTGTGAGGAAAGCACCAAATTTGGCACACTAGTAGCCTATCATATTGTTGCGAATTTCGGTCCGCCCGGCGAGCAATCGGCCACGTAACTCGAATCGCGACCGCGTCGCCCACCGGACACGGACCAATTCGTCGTGAACCCTTCCCGGAACAACGCCGGGTTGCCTAGTCACAGGTGGGTCTTTCGACCTCACCACAATGTGCCATTGGCCACCCGCGCAGATGGTTGTTCGCCAAACTCGACCTACCTAAGTACCTGCGCGAGTAGTTAACGGGCGATCGTACCTCGCGAGGCCGGCCTAGACACGAACCGCTTAAGGCGTCCGTTCCGTCTTCAGGTAACCGAGCGGTGTTATCGCCGACCCCGACGGATGTGATTCTATTTACGCGGTGCTTACACCCTTCTACCAATTCCTTCCGTGATGATGCAAGATGGAACTTTCAAACAAGGAAAGACGCAACGAACGGGGAACAGTTCAACAAGCACATTTTATTTCACACTCAGACAAGGCACGTATTTCAGCCATACAGTAAATCATGCACGTTAAGAACAGTAACCAGTGAAGCAATGAGAGTTACAACCGAATATTTATTTCACACATTACTTAAACAGTGTTTATTGTACAAGACGGCGCCACCACATGCACTTACACAAAAGCAAAGAAAAGCCACCCTCAAAGACAAGGGTGGCAGACAGGTCCGTGGACCAAATGTACGTGGAACCTGGTTGAGCGGCCAGGTCCACGAGACCGAAGTGTCTTACCCGCACCCTCGTGGCGCGATGGCGGGCAAGCCGCAATGTCAGCGTAGCCGCGCCTGACTTCTCCCTGGCGTGGCGCGTGAGACTCTCTCCGGCTTCTCCGCGCAGGCACGTGTTTCACAGTCGGCACCACGGTTGGAGGGGACGGACGGGCGGTTACCGCACTCTCTCAGCGCAGCATGGGGGGGGGGGATGTTGATGCCCGTATGGGGAGGTTGTTGATGCTCGGTATGGGGAGGTTGTTGAGGCTCTTTAGCAATGTCGATGCCCTCCTGGCGAGACGGGGTTATCGGCGCTCTCTCAGCGCAAAGCTCGGTTTGGAGAGGGAACTGCTGCCGCTCCTTCAGCGAGTTGGCGCTCTGGACCGCACTGGCTCCGGCAAAACTCCTCCTGGCTGTGCCTCCACAACACCCTTCTCCGGCTGGTCCCCACTCAGCCCTCTGCTGCCTCTGAGCCCTTCTCCGCGTCCCTGCTCCACTCAGACAACTCGCCCTCCTCGCCCTCAACTTCGACCTGAGCTTTGTTCCGAAGATGCTTCCTCTCCATCGACCGTCCCCCGTCTGCCCCCGTCTGCCCCGTCTGCCGCGAGCTCCGTTGTGCTCGCCCTTATATAGGCCGGGAGTGGAAATCCAACCCCCGACCTATGACCTTCGACCTCTGGAAAGCGTACCTGGTGAAATCAGCAGGGCTTGCCCCGTCAGCGTGACCCTGACCCCGGCAAAGCCGACGTGGTAGGAATCACCAAAGCCTCGCCCTGTCAGCTTCAGCTTTACCCCTTCGAGCTGATGGTGATGTTTAGCCCCGACCGCGCGGCTTCGATCCGGCTGAGGCGATGTGTGTGTGAGTGTTTCGCCGCTTTTGTCCCGCCGAACCGATGCGTGTTAATGCATCGACTCCATCCGCCACGCAGTCATTTCGCCCGATCAGCCGATGTGTGTATTGCGGTTTCGCCGGGGCTTCTGTCCCGCCGAACCGATTGTAATCATCGAGTCCGTCCTGAAGGATTCATATGCAAATTTGAGGATCACATCGGGTTTGGAGGCGGGGCTACAACACCTGATGCTCAGCCATTGGACGGATGAAAATGGGCGTGTATGATTCCTGATCCGACTCTCTCCTCAAAAGGATCCTATTCACAACCAATGGCACGATGTTCGTAACGGTTCTATTTCTCTGTTCAAATCATGTCTGGACGTGGTAAAATCACCGAACGGGCTTTGGACAGCGCGACTTCGGTTGACTCTGGGACGAAGGCGACTTCTTGTTTGCGGGTGTGTTTGTTGATGGTAGGAGAGAAAGCGAAGGTGTGGGGGTTTGCTGTGGTGGTTGGATGTTGGTGGTTGCGATCTGGTTGTTGGGGATGCTTGTCCAAAATAATGATAGAGAAAGAAAAATGCTAACTCAAAGGATCACAGCCCTTGAATACAAATTCCCTTTAAACAACGGTGGGGAAATCTAACTACACATATACTTATCGGTATAACTGACCTGAGGACCTTCATGGTCTTGTGCCAATTTCCACTGCCGCAACAATATTATGAACAGATTTGGATATTGGGCCATCTCAAATTCAGCCGCTGATTACCACTGCCATCAAAAATTTTGAGATGGCCCAATATCCAAATCTTTCATAATATGATAGGCTACTACCAAATTTGGTGCTTTCCTCATAAAATGCACAATTGTTATGCTATATTTAGCTAAGTTGCCCCACTATTTGTAAAGCAAATCCGATAACCAAATGCTTTAGAAACAGGTGTGAGGACGAAGGAAAACCTGAAAGAACCTCCAAAAGATACGGGATGAAACTTGCCACCACGACATCTGTAACAGGCATGGCATGTCTACACACCCAGGGAGAGTCCGTACAGATCCAAATCTACCCATATGTACCACATCCGTGTGTGCTATATACGTACCTCTACCTTGCAGTAACTGTCGACTGCACATCCAGATCAGGACACGAACTGAACTGTACAGCTCGGTAAGTGGCTTAAGCACTCACTCAAGCACTCCAATGGAATGCCTGGCTTGGCAAATGATTACCAATTGCCGTCGATACAACTATGCACCCGGAAACCCCCGTGCAATGTCCAAATTGGACAAATGAACACTTTTTGGGGAGTCGGAACTGCTGATACTTTCAAATCTGGAGGTTACATTTTGTAATCCTGGTTGTTTAAGAGATTCTCTCAGTTATTCATATGCACAAATGAAATAAAACCGTGAACACTGGCATCTCCAGGCATTTATAAGCATTGCAATATATCGAGCAATTCGTAGCTGTGATGAACAGGTATTCGATAATATGAGTGAGGAAAGTGAAAAAAAAATTTTTATCATTGAGAAATCATTGCGGCCTATTCCAAGTCAGAGCATAGTTGAGCAGGCCAAAAAACATGGAGGCTTCAGACCCCAGCGAGGTTTCCCAGGAAACACCTTAAGACCTCAGACAGCGAAGTGGCTGGGGATCGCTTGATGAAGGATATAATTAAATAAGGCCATTAATTATCTTCGAAAGGGATGTTTTAATTAACCCAAACACACAATTTTCACTCTTGCACTTCCTTCGAGTTTTCTTAGTGTGCATGCAAAGTTTCAGGCTGATAGGTTTTATGGTTTTGGAGTTATGGAGAAGACACACTGACACACACACACACACACACACACACGCAA
>CM068952.1:183391341-183406866 GCA_035128595.1 Eptatretus atami
ACGCTGGCATACGTCGTAGTACGCTGGCTTTTTTTCGTAGTATGCTGGCATATGTAGTAGTACGCCGAGGTGTTAGACAAATTTTTCCATGTTTGAAATTTTTCGACGTATGCCAGCGTATGACTCACATGTTCCGCATACGCTTGGCCATAATTGTTAGCACGGTACTCGATCGTTGACACATGTCGACACACTTACTTGTAAGTTACTCATAAGTCGAAACACGTCGAAGTAATGTTTAGCATACCCAAACTTATTCGAACTATGAGTAACGTGTTGTAGGCACGTTACGCGATCGTTGACACACGTCGACACACGTTACTTGTACGTTACTCATAAGTCGAAACACGTCAAGGTAATGGTTAGCGTCAGTGTTCCAGACTCCCTGTTTTTTTGGGGGGGGTGGTGGGTTCTTCGGTGTGACGGTGATGTTGACACTTCGATTTCTAGTGCGGTTATGATATAATATAATTAATAGGCTGCCGCTCAACGATTTAAATCATAACCGCACTAGAATCGAAGTGTCAAATCACCATCATACCGAAGAAAAAAAAAATAAAAAAAACCAGAGTGGAACACTGATGCTAACCATTACCTCGACGTGTTTCGACTTATGAGTAACGTACAAGTAACGTGTGTCGACGTGTGTCAACGATCGATAGCATGCCTACAACTTATGCCAGCGTATGCGGAATGTGTGTCATACACCGAGTACGTCGAAATTTTCAACATGCTGAAATTTCTCGACGTACTCGGCGTATGACGACGTATGCCAGCGTACTACGATGTCTGCAGCTACTACGATGTATGCCAGCGTGCTCTTAACGTATACAAAACTTACCCATAACGTATTCGACGTGTGCCAGCTTGGTTCAGCAAATTTTTAATACGTCGGCATACGCTGGCTAAAACGTAATGGTGACAGCGGTTCACACTCCGACGTTAGTGCAGTTATATTTGAATCGTCGAGCCACAGCCTATTAATAGCCTACGCCACGTGATCGTCGGCGATACGCTGCCGCGCGCTATGCATAAGTTAGACTATCGTTGGGCATAGGTTGTGAACGCGACAACACGCTCAGCATTCGTTGTATAGGTTATCTATATGTGATTGAAACGTTCTGTACATTACTAATACGTTATGCATACGTCAACACGTTATTATACGCCCAAAACTTAAAAAAAACATCAACAGTTCAGCGTACGCCAGCGTTTACATACATTTTGATACCTTGCCATACGCTGGCTAAAACGTCAAGGTGTGACAGGGCCCTAAGCGATGCTGACTGCTCCGGTTTTTCAATCAGTTTTCTTCTCCCAGGTCGTCCCAACTCTGCATTACATTCTCACCATGTGCAAGTCTTGTGATGGTCTTGGATAGTGGACTTGTCCCTCGGAAGTGGGGACCAGTGTCCAAGGAGATCAGGCTCTATTTTTGCTTCCCTTGGTAAATCGTGCTATCCCAACAGAGCCCTTGAGCTCTCGTCACAGTCCGTCATACGTTAAGCAATTCATGAACACGTGTTGATGTGAGTATGTTTGCTCTGAGCTGGAAAGTTGCAAAAGAAATGTTTGTGTTTAAAATAAGATATTCAAAGTTCGATTTTAGAATAACAAATGCAATGTATGACCATCTACTTGTTTTTTTTTGCTCATCTAGGTTGAGTAAATTCTCAGAATGAATAAAAGGCGAAAAGTCCCAACCATTTCCTTTGATTTGTAACCTGGAAATCCAGAGATAAGGTTGCAGTAGTTGAAACACTAACTTAAAGGGTTAAAGTACAGACACAGGCCTATCTGCTGTAACCTGTACTCCCCGAGTCAAGACAAGGGAACTGTGTTCCATGACACCTCATGCATGGGACAACTCTTGGCTTTCAGAGGAGAAAACAATGCCTCCTTGGCTGAGCCAACACATAAATGATGCTTATGACGTCATAACTATACAATGTAAGAACTTGCAACTGCTTGAAAGTCTTTTTATATTCTCTCATGCAGGACGATGGTGGACTTAGCATGTGCTCAAGAGACCATTCATAATTTACCTTGGCCATTTTCACATATGTGAATACCTTGAGATATTTCACATCGAACTTGAGTCAAGACAACGGTACTATCACCCCATGTATAACTACCGTACCTAACGAAGCACCTCATCAGGTATGGTTGTTCCACTATGTTCCGAGCATCTTAAAGAAAGTTTCCAGTGGGGTTTTCCCCACCCATCTCATCAGGATTCAAATCAACAACTAAACATTTCACCTCCTTTGAAGAAATAAATAATTTGACATGGAATGGACAAGTGCATCGATCGAACGGCATTCTTGAAGGCGCAGTAAAAATTGTGCAGCGAAAAGCAAACAGCATAGAAAATGAAAAGATTAACTCGCGAGCTTTCGCAGATTACGTGACCTTTCTCAAATAATTTATCGTGACCTCCAGCAAGCTCGATAGAGGGCGCCCAGCATATTACACCACCTTCTCAATATCTAGCAATCTGTCCTGCAGGATGAATTTTCAATAATGGAGGAGTAATACACACCTACATTTTATTAAAGGGTAATGTCACTGGATCCATCAAGTAAATGAGGAGTCGAACACGCCTACATTATATCGCTGACCTCTTTTCTCCAAATTTTCAAAACAATTAGTGGCACCTCATCATTTGCTGCATTACACTAAATAGAGGAACCTTTTGTGTGGATTAAAAGAGGCCAAGTCGTGGCCTCGGTGAACACCGAGTTGACTAATGCAGATTTAAGTGAAATTTAAACGTAGGCCACAGACCACTCTGCATGACCCACATCTCACTTGCTCTTATCGAAAGCTCTTTCTCGAGTCTGAGCTATTTTCAGATTCCGGGGCGAAGTACAATGCCACGGTCCAGACCTTTGCTTTGGTCTCCGGTGCTCCGTATTACCTCGAGCCAATATTACATCTCTGGCAGCAGTGAAAGATATTGGAATTCCGTCCAAGTTGAAAGCAGTTGACTGATCCTGATTTCACGGAACTTGATACTTCATGAAATATTATTGGTTCTGTTTTTACAAGTTATTTTTGATGCAAATGCATTTTGTACTTTAAATTATATTTTGGATTGGGTGGGGAGGTCACAACCAGCCATTTATGACGGTCTCCTTATTTTATAGCTTAGGAAAGAGATTAGCTCATGAAAGGAGGGGGAAACACAGCTAGTGCAGTCGATGATAAACATGGCAGTCCAGGGCAGGTAATGATATTGGACAGACTCTGGCGAGACAGTTAGCCAAATCCGATCCAGCATCGTTGGTTACCTGGTAGTGGTCATCGTTTTCTCTGCACATTAACCAATGGCATATCACTGGCTTCCTGTACATTACAAATGAACTGTATTAAATGTCACTCTCACACTATTGCAGTGGCATGCATGAATGTATGGATTTATAATGTATGTTGACATGTGACCAGACAAATTGCAGGGTATCATGTGCACATGGAAGCTACACTCTTGAAGCAGCCACTGGAACTCTTACAACAGAGCCAATTAGTGGCTTGAATAACCACGCAATTTAAAGGCCAAACTGGCACACGATACACAGATAACATGACATTGACCATGGGGACTCGCTGTGTGTCGTGTGACAGAGTCACGATGAAATGTCAATCGGTGTCAGAGATGGCACGAGGCAGGAAGTTGGACGCGCCAGTTCGGTTTGGGAGAAATGGAGTTTTTAAGATGGCAGCGTCCTCACTGAAGGCATGGCCATCGGCAAGCTCAAGGCAGAAGACAAAGACAGGCCCCACCTCGGATTTTGGAGTCAACCACAGCATTCAAACGGCTTAAGGACACAATGTTGCCGATTGGTATGCACAGAGTGTACGTTCATCCAGTGGTACCGCTGGAGTCACTTGTGGGCAGTGGAACAATGATAGCACGAATCTCAGCTGACTGCACAAGTTTCTGGCACAGAAGCACCCAGACAAGTGATCCAATTTCATTCCTCTGTGATGGTAGCACAGCTCCAAATAATGATCGTAATAATAAAGCATAGTAATTTTTAGACTGTCTCACCACCTCATCTGTAGTTCATACCTTATTTAACTGCTCCAAACATGCCATTAGTTCCATCAATATCTTCCTAAGCTCGAAGGAGCAATGACATATGAGTTTAATTGGAAGGCTGGTCATTGACGTCACATAACTAACAGAACGATAAACCAATTTTTATTGCTTTCGAAGAGAGAGAGAGAGACAAAAAGAAGGCAGAATCGGCTTCTTGGGAGTTAATTCCACACCAGATTGTAAATCCATCTCGAAAATGAAAGTTTCAAGAAAGGACATCATCTTAATGGTCTTCCTATTCAGGATTTTAAATAATGCAGTGAATGATAATTACGTGCGATGGATACCATGCTCAGAGAGTATAGAGTGTACTTCTGTTTCCGCATAAGTGGAGAGGGGTCATCGCGACAAACCCCCTATTATGTGAAAATGGTCATTAAACGAGTAGTCGTAGTAATAATAGTAGTAGTAGTACTGTAGTTCTGTTTCTACATTCTTATCATCTGATATTGCTCTGACTTTTACGTATATATTATGACCACACTGGCAGGATAGTGGAGAGGTAGACACACTCAGCTCTGAACTGTATAGCCTAGGTTCAAATCTCGACCGAGGTTTCACATGCTGGGCAAGGCATCAGTGGGTGTGCCATCCTTCTGATGGATGTGAAGCTGGAGGACCTGTCTACAGTATTGGTTGTTTGTCGATGTTAAATATCCCAGGGTATCTTTACAAAAGAGAAGGTGAGCTATATTCGGCACCCTGAACAAATTACAAATATTTGTCGAACGTTGAGCTTGGCCAGTCGTTTCATTGACAACTTGGTCCAATAACGTTCCCTAAATTTCAAAGGATTCCCCTGTCCAATAGGTTTGCGCAAAATCTCTTCCATCTGGTATTCACATAATATCATTACAATCATTGACATGGTAGGACCAAAGGCTTTCAAACAGGACTACATGTTGAACACAGTGCACCATTGCCATATATAACCCGTCAATCACGACAACTTCGAACATTGAGTTTGCACTAATTGGCTGGTGATAGTTTTCCCCTCAGCCTGTGCCATTGCAGACAGCTTTCTTTATGAAACGAGCGACACTGTGGGCCTATTTGTCCGAACTAGGACAATAGGACGGAGAGAGACCAAGGGCTCCACACAATCATATGGCTCATTAGCCCAGTGGAAACTCTCAAATTCCTCCCGTGGCTTGTTAGGGAGTCTCGCCGCCCACTGCGGCCTCCCCATGGGAGATGCCGCATTCGTTTGTCGAGCCACGCTCTGGCCGTTCAATTAACTCCACAATTACCGAGTGCTGTGCTGCTACAGAAAGGGTCAAAATCCCCCAAGTTTTAACACTGCGGTTAGAGAAACTTCAATTGTTGAAACCTACAGAGAGATTTGCTCAATGAAGCATCACATTGTCGATGTCTTCTTATGGAAGGGGTAGTGGTTGATAATCACGTGAAATGACTGACAATTGTTTATGAGGGTAAGTTCAGCTATTAGGAATCGACACCTAGACCAAAGGTATAATGACACACACACACACGACCTGTTTTTGTTTTTCACAAGTGGACTGGCCAGGAGTCACCAATAGCAATTTGGAACTTGGCCTTGGTGTCAACTGTGGTTGAGTACACTACTTGGTGATAACAAGAAATTGTGGATTTTTTCTTGTCCACCAGCAGAAACCATAGCGAGGAGGCAGAATATCATTATAATAATTGACATGGCAGGACCAAAGGCTTTCAAACATAACGAAATATTGAACACAGTGCACCATTGCCTCGTGTATTGAACGCAGTGCACAGGCGGCTCGTTTGAAGTTCTCTGCAAACTTAAAATGAGTCGCCGATGTGGAAACAACGCAATACTCAATATCTTGTTATACATGTATTCTGATTGTGATGTTCCATACTCTTCGCAGAATGTCACTGAAGCAGCTTCCTGAACAAGGATGATACAGGAAGGTTTGCCATTTCCTTCCCAGCAATAGTTAGGGCAGGAATTTGTAATTTGTTCAGAGTGCCAATGACAGCTCACCTACTCTGAGTGAAGGACATTGTGGGATCTTTATCATCTGCCAAATAATGTTGACAGACCAGACGCCCATTTAGCGTCCATCCGAGGGACAGCATTCACATTGATGAATCTTCCTGCACCTGTAAAACACCGGGATGACAGTTCATAGCTCTGTTGAGATTCAAACGACCTTGAGGCCATCATTCCAGCAATGTATAATATATCTATAACAGCAAATGTCAGTGTATGTCAGTCATTCAGTTAGTTAGTATGTGTGTGCATCTCCTACATAACTCCAAAACCATAAAACCTCGCGACCTGAAACTTTGCATGCTTACTAAGGGAATGCCAAGGGAGTGCATAAATGAAAACTGGGTGTTTAGGGAATTTTAAACACCTCTTTTGAAGATAACTTATGGTATAACCAGAAACAGGCTTACCATTGGTCAGCCTGTATTGAGCTTGCTTAGCTTGGGGTCTTAATCTGCCATTTTGTCTGCCCAGCTCAAACATGGTTTGCCTTGGAACAGGTCGTTACGGTTTATGTATGATGAAGCTTCATACCTGTGAATCACTGTACATATCGTATATCGCTGATCTTCATCGCTATGAATAGCTGGATACATCGCAATGTTTGTAATCGCCACAGAACACCATTGCTCGTGCCTTTATTAATATTTGCATATGCGGTAAGCTGTAGAATCTCTTAACTTGAGCCGAATTTCAACTTTTAAACTGAGGAATTGACCTCAGCAGTAGTTCTGATTGCTAAAAAAAAAAATAAAAATAAAAAAAAACAGAAGTGGTCATTTGTTCCTTTTTTAATGGTTTTAAAAACTCCTGCCTGTTTTATAAAGAGCTGAGTGGTTAAAAAGAATACATTGCTGTTTGGGTGTGTTTTATCACCTGGTAATGCCCCGTATGCTGCCTTCCCTCCCCCCCCCCTCCATGTTGCCTTCCCTCCCCTGCTTCTAATGCTGCATTCCCATCTCCTCATGGTGCCTCCCCACTCCCCCCTCACCTCCAATCCTACCCCTCCTCTCCCACTGCCCACCTCTCCCCCGCCTCCAACAGCTGGGAAGAAAGCTTTAAAAGGGGTTCTTAATAGCATTTCAAAAGCTTTCAACGTAGTTATGATGTAACCCCCCCATCTCTTCTCACCTTTCTCTCCTCCCCCCCCCGACCTCTTTCATCCAAACGCCTCTCCTTCCTCTACTCTTACCACTTCCTCCTCCTTTCCCTGCAGCCTCCTTTCACTTTCAAAGGGGTCCTAAATAGTATACATGCATCACATTGCGAGAGGTCCCTTGAGGTATTTAAAGATCCCTCGACATGTTCCACATGAAATCAAAAGAGATCCGGGGAAAAGAAAGACAGCGAAAACCCAAAGGGACAAGTCCAAACCCCTCTCCCCGCAGCGAGGAAGAGCTTTCAAATATTGTAAGTATGCATCTCACAAAACAGCAGCAGGGACCTGTTCATTTTCCCCCATATTTTATTTTAAAGTTCATTTTTCACCAGATTTCTCCCAATTTATTTCAGAACATCTCGAGGGACCTCTATTAATGCAAACACCCATCAAATAGACATCTTTGTAATTAACCTTACGAAAACCCCAAGGGGACAGAGTAAACGCGACATCTATTTAGTTATTAAAATGCATTTGTTTGTCTAAAAATGTCTAATTTTGTCCGATTTTTCTCTGGATTTGTTTTAGTTGAGTCAAGCTGTCAGTGACAGTCAAAAATGATATCACAAGGATAATTCGTGGCATAGGCCAAAAGGGTTTAGCTTTGTGAGGCTTCAAAGCATGGGAAAATTTTAAACATTAATAGAATCAGAATCTGAGACCCCACAAACATTCTATTTACCTAATTATTCTCAGGAAACACTCGTATCATCAAATATCCAAACATACCCCATTCACGAAACCACAGCACCGACTGAGAACCACCACGGAGCAAAAATAATGGCATTGGACAAGCGGCTTACACACTCGCGTATTAGAGTGCAGTTATAAATTTGAATCGTCGAGCCACAGCCTATTAATACCTACGCCACGTGATCGTCGGCGATACGCTGCCGGGCGCTATGCATAAGTTAACTATCGTTGGGCATAGGTTGTGAACGCCGACAACACGTCAGCATTCGTTGGTATAGGTTATCTATATGTGATTGAAACGTTCGGTGTACATTACTAATACGTTATGCATACGTCCAACACGTTATTATACGCCCAAAACTTAAAAAACATCAACAACAGTTCAGCGTACGCCAGCGTTTACATACATTTTGATACCTTGCCATACGCTGGCTAAAACGTCAAGGTGTGACAGGGCCCTAAGCGATGCTGACTGCTCCGGTTTTTCAATCAGTTTTCTTCTCCCAGGTCGTCCCAACCTGCATTACATTCTTCACCATGTGCAAGTCTTGTGATGGTCTTGGATAGTGACTTGTCCCTCGGAAGTGGGGACCAGTGTCCAAGGAGATCAGGCTCTATTTTTGCTCCCTTGGTAAATCGTGCTATCCCAACAGAGCCCTTGAGCTCTCGTCACAGTCCGTCATACGTTAAGCAATTCATGACACGTGTTGATGTGAGTATTTGCTCTGAGCTGGAAAGTTGCAAAAGAAAATGTTTGTGTTTAAAATAAGATATTCAAAGTTGATTTTAGAATAACAAATGCAATGTAGACCATCTACTTGTTTTTTTTTGCTCATCTAGGTTGAGTAAATTCTCAGAATGAATAAAAGGCGAAAAGTCCAAACCATTTCCTTTGATTTGTAACCTGGAAATCCAGAGATAAGGTTGCAGTAGTTGAACACTAACTTAAAGGGTAAGTATACAGACACACGGCCTATCTGCTGTAACCTGTACTCCCCGAGTCAAGACAAGGAACTGTGTTCCATGACACCTCATGCATGGGACAACTCTTGGCTTTCAGAGGAGAAAACATGCCTCCTTGCTGAGCAACACATAAATGATGCTTATGACGTCATAACTATACAATGTAGAACTTGCAACTGCTTGAAAGTCTTTTTATATTCTCTCATGCAGGACGATGGTGGACTTAGCATGTGCTCAAGAGACCTTCAATAATTTACCTTGGCCATTTTCACATATGTGAATACTTGAGATATTTCACATCGAACTTGAGTCAAGACAACGGTACTATCACCCCATGTATAACTACGTACCTAACGAAGCACCTCATCAGGTATGGTTGTTCCACTATGTTCCGAGCATCTTAAAGAAAGTTTCCAGTGGGGTTTCCCCACCCATCTCATCAGGATTCAAATCACATAAAACATTTCACCTCCTTTGAAGAAATAAATATTTGACATGGAATGGACAAGTGCATCGATCGAACGGCATTCTTGAAGGCGCAGTAAAAATTGTGCAGCGAAAAGCAAACAGCATAGAAATGAAAAGATTAACTCGCGAGCTTTCGCAGTATCGTGACCTTCTCAAATAATTTATCGTGACCTCCAGCAGCTCGATAGAGGGCGCCCAGCATATTACCACCCTCTCAATATCTAGCAATTCTGTCCTGCAGATGATAATTATATGGAGGAGTAATACACACCTACATTTATAAAGGGTAATGTCACTGGATCCATCAAGTAAATGAGGAGTCGACACCTACAATATCGCTGACCTCTTTTTCTCCAAATTTTCAAAGCAATAGTGTGCACTTCATCATTGCTGCATTACACTAAATAGAGGAACCTTGTGTTGGATTAAAAGAGGCCAAGTCGTGGCCTCGGTGACACCGAGTTGACTAATGCAGATTAAGTGAAATTTAAACGTAGGCCACAGAACCACTCTGCATGACCCACATCTCACTTGCTCTTATCGAAAGCTCTTTCTCGAGTCTGAGCTATTTTCAGATTCCGGGCGAAGTACAATGCCACGGTCCAGACCTTTGCTTTGGTCCTCGGTGCTCCGTATTCCTCGAGCCAATATTACATCTCTGGCAGCAGTGAAAGATATTGGAATTCCGTCCAAGTTGAAAGCAGTTGACTGATCCTGATTTCAACGGAACTTGATACTTCATGAAATATTATTGGTTCTGTTTTAACAAGTTATTTTTGATGCAAATGCATTTTGTACTTTAAATTATATTTTGGATTGGGTGGGGGGTCACAACCAGCCATTTATGACGGTCTCCTTATTTTATAGCTTAGGAAAGAGATTAGCTCATGAAAGAGGGGGAAACACAGCTAGTGCAGTCGATGATAAACATGGCATCCAGGGCAGGTAATGATATTGGACAGACTCTGGCGAACAGTTAGCCAAATCCGATCCAGCATCGTTGGTTACCTGGTAGTGGTCATCGTTTTCTCTGCACATTAACCAATGGCATATCACTGGCTCCTGTACATTACAAATGAACTGTATTAAATGTCACTCTCACACTATTGCAGTGGCATGCATGAATGTATGGATTATAATGTATGTTGACATGTGACCAGACAAATTGCAGGGTATCATGTGCACATGGAAGCTACACTCTGAAGCAGCCACTGGAACTCTTACACAGAGCCAATTAGTGGCTTGAATAACCACGGCATTTAAAGGCCAAACTGGCACACGATACACAGATAACATGACATTGACCATGGGGACTCGCTGTGTGTCGTGTGACAGAGTCACGATGAAATGTCAATCGGTGTCAGAGATGGCACGAGGCAGGATTGGACGCGCCATTTCGGTTTGGGAGAAATGGAGTTTTTTAAGATGGCAGCGTCCTCACTGAAGGCATGGCCATCGGCAAGCTCAAGGCAGAAGACAAAGACAGGCCCCACCTCGGATTTGGAGTCAACCACAGCATTCAAACGGCTTAAGGACACAATGTTGCCGATTGTATGCACAGAGGTACGTTCATCCAGTGGTACCGCTGGAGTCACTTGTGGCAGTGAACAATGATAGCACGAATCTCAGCTGACTGCACAAGTTTCTGGCACAGAAGCACCCAGACAAGTGATCCATTTCATTCCTCTGTGATGGTAGCACAGCTCCAAATAATGATCGTAATAATAAAGCATAGTAATTTTTAGACGTCTCACCACCTCATCTGTAGTTCATACCTTATTTAACTGCTCCAAACATGCCATTAGTTCCATCAATATCTTCCTAAGCTCGAAGGAGCAATGACATATGAGTTTAATTGGAAGGCTGGTCATTGACGTCACATAACTAACAGAAGGATAAACCAATTTTTATTGCTTTCGAAAGAGAAGAGAGAGAGACAACAAAGAAGGCAGAATCGGCTTCTTGGGAGTTAATTCCACACCAGATTGTAAATCCATCTCGAAAATGAAAGTTTCAAGAAAGGACATCATCTTAATGGTCTTCCTATTCAGGATTTTAAATAATGCAGTGAATGATAATTACGTGCGATGGATACCATGCTCAGAGAGTATAGAGTGTACTTCTGTTTCCGCATAAGTGGAGAGGGGTCATCGCGACAAACCCCTATTATGTGAAAATGGTCATTAAACGAGTAGTCGTAGTAATAATAGTAGTAGTAGTACTGTAGTTCTGTTTCTACATTCTTATCATCTGATATTGCTCTGACTTTTACGTATATATTATGACACACTGGCAGGATAGTGGAGAGGTAGACACACTCAGCTCTGAACTGTAAGCTAGGTTCAATCTCGACCGAGGTTTCACATGCTGGCAAGGCATCAGTGGTGTGCCATCCTTCTGATGGATGTGAAGCTGGAGGACCTGTCTACAGTATGGTTGTTTCGATGTATATATCCCAGGGTATCTTTACAAAAGAGAAGGTGAGCTATATTCGCACCCTGAACAATTACAATATTTGTCGAACGTGTACTTGGCCAGTCTCGTTTCATTGACAACTTGGTCCATATAACGTCTCCCTAAATTTCAAAGGATTCCCCTGCCAATAGGTTTGCGCAAAATCTCTTCATCTGGTATTCACATAATATCATACAATCATTGACATGGTAGGACCAAAGGCTTTCAAACAGGACTACATGTGTGAACACAGTGCACCATTGCCATATATAACCCGTCAATCACGACAACTTCGAAAATTGAGTTTGCACTAATTGGCTGGTGATAGTTTTCCCCTCAGCCTGTGCCATTGCAGACAGCTTTCTTTATGAAACGAGCGACACTGTGGGCCTATTTGTCCGAACTAGGACAATAGGGACGGAGAGAGACCAAGGGCTCCACACAATCATATGGCTCATTAGCCCAGTGGAAACTCTCAAATTCCTCCCGTGGCTTGTTAGGGAGTCTCGCCGCCCACTGCGGCCTCCCCATGGGAGATGCCGCATTCGTTTGTCGAGCCAGCTCTGGCCGTTCAATTAACTCCACAATTACCGAGTGCTGTGCTGCTACAGAAAGGGTCAAAATCCCCAAGTTTTAACACTGCGGGTTTGAGAAACTTCAATTGTTGAAACCTACAGAGAGATTTGCTCATGAAGCATCACATTGTCGATGTCTTCTTATGGAAGGGTAGTGGTTGATAATCACGTGAAATGACTGACAATTGTTTATGAGGGTAAGTTCAGCTATTAGGAATCGACACCTAGACCAAAGGTATAATGACAACACACACACACGACCTGTTTTGGTTTTTCACAAGTGGACTGCCAGGAGTCACCAATAGCAATTTGGAACTTGGCCTTGGTGTCAACTGTGGTTGAGTACACTACTTGGTGATAACAAGAATTGTGGATTTTTTCTTGTCCACCAGCAGAAACCATAGCGAGGAGGCAGAAATATATATAATAATTGACATGGCAGGACCAAAGGCTTTCAACATAAACGAAATATTGAACACAGTGCACCATTGCCTCGTGTATTGAACGCAGTGCACAGGCGGCTCGTTTGAAGTTCTCTGCAAACTTAAAATGAGTCGCCGATGTGGAAACAACGCAATACTCAATATCTTGTTATACATGTATTCTGATTGTGATGTTCCATACTCTTCGCAGAAATGTCACTGAAGCAGCTTCCTGAACAGGATGATAACGGAAGTTTGCCATTTCCTTCCCAGCAATAGTTAGGGCAGGAATTGTAATTTGTTCAGAGTGCCATGACAGCTCACCTACTCTGAGTGAAGGACATTGTGGGATCTTTATCATCTGCCAAATAATTTGACAGACCAGACGCCCATTTAGCGTCCATCCGAGGGACAGCATTCACATTGATGATCTTCCTGCACCTGTAAAACACCGGATGACAGTTCATAGCTCTGTTGAGATTCAAACGACCTTGAGGCCATCATTCCAGCAATGTTATAATATATCTATAACAGCAAATGTCAGTGTATGTCAGTCATTCAGTTAGTTAGTATGTGTGTGCATCTCCTACATAACTCCAAAACATAAAACCTCGCGACCTGAAACTTTGCATGCTTACTAAGGGAATGCCAAGGGAGTGCATAAATGAAAACTGGGTGTTTAGGGAATTTTAAACACCCTCTTTGAAGATAACTTATGGTATAACCAGAAACAGGCTTACCATTGGTCAGCCTGTATTGAGTTGCTTAGCTTGGGGTCTTAATCTGCCATTTTGTCTGCCCAGCTCAAACATGGTTTGCCTTGGAACAGGTCGTTACGGTTTATGGTATGATGAAGCTTCATACCTGTGAATCACTGTACATATCGTATATCCTGATCTTCATCGCTATGAAAGCTGGATACATCGCAATGTTTGTAATCGCCCAGAGACCCATTGCTCGTGCCTTTATTTAATATTTGCATATGCGGTAAGCTGTAGAATCTCTTAACTTGAGCCGAATTCAACTTTTAAACTGAGGAATTGACCTCAGCAGTAGTTCTGATTGCTAAAAAAAAATAAAAAAAAAACAGAAGTGGTCATTTGTTCCTTTTTTAAATGGTTTTAAAAAACTCGCCTGTTTTATAAAGAGCTGAGTGGTTAAAAAGAATACATTGCTGTTTGGGTGTGTTTTATCACCTGGTAATGCCCGGTATGCTGCCCTTCCCTCCCCCCCCCCCCATGTTGCCTCCCTCCCCGCTTCTAATGCTGCATTCCATCTCCTCATGTGCCTCCCCCACTCCCCCCTCACCTCCAATCCCCCCCCTCCCTCTCCCACTGCCCACCTCTCCCCCCTGCCTCCACAGCTGGGAAGAAAGCTTTAAAGGGGTCTTTATAGCATTTCAAAAGCTTTCAACGTAGTTATGATGTAACTCCCCCCATCTCTTCTCACCTTCTCTCCTCCCCCCGACCTCTTTCATCCAAACGCCTCTCCTTCCTCTACTCTTACCACTTCCTCCTCCTTTCCCTGCAGCCTCCTTTCACTTTCAAAGGGGTCCTAAATAGTATACATGCATCACATTGCGAGAGGTCCCTTGAGGTATTTAAAGATCCCTCGACAATGTTCCACATGAAATCAAAAGAGATCCGGGGAAAAGAAGACAGGAAAACCCAAAGGGACAAGTCCAAACCCCTCTCCCGCAGCGAGGAAGAGCTTTCAAATATTGTAAGTATGCATCTCAACAAACAAGCAGCAGGACCTGTTCATTTCCCCCATATTTTATTTAAAGTTCATTTTTCACCAGATTTCTCCCAATTAATTTCAGAACATCTCGAGGGACCTCTATAATGCAAACACCCATCAAATAGACATCTTTGTAATAACCTTACGAAAACCCCAAGGGGACAGAGTAAACGCGACATCTATTTAGTTATTAAAATGCATTTGTTGTCTAAAAATGTCTAATTTTGTCCCGATTTTTCTGGATTTGTTTTAGTTGAGTCAAGCTGTCAGTGACAGTCAAAAATGATATCACAAGGATAATTCTGGCATAGGCCAAAAGGGTTTAGCTTTGTGAGGCTTCAAAGCATGGGAAAATTTTAAACATTAATAGAATCAGAATCTGAGACCCACAAACATTCTATTTACCTAATTATTCTCAGGAAACACTCGTATCACAAATATCCAAACATACCCCATTCACGAAACCACAGCACCGACTGAGAACCACCACGGAGCAAAAATAATGGCAGTCACTTGATTTTGAAGCCCCTCTCTGATCAGACAAAGCAAGACTAGTGGAGAAATATATATATATATATATATATATATATATATATATATATATTATATATATATATATGTTTATATGTATATTTCTATATATTTTATTTTTATTTAAGGAAGAAGAAGGCCTTCAAACCAAAAGTAAAAAAACTAGATCGATTCCGCAATTTGAACAAAAAGTGAGAGCAGACCCGATCTCAGGCAACGTTTCACCGGCTTCGCAGCCGGCTTCATCAGGCACAGTCATTTATGTGCCTTGAGACATCATCTCAAGTATATATACATATATATATATATATATATATATATATATATATATATATATATGGCACCTTAGATAAACCCACGGGCTTAGGCACGTATGACATTTGGACATCTTGAGTTTGATGTTGCATGTAGAGTTTTACAAT
>CM068952.1:183406891-183417909 GCA_035128595.1 Eptatretus atami
AAATTGTTGCTGGCAATCTGTCAGATTCAGAAATGATGTCATCTCCAAAATTTATTTCCTTCACATAATATGTGAATACATGTCCACACACATGTGAATTGCAGGTTATAATGTGTAATTCCATGTAATGTAAAATGTGACTTCAAGATCCCAATTCTCCCCCCACCCCTCTTTCCCCCTCCCACACTCTCTCCCCACCTCTCTCCTGGGACAAGTCATGCACACACACACCTGCAGAGATCCCTTTACAGATCCAAATCTACCCATATGTATCACATCCCGTGCCTACATACCTCTAACTGTAGCAACTGCCACATGTCCATGTCCCGATTCAGCTGACCAAGACTGTACCGGTCTTATCCTGTAGCTGTTGGGGTGCTCTGCTAAGTGGCTTTTCTTGGTTGTTCTTTTATGGGCAGCATCTTTGCTATT
Organism: Eptatretus atami; assembly: GCA_035128595.1. Lineage (NCBI taxonomy): Eukaryota > Metazoa > Chordata > Myxini > Myxiniformes > Myxinidae > Eptatretus > Eptatretus atami. The sequence continues at coordinate 183,407,324 of CM068952.1, forward strand.
GAGAGTCTATTGGGAGTAGTCGAGTATTTAATAATCCGCGCCATCTTGGGTTGTGATTTTGGTTAATTGAGGTGTTGGTTTGATCCCTCCATTCTTACAGTGAGATATGTTGTGTCTTCGTTCTGATTCTCAACACAGTCTATCCCTTTGCCGGTCCTACTTTCCTGCTCCCGTTTAACCTATCTCACTCTTTTGCATTCTCTCTTCCTACCATGCTGCAGAATTGTCCAGCCGGCTCACTGGTCATGCTGATTTTACATATCTCCCCATTCAGCTCATCTGCACACACAAATCTCCTCCCTCAGTCATTCCATCGTCCTTAAATCCACCCTCTCAACTTCCGCAGCCTCCTGACCCAGTTCTCGCTACCGTGCAGCCTTCTGTGTTGGCTCTCTGTCATGCACCATTTCGGACAGTAAAGATAGCCGCATAACACAGACACCAAAACTTCCCCTATTTCAAATTTCCTTGATATCTTCGTCCTACATACTCCCTCAACCCTCCTCCACTCATTACACACCCAACTGAAATCCTCCTCCCACACCTCTGCCTCCGACTAATCCCCAAGTATCTGTTCCCCCCCGACACTCAAACTGTTTCCCTGTCTGATTCTCTTACCCTTTAACACTGATGATTAATTTATTTTTCTCTGCTCCGCCCGACTCACATCACCTCAGTCTCTCCATACTCATAGTTCACCCATCTTCTCGAATGCCTTCTTCCACTCCTCCACACTTCCTGCAATCTCCATCTACTCTCTGCCACACAGCCAGATAATTTGCATACAACATCCTCCCCAGAATACCTTCATTTACCCCCCTGCTTACTGCTTTCCATCACTATGCAAAAACAAGTGGCTGGGAATCAACGTTCATGTTAGAGTCTCAGATTTCACAAGGAAACGAAGGCACACTATATAATTGACAAAATTCAAAGGCAAGGAAGCGAGTGGTCCTCTTCTATTATATTCAATATATATTCTTATTGACATTGCAACGAGTCCCACATTTTCAAACTGCAGACCTTTTTATTAGAAATATTGCTCACGGATAATACATTTTTCCTTACGTCACTGTGCACGTACAATTATGTTGTCCTGAGGTGATGACGGCCTCATGCTAAACAACACCTTAGGCGGTGTGTACGTCTGCTGCTCCCTCGTGTTTTCATGTCCATTCTTCCGTAAGTGTTTTTGTCACATTATATATCGTGCTTGAGGAACGTTTCCCAAATATATTGTGTTTTCTTTATCTTGCAATAAAACTTTGTTGCTAATATTCCCATACAATAAATTCTGAGAGTACACCACAAGTTGCTTGTCCAAAGTGGCTTGATATTCCTCATAATTTATCCACTCTGGACAATTGCGTAGACACACATCCTCTCTAGGCTTATTCCTAAGAGTTTGGCAATGGTCAGGATTCACTCCCTCCCTTTAAAGCTTTGCTCCCTTTCTTGACTCACATAATTTTTCTCAAAAACGCACTTTGCGGCATCATCTTTTCCAGCCTATGGTGATAATCTCAACCATTGAGGCCCCAGACTTTTGATTTGCGAGTTCCATTCCTTCCGCCTTGTTGACGCAAGGCTAAAGGCCCTGTCCAAAGCCTTGACGTTTAGCAGCATATGCCTGACGTATTGCAAAATTTGGCTATTAATAGCTGGCACACTTCCGAATACGTTAGGGTAAGCTTTTTGATACGTTAAGAGTACGCTGGCATACGTCGTAGTAGCTGGGCTTTTTTCTAGTATGCTGGCATATGTAAGTAGTACGCCGAGGTTTAGACAAATTTTTCCATGTTTGGAAATTTTTCGACGTATGCCAGCGTATTGAACTCACATGTTCCGTAAATAACATACGCCTTGGGCCATAAGTTGTGGCACGTTACGCGATCGTGACAACATGTCGACACCGTTACTTGTAAGTTACCTGCACAAAGTTCAAACACGTCGAAGTAAATGTTTAGCAATACCGAAACTTATTTCGAACCTATGAGTAACGTGGTTTAGGCACGGTAAACGCGATCGTTGCACACGTCGACACACGCTTACTTGTACGTTACTTCATAGTCGAACACGTCAAGGTAATGGTTAAGCGTCAGTGTCCAGACTCCCTGTTTTTTTTGGGGGGGGTGGGGGGGGTTCTTCGTGTGACGGTGATGTTGACACTTCGATTTCTAGTGCGGTTATGATATAATATAATTAATAGGCTGCCGCTCAACGATTTAAATCAAACCGCACTAGAAATCGAAGTGTCAACATCACCATCATACCGAAAGAAAAAAAAATAAAAAAAAACCAGGAGTGGAACACTGATGCTAACCATTACCACGACGTGTTTCGACTTATGATAACGTACAGTAAACGTGTGTCGACGTGTGTCAACGATCGCATAGCATGCCTACAACTTATGCCAGCGTATGCGGAATGTGTGTCATACACCGAGTACGATGAGAAATTTTCAACATGCTGAAAATTTCTCGACGTACTCGGCGTATGACGACGTATGCCAGCGTACTACGATGTCTGCCAGCGATACTACGATGTATGCCAGCGTGCTTCTTAACGTATACAAAACTTACCCATAACTGATTCGACGTGTGCCAGCTTGGTTCAGCAAATTTTTAATACGTCGGCATACTCTGGCTAAAAACGTCAAGGTGTGACAGCGGCTTCACACTTCGACGTCTAGTGCAGTTATAGAATTTGAATCGTCGAGCCACAGCCTATTAATAGCCTACGCCACGTGATCGTCGGCGATACGCTGCCGCGCGCTATGCATAAGTTAGAACTATCGTTGGGCATAGGTTGTGAACGCCGACAACACCTCAGCATTCGTTGGTATAGGTTATCTATATGTGATTGAAACGTTCGGTGGTACATTACTAATACGTTATGCATACGTCCAACACGTTATTATACGCCCAAACTATAAAAAAAACATCAACAGTTCAGCGTACGCCAGCGTTTACATACATTTTGATACCTTGCCATACGCTGGCTAAACGTCAAGGTGGACAGGGCCCTAAGCGATGCTGACTGCTCCGCGTTTTTCAATCAGTTTTCTTCTCCCAGGTCGTCCCAACCTCTGCATTACATTCTCACCATGTGCAAGTCTTGTGATGGTCTTGGATAGTGACTTGTCCTCGGAAGTGGGGACCAGTGTCCAGGAGATCAGGCTCTATTTTTGCTTCCCTTGGTAAATCGTGCTATCCCAACAGAGCCCTTGAGCTCTCGTCACAGTCCGTCATACGTTAAGCAATTCATGAACACGTGTTGAGTGAGATGTTTTGCTCTGAGCTGGAAAGTTGCCAAAAGAAATGTTTGTGTTTAAAATAAGATATTCAAAGTCGATTTTGAATAACAAATGCAATGTAATGACCATCTACTTGTTTTTTTTTGCTCATCTAGGTTGAGTAAATTCTCAGAATGAATAAAAAGGCGAAAAGTCCAAACATTTCTTTGATTTGTAACCTGGAAATCCAGAGATAAGGTTGCAGTAGTTGAAACACTAACTTAAAGGGTTAAAGTACACGACACAGGCTATCTGCTGTAACCTGTACTCCCGAGTCAAGACAAGCGGAAACTGTGTTCCATGACACCTCATGCATCGGGACAACTCTTGGCTTTCAGAGGAGAAAACAATGCCTCCTTGCTGAGCCAACACATAAATGTGCTTATGACTCATAACTATACAATGTAAGAACTTGCAACTGCTTGAAAGTCTTTTTATATTCTCTCATGCAGGACGATGGTGGACTAGCATGTGCTCAAGAGACCATTCATAATTTACCTGGCCATTTTCACATATGTGAATACTTGAGATATTTCACATCGAACTTGAGTCAAGACAAGGGTACTATCACCCATGTATAACTACCGTACCTAACGAAGCACCTCATCAGGTTGGTTGTTCCACTATGTTCCGAGCATCTTAAAGAAAGTTCCAGTGGGGTTTTCCCCCACCCATCTCATCAGGATTCAAATCAACACTAAACATTTCACCTCCTTTGAAGAAATAAATAATTTGACATGGAATGGACAAGTTGCATCGATCGAACGGCATTCTTGAAGGCGCAGTAAAAATTGTGCAGCGAAAAGCAAACAGCATAGAAATGAAAGATTAACTCGCGAGCTTTCGCAGATTACGTGACCTTCTCAAATAATTTATCGTGACCTCCAGCAAGCTCGATAGAGGGCGCCCAGCATATTACACCACCTCTCAATATCTAGCAATCTGTCCTGCAGGAATGAATTTTCATAATGGAGGAGTAATACACACCTACATTTATAAAGGGTAATGTTCACTGGATCCATCAAGTAAATGAGGAGTCGAACACACCTACATAATATCGCTGACCTCTTTTCTCAATTTCAAAGCAATTAGTGGCACCTCATCATTGCTGCATTACACTAAATTAGAGAACTTTTGTGTGGATTAAAAGAGGCCAAGTCGTGGCCTCGGTGAACACCGAGTTGACTAATGCAGATTTAAGTGAAATCTAAACGTATGCCACAGAACACTCTGCATGACCCACATCTCACTATGCTCTTTATCGAAAGCTCTTTCTCGAGTCTGAGCTATTTTCAGATTCCGGGCGAAGTACAATGCCACGGTCCAGACCTTTGCTTTGGTCCTCTGGTGCTCCGTATTACCTCGAGCCAATATTACATCTCTGGCAGCAGTGAAAGTATTGGATTCCGTCCAAGTTGAAACAGTTGACTGATCCTGATTTCACAGAACTTGATACTTTCATGAAATATTATTGGTTCTGTTTTTACAAGTTATTTTTGATGCAAATGCTTTTGTACTTTAAATTATATTTGGATTGGTGGGGAGGTCACAACCAGCCATTTATGACGGTCTCCTATTTTATAGCTTAGGAAAGAGATAGCTCATGAAAGAGGGGGAAACACAGCTAGTGCAGTCGATGATAAACATGGCAGTCCAGGGCAGTAATGATATTGGACAGACTCTGGCGAACAGTTAGCCAAATCCGATCCAGCATCGTTGGTTACCTGGTAGTGGTCATCGTTTTCTCTGCACATTAACAATGGCATATCACTGGCTCCTGTACATTACAAATGAACTGTATTAATGTCACTCTCACCTATTGCAGTGGCATGCATGAATGTATGGATTTATAATGTATGTTGACATTGTGACCAGACAAATTGCAGGGTAATCATGTGCACACAGGAAGCTACACTCTGGAAGCAGCCACTGGAACTCTTACAAACAGAGCCAATTAGTGGCTTGAATAACCACGCAATTTAAAGGCCAAACTGGCACACGATACACAGATACATGACATTGACCATGGGGACTCGCTGAGTGTCGTGTGACAGAGTCACGATGAAATGTCAATCGGTGTCAGAGATGGCACGAGGCAGGAGTTGGACGCGCCAGTTCGGTTTGGGAAATGGAGTTTTTTAAGATGGCAGCGTCCTCACTGAAGGCATGGCCATCGGCAAGCTCAAGGCAGAAGACAAAGACAGGCCCCACCTCGGATTTGGAGTCAACCACAGCATTCAAACGGTTAAGGACACAATGTTGCGATTGGTATGCACAGAGTGTACGTTCATCCGTGGTACCGCTGGAGTCACTTGTGGGCAGTGAACAATGATAGCACGAATCTCAGCTGACTGCAACAAGTTTCTGGCACAGAAGCACCCAGACAAGTGATCAATTTCATTCCTCTGTGATGGTAGCACAGCTCCAAATAATGATCGTAATAATAAAGCATAGTAATTTTTAGACTGTCTCACACCTCATCTGTAGTTCATACCTTATTTAACTGCTCCAAAACATGCCATTAGTTCCATCAATATCTTTCCTAAGCTCGAAGGAGCAATGACATATGAGTTTAATTGGAAGGCTGGTCATTGACGTCACATAACTAACAGAAGGATAAACCAATTTTTATTGCTTTCGAAGAGAGAGAGAGGAGAGAGACAGAAGAAGGCAGAATCGGCTTTTGGGAGTTAATTCCACACCAGATTGTAAATCCATCTCGAAATGAAAGTTTCAAGAAAGGACATCATCTTAATGGTCTTCCTATTCAGGATTTTAATAATGCAGTGAATGATAATTACGTGCGATGGATACCATACTCAGAGAGTATAGAGTGTACTTCTGTTTCCGCATAAGTGGAGAGGGGTCATCGCGGACAACACCCGCTATTATGTGAAAAATGGTCATTAACGAGTAGTCATAGTAATAATAGTAGTAGTAGTACTGTAGTTCTGTTCTACATTCTTATCATCTGATATTGCTCTGACTTTTACGTATAATATATGACCACACTGGCAGGATAGTGGAAGGTAGACACACTCAGCTCTGAACTGTATAGCCTAGGTTCAATCTCGACCCAGGTTTCACATGCTGGGAAGGCATCAGTGGTGTGCCATCCTTCTGATGGATGTGAAGCTGGAGGACCTGTCTACAGTATGGTTGTTTGTCGATGTTAATATCCCAGGGTATCTTTACAAAAGAGAAGTGAGCTATATTCGGCACCCTGAACAAATTACAAATATTTGTCGAACGTTGAGCTTGGCCACTGTTTCATTGACAAACTTGGTCCAATAACGTTCCCTAAATTTCAAAGGATTCCCCTGTCCAATAGGTTTGCGCAAAACATCTTCCATCTGTATTCACATTAATATCAATTACAATCATTGACATGGTAGACCAAAGGCTTTCAAACAGGACTACCATGTTGACACAGTGCACCATTGCCATATATAACCCGTCAATCACGACAACTTCGAACATTGAGTTTGCACTAATTGGCTGGTGATAGTTTTCCCCTCAGCCTGTGCCATTGCAGACAGCTTTCTTTATGAAACGAGCGACACTGTGGGCCTATTTGTCCGAACTAGGACAATAGGACGGAGAGAGACCAAGGGCTCCACACAATCATATGGCTCATTAGCCCAGTGGAAACTCTCAAATTCCTCCCGTGGCTTGTTAGGGAGTCTCGCCGCCCATGCGGCCTCCCCATGGGAGATGCCGCATTCGTTTGTCGAGCCACGCTCTGGCCGTTCAATTAACTCCACAATTACCGAGATGCTGTGCTGCTACAGAAAGAGGTCAAAATCCCCAAGTTTTAACACTGCGGGTTTAGAGAAACTTCAATTGTTGAACCTACAGAGAGATTTGCTCAATGAAGCATCACATTGTGATGTTCTTATGGAAGGGGTAGTGGTTGATAATCACGTGAAATGACTGACAATTGTTTATGAGGGTAAGTTCAGCTATTAGGAATCGACACCTAGACCAAAGGTATAATGACACACACACACACGACCTGTGTTTTGTTTTTCACAAGTGGACTGCCAGGAGTCACCAATAGCAATTTGGAACTTGGCCTTGGTGTCAACTGTGGTTGAGTACACTACTTGGTGTAACAAGAAATTGTGGATTTTTTCTTGTCCACCAGCAGAAACCATAGCGAGGGAGCAGAAATATTATAATAATTGACATGGCAGGACCAAGGCTTTCAAACATAACGAAATATTGAACACAGTGCACCATTGCCTCGTGTATTGAACGCAGTGCACAGGCGGCTCGTTTGAAGTTCTCTGCAAACTTAAAATGAGTCGCCGATGTGGAAACAAACGCAATACTCAATATCTTTGTTATACATGTATTCTGATTGTGATGTTCCATACTCTTCGCAGAAATGTCACTGAAGCAGCTTCCTGAACAAAGATGATACAGGAAGGTTTGCCATTTCTTCCAGCAATAGTTAGGGCAGGAATTGTAATTTGTTCAGAGTGCCAATGACAGCTCACCTACTCTGAGTGAAGGACATTGTGGGATCTTATCATCTGCCAAATAATGTTGACACGACCAGACGCCCATTTAGCGTCCATCCGAGGGACAGCATTCACATTGATGAATCTTCCTGCACCTGTAAAACACCGGATGACAGTTCATAGCTCTGTTGCGATAAACGACCTTGAGGCCATCATCCAGCAATGTATAATATATCTATAACAGCAAATGTCAGTGTATGTCAGTCATTCAGTTAGTTAGTATGTGTGTGCATCTCCTACATAATCCAAACCATAAAACCTCGCGACCTGAAACTTTGCATGCTTACTAAGGGAATGCCAAGGGAGTGCATTTAATGAAACTGGGTGTTTAGGGAATTTTAAACACCTCTTTTGAAGAAAACTTATGGTATAACCAGAAACAGGCTTACCATTGGTCAGCCTGTATTGAGCTTGCTTGCTTGGGGTCTTAATCTGCCATTTTGTCTGCCCAGCTCAAACATGGTTTGCCTTGGAACAGTCGTTACGGTTTATGTATGATGAAGCTCATACCTGTGAATCACTGTACATATCGTATATCGCTGATCTTCATCGCTATGAATAGCTGGATACATCGCAATGTTTGTAATCGCCCAGAGACGCCATTGCTCGTGCTTTATTTAATATTTGCATATGCGGTAAGCTGTAGAATTCTTTAACTTGAGCCGAATTTCAACTTTTAAACTGAGGAATTGACCTCAGCAGTAGTCTGATTGCTAAAAAAAAAAAAAAAAAACATAAGGTGGTCATTTGTTCCTTTTTTTAATGGTTTTAAAAACTCCCGCCCTGTTTTATAAAGAGCTGAGTGGTTAAAAAGAATACATTGCTGTTTGGGTGTGTTTTATCACCTGGTAATGCCCCGGTATGCTGCCTTCCCTCCCCCCACCCCCCGCACCATGTTGCCTCCCTCCTGCTCTAATGCTGCATTCCCATGCTCCTATGTGCCTCCCCCACTCCCCCCTCACCTTCCACAATCCTACCCCTGCCTCTCCCACTGCCCACCTCTCCCCCCCCCCTGCCCCCACAGCTGGGAAAGAAGCTTTAAAGGGGTTCTTATAGCATTTCAAAAGCTTTCAACGTAGTTATGATGTAACTCCCCCCCATCTCTCCACCTTTCTCTCCTCCCCCCCCTCCCGACTCTTTCATCCAAACGCCTCTCCTTCCTCTACTCTTACCCTTCCTCCTCCTTCCCTGCAGCCTCCTTTCACTTTCAAAGGGGTCCTAAATAGTATACATGCATCACATTGCGAGAGGTCCCTTGAGGTATTTAAAGATCCCTCGACATGTTCCACATGAAATCAAAAGAGATCCGGGGGAAAAGACGACAGTGAGAACCCAAAGGGACAAGTCCAAACCCCTCTCCACGCAGCGAGGAAGAGCTTTCAAATATTTGTAAGTATGCATCTCACAAAACAGCAGCAGGACCTGTTCATTTCCCCCATATTTTATTTTAAAGTTCATTTTTCACCACAGATTTCTCCCAATAATTTCAGAACATCTCGAGGGACCTCTATAATGCAAACACCCATCAAATAGACATCTTTGTAATAACCTTACGAAAACCCCAAGGGGACAGAGTAAAGCGACATCTATTTAGTTATTAAAATGCATTTGTTTGGTCTAAAAATGTCTAATTTTTGTCCGATTTTTCTCTGGATTTGTTTTAGTTGGTCAAGCTGTCAGTGACAGTCAAAAAATGATATCACAAGGATAATTCGTGGCATAGGCCAAAGGGTTTAGCTTTGTGAGGCTTCAAAGCATGGGAAAATTTTAAACATTAATAGAATCAGAAATCTGAGACCCCCCAAACATTCTATTTACCTAATTATTCTCAGGAAACACTCGTATCACCAAATATCCAAACATACCCCATTCACGAAACCACAGCACCGACTGAGAACCACCACGGAGCAAAAATAATGGCAGCCACTTGATTTTGAAGCCCCTCTCTGATCAGACAAAGCAAGACTAGTGGAGAATATATAGTATATATATATATATATATATATATATATATGTATATATGTATATGTATTATACATATTTCTTATATATTTTATTTTATTTAAGGAAGAGAAGGCCCTCCAACCAAAAGTAAAAAACTAGATCGATTCCGCGAATTTGAACAAAAAAGTGAGAGCAGACCCGATCTCAGGCAACGTTTCACCGGCTTCGCAGCCGGCTTCATCAGGCACAGTCATTATGTCCTTGAGACATCATCTCAAGTATATTATACATATATATTATATATATATAATATATATATGGCACCTATGATAAACCCACGGCATAGGCCACGTTATGACATTTGGACATCTTGAGTTTGATGTTGCATGTGAGTTTTAGAAAATTGTTGCTGGCAATCTGTCAGATTCAGAAATGATGTCATCTCCAAAATTTATTTCCTTCACATAATATGTGAATACATGTCCACACCACATGTGAATTGCAGGTTATAATGTGTAATTCCATGTAATGTAAAATGTGACTTCAAGATCCCAATTCTCCCCCACCCCTCTTTCCCTCCCACACTCTCTCCCCACCTCTCTCCTCTCTCATCTCCCCCCTCTCCTCTCCCCCCCCCCCACTCTCCCTCCCCCCTCTCCTCTCCCCCCTCATTATGCACCACTGCACAGGGGAGAGGATCATGCACAGGGGAGAGGAGAGTGGTGGGGTGAGGGGTGGGAGAGGGTTTGGAGTGATTTACTTCTGCCTTAATTTGATTGACTTGGTAGGATTCACTGAACTGACTTGATTTGGAGAACCGC
>CM068952.1:183421765-183432865 GCA_035128595.1 Eptatretus atami
TCTTGTTGAGGGAAGGAGGTTGTTGGCCAAGATCTCGCGATACATGGCCCCATCCATCCTCCCCTCAATACGGTGCAGTTCATCCTGTCCCCTTTGCAGAAAAGCATCCCGCAAAGAATGATGTTTCCACCTCCATGCTTCACGGTTGGGATGGTGTTCTCGGGGTTGTACTCATCCTTCTTCTTCCTCCAAACACGGTGAGTGGAGTAAACCAAAAAGCTCTATTTTGGTCTCATCAGACCAACATGAACCTTCTCCATTCCTCCTCTGGATCATCCAGATGGTCATTGGCAAAACTTCAGACGGGCCTGGACATGCGCTGGCTTGAGCAGAGGGACCTTGCATGCGCTGCAGGATTTTAATCCATGACGGCGTAGTGTGTTACTTATGGTTTTCTTTGATGCTGTGGTTCCAGCTCTCTTCAGGTCATTGACCAGGTCCTGCTGTGTAGTTCTGGGCTGATCCCTCACCTTTCTCATGATCATTGAGGCTCCACGAGGTGAGATCTTGCATGGAGCCCCAGACTGAGGGGAGATTGACTGTTATCTTGAACTTCTTCCATTTTCTAATAAATGCGCCAACAGTTGTTGCCTTCTCACCAAGCTGCTTGCCTATTGTCCTGTAGCCCATCCCAGCCTTGTGCAAGTCTACAATTTTGTCCCTGATGTCCTTTAGCAGCTCTCTGGTCTTCCATTGTGGAGAGGTTGGAGTCTGATTGATTGAGTGTGGACAGCTGTCTTTTATGCAGATAACGAGTTCAAACAGGTGCAGTTAATACACGTAATGAGTGGAGAATGGGAGGGCTTCTTAAAGACAAAACTAACAGGTCTGTTGAGAGCCGGAATTCTTACTGGTTGGGTAGGTGATCAAATACTTATTTCATGCAATAAAATGCAAATTAATTATTTAAAAATCATGCAATGTGATTTTTCAGGATTTTTGTTTTAGATTCCGTCTTTCACATTGAAGTGTACCTATGATAAAAAATTACAGACCTCTACGTGCTTTGTAAGTGGGAAAACCTGCAATATCGCAGTGTATCAATTCTTGTTCTCCCACTGTATATGTATATGTATATGATATGTATATATATATGTATACATATATATGTATTATATATATATATTATATATATGTATATAAGCCTGGTGTTGGCGTAGTGGTTAGGGGAGCGGTTTTGGGATCCAAAAGGTCCTGAGTTCAAGTCCCGTTGGCCACTTGAATAATAACACCAGGAGCTTGACTCAGCCTGTCATCCTTCCGAGGTCGGTGAAGTGAGTACCAGTGTACTGGGCCGGTGTATGCCCCGGTTAGAATAGGTGTACCATATCCTTGTGTCGTAAGAGGCGACCAGGGTTGCGTCAGGAAGGGCATCCGACGTAAAACCTGTGCAAATCAGTATGCGGATCATAACGGATGATCCGCTGTGGCAACCCTAACGGGAGCAGCCGCAAAGAAGAGAAGAAGAAGATATATATATATATATATATATATATATATATATATAATATATATATATTATATATATTTATCTAGTTCCGTCAAATCGTGTTTGACTTCCGGTAGCATTCGTGACCAGATTTCTCCAAATAATCCATCCGCATTGCTTCTTGAAGCTCTGCAGAGACAGCTCGGTGACAGCCTTTCGCCCATCCATCAGCACATACAAGGTTCTGCGTCTTCATCTTCTTTCCTCAACCCATATCCAGCAATGGTTGACTTCCCATAGTCTTTCTTTTTCTGCAAGATGATGTGTCTATAGTAGTATTCGTTTCTGTTTTACCATCAGTGCTAATGTACATTGTGGTTTAATTTCTACAAACACTGATTTGTTTATTCTTCTGCCATCCATGGAATTTTAAAAATTTGTCTCCAACATCAACATTTCAAAACTGTCAATCCTCTTTCTTCATTTATTTTTTCCACTGTCAGTGACTCACATTCACACATTGTAACTGGAAATACCAGAGCATTCATCAGCCTCCTCTAGGTCAATATGGTCACATCTTTTCTTTCCAGATCTTTGTCAATGCTGACATTGTTGTTGTCTCCAACACAAGAGTTCTATGAATTTCTCCTCGCACATTCTCCACTCACTCAAGAATACAATCAAGGGCTAGGAAGATGAAACTTTCCACTATTTCTACCTGGTCATCTTTCCAATCCGATCACGTCTATCTTCTCAGTTGACAAGATTTTAATGAAAAGTTTTTTTCATTTGATTTTATATATTAAGATTTTATTTGGAAATACTTATATATATATATATACATATACATATAGTTTTTGTTTTACCATCAGCACTAATGTACATTGTGGTTTATATATTCACTTCATATATATACAATATATATATATATATGTTTTAAATATGTATATGTATGTCTGTATGTATATATATATATATATACATATATATATATATATATATGTTTTAAATTATGTATATGTATGTCTCTATATATATATATATATATATATAGATATATATATATATAATATATATATATATATATATATATATATTAAATATGTATGTATATATGGATATATATATATATATATGAATAATGTATATATGTAATATGTTTATATATACATATATATATATTTAAATAAATAAATAAAATATATATATATATATATATAATATATATATATATATATATATATATATTGTTGCAGGCCGGGGTCCGGTGGCGAGAACGACTGCTAGGTGGGGGAAGTTACGTCGTCTCCCACCAGACTCCCGGAATTGTAGGCCGTCGCTCATGGATAATTCCGTGAGGCGGCGGTCGCTTAAACCGACCGTGGACGCCAATACCTCCACCGCGTAGCGTAGGGTCTTTTTGTCCAGAACCAATTTACCTTATTAACCACGCGGTGTCGTCGACCGGGGAACCACGCCCTCGGTACGTCTTGCCCGAACCGGATCAACTCTACCAACTATCTTTCCGGTTCGGATGCAGCCGAGCGGACCCACCAAGAACGTACCGGTTAGAATGAACAGAATATCGGGGATAAAGACCCAGTAACTCAGATCCGAACCATGCTGGACCAATGAAGGAAAAGACGAAAACGAACTAGGAACATTTCTAAATTTTTTTTTTACAAATAAAGCGAGGAAAGTTATGTGGTACAGGTAACAGGTTTATTGGGGATGTTATGCAGGGGAAGATGAGAGAAAGATGTAGTGCGAACAATTTTACAGCAACTTATAAAGCAGACACAGAGCAGACTTGTCGCGAGAATAATACAGGCAAGATTTACAAGTTCGAATAACTTATACAGTTCTACTTAATGGACGGCACCACATACTCAGACACACACTCGGACAAAATAAAAACCCAGTTGAAGGCAAAGGACTTTTGTAGCCAGGGAGGGAGGGAGTTGAGGTCGCAGTTCTCAGTACCTGAGTTCCGGGGAAAGGGATGTCCGTGGGTGGCACCTGACAATGGTCACGCAGCTCGGCCCACAGCCGCACGTGTCGAGTTCGTGTGTGTGTGGAATCCAAGGCAGCCAGGATCTTTGGGTATCTCCCGCGATGAGGCTTGAGTCTTTGGGTCTCTCACTCTCTCACTCTCAACGAAACGACCCCCAAAGAACTCCATGGATCCTCCACAGATCTTTCTTTAAACGATCCTTGTCTGGGACAGGATTCAGGCTTCAAAGCGTCTGTTGCAGTTTCGCTCTTTTCGCAGACCCCCAAAGAACTCAAGACTCCAGCACAGAACGAACTGTCTCAGCACTTCATGAACTCTCCCAACTCCAAGCACTCAACCTGAGGATGGTGTCGTAATTTATCCATCTCCCTCAGCGGGGAGGGGTCTTTGGTGAAACTGACATCACTGTCCACCTTGATTGGACGGGGCTTCCATGGGTCTACCCTTTCTGGGTGGGGTTTCGGCCATACCGGGAAGCCCGCCCCCTCCACACGTGCGGACTCGCCAAAAATGAACTATTGCAGAGGATTTTGCCTCGGACACGAGGCGCCGGTTAGGCGAGTAGGTGAACATGCGGTTGTTCAGCCCACGCGCGAGTAGCAAGCGGAGGAGGGGCAAGCAGGCAGAGGATACCGTGGGTTGTCGTGGATTTGCCTTTGCAATGAAATGGGAGTGGGGATATAAAGATTTATTAATCGAACTAAAAAAAAACAACGCAACGCACTCCCTTTAATTTTCCCACTAAATAAAGGAAGGGATCTGCTCTACACATATACTTTAAGGGAATAACTGACTTGGACACCTGTATGTTGTCTGCATAATATATATATATATATACATATATATGTATATATAATATATATATACATATATATACACAAACATACACATATACCTTTAGTATATACACATATTCATATATATGCATGTGAGTTATAATGTATATGATATATATGTATATATATGTGTAAATAAATATATATATGAATATATAATATGTACATATATACATTATATATTATATATACATATATATATATATATACACACATATATGTATATATATATATGTATTTATATATTCGATTTAAAGGGGTGAAGGTAAATGGTATATTTAAAGAGTTTATATGAAGTAGTAAGATGATAAGACAAGAACACCACTCCAAACAATGCGACAAGGCAACAATACTTGAGATGATGTCTGTCTGGAGTGCTGGACCTGAAACTCAATCCAGTCATAACAAACTCTTGTGTGACGAATGTTCTATCCTTTCTCCACTTTGTAATGGCCTTTCCATACAGTATTAGCAAGACACACCTCACACTAGCGGTAATCCATTTTTGCGTATGTCGTAAGATGCGGGAGAGCGGAAGGTAACATGACACTGGAAAACACTACCACTGTGTCATCCCAAAGGAAAGTAATACTATCTTTGTAAATATGCATGCAGTGTTTGAAGGAATTGAAAATGACATCTCTAACTTGGTCAAAACTGAATACAGTGTTGTGTTGGCTGTTAGAAATACACTGTTGGGTTCTAACTTTTAACACTTTCTCACATGACCTGAGGCATGGCACATGGAAAACTACAGCAATTATAGAAGGGATCAGGTAACGGCAGGACCTGACAATGCAGTAATGAACAGACCTAATTATATGTCTTTTGCACATGGTGAGTGAATAAATGACAAAGAGGGAATATGCTTGTCAAGGAATAGGTTGTGCAGAACGGTTTATGGAAGAAAAACTACCTTTGTGTCGCCAGATAAATATACTCATGGACCACAGTGGAGTCTCAGAGTTACAATTTATTCTGGGAACATGAAACATACTGTTGCAGTTGGCAGGCCGGCCAGTTGCCTGGTTCGAATCCTGACAAGCTGTTGTCAAAGTGGTCATGCTATTCCGCCGATTCTGGCGCTCCGAGCAGGATCACGGGCATGTCTCAGCAAAAGGTGAAAAAATCGGATGAATCTTGGCGTTTTTAGAGAAAAAATGCATTTTAATATCCGTTTTGAATGTATCTGGTCGGACGTGATGTGGGAGAGGGGGGAGGAGAGAGAAGGCGGAGGAGGGGGGAGACAAAAAGTGGGGAGAAGAGAAGGCGGAGGAGGGGGGAGACAAAAGTGGGGAGAAGAGTTGATGTCTTGAAGTCATATTTACATAATGTGGAATTCCATGTGTCCCTTGCTAGGGAATGGATTATTTATTCGTACTTAGTAAGAGCAAAACGGATATTAAAATGCATTTTTTCTCTAAAAACGCCAAGATTCATCCGATTTTTTCACCTTTTGCTGAGACATGCCCGTGATCCTGCTCGGAGCGCCAGAATCGGCGGAATAGCATGACCACTTTGACAACAGCTTGTCAGGATTCGAACCAGGCAACTGGGCCGGCCTGCCAACTGCAACAGTATGTTTCCATGTTCCCAGAATAAATTGTAACTCTGAGACTCCACTGTGGTCCATGAGTATATTTATCTGGCGACACAAAGGTAGTTTTTCTTCCATAAACCGTTCTGCACAACCTATTCCTTGACAAGCATATTCCCTCTTTGTCATTTATTCACTCACCATGTGCAAAAGACATATAATTAGGTCTGTTCATTACTGCATTGTCAGGTCCTGCCGTTACCTGATCCCTTCTATAATTGCTGTAGTTTTCCATGTGCCATGCCTCAGGTCATGTGAGAAAGTGTTAAAAGTTAGAACCCAACAGTGTATTTCTACAGCCAACACAACACTGTATTCAGTTTTGACCAAGTTAGAGATGTCATTTTCAATTCCTTCAACACTGCATGCATATTTACAAAGATAGTATTACTTTCCTTTGGATGACACAGTGGTAGTGTTTTCCAGTGTCATGTTACCTTCCCGCTCTCCCGCATCTTACCGACATACGCAAAATGGATTACCGCTAGTGTGAGGTGTGTCTTGCTAATACTGTATGGAAAGGCCATTACAAAGTGGAGAAAGGATAGAACATTCGTCACACAAGAGTTTTGTTATGACTGGATTGAGTTTCAGGTCCAGCACTCCAGACAAGACATCATCTCAAGTATTGTTGCCTTGTCGGCATTGTTTGGAGTGGTGTTCTTGTCATTATCATCTTACTACTTCATATAAACCTTTAAATATACGCATTTACCTCACCCCTTTAAATCGAATATATAAATACATATATATATATACATATATGTGTGTATATATATATATATATGTATATATATATATATATGATATATGTACATATATATATATTCATATATATATTTATTTACACATATATATACATATATATCATATACATATATACTCACATGCATATATATGAATATGTGTATATACTAAGGTATATGTGTATGTTTGTGTATATATATGTAGTATATATATTATATATACATATATATGTATATATATATATATATTATGCAGACAACATACAGGTGTCCAAGTCAGTTATTCCCTTAAGTATATGTGTAGACAGATCCCTTCCTTGTATTTAGTGGGAAAATTAAAGGGGTGCGTTGCGTTGTTTTTTTTTAGTTCGATTAAATAATCTTTATATCCCCACTCCATTTCATTGCAAAGGCAAATCCACGACAACCCACGGTATCCTCTGCCTGCTTGCCCCTCCTCTGCTTGCTACTCGCGCGTGGGCTGAACAACCGCATGTTCACCTACTCGCCTAACCGGCGCCTCGTGTCCGAGGCAAAATCCTCTGCAATAGTTCATTTTTGGCGAGTCCGCACGTGTGGAGGGGCGGGCTTCCCGGTATGGCCGAAACCCCACCCAGAAAGGGTAGACCCATGGAAGCCCCGTCCAATCAAGGTGGACAGTGATGTCAGTTTCACCAAAGACCCCTCCCGCTGAGGGAGATGGATAAATTACGAACACCATCCTCAGGTTGAGTTGCTTGGAGTTGGGAGAGTTCATGAAGTGCTGAGACAGTTCGTCTGTTGGAGTCTTGAGTTCTTTGGGGGTCTGGAAAAGAGCGAAACTGCAACAGCGATTTGAAGCCTGAATCCTGTCCCAGCAAGGATCGTTTAAAGAAAGATCTGTGGAGGATCCTGGAGTTCTTTGGGGGTCGTTCGTGAGAGTGAGAGAGTGAGAGACCCAAAGACTCAGCCTCATCGCGGGAGATACCCAAAGATCCTGGCTGCTTGGATTCCACACACACACGAACTCGACACGTGCGGCTGTGGGCCGAGCTGCGTGACCATTGTCAGGTGCCACCCACGGACATCCCTTTCCCCGGAACTCAGGTACTGAGAACTGCGACCTCAACTCCCTCCCTCCCTGGCTACAAAAGTCCTTGCCTTCAACTGGGTTTTATTTTGTCCGAGTGTGTGTCTGAGTATGTGGTGCCGTCCATTAAGTAGAACTGTATAAGTTATTCGAACTTGTAAATCTTGCCTGTATTATTCTCGCGACAAGTCTGCTCTGTGTCTGCTTTATAAGTTGCTGTAAAAATTGTCGGCACTACATCTTTCTCTCATCTTCCCCTGCATAACATCCCCAATAAACCTGTTACCTGTACCACATAACTTTCCTCGCTTTATTTGTAAAAAAAAATTTAGAATGTTCCTAGTTCGTTTTCGTCTTTTCCTTCATTGGTCCAGCATGGTTCGGATCTGAGGTTACTGGGTCTTTATCCCCGATATTCTGTTCATTCTAACCGGTACGTTCTTGGTGGGTCCGCTCGGCTGCATCCGAACCGGAAAGATAGTTGGTAAGAGTTGATCCGGTTCGGGCAAGACGTACCGAGGGCGTGGTTCCCCGGTCGACGACACCGCGTGGTTAATAAGGTAAATTGGTTCTGGACAAAAAGACCCTACGCTACGCGGTGGAGGTATTGGCGTCCACGGTCGGTTTAAGCGACCGCCGCCTCACGGAATTATCCATGAGCGACGGCCTACAATTCCGGGAGTCTGGTGGGAGACGACGTAACTTCCCCCACTAGCAGTCGTTCTCGCCACCGGACCCGGCCTGCAACAATATATATATATATATATATACATATATTATATATATATATATATATATTTTATTTATTTATTTAAATATATATATATGTATATATAAACATATTACATATATACATTATTCATATATATATATATATATCCATATATACATACTATATTTAATATATATATATATATATATATATATATATATATATATTATATCTATATATATATATATATATATAATGGACATACATATACATAATTTAAAACATATATATATATATATATATGTATATATATATATATATACATACAGACATACATATACATATTTAAAACATATATATATATTATGTTTATTAAGTGAATATATAAACGCACAATGTCATTATGCTGATGTAAAACAACTATATGTTATGTATATAATATATATACGTATTCCAATAAAATCTTAATATATAAAATCAAATGAAAAAACTTTCATTATCTTGTCAACTGAGAAGATAGACGTGATCGGATTGGAAGATGACCAGGTAGAAATAGTGGAAAGTTTCATCTTCCTAGCCCTTGATTGTATTCTTGAGTGAGTGGAGAATGTGGAGGAGAAATTCATAGAACTCTTGTGTTGGAGACAACAACAATGTCAGCATTGACAAAGATCTGGAAAGAAAAGATGTGACCATATTGACCTAGAGGAGGCTGATGAATGCTCTGGTATTTCCAGTTACAATGTGTGAATGTGAGTCACTGACAGTGAAAAAATAAATGAAGAAAGAGGATTGACAGTTTTGAAATGTGATGTTGGAGACAAATTTTTAAAATTCCATGGATGGCAGAGAGAATAAACAAATCAGTGTTTGTAGAAATTAACCACAATGTACATTAGCACTGATGGTAAAAACAGAAACGATATCACTACTATAGACACATCATCTTGCAGAAAAAGAAAGACTATGGAAGTCAACCATTGCTGGATATGGGTTGAGGAAAGAAGATGAAGACGCAGAACCTTGTATGTGCTGGATGGATGGGCGAAAGGCTGTCACCGAGCTGTCTCTGCCAGAGCTTCAAGAAGCAATGCCAGGATGGATTATTTGGAGAAATCTGGTCACGAATGCTACCGGAAGTCAAACACGATTTGACGGAACTAGATAAATATATATAATATATATATATTATATATATATATATATATATATATATATATATATATCTTCTTCTTCTCTTCTTTGCGGCTGCTCCCGTTAGGGTTGCCAACAGCGGATCATCCGTTATGATCCGCATACTGATTTGCACAGGTTTTACGTCGGATGCCCTTCCTGACGCAACCCTGGTCGCCTCTTACGACACAAGGATATGGTACACCTATTCTAACCGGGGCATACACCGGCCCAGTACACTGGTACTCACTCACCGACCTCGGAAGGATGACAGGCTGAGTCAAGCTCCTGGTGTTATTATTCAAGTGGCCAACGGGACTGAACTCAGGACCTTTTGGATCCCAAAACCGCTCCCCTAACCACTACGCCAACACCAGGCTTATATACATATATATAATATATATATATAATACATATATATGTAATACATATATATATACATATATATACAATATACATATACAGTGGGAGAACAAGAATTGATACACTGCGATATTGCAGGTTTTCCCACTTACAAAGCACGTAGAGGTCTGTAATTTTTTATCATAGGTACACTTCAATGTGAAAGACGGAATCTAAAACAAAAATCCTGAAAAATCACATTGCATGATTTTTAAATAATTAATTTGCATTTTATTGCATGAAATAAGTATTTGATCACCTACCCAACCAGTAAGAATTCCGGCTCTCAACAGACCTGTTAGTTTTGTCTTTAAGAAGCCCTCCCATTCTCCACTCATTACGTGTATTAACTGCACCTGTTTGAACTCGTTATCTGCATAAAAGACAGCTGTCCACACTCAATCAATCAGACTCCAACCTCTCCACAATGGAAGACCAGAGAGCTGCTAAAGGACATCAGGGACAAAATTGTAGACTTGCACAAGGCTGGGATGGGCTACAGGACAATAGGCAAGCAGCTTGGTGAGAAGGCAACAACTGTTGGCGCATTTATTAGAAAATGGAAGAAGTTCAAGATAACAGTCAATCTCCCCTCAGTCTGGGGCTCCATGCAAGATCTCACCTCGTGGAGCCTCAATGATCATGAGAAAGGTGAGGGATCAGCCCAGAACTACACAGCAGGACCTGGTCAATGACCTGAAGAGAGCTGGAACCACAGCATCAAAGAAAACCATAAGTAACACACTACGCCGTCATGGATTAAAATCCTGCAGCGCATGCAAGGTCCCTCTGCTCAAGCCAGCGCATGTCCAGGCCCGTCTGAAGTTTTGCCAATGACCATCTGGATGATCCAGAGGAGGAATGGAGAAGGTTCATGTTGGTCTGATGAGACCAAAATAGAGCTTTTTGGTTTACTCCACTCACCGTGTTTGGAGGAAGAAGAAGGATGAGTACAACCCCGAGAACACCATCCCAACCGTGAAGCATGGAGGTGGAAACATCATTCTTTGCGGGATGCTTTTCTGCAAAGGGGACAGGATGAACTGCACCGTATTGAGGGGAGGATGGATGGGGCCATGTATCGCGAGATCTTGGCCAACAACCTCCTTCCCGTCAACAAGA
>CM068952.1:183443113-183453987 GCA_035128595.1 Eptatretus atami
AGAACTCATGGACTTAGGGTGGCCGGTTCATGGTTTCAGTGCCCACAAGCTCATCATTGGACTTGGTATTCCAACGCTGGTGGTGTGGCAAAGGATTTTGACCATGTCCTCGTTGATGGTTGCTGGAGGATGATCCAGAACTGCAGGGTCTACCGGAGTGCTCAGAAGAGAGAGATGAAAACTTTTAACATTAAAATCTTGTCACTGAGAAGATAGACGTGATCGGATTGGAAGATGACCAGGTAGAAATAGTGGAAAGTTTCAATCTTCCCTAGCCCTTGGATTGTATTCCCTTGAAGATGAGTGGAGAATGTGGAGGAGAAAATTCATAACTCTTGTGTGAGACAACAACAAGTCAGCATTGGACAAAGATCTGGAAGAAAGATGTGACCATATTGAACCTAGAGGAGGCTGATAGAAATGCTCTGGTATTTCCAGTTTATATTATATATGTGAGTCACTGACATGAAAAAATAAATGAAAGAAAGAGGATTGATCAGTTTTGAATGTGATGTTGGAGACAAATTTTTTAAAATTCCCATGGATGGCAGGAAGAATAAACAAATCAGTGTTTGGTAGAAATTAAACCACAATGTACATTAGCACTGATGGTAAAACAGAAACGATCACACTTATAGACACATCATCCTTTGCAGAAAAAAAAAAGACTATGGAAGTCAATCCATCGCGGATATGGTTGAAGGAAAGGAAGATGAAGACGCAGACCTTGTATGTCTGGATGGATGGGCGAAAGGCTTGTCACCGAGCTGTCTCTGACAAGCTTTCAAGAAAGCAATGCAGGAATGGGAATTATTTTGGAGAAATCTGGTACGAATGCTACCGGAAGTCAAACACGAATTGACGGAACTAAGATAAATATATATATATAGAATATATATATATATATATATATATATATATATATATATATCTCTATCTTCTCTTCTTTCGGCTGTCCCGTTAGGGGTTCCACAGCGGATCATCCGTTATGAATCCGCATACCTGATTTGGCACAGGTTTTAACGTCGGATGCCTTCCTGACGCAACCCTGTCGCCTCTACGACACAAGGATAGGTACACCTAATTTAAACCGGGGCATACACCGGGCCCAGTACACTGGTACTCACTTCAACCGACCTCGGAAGGATGACAGGCTGAGTCAAGCTCCTGGTGTGTAATTAATTCAAGTGGCCAACGGGACTTAACTCAAGACCTTTTGGATCCCAAACCGCTCCTAACCACTCCCAAACACCAGGCTTATATACAATATATATATATATATATATATATACATATATATGTATAATATATAATATACATACAATATACATATACATATACAGTGGGGAGAACAAGAATTTGATACACTGCCGATATTGCCAGGTTTTCCCACTTACAAAGCACGTAGAGGTCTGTAATTTTTATCATAGGTAGCACTTCAACTGTGAAGACGGAATCTAAAAACAAATCCCTGAAAAATCAATGCATGATTTTTAAAATAATTAATTTGCATTTATTGCATGAAAATAAAGTATTTGATCACTACCACCAGTAGAATATCGGCTCTCACAGACCTGTTAGTTTTGTCTTTAAGAAGCCCTCCCATATCTCCACTCATTAACGGTGTATTAACTGCAACCCTGTTTGAAACTCGTTAATCTGCATAAAAGACAGCTGTCCAACTCATTCAATCAGACTCAACCCTCTCCACAATGGGAAAGGACCAGAGAGCTGTCCTAAGGCACATCAGGGACAAATTGTAGACTTGCACAAGGCTGGGATGGGCTAACAGGACAATGGCAAGCAGCTTGGTGAGAAGGCAAACAAACTGTTTGGCGCAATCTATTAGAAAATGGAAGAAGTTCAAGAATAACAGTCAATCTCCTCAGTCTGGGGCTCCAATGCCAAGATCTCACCTCGTGGAGCCTCAATGATCATGAGAAAGGTTGGAGGATCAGCCCAGAACTACACAGCAGGACCTGGTCAATGAACCTGAAGAGAGCTGGACACAGCATCAAAAAAGAAAACCATAAGTAACACACTACGCCGTCCAATGATTAAAATCCTGCAGCGCATGCCAGGTCCCTCTGCTCAAAGCCAGCGCATTCCAGGCCCGTCTGAAGTTTGCCAATGACGCATCTGGATGATCCAGAGGAGGAATTGGGAGAAGGTCATGTTGGTCTGATGAGACCAAAAAGCTTTTTGTTTAAACTCCACTCACGCTGTTTGGAGGAAGAAGAAGGGATGAGTACAACCCCGAGAAACACAAAATCCCAACCGGAAGCATGGAGGTGGAAAACATCATTTCTTTGAGGAATGCTTTTCTGCAAAGGGGACAGGAATGACTGCAAACCGTATTGAGGGAAGGATGGATGGGGCCAATGTATCGCGAATCTGGCCACAACCTCCTTCCCTCAACAAGAGCATTGAAGGTGGGCGTGGCTTGGTCCTTCCAGCATGAAAACGACCCGAACACACAGCCAGGCAACTAAAGGAGTGGCTCCGTAAAAAGCATCTCAAGGTCCTGGAGTGGTCTAGCAGTCTCCACACCTGAACCCAATAGAAATCTTGGAGGAGCTGAAAGTCTGTGTTGCCCAGCGACAGCCCCGAAACCTGAAGGATCTGGAGAAGATCTGTATGAGGAGTGGGCCAAAATCCCTGCTGCAGTCTGTGCACGCTGGTTAAGAACTATAGAACCCTCTGATCTCTGTAATTGCAAACAAAGGTTTCTGTACCAAATATTTAGTTCTGTTTTTCTGATGTATCAAATACTTATTTCATGCAATAAAATCAAATTAATTATTTAAAATCATACAATGTGATTTTTTCAGATTTTTGTTTTAGAATTCCCCTCTTTCAACAGTTGAAGTGTACCCAATGAAAAAAAATTACAGACCTCGACGACCATGCTTTTAAGTGGGAAAACCTGCAAAAATCGGCAGTGTATCAAATTCTTGTTCTCCCCACCTGTATATATATATACATATACATATATATATACATAATAATATATTGTTGGCGATTCACGCCCGCCGGCGTTGTGACGCCACGTGACTCGAATCACGGCACGTCGCCCACCACGGACGGACAATTCAGTTCGTGACCCTACGGGACCTATCCGCCCGGAGGCCAGTCCACGTGGGCCTTTTCGACCTCAACCAACAATCGTGCCAATCGGCCACCCGCGTAGGATAGGGTTGTTCGCACACTAGACCTACCTAAGTAACGCCGCGGATGGTAAACCGGCGAATCGCACCTCACAGCAGGTCGACTCCGACACGAGCCGCTTGGGCGGCCCGTTCCGTGCTTCAGGGATAACGAGCGGTTTATCCGCCGACCTGGACGGTTTCAGATTAAATTTACCGGGCGTATAAAGCCACTACCGGACCCCCTTACGTGAAACAGAAGGAGATTTCATTAAAGAAAAGAACGAAGCGAAACGGCAAACAGTCACACCAATGCACATTTTATTCGCGACTACACGGAAAGCACGTATAATACAGCCACAATACACATAAAGCAACCAAAATGCACATATAGCAACCAAACAAAAAGCAACAACGACGCAGAGTTACTACCGACTATGCGCACACACAGCAAACACTATACAAGTTCTACTTTACAGACGGCACGCAACACAAATTTACTCAAAAGCAAAAGGAAAAGAAGCACGCCTCATAGACAAGGGGGCAGACAGGCTGTAGGCCAATTGTGCGCATGAACTGGAGGAGGCGGCCAGGTCCCGAGACCGAGGGGGTCCTACCGCGTCCTCGTGAATGCGTTGGCGGCTTCGTCGCAAAAATGTGGCCCGCGCGGCTGTGCCCGACTCCTTTGCTCCTTGGCAGACCTTGGAGAGGGTGGGAACGGGGCCCCTTCTTTGCACTAAATCTCACCGGGGGGAAAGGGGGAATTGTTTTGATGGCCCTGGGGAGGAGAAATGGCTGGCTGCTTGATCCCGCGACGAGCGATCCCAACACCGCGCTCGTCGCCGACCTTCTCGCCTCGGACCCCAAGCTCCTTTTGCCTGCTTCCCGCAACTCTTCTCAGCAGACTCCCAGAACCCAACTGACTCAGCCAACAAACTCTCTGGACTTCCAACACTCCACCCGCCTCCACTCGTATCTCCCCCTTTCCGCCTTGCGCTCGCCGTTTTATATCCTGGCAGGAGAGCTAATATCAAATATCCGGAATCAGGATGACCTCCGGGGAGGAGGCCACGCTCGCCAATATGGACCGGAGGAAAAGTGGGCGTGAACCTCCCCTGATCCTAGAATTTGGCATATATCGATTTCACAACAGACACGCCCAACGACTACCGTTGTTGTTGTTGTCTGAGGGTTGGAGCGTGGATGTAGTTGGTGATGATGGCTGGCGTGGGTGGTTAAGGTGGTTGTTGTTTTGAATGGGTTGAGTCGTGGTTGGTTCAAAATAAAGATAGAACAGAAAAACGGCTATCTCAAAAGGTCGCAGCCCGCGAATGAATCACCCATTTCCCTCTATACAACGGGTTTGGGGCTAACTACACATGTACTTAAGAGATATCTCCAACCTACGGGTCCTGAATGGTGGTTTGCGAATTTCACAGCCGTAAACTATAATATATATATATATATATATACTATATATATATATATATATAATATATATACATACATGCATACACACACAGCTCAGAAACATAATTTGCATGGAGAGTAAAAGCACCGCGACGGAAAGAAAAAGAAAATTAATATTTATTAAATCCCTGTTTCAGAAGATCACCTATCTTCTTCCTCAGTGGTAAAAACTTTTAAAACACCGCACTTGCAGCTCCAGACTCTTTAAACTGTTCTAATGTCCAACTGGGAAATGGCTGCGTTCACAAATTGGGCTGCAAGGGGTCGCAATCACATGAGGCTAGGGACGGTTTATAAAGAGAGTGGGATTGGAGGTGGATTTGCTTCTCGGATTGGCTGTTTGGTCCATAGGTTTCAGTGTCACGTGTTCCATGTCTTGAAATCCGGGTTTGTGTGTGGGTTTGGCCTTCACGCCCATGGGTGGGGTCCTGTGGGCAATTGCGTACATCCTCGATAGGGGGCTAGCATGCAGGTCAACATTGAACGGTTAATTGACCCTGTGCCCGAAAACCCATACTTCGAGAATTTCCGGCTGGCCAAGCTGGGTGCCGAGGCTTTTAACTGCCCGATTTTCCATGCGCGAAGGTGTGATGTAATTGTACAATAGTGCCGATACACAGCAAAAGCTTGGCTCCACTTGCTGCAACTTGCTGGTGCTGAATTAACTGCCACAAGTCCTTGATGCTGACACCCACATACTTGCATCAGTCTCGATCATGGGATTTTGTCGACCACGTTCATTTGTCGAGTCTATTCACTCCTGTCTTTGGGAACTAGACAGCTGCATGCGGAGTCTTGTCTGAGTTTGGTGTGTAATCAGGATTCCAAATGGTTGCAGCAGAACATTGGCGAATCTCGAAGTTACTTGCCGATGTACGGTAATACTGACTGTTTTGACCGTTCCTCGGGTCGCGTCGAATGTGGGGGACGTTTTAATTTCAGGTCTGTCGTGTGTGTTTTGGCCAATCAAGAACAAGTTTCGTGCACAACACCGTTTGTGTGTAGTCGGTGAACTCACTGTTGTAATTGAGCACACCCTGGTCTGTTAGTGTGGGTTTGCGGTGCTACCTGGTGCTCAAACGCTGGTCTGTTGCGCGTGTGGATGCCTACATCCAGAAAAGCATGAGCCAGATTGTTCGAGTTCATGTGTAAACTGTATTGCAGGTATGATGCTGTTTGACAGTGGGTTTGGAAAACCTGTCAAAAGTTGTCCTCTTTTGATGAGTGGTGATGTGTCATCAACAATAGCGGAGCAAAAAGTTGGGTATGTTGTCATGCCCTTTAATGCCCCCGTTTTTGCTCAAATTGCAATTACATAGCTCTGCTATCAAGCCTGACAGGGAGATCCCATGGGTGTAACCTTGATGTTGGTGGTAAACTTTGACCTCCGAAGCAGAAGTAATGTGATTGAGGCACCAAGTCCACCAGTGGAAAGTAGCTGTGTTGGACTGAGTCGGCGCTGTTTCTGCCAGCGTATGTCCGTGGTGATGGCGGCATCTCGGCAGGTTCTCCTTGCTCAGTCAATGGATGCAGGTAAATTGGGGCTGTGACGTCCAAAAGCACAGATGATCCTCGTCAATCTTGAACTGTGAACATCTTTGCGATGCAAGGAAACTCCTCAGCATAACGGATCGTGTGAATGCGAACCGCGATCGATCAAATTGCTTGAGGCAAAGGAAAAGCCCTATTAGTGAGTTTTACAGGTGGTTGGTACCATCATAGGGCTCAATGTGTGTCGGAGTGGTATTCCGTCTTTGTGCAACCTTGGGTAGGCGTAAGAAAAACTTTTGGGGTTTATTACCGAGTCCTCTGTGTTGCATTGTCGTTTGTTTCCTCTCCCTCAAGAGGCCCTTCATTGGAGGTCACGCGAGACTTTATTCGAACCTGTCCTTCAAGGTCTTTGGCGGGTGGTGCCTTCAACTTGGCGATAAGTGTTCTCATCATTCGAGTTAAGGGACCACCCGACCTAGTAGATCTGTGCTTTATGATTGTAGTCTGTGCGGTTCAATAATCTACAAGACCAGGCCAATTAAAGATCGGTACCTTTCACGTGACGTGCAAGAGCTGAAATTTTTGTGTGCGATGGACCATCGAACGCTGGTACAACGAAATTAAAAAATAATCAGAATCGTCAGACAACATCGCGTATAATTGAAAATATAGAATAAATGAAAAATCAAAATGCAGTTGAGTGACCCAAGAACTAGGGAGGCACGATTCATAATGCTTATACATTGGTGCACACACTAAACTAGTAGTGGATATTATTAATATATATATATTATATATATTAATATATATCAGTATATATGTCATTCTAACCACTTGACTCACCTAACATCGCATTCCATCCATCAGACCATACTCTATACAGACATCCGTGATGCCAAGCATCTCCTGGGCTATCGATGGCATAATCGTGGACAATCCTGGATCGGGTCGCTACTCCACACGGGAATACTCGAATCGGCTCAATATCCCAGCAAGGTGGTAACTCATTTTGCCAACGCTCAGAAGGATGACAAGGCTGAGTCAACCCCAACCTGGATTAATTCAACAGACAAAGCAGATTTGTAATTTGGACCCTACGATCCCAAACACATCAACCTGAACCATTAAGCCAACACCAGGCAATACTAACGAATTCACTGATTGATAATTCAAGATCAGTACCTTCCTGGTGACATAGAAAGCTGAAATTTTGCAGCCGATGGACAATCGAAGCTGATACACAGGGGAAAATCAACATGACATTGGAAGCATCTTAAATGAAAACATAAATACATGTAAAAGAAATGAAAATACAAGAAAAATAAAATGGCAGGTGAAGCGGACCTGAGACAAGCGGGAACATGGTCGTTTGTGCTTACAATGTGTAAGCATACCCTGATAACTATTATATATATAGGTACCATATAGGGCCTGCACTGTTTTTCCATGCTCTCTCCTTTTAAAATACTGAGTGTGCGCAACGGAAGCAGGGGTCTATTTTTTGCTGTCTTTGTTTACATATCGGCGCCGGTGTTCATACCGCCAATCGCCAACACTCAGAGCAGATGCTCCATTGACCATCAAGTCTGGAATCAATGTTATTCCCAATATGTATTCAGGATTTATTTGGCCTAAACACCATCCAGAAGCTAACTTTAGCCCTTCTTTTGATCAAATTGAAAAGTGCAAAAATATTTAAATGGCCTCAAATACATCCGACAGAATTGTCGACATGCTCTTTGTGGACCGGCACGTTTTGCCGAAAGGCCTCATTGTTGTAAAATCTACACATTAATGTATTTTTAAGCCCACCAGTCCAGGTGCTTGAAGGAACAGGAAGTGTCTCTGATTTATGAATCTCCCTTACGCCATTTTTGTTTGTTTTTGGTGGTGGTGCTGGTTGGCTTTTTCCACATCAAATTAAAACCATCACTATAGATTTCTTCCCCTTCTCACCCCCCCCCCCCGCCACTCTTTCCTTCCTTTCCTTTACACCCACACCATTTTCCAATTTTAATTCTCCTTCTTGCAATCCATCCTCTATACCACTTTACCACTTGCACATCCACTAGCATCGAACGAGTTATTTTGCTTTCAGATCGAGCACAATAACTCATGTGTTGGATCCCAACATGAAATCCATGTCTGGTTTTCATTTGTTTGTCATGCGGCAATGTTCTTGCCTTGCTGCATGTGATATACAGTATGTCCAACATCTTCCCACGCTGAATTAAATCCTGTACGAAAGGCAAAAGAGTAAGGAAAATGTGGGATTCTCTGAAACATCTCCATAGGCTGCATTCTTGGAGTCCTAAATGGTTCATTGGATAGTGAACAGGTTTTTCAGGATCATTGAAACGCCGGATAATCAGACAGCTTCTTGGAGAAGGAGAAGAGAAGGCCTTCCAGAGAAGGGGTCCTTTAATATGTCTGTTTTCCACCTGGTTGTACAGAGAAAACATCATCCACAGTAATTGTGGTGACCACAGAAGCTCTCACCACTCCGAAAGGCCACGATAGCTTCAGGGAATATCCTTCCCTTTCTGGACAACACTCAAAATATTCAAAT
The DNA here is from genome assembly GCA_035128595.1 of Eptatretus atami. Classification (NCBI taxonomy): domain Eukaryota; kingdom Metazoa; phylum Chordata; class Myxini; order Myxiniformes; family Myxinidae; genus Eptatretus; species Eptatretus atami. The sequence continues at coordinate 183,451,790 of CM068952.1, forward strand.
GTCCAAGCTCCCCATTTATAGACAAAATGGTGGCTCCCAGGTGAAAGAAGATCTTTGCCAGTTTGCCCAAGATCTTGTTGGGATAAGGCGGGAATGTTTTCATCAAATGTCCCAAACAATAATTTCTTTTACAATGAGAATCTAATAATTGAAGTTCAATCTTTCACATGCAATGATCAGGGTATGCTAATCCGGCCGAGCTCATCGTGACTAAAATAACCCCGGTGGTCGCAAAATAGATTGTTCGTTGACAATTAGATGACATGGTGACAAGTGGCCTTTTTGTTACCCCACCCGTGAGAATCGAAAGGTCGGGGTTTAAGCAATTGGTTGTCTTCTGTTCTGTCTGTTTTTCAGACTTAATTTCAATTAGAATGTTATATTTTGCAACATGAAACGGAAAACTAACCTGTATTTAAGCACTTTGACTCTAAAATTTGTCCCATGATAATTTCACCCCCACCCCCCCCCCCCCCGTTTTAGCCAGGACCTGGAAAAATGTTCATGCCTAAGGGCAGGTAACTATGAGAATCAGCTTCACACCATGATGCCCTGAGGGCAGCAGTAACTATGAGAAGCAGCACACACACCATGATGCGCTGAGGGCAGAGTAACTATGAGGAATCAGCACACACACCATGATGCCCTGAAGGGCAGAGTAACTATGGAAATCAGCATACACACCATCAAAGTGGCGGAGATCTCCTTGTGACCAACCGGCCATCATATTATGTGCCCACTGGTGTCTGCGGAGTCCATCCGCAGTTTGGGTTACTTTTTATTTAGGAGGTGGTGGCAGGATTTGCCAAACTCGGCGACCGTAAAACCATTCATTCCGCAAAACAAACACAAACACAAAACACAAAAAAAAATAAAATCGAAAACCCCTGTGGGAGTCCTATGTGGCAGCTTCCCTTCGAGTGCAGCTCACCAGATTACGGGATTGGGGCAAAGCTTCGGGACCCCTCAATCTTTTGATGGATAGAGGGAAACACGGGCTAACATTCCTGGGTCAGATTGCGGGAGAGTGTGTCGGAATGGTGCTGAGGTGTCTCCATGCAAGAACGGCGGTTCCTTGTGGTTACAAAACCTGAGGTTGTCCCTTCGGTGGGTGCCTGGAATGTCCTATCCTAAGAGAGGATGATCACTGTCTCCGTTATCATCTGACTCAAGCGTTTGGACATTCAGTATTGCAGCTCTCTTTGAGGTTCGGAGACCAGATTGCATCGAGATAATGGTGGGTGGTTACACCTATTATTGCGGTCTGGTCGCTCTCTGATGGTTACATAACTCAAGGAGTTGCTGTAGCTGTGTCCAATAAGCTGACCCCAATGATATTGAGGTAACACCGGTCAACGAGCGTATTATGATACTCAAGGCATTCGTCACTCCTTAGGTGTCATTTCCCTGGTCTCTGTATTATGCTCCGTACTGAGGCAAGTGATCTCTCAGTGAAAGGTGCATTCTAAACGTCCACGCTCGAGTCTGTGGTTGATCCAGTGCCCAAGACCGAGATACAGTTCAGTCTTGGGGGATTTCAATGCATCGACTGGAACTGATAGGGATGGTTATGAGACAATGTGTTGGTCCCCCATGGTCAGTAACTATGAACCAGAAAATAGCACTAAGTTTCCTTGATTTGCAAGAATCATGACTTAGGGTGGCCGGTTCATGTTCTCAGTGCCACAACGCTCATCATTGGACTGGTATTCCAACGCTGGTGGTGTGGCAAAGGATTTGAATGCTCGTTGATCGGTTTGCTGGAGGATGATCCAGAACTGCAGGTCTACCGGAGTGCTCTAGTTCCTCAATACTGACCACCGGCTTGTTTGTAGCAACTCTTAAAGTGCAATCCTTAAATCCTGGAGAATGGTACATCCCAGCCTAGGCTGGATGTTGGAAGCTCAAAGGATGGAGGGAACCTGAGGAATTTGCGAACAGGTTGAGTGGACAATTTGGGGGGCCTGGTTCCTTTGGGGGTCCTGAGAGTTGTGGAGTGCTTTCAAGACCACCGCCTTGATGTGCCCGGTGGATGTCTTGGAACTCACTGGCAGGGCAAGAAGAATTTTGTCTCTCAGGGACAACTGGCATACCATTTACCAGAGTCCACAGGGCCAGGCTGAATTGGCAGAGCTGGACAGCTGGTCAAGGGAGCCTTAGGCCGTAAAAATTGTAACGTGCATAAGGTGGACAAGGAT
>CM068952.1:183456126-183469872 GCA_035128595.1 Eptatretus atami
ATCCTGCTCACCAGATTCTCTCAGCGAGGGAGTCTCGTGAGTGGAGGAGGCCAATGGGCCCACCACGTGCTCGTGGTTGCAGCAGGTTGACCGGCATCTCAAGGAGTTGGGGATGTGCCTAGCATCTGCCTGGGGGATGGCCAGATGGAGGCCCCTGGAGTACCGGTGGAAAGTGGACGCAGCGACGCGCTGTTCTGGCACATGCTCCCATACCTGACCTGACCTGACACCATGATGCCCTGAGGACAGAGTAACTATGACAATCAGCATTCACACCATGATGCCCTGAGGGCAGAGTAACTATGAGACTCAGCATTCACACCATGATGCCCTGAGGGCAGAGTGACTATGAGAAGCAGCACTCACACCATGATGCCCTGAGGGCAGAATAACTGTTTGAATTTCTGCATTCTGACAAACATGGCAGTTCATTGCTCTGTGTGGTTACAATCACGTCTGTTATGCAAGGTTCACAAACAAAACGATCATGCTCGGAAACGCAAAGCAAAAGTTAAAAAAAAAACCCTTATCATGTCCTTTTTCTCAGCGGGTTAAAAGTGTTCTGTTCTTCGTTGGATGCAGCACAAGGTTGCGGGGTAGCATCATTGGCTGAGGGCATGGCGTGCCACTGATTCAATGGCTCTGCTGGTTAGAGTAGGAATTTTAGCCCATGCGATCTTTAACCACCACCAAATACTGCCGGCAGACTTGGTGGCCCATTTAACGTCCATCCAAGGGATGTCACACACATTGATAAATCACCCAGCCTGTGAAACACCTGGATGACAGTTTATAGCTGAGTTGGCCTTCAAACCCAGGCTAGACAGCTTATAGGTGAGTTGGAATTTTGTTACAGGTGACAGTACTTTTGTTGATTTATTTATTTTTCTTATTATTCATGTACCTGCGAAATAATAAATGAAATAAAATTGAAATGAAACATGTGATTCACCAAGTTGTGGTGCTGTCGCAGTCCGACAAGCCCGATGACAGAGGTCTCAGTTGATTTTGTGATGCCTCGTTGCTGATGAACCACATCAGGCAGTCTGCACAAACCTCGAAGAACATTTGGTTTTGAATCGTTTAATTGTCCCAGCTTCTTTTTATTCAGATTTACTCACGTGGACCGCAGACAGGATGGTGTGTGGCAGCTGCAATTAGGATCAATACGACAATGGCTGGTGTGACACATGGCTTCTGGTCCGCACAACAGCGAAGGAGTTCACGTTTAGCAACTCTTGGTGCAAGAAGTGGAAAATGTTTCAAGAACCTTCAGGATTCATTGGGACTTGCGAAAGGCTAGAACCAGTTAGGACAGGTCACCGCTCCATCACCAAGGGGGGTGGGGGGGGCGTTGGGAGAGGTGGGGTAGTATGGATATTTGTGCTGAGTAGTTATGGGAATAGAATCCACGCCATTGAGGGGTAAAACAATACCACTCACTATGAAGCTTTATAAACACAAAAAAAATGTTTGCATGGAAGTTTTGGTAATTATAATTCCTGCAGCAGTTGTTGAAAGTTATTTGACAACTTTTGAATTTTCTCTTGTGGTATATGTGACCAAAAGGGCAGGGATGGGGGGGGGGGGAATATAAAATAGTCCAACAATTAGTAAAGGACAACAAACCGGATTGCATCCTGAAAGTGAAACATTCCTTGATTACATTTAATTTTTGAAACTACCACCGGCCCCCTTTGTGGTTGCACTGTGAAAGAGTAACTGCGCATGAAGGTGACGGTGCTGAAACAGCATCTTGTCTAAATAAACAATGAGTGACCATTGGGCGCTGTGCAGGATGCAGTCTGTACGCATCCCACCTCGTGCCAGGCATCGCCCGGTCAGTGGCCTTGAAAGATGGGCGATGGAACGAAATGTCCAGCCCAGCGTGACACTGGCTAAACAACTTGCTGTCAACCGCACCCTGCTGTCGTTCTTCAAGTGAAACGAACAGGTGATTGATGGTCGAAGTTCAAATGGAGGTGGAAGCTTTGTTGGGGGGGGGGGATGGAGGAGAGTGATCGGAGGCGAACTGTGGGACACTTGGTGTGGTGTTCATCCCAATTGAGTTAGGGGTTGACACTTGGCACTGTCGTCAGATCGTGAGTTTTGAAAAGCCAAACTATTCCACTTCTACTAAATGTTACTTTCAAGAAAAAAAATAAAACAAAAGTCGAGGCTCACGAGGCTAATATCCTCGACTGGATGTAAAAGTACCTTGACATCTACTAATGTCTGTCTATTTGATTGACTCTATAGGCTCTATTGGCCCGAGGGAGCTCTCTGTGAAGTGAGTGACATTACCTGAGACTGGGTTTGCTCTTGCTTATTACTTAAATTAGCAGAGTAGATCGAGTTACTTTTTTGGTTGGATTCACCTTTCTTCTTTAAAAGAGAGAAAATAAGTATATGCGTATGGAAGATGTGGTTTAGCAAAGATGTAACCACCAGAAGGTGAAAATGAGAGCAAGGAAGGACAGCAATGGGAGGATCATGTTGAAGCTATCAACAAAGAAGACAATGTGCAATTGTTGTGCAGCATGATTGGACGGAGTCAGAGTGCAGAAACTCTATAGCTGATGAGAGACTTGAGGGAAACCCCCTGACATATATCGTCTCGATGACCTCGGGTCTCATCGTAACAGAGTGATTTGCACGTCGAGTCATAGATTATCCCCTTTCCTCCCAATACCCGACCCTTCTCAATTGTTTCCACCTTCCTCCTCCCCCTTCTGCTCTCGTTTTTAGAAGCTACCCGTTGTTAGTTTTTGTGGGTCAGAACTAAGCAATGGGCCTTGGCTGGCCTCAACTCTTGTTGCCATTACAAACATCACGTGATCATGGCTCCCAATGCTTTCGGAGCAAATTCTGATCTTTCAGCCTGCCCTTTGTTAAAGAGCAAGCGTTTGCATGTTCAACAGACTGTAAAAAATTGCAGTCTATTCTCTATATTATATGATCACAACATTATATCTACATTAATTGCCAAAAATAGGTCATTGGTGCATTACAAAGGTGCATCGGTGATTGTAAATTACAAACAGGAGCTTGCGACCCTGGAGACATCTGCAGCAGTGGTGGCACGGCCATATTTCACCTGCACTTTCACCTCCCTGTAATCTATTCCTGTTGCGGAACAATTGATTCTTTTCGAGGATATGGTCACATTGTCTTTATTACTGATTTCTCAAATATAGTCCCTTCGTTCCTGCAGTGTCACCACCATTCTTTGTGTTTTGACTAATTGGCATGAAAGCTGTGAAGGTAAACGATTTAAGCTGAAGATTGCGGAAGGATATCGCGAAAGCAATAAATGCAGATGTGCCTCCAACATGCTTCCATGACTCTGGACTCGCATTCTCTTCGATTTTGGGTTCAAATGCTGTTGAAAGCAGTCGGACAATAGATTTGGATTCTGAGCGAGTCGGACCCCAGGAAAGCAAGCAGGTCCCTCAAGGAATGTCAATTGAAAATTCCAAGTGGCTCACTAAAGGACAGGGCCTTGTGCCTTTCCGGCCTAGTCCGGCCTATACAGGTGGCACCGGTTCAGACTTCTTGTAAATGACTCTTAGGTTGTCTCAGGGATACTTGAAATGGCCATTCAAATTATCCCTCGACAGCAACACTGAGCGTGTGTTGGTAGCATGTGGTGAATTTTGATTAATTGGCAATGCAATATATAAACGAATATGTCAAAACTACTTATTTATCTATCTATAATTCCAGCAATCTGTGTGTGTGTGTGTGTGTGTGTGTGTGTGTGTGTGTGTGTGTGTGTGTGTGTGTGTGTGTGTGTGTGTGTGTGTGTGTGTGTGTGTGTGTGTGTGTGTGTGTGTGTGTGTGTCTGTGTGTCTGTGACTGCTGTTTCTCGACAACCACTGGTCCGATCTAATTGAAACTTGCCAGGATTATTGCTGGGGCCCTGTGGATGTTGTGCCTTTTCAAGGTTTGATATTAATCGGACAAGTGCTTCCCAAGTTATGGCCATTTATTTACCAAACCAATGACAGGACACGTTGCTATGACGTCACAAATCTTCTTTTTTTCTTTTTTTTTCACGTACGGGCCGCGCACTAGTATATCTAATAGGCTAATGCCTTGTCTGTCTGTCTGTCTGTCTGTCTAACCCTGAAATATTGAAACGCTTCTCCAAGAGAAAAAAGTTATGAAGTAAAATTTGCTTTAAATCAATCAAAACAATTACAATTTTACAATCCGCAAAAAAAAAAAAATTAACCTGGGCAGTGTATAAAACAACGGACTGCTGCCTCGATCGCTCCAGGATCTTTTTTTAATTGCTGTTATGAAATATATAACCTCCCATTTTTTATCTCCTTCAACTAGTGCAAGAATAAAAGGCTTCCTTTGTTTTATATCGTGGTATTTTTTTTTTACCACCGAGCTTTTGCTAGTTGTGATAATGCTTGATCCTGATGTTATGACTGCCATTGCTCGACCACCGGGCATGGACGGTCATCACGTTTGTCGCCGTCACGTGGGACATGTATGTGGGGAGAGAATGGAAGGAAATTTGAGAGGAGATTGGAGTAAGTGTTTCTGGAGTTCTGGGGGTTATGGAATGGGAGGGAATGGTGTTCAATATTTCACCATGTTTGCAAACATCAATATATATATATATATAATATATATATATATAGTCATTTAATAATATAAACTTCCAGGCTTCTTTAATAAGAATACCAGAAAGACGTTGGCTTAATTGAAGATTGTAAACTATGAAATCTTGTGTATTTTTCAAGACCGCAGAGAAGATTTGATCACCATTACTGTCTCTGTCTCTCTCTGTTCTCCTGTCTCTGTTCTCTGTCTCTGTCTCTGTCTCTGTCTCTGTCTCTTCTCTCTCTCTCTCTTTTCTCTCTCTCTTCTCTTCTCTCTTTTTCTCTCTCTCTCTCTCTGTTTCTCTCTCTCTCTCTTTTTCTCTCTCTCTCTTTTTCTCTCTCTCTTTTTTCTCTCTCTCTCCTTCTCCTCTCTTTCTCTCTTTCCTTTTCTCTCTCTCTTTTTCTCTCTCTCTCTTTTTCTCTCTCTCTCTTTTTTCTCTCTCTCTCTTTTTCTCTCTCTTTCTCCTCTCTTTTTCTCTCTCTCTGTGTCTGTCTCTCTTTGTATTGAGCACAATCATTCCGAATTGACTGGAGTCTTGGGTCATCTTATTCATTCAGCTTTGAGCTGCTGAAAAAGCTCTTTTTTTTGTTGTTCATAAATTGCTACCTTGTATTCCAATTCAAGGGTTCCTACGTCGAGTTCATTGTTTTTCGTTCACAGAAGGAACACTTTACAAGCCTCTTTACCCCCATTGTCTTTTTCTTTAATTTCCGCTTCCCGTTGTCCTTGCACTCACCCTTTTATCCTCTCAACCATTCTCCTTCGTTTAACAACCCATGAAAGCGATTTCCAACCTTGAAGCAATTGGGATCGCGCGGCGAAACAGATGCAAGGCGCTGTTAGCCGGGTCAGGTCTGTGGAGCACAGCACGCGGGGCGATGTTAATTTAGAGCTCGAATAAGGGCACCTTTATTCCACGCTGACAAGTGTAAAGATGGAACTAGGCAGGGCATGCCAAAATCCAGCAGTTTGGAGCTTGGCAGGAAATGGGAAGAGGCAAGGCCCCTTGCACCCCACCATCTCTTCGTCTCTCTTTGGGACAACGCTTACCCCTCCTTTCTCCTCCTGCACATTGCCTCTCACCTACATGATCCACTCCCTCCCTCTTTCCACCCCCATAAACCATTATCTATGTTCTTGTTCATTTTCTCCTTGTGTGCATATTGTGTATTTGTTACATCCGCAATTGCATTGTGATGTTTGTGGTTGTAGGAGAGAAGGGAGGTGGTAGTGGTTAGAAGGTCTGCACTCCACCACCTTCTCGTATTAACGAGAAACAAACAATTGTCAACTGCAGCGAATTATTGATGTTACAAGAAGTCTGTTTGCCATAGCATGAAACCAGACTGATTTGATCGCTATGTTAAAAACATTTCGTAAACATCAAAAACTCAATCCGAGTTATAACCTTGTACGTGATGTTTATGTAACTTCCAAACAGAATCCAATCTTCCATGACCTCCTTTACTAAAATTGACTTGCAGAGTTTCAAGAACAGACGAACATGTGGAGAATCTGTGATATCCTTTTCAATTTTCTGGGCTTTATATTTCCTGTGGACTGGCAAGATGGACTAGAGGTGGGCACACTCACATCTATGCTGTTTAGCCTGGGTCCAAGTCCCGACCCAGCTTTAAACTGCCATCCCGGTGTTTCACAGGTAGGTTGATTCATCGATGTGTGTCACCTCTCTGATGGACATTAAACTGGGTGTCTCAACTGCTGACATGAGTTGGTTCTTCGCGAAGAGCAGGCGAGCTATTGCCGTGACCCTGAACAAATTACAAATTCCTGATATAACTACTGCTGGGAAGCCAATGGCGAACCACCCAGTATAACCCTTGCCAAGAAACTGCTTCGTCAGCACCCACGCTCTTAAACAGAGCATGGTGCATCAGAATCAGAATATTTACATGGACTTCCCTTTTGAAAATCCTGTTTCTTCCTCTGAACTGGACACGTTTGTTTGTGTTTGGGGAGTGAAGAACCCTCCATGCATTTTGTCATAATCCAGTATCTGCCCCTGTTACGTAATCCAGTTTGCGTCACATTGTGTGCTGATGGCGAAGCCATCCATACAAGGCCAATTCCAAGGCTTTTCACTCTGACCTGGCCATGCCGAGCTTCCCTCTGCTTTCGAAATATCATCGTGCCAAGTATAATAAGATGAACCTTCCTCGCTAGGTGGCAATAATACGCAAGTGCTGCTACCAGCTACAGCTGGGAAATGGACCGTGGTGCACTGAGTAATTTTTTTTTCAAGGTACGGATATTGAATTATAAAACTTCATGTTCTGCTGGGAAAACGTCTGCAGAAGATCCGTCATCCTATATGATGATGATGTCTTTGGCAGAGTGTTGCCCTTCATACAGAGGTTGGTGAACACCATCCAGGCCAGACATGAGGACGAAGAACTGGTCTTGCTGTTGAAGGCTAGTGTCGATCTGCGTCGGCAGACAGGTAGAGCAATGGATGAATCGTTGGGACTTTGCTCGAGGTATGCTAACTGCCATGGAAAGCAAGGAAAAGCTGACGTTTCAGGCATTAACCCCTCTTTTGCTACAACGAAGGGTTAATGCCCTAAACATCAGCTTCTCCTTGCTTCCCACGGTGGTCAGCATACCTTTATCAACGTCCTGTTGGTTTCATCCATTAGTCTTGAAGACGTTGAAGATGCTGTAAATGAAGGCCGACTGACCACACAAGTGTGCATTTCCCCTGCAAGTGTTTGGCATAGACTGACCGAACAATTTGGACTGAAGAAGATTAGTGTATAATGGGTTCACCATGTGTTCAATGATCATCCGCTGGCCACATATGTGTTCATGTGAATGACTCGTGTGTGTCTTTGGTAACAAAGAGTGACACGTACCTGGAGAGCATCTTTACGGTCGACGAAACAAGGACGCATTCATTTGATCCGCAGTTGAAGAGGCAAAGCGCAGACTGTCAATCTGCACAGTCGCTAAGAATGAAAATCACTCATCGGGGCCAGGGAGCACTGAAGGTGATGCAGATCATGTTCTTCTCTCACCGTATCTTTCAGCCATGCCTGAGGAACGGACTGTGAATGGGCCACATTATGGGAAGGTACTGTGGGAAAAATAATGCACATTGCACTGCGTTATAAGCAACCTGTGTTGCTGCAGGATCACAAGAATTTCTGCCAAGACAACGTGGTATCTCCAACTTGATGTGCAGTTGTTGCTGCAAAAATGGAGTTGGCCATTTTTTCCAGACCCTCCTTATTCTGGGCTGGGAGGATAGCCAAGAGGTGTGCACACTCGCCACTAAGCTGTCTCGCCTGGGTTCAAATCCTGACCCAGATAAATACTGTCATCCTGGTGTTTCACGGGCAGGGTGATTCATCAATGTGTGTGCCGTCTCTCGGATGGATGCTAAACTGGGCGTTCCATCTGCCAGCATTAGTTGGTGGACGTTAAAAGATCCCATGATGTCGTTCGCGGAGAGTGGACGAGCTATCGCTGGCACCATGGTCAAATTATAAATTCCTATCCTCACTTCCTGGGTCGGAGTGGCAACCCATCCAGGATTGTAACCATAGTCATAGAAACGGCTTGGGCAGCACCGGAGCTCTGTATAGAGCATGGCTGGTGGTCTGATGTCCTTATTGTCCATGTGATTCCTTCCTGTATACAAGGATGGATCAACCATTGAGAGGGTGTTGGTACGATAATATGGAAGAGATCACCAAGTCTGTGCAGACATCTTTGAGTGATCTTAGGACTGACAATTTGCAGTGCTGCCTCTTTTGCTTATCATACTGCTGGCAGAAATCGATTGAACTTCAGGGTGGGTGTATCTGGAATATCGAAAGGTACTCCTTTAATCTCCACCAATATCCACCTTTGTAGATTGTATCTGGTGTGTTCACCAAAATATTTCACCAAACTTTTGAAACGACCTTCATAAGAGCATGCTCTCCCCCAAAGGGGACGGTAAGATGACCACCACATCTCCCTGAACCATCTTGTGAATATATATAAATTGTCACTAAGTGAGAAGCTGCAATGAATGGCTTCCTTCACCACAAACCTAATCACTTTTACATTGAAAGCCTCGTATAACACTGGATTCCAAATGTCTTTCCCAGCAGCATAACACATTGACATGCATTGCCGGTAGCTGACATAAAGCGGTGTCCAGAGATAGATGGGACATGCTCCTCTTGTTCAAGATGAAACTTTGTCAAGCTTATCTTTCTCCCTCTTCTCCTTATTCCTGCCAAGCAATGTTCTCAACGCCATCACCTGGTCAAATCTAAAGTGTCGACCCCACAAACGTGTTCCTTCCCCTCAAGTACCGGTTCCTGTTTGCTCCTAATTCCAGCCATATGTCGTAAACAAGAGTTTAAAATATATCATCGAGCAGAAGGAGGTTACTAAATGATGCATAAAAAAACTGTACTAATCTAATAACCAATTGATGTTCAGTGAATTTCTCTTAAACCGGTTAAACTTTCCTTTAAGGAAGTTGCAGCTGCGAAAACAATGCTCATCTGCACTAGACAAGAAACATAATTGCAAAGTCCCTTTATTTTTGATTAATTAACGTTTCCACACTTCCTCACTCCGACTCGATACAGCAACATGTCATCCACACAACTTGCATCATCAAAAATCCTTTTTGGTGCAAAATTTCCAAAAGTACACCAACATGGAAGATGTGATTCGAGTCAGATAGACGTGCAAGCGCAACGAGACGTTACATCGACTCTGGTGTTATTCGTCCAAATACAAGTCTTCATCCAAAGCCTGCTGCCCAAGTCAAACCCGCAACATCCTAGCAGCCAATCGACCTCAGATTTGTAACGACGTCACAATCAGTAATCCTCAGCGTGCATTTTTTTTGTACACCTGTCACCCTAACAAATCACGTTCAATCTACTCGCTCTGCTTTGCGATGTAGAATTTCGGTGCACGGCACGGAACCCTCTTAAACGTGAAACCTTATTGACTCGTCAATGTTACTTTCTTGATTTGGCACACTTTCCACTAAATTGAAGAATGACAACCGATTTCCCAAGAAGATTTTCCCAAACTTGATCCAACTCTTTTTCGGCAGCTAACTAGTCCTTCCCCTACTTTAATTCAGGAAAGGAAAAGTGGTTTCGCCAATCTTTGTTCAACGTGTTCGTACGCCGGTCGTAAGTGATAAAGGCATCTGTCGTGGTTTCAGGCTCGGCTCGTGTTATACTCAACTGAGCACAATTTGACCGAAGTAGTTAGGTTTATTCCTGAGCAAAAGAAACTGGACAGGACGTTTTCAGGAAATGAGTTCTATCGGCGGCTGTACACGAAACGACAGTGAGTGTGCAGGAGATCCTGCAGAAAACACGTCCAAGTTTGGACGTTTTTTAGCTCAGCGGGAATGCTCCTGAGAAAAGTGGGCTCGTTCTTGCATGGGGAACTTTTCAAACTTTTTTAAAAAAAATAATTGTTTCATAAAATGCTGGGTACTTTCTGCTTAACTGAATAGCTCTCTAATATTCGTTGGTGACATCTGTGGTTCGTATCATGGAGAGATTTTGAAAGCAGATTTCAGCCACGGACGTGTCCGCACAAAGAGCCTAGGGCGAAGGCAAGGATCGTTTACCTGAGTGTTTCGCTGACAGCAAAACTTTTCCATCATTCAAGGTGAAGATTTCATCTCATACTTGATGATAAATGACTCTTCTCTGGTGAAACCATTGTGATTGAACAAACGTGCCTCCCTGAAGCGCCCGTGCCCCCCTGACACCTCCCCCTTTGCAACCACCCCAATCCTCCACCGTCTCCCACCCCCATAAAGTAGCAAATCTGATCCCTGCAAAAGATTCCTTGTGACCTCTTCTTGTAACAACCAGACCTAAAGCAAGCAAACAGCACACCGAGCCCGATTGATGACCCTGTCGGGTGGCTTTGAAGCGGGGGAGGCGATATAAGGGCAGGCAGGGGAAGAGGGGAGGGGGGAAAGGAAGCGACAGGGGGTTGTGGGTGCTGAACAAACCACATTTCTCAGTCCTGTCGAGCAGTTGCTCTGAGATGCTTAAAGCAAATTTGAATATCGAGTTTTCCATTCTCCAGTGAAGTTTGCCTTTTTGATGTGTATCACATCGGATTTTCAGGATCTAGTTTTCGGTTGGCTCGTTTATTGTTGCAATCTGAACACTTTCCTCATGCCGCTGTGATACCCAGGTGAAACGCTGACCTCTCCATTGTCTCCTCTCCTTCTGTAACATCGTTTATGGATTATCTCCTAACGTCCTTATATTATATGTAAAAGTATAATTATATTTGCTAAGGTCTTCATCCTTCATTAATGTCCTCTACCAGCCGAAGATCAGTGAAGAAAAATACATAATGTGCCTGAGCTTTCACACTCAAACAAAGGAGAAGTGCTCATATGATGGTTAATGACTTCCATAAACAACAAATCTCTTTAGATTCAATCCATTTCACTCTTCAACTCTATCGGCATCAGGGAGGAACTACTTAACTTGAAAGGCAACCAAACAGTATGACCTTTTGTAAAGGATGCCACATCAAAGTGGAATAGCTTTCCGATAAAATAGGAGCTTATCAAACATCCTGAAACTTGCTGCAGTTTATCTGCACAATCTTCCCATAAAAAGATGGCCCCAAAATGGTCCCTTCAGTCTTTGCAAAGAGCAGACCACCAGTACGATGGTAACCCATCCGTTAAAGCAAACGTCGCCAGCAGGCATCTGCCAGCCACATGGCCATCCTCGGCTGCCTAACGTCGTGAGAGCGAAAGCAGAACACCGGAGCCTGATTGTTGCCAGCCTCGCGCGAGCCGCCCGACGCGTTTACAACCCAACAACCGATCTGCTCTGCCTGCAGCACTGTCACCACAATAAAATAGCACCACATCTTTACCTGAAACGAGCAGAGCAGGTAATTCTGGGAGATCGGCCATGGGACGGGAGAACGTGTTTCCATGAACCATTTGGTCGATGCCTTAAACCTCCTCTACATTATTTACATCAACATCTTACTGTTCATCTACATGCCATTTTAATAGTCTCACTTATGCCAAAAAAACATGTCCTTAAGTCATGGATTTTTGCACTCAATTGCACCATTTTTATGACTGATCTCAGGGTCATGGTGGAACTTGGACAGAAATACAGAAATCACATGCAGGACAACAACTTCAGTAGATATCGGTGTAATTACACAGACATCAGTAGACATTGGAACCCCATCAGTTTGGGTTCAGATGGACCAAATGCGAAAAGGCAAACCGTCAAATATTTGAATTAATTAATTCGGCAACTTATTGATCTTGCTGGAGAGTTGACATTTGACCGGGATACAATTCCAGGTTATGTCTGCTTTAGTTTAGACCAGGAGTTTCAAATTTTGTCAAAGTATTAACGAACGATGCAATCTTCGTGTTTTTAAATTTTTTTCAACAGGACACCATGGTCTCTCCAATATCCGCAAGTTAATGCCAGCAAAGGAACCCACTGCCTTAACACCACCTCTGAAGGGTGGTGCACTCCTTGATAAGGATGGCCTTGCCAGCGAAGCACCAGGGTGACAGTTTATAGTAGGGTCAGGAAATGAACCCAGAAATGATACCTCTGATCTAGCTTGTCAACAGTGATTCATAACTAAATAAACGAGCTTTCATATTTTATTATTAAAGTCACACACAACAGTGGGATAGTGAAGATTGTTTTGGTGATGACAGATGGTTGCCCGTTACAAAACCTTCTCTCAATCCTCTTGTGCGCCCCGTCACTGACGGACCATTTTTGCCAGATAACTCACCCTCCACCAAATTGCATCAGTTTGTGATATTTTCTGACAATTCACCAATGTGATGTCCCATATGAGTGTCTCTCGCGGTATCCTGGCTTCCTTCTCTGAATTGCACCGTCTTGGCATGCACTCAGAGCCGATTTATGGAGACTCCTTTCAGGGTACAATTAATTATCTCCATATGACCTTTATCTACGAGACAACGAAGAAGGTAAAAAGTACAGATAGACATTCCTAAGGAGTAATCAAGGGCTTTTCAAAACTTCAATAAGAGACAGATGTGGTAATCAAATGAAGTCTGACGCTTGAGGCATAACACGTCCATTAAAGCTTTGAGTAACGAAGCAAAAGAGGAGCTCCCTGTAATTCTGGGTTTCTTCGTGTATGCCGTTGTATCACGTTCTCTTTCCCCTTTAGAGGCTTGTTAAACTCGGTAAGTGGGAGAAGAGCTTAGGGAGATGGATGGCTGAAGATTGGTCTCACAGGAGCCATATCACATTGACAGATGGATGATCCAAGAGCATTACGCAAAAAGGAGTGATACAATGAGGAAGGCAGATGCTGATGAGATTGTTTCGATATTATCGGGAAAAGCTAAAGCACTATGTGCCGGCGAGCTTCTTGGAAGACATTAACGAGGTCATTTATGATGTTTATACGGTAACAATAGGTGGACAGCTGACAAAAGTTCAACTTTACGGAATAAAAAATCATGGATAATTAAGAAGTGTCTTGCAGGAGGCTTTTCATCAATTATGTTTGGATAGCTTATCAATGAGAAGGTGATTTGACTTTCCAGAGACCAATTTCTTGAAAAGAGTTATCCTTCACTCTTGTTGGTTGTTGTCTCCACTTGCGGGTTTCAGGTGGGAGGAAGTTCTCCCAGAACTCCAAATCTCCATCACCTGTTTTTTGGTAAAGGATCGTGATTTATGAACCAAACTGTGAAACTTCATTCTCGTAGCGTCGTTCCAAGGGCTCTTTTCAAAAATCTTCACAGAACCTCTGACAGCCTCCACCTGTGGCTCATTTGTAGTGATGTCCCGAGAATGATGTGTAAGTACTCAGTAAGGGTTTTCTTTATTACCTCCACCACCGAAGGTGAAGGAGGTTATGTTTTCAGCCCTCTCTGTTTGTCTGTTTGTTACTTGCAAAATCGAAGATTTTTCAAGCACATTGGTCAGTTGATTTTGTGATTCTGTCTGTCTGTCTGTCTGTCTGTCAGTCTGTCTGTCTTTGTCGCCTACAGGTCACAATTTCAAACCGATCGTCACAAAACTTCACCAGATATTCGAGATTGTCAAAAGGAAGAAGCCTATTGTTTTTGAGGTCAAA
>CM068952.1:183470474-183480740 GCA_035128595.1 Eptatretus atami
GGCCCAAGGTCAACAACGAAGGTGGTATTTCTAAAATCCTCAATTTTCATCTGGTTGACTTGAAATTTGAAGAGGATTTATATTTCAGGTCACTGAATTCAACCAGCCAACTATTTTTGAGGTCATCATAGACCAAAAGGTCAACATCGGCTAAATTTATGAAATTGTCAGTTTTCATCCGATTCACTTGAAATTTGAAGAGGGTTTCACATCAGCTCACTGAATTCAACAAGCAATTATTTTGGAGGTCCCCCTAGGCCAAAGGTCAACATAGACCGGATTTCTAAAATTGTTAATTTTCATCCGATTCACTTGAAATTTGAAGGGAAGTTGCATATTTGGTCATTGAATTCAACCACCAATTATTTTTTAGGTCAAATTTGTTTTATGGATTTTTCAAGTCTCATGCTCTGCATGATGTCGTCTTATTGTTTGTTGGGTCGCCGCCGAAATAGGTGACCCTTATTGTCAATAATTCTGTCTGTTTGTTTGGATGTTTGTTCGTTTGTCATCAGAATAATAATTGGTAGTAAACGTGGGCGGATTTTGACCAAACTCAGGTGTTAGGTATATCTTATGACCTAGTGCTTTGGAAATTGTGATGGTTGCTAGGGACGCTTTGGTTCTCTAGCAACAACCGAAAAAACTTCAAAATCGGTACCGTTCACGCGAAATCAATTCCGAAAGCCATTATCCCACGTAGGGTATGAAATTTGGCACGAATGATCTACAGGTGATGCTCTATCAAATATATTCCGGTTTTTGTGATATATGGAATACTTTACCCGCAGCGCCCCCTACAATTATGGTATGCGCGGAAATTGGCGAAAATTGAAGGCCCCCTAGCGACCAGGTGAGTGCATCGATATGAATGAACTTTGCAGGTTCATGGTACTCAATGAGTACTACAACTTTGCCTCAGACATATTGACCGATTTCGCTTAGGTCAGGGGTCAAAGGTCAATTAGTGCAAAAATCGATAATATGCGAGAGCTGGAGGTGCCTTCGCGCCAAATGGTACTCCTCCTAGGGTTATGGTCGGATGGTCATGAAATTCACAGTAATCGTCTGGAATACATTGTGCACAAACGATCAAGCCGGATTTTCGATTTAGATATTTGTTCACCTACAGCACCCCCTCAAACTTTGGGGATTTCCGATTTCAAACCGCATTTTCGGTACTTTTCATTCAAGTGGATACCGAGTAGTTATCAGTAGATGGAACTGGATGAGATTTGATATGCATAATCTTAAGGTGATTCCCTATCCGCTATATGACATCCATTTTGCTCTATATCTTATAGTTTCCATGTTCGGCGACCCATCGCCGCCTACCGGCTTGTTTGTTTGTCTGTCTGTTTGTTTGTGTGCAGGATATCTCAAAAAGTTGTGGACGGATCCGGATCAAATTTTGATCAAATTGTGTGACAAGGACAAACTCATTAGATTTTGGTGAAGATCCGGATCTGGATCTGGATCTGGCTACTAGAATTTTAAAAGTGATTCTACACCATTGAGAGATTCAACACCAGTACTGTATAGCATGATATTTCAAAAATGTATTGGGCCCGATATGTTCTCGTGGATCAGGCATTACGTGGCGGGGGTATGCACTGTATCGAGTGCTCATCTAGTTTTTGAAGTGATTCTTCACCATTGAGAGATAGGGCTGAACTAATATATAGCACGATATCTCAATAAAATGTGGACGGATTCGGATGAAACTTGGTGGAGAGGTTGGGTGTGACGGGGAAGAATTGATTAGATTTTGGTGAAAATCCGAATCCAGATCTGGATACGAGAATTATTTAATCATTAAAGTGAATCTTCACCATTGAGAGATGCGGCCAAAAATGATATATAGCATGACATTTCAAAAATGTATTGGGCCCGATATGTTTTCCTGGATCAGGCATTATGTGGCGGAGTTTTTTTGTTGTTGTTTTGCACTCTACTGAGTGCTCTTCTAGTTATTCCTGTATCTACAACTATCACTGGTACTATTTCAGCTTTCTTCAATTTCCAAGTCCTCTTGACCTCATTTTTCAGATCCTGTTATTTGGTTATTTTCCTCATTTCTGTAGCAGTTAGTCCAAAGTCATTGGAAACTGAAACCTTGATCAACAATGCCGACTTTTCCTTTTTGTGTTTGAGCACTATGTCCGGACGCAATGCTTTGTTTGCAATATCCACACTTGACAGGATTGTTTTGTCAGACGTGGGCATTATATTGTTACAGACTTGGGATTTGAGGCTCGCCACGAGGGGAAGCACTCGGGTCCATTTCGAATTCCCGGTTCTGAGGCCGCCGGGCACAGATAATAATTGCTCGCACCAGCAGGTTGCTGAGCAACCACAAACGCCGATTGGCACTGCCAATCCAGGCAGGGTTACATGACTTTGCGTGATACTTACCTGCAGATGGCCAAGTCAATTTGGGTCTCGTGCCTTCAGCGCACACCGGGATTACAGCCGCGTGATACAGTGAGTGTGTACTGGCTAACAAGAGCAAATTTGGTTGGGCAGAATTTCCTGACTAAACTAATATGTGGACCATGCTGGACCAACGAGGGAAAAGACGAAACGGGCTGGGTTCATTTATAACAAAAGCAATTTATTGTAAGCGAGGGCGAGGAAAGGTCATGTGTAGCAAAGGGGTTTTATTCACAAGTGTACAGCAGGGAAGGCAAGAATTCATTGATGCAGCAAAAGAAATGCAAGTTTTTTTTCTACACAAAGAAGATACAGTGCAGGGTGAACCCAATATAAAGAACTTCTCCAATCTTAACTTATATTAACATTGCAGGCTCCATCAGACACACACCCAAGGAATTTTGAAATGGCCCAGAAAGAGGAGAAGTAGTTAAGTTGTAAATGACCTCTCGGTACCTGGCACGGTCAATATACCTATGCAACCCAATCACTTTCGGAGGGGGAGGAGGGACGAAAATTGGAGGTGTCCACAGTGCATGAATGGTGAGGTGCAAACGCAGTGTAATTAGGCGGAGAAGAAGGTCTGAAGATGTGGGTCAATGGGGAATTGGAGAAACGAAGGAAAGAAAAGAACGTGTGAGAGGACAGACCGAAAACAAGCAGAATTGATCATCTGTAAATGTAATGAGTAATCACTGCTGAACACAGCCAAGCACCGATGAACTGGGTATGACTTGGTCAGGTCTATGACTGCTCGCTCCACCTCGTTTGGTCGCTTCCGCTGTTCCCTCAGCTAAGCTATTGCAATGGCGCTGCTGTCTAGTTGGTGTTTCACCGGTGTCTGATTGAGGAGAAGAGAAGAGCCTGATCCACTCTCTGCTGCTACTTTTATAGAGCCTTGGCGAAGGAGGGGCCAAAGAGCGGATCAAGAGGCGCTGTAAGCATTTCTGAGCTCTCACCTTGGCGCACTGACGCCACCCCAAGCTGCAATGCAATGGAGCTCTGTAATTTCAATGGGGCGTGGGTTTTCAGGTGCGCTCTCCAGCCACGAACAAGCACTGGACTCAACCTGAATGCTGTTAGTAAGCGGAACACCAGCGCTACCCAGTCATCACCAAATTAATCCTAGAACACATTCGCACTTCGAGCTACACGCCGAAGTGTTCTGGCTTACAGGCACCTGCGATGCCCTCCATTCCCCAGCATCCCCGATGACTGTTGTGAGTGTCCAGGGAGCTGATGGCAGTTGCGGAGGTTCCAGTGATGTAGGGGAAATGCTGTGGTATCTTGCGGTAAAGTTGTTGAAGCATTGTAAGTGGTTATGGCATTTGTGGTGAAGAGGTCTGGTGTAAGTTGTGGGGATTTTTGGGAGGCAATGTAGCGATCATGGTGAGTGTTATAGCATCTTGGTGAGTGTGGTGAGTGAGGGTCTGAGGTGAGGTGTCAGTTGGTTAATGGTGCACCATTGTGTCGTTCAACAGCGCATGGTTTGAATGGGGATACGGCAGCATATCCTCAAGATCTCAATGTCCGGCACGTGCATGTATGCATGGTGGGCTTCGTTTATGAAATGAAGTGAATAAAATATAATAAGTGAAAGAATGGGGAATTGAAGACCGAACTAAAAGCCCGACGCAATGCTTCTTGTCTCATTTACCCACGAGACATATGAAAGGGCTAACTGAATGAATACTCACGAGATAACTGTCTCAGGATTGCTATTGCCTTGGGGGAGTGCTGGCTTTGCAGAACCGCAACAATATGTTCATTTTCAAGGATCAGATTTGGTTTGCGTTTCCATGATTGTTTTGGGACCGGAGTGTTGAAATGTTTGCAGATGTGTCAGTGGATTACTTTACATACACTGTCATGTCTTTCTGTGTGCAGTGTACAGCTGTACAGGACAGGAATACTCCACTGAAAATGGTGAAGACTTGAAATATCCTCCCCAACCTGGAAGCAGTACTACATGACACACATTTTCACAGAGAATTTGCATCTTTCCCCCCCCCCCCCCCCCCCACCCCACAAGACCGCCGGCAAAGATAAAAACACCCCTAAACACTAATTGGTTGAGGACTTGGGATTGTGTGTGTGTGTGTTTGTGGGGGGGGTTGGGGGGGTTGGTTGGGGGGGGAGGGTTGGCAACCTGAAGTCACATTTTACATTATGTGGAATTTCCATGGGTCCCAGATAGTCCTGTTGGGTCTTTTGGGTCTTCTAGGTATTTTGAGTTCTCTCCGTATTTTGGGTCCTTGTGGTCTTTTGTTTCCTCGGCTCATTTGGATCCCCTGGGTCTTTTGTGTCCTCGTGTTATTTTGCATCTTCTGGATCTTTTGGGTCCTTTGGGTATGATAGGTCTTTGGGGTCCTCAGAGTTTTTGAGTCTTTGGAGTCTTTTTGGTCTTTCAGGTATTTTGGGTCTTTTTTTGTCTTTGGGGTCTTTTCAGTCTCAGGTGTTTTTGGTCTTTGGGGTATTTTGGTTCTTTAAGGGGCTTCAATGTCTTCAGGGTCTTTAAAGGCTTTTACAATATTTTCGGTCTTTGGAGTCTTTTGGGTCTTTTAGGTATTTAGGGTCTTTGGAGTCATTTCGGTGTTTGGGGTCTTTTGGGTCTTTCAGGTCTTTTGGGTCTTCAGGGTCTTTTAGGTTTTAGGTATTTAGGGTCTTTAAGGATCTTTTGGGTCTTTTTTGGTCTTCAGGGTCTTTTTGGTCTTTGGGGTCTTTTTGGTCTTTGAGGGTCTTTTTGGTCTTTTTGGATCTCTTATGTCTTTGGAGTATTTTGGCCTTTAAAGGTCTTTGGGGTGTTTTGGGTCTTCAGGTCTTTAAGGGCCTTTTCGGTATTTTGGGTCTTTGTAGTCTTTTGATTCTTTAAGGGTATTTGGGTCTTTCAGGTTTTAGGTCTTTGGGGTATTTAGGGACTTTAGGGGTCTTTTGGGTCTTTTCAGTGTTTGTGGTATTTTGGGTCTTTGGGTCTTTAAGGGTCTTTGGGGTCTTTCAGGTTTTAGGTTTTAGGGGTCTTTTGGGTATTTTTTGGTCTTCAGGGTCTTTTTGGTCTTGGGGTCTTTTGGTCTTTGAGGTCTTTTGGATCTCTTATGTCTTTGGAGTATTTTGGGTCTTTAAAGGTCTTTGGGGTGTTTTGGGTCTTCAGGGTCTTTAAGGGCCTTTTTGGTATTTTGGGTCTTTGTAGTCTTTGATTCTTTAAGGGTCTTTGGGGTCTTTCAGGTTTAGGTCTTTGGGGTATTTAGGGACTTTGGGGTCTTTGGGGTCTTTTCAGTGTTTGTGGTATTTTGGGTCTTAAGGGTCTTTGGGGTCTTTCAGGTTTTAGGTTTTAGGGGTCTTTTTGGTATTTTTGGTCTTCAGGGTCTTTTGGTCTTTGGGGTCTTTTGGTCTTTTGGATCTCTTATGTCTTTGGAGTATTTTGGGTCTTTAAAGGTCTTTGGGGTGTTTTGGGTCTTCAGGGTCTTTAAGGGCCTTTTAGGTATTTTGGGTCTTTGTAGTCTTTTGATTCTTTAAGGGTCTTTGGGGTCTTTCAGGTTTTATGTCTTTGGGGTATTTAGGGACTTTGGGGTCTTGGGGTCTTTTCAGTGTTGTGGTATTTGGTCTTGGGTCTTTGGGTCTTTAAGGGTCTTTGGGTCTTTCAGGTTTTAGGTTTTAGGGGTCTTTTGGGTATTTTTTGGTCTTCAGGGTCTTTTGTATCTTTGGAGTTTTTGGGTCTTCATGGTCTATCAGTCTTTTAGATATTTTGGGTCCATGGGGTCTTTTGAGTCTTCTGGGTCTTTTAGGTATTTTGGGTCTTTAAGGGTCTTCGGGGTATATTGGATCTTGATGGTCTTTTTTGGTTCTTGGGGTCTTCTGGGTCCTCAGAGTATTTTGGGTATTCAGGGTCTTTCAGGGTATTTTAGGTATTTTGGGTCTGTGGGTTGTTTTGGGTCCTTTGGGTCTTCAGGTATTTTGGTCTTCGTAGTCTTTTAGGTCCTCAGAGTCCTTTGGGTTATTGGGTTGTTTTGGGTCTTTTTGGTCCTCAGGGTGGGGGGGGTTATTCGGTCCTGGGGGGGGGTCTTTTGGGTCCTCTGGGTACTTTAAGTATTTCAGGTTACAATTATGGGTGACATCAGGTCAGCTGTCCAACCAATGGGTGAAGAGTGAATGGATATACATCCATCCATCCATCCATCCATAATCACATACACTGCTCCATTATAGTATAGATAGGTAGTAGATATATATACTGTAGTAAAACTGCTGTCACTGGTCTGTTCTGTGGTAGACACGTGATAGCACTGGACCAATCATGTTCGGTAATGTACCTCAGGCTGCATAACTAATACTCAGCAGCCTCGGCTTCACTTTTTAACCCCCCCCACCCCCCCCTATTTTTTGCTCATTCATGTATACGAAGTACAACATATCTGGGTTTCATGGACCGTTGATGCTTTGTCTCGGAGGAGATACCAAACACCTAGCTCCATAGTATAGATGTCCTTGGTTTTGAGCATTTTGGATGACTCGTCCTCAATCCCAACTAATTTAACCTCTTCTTAGCCACTCCAAAGAGCCTTCCTTATCAATCCCTATCCTGTCGAGCTCTTATATAAATCTTCCTGCTCTTTTGTCATTCTCCCATTTGTTTTGCATTGTAATCGTTCCTTTGAACAGGTATTTCCAATGCTCAGTTCATGAAATGGAAGCATGGTGTTCAGTCGGGAGCTCATGCTGGTTTATGATCAAGAGTCTTCATAAGAGATTGAGTTTTAGTTGTGTCGTTCAAGTCATGGGAATTATGGGCCGGGTTAACAGTCCACTCATTCAGCATCGAGGCATTCTCAAGACCTTGGAATGATTTGAGAACCATGGACCACACGTGATTTTGAGTGGCTTTGAACCTCAAAAATTATCCTATGATTTCTCATGAGGTCTGAGAGAAATCTGATGAGATTTTAATTATATCTTTCCAAAGGAAATCTTTTGAGATTTTCATCAAACATTCCTGATGGGAATCTGATGGGATCTTCATCATATCTCTCCATCCATCCATCCATCCATCCATTCATTGGGATCATACTCTGTGCAGAGCATTGGTGCTGCCTAAGAAGTCTCCTTGGCTATTGGGCACAATCCTGGACGGGTCACCACTCTGACACAGGATACCAGCAAGCTGGCACTCATTTTGCCGACCTCAGAGGGATGACAAGCAGAGTCAACCCCACCTAGTATTAATTCAACAGCTGAGTGGGATTTGAACTCAGGATCCTAGGATCCGAAGCACACCACACTAACCATTGAGCCAACACCAGGCATATATCTCTCCCATCGAAGTCTCATGATTTTTACACCACATCTCTGATTTAAATTATATGTCTTGATGAGATTTTATATTTTTTAATCAGACATCCCTAATTGGATGGAGAAATTTAAGGATTCAGACATTTTGCAGGAATTATGGCTCGCAGTGGAGTTGCTACATACACACACAGACCTGCACAACACAAGACTATTAGACGAGACAAACACAGCCACTAAGGCTGGGGGAAGTGCCGTCACTTTGTCGGGTATTCTGGGCACCAGTGATGTCACAAAGACACCCCCTTCCTCACCACACTTAGCAGGGCATCCCCTAAGGAAGATTTCCTCATCCCCATGGATGCCAACCTATGGGGATTATCCATGCCCCCAAGCTTTTTAATGCTGAACATCAAGCAAGGAACCAGCACATACCATTTTAAAGTTTTTGGGATGACTCGGCCACAGTTTGAAGCACTGACAGCTCCGAGACTCAGAGCAGACGCTCTAACCATTACTGCACCACCGAGTCTGGTAAAAAAAAAATTTTTTTGAATATCCATGAATGCAACAAAATTGATCTGACTCGTAACTAAATAAACGATTTTTTTTGATATTTCATGAATAAAGGCCCATACAACTTTGATGATGACAGATGTTTGACCATTACAAAACCTTCTCTCAATCCTCTTGGGTAAGCCTGGTGTTGGCTTAGTGGTTAGGGCGGCAGCTTGGGATCCTAAATTAATACACCAGGAGGTTGACTCAGCCTGTCATCCTTCCGAGGTCGGAAAAATGAGTACCAGTGCACTGGTAAGGGGGACACTGCATCAGCAGCATAGCTGCATCCGAACCAATGATGCAACCACCAGCCACAGGCTGCACTTGATAGAGAGAGAATCCTCTTGGGCACCCTGCAACTGACTGAGACAAGTTTTTGCCACGTAAATCACCTTCCTCCAAATTTTATCAATGTTTCTGCCACTTCCTGACAATTCACCGATGTAATGTTCCATTATGACAGCATTATGACTCAAGCTTTGATATTGCTGTAATCTTCCTGCCCCATCTGGTCTCGAGGTGACACCAGGCTAGTCTTCGTGGTTAGACACATAATGCCCTCAGGGCACCTTTGATGGGCAGTAATTTGCCAGCGATGAAAAGGCAATGCTCCCACCGAATGTAGGAAAACACCATAAGATTCCCCCTAAACCTAAGCCTGACCCGAAACATAAGCGACACCCATAACCCTGAGTTTAACCGCAACCGTAAGTCTTACCTTAACACTAACCCTAACCTAAATTAAACCTAATCCAAAGCCTAACTGAGTCGAAATGGCGATAATATCTGTGCCAATCTCACATCACTTTTGTGTTTCAAACAAGTATTGTACAGTACATTGTTATAGTTCAAAGTATATGGCTGTGATGGCAGTTTATGGATTTTAAAAAAGCAATTGCTTTTCATTACTGAAGGTGAAGTTGAAACAAGAAAGTCGTTCTCTTGATGAGGGACCAGAAAATAGCACAAAGGGATATATTTAATGCGGATAACTCCTGAAATAAAGAAGTACCAGAAGGGGATGTTATGATCGAAAAGTGGGCAATGCAAGTTGAAAAGCAAACTCGCATGTCCAATAAACTCACAGTGAGCACCTTGAGATCCATACACTCCGAAAATGGAGGGATAACGACCTGCGTCGTGTTTACTTTGGCTGCAGCTCAGGGTTTTATTGATAGCCTTTGTGTTTAAGTTCCCATGACATAGGCCTTGCAATGTTTGCCTTGCACATTAACTTCAAACTAATGTCCGGCTAAAAGGACAGCTCCAATGGACATTCAAAGCTGCTTCGGTTGAGAATGCTCGAGCTCTCAAACTGTGAGTGTGTGTGTCAAAGACCCCTTTAGCTGTGCAAGCCAAATTCACAGAATGAGTTTGATGAAGCCCTTGCTCAACGAGTTGTGTACACCGTGGCCTGTGGACATTGGCAGGACTGGTCGGGTGATAGGTGTGGATGGGTGATTTATCCAGGGACAGTGATTGTGATGTCTGACACCTAACAAGAGCCAACCGGTGGGTGTAGGACTATATCCAATGGAGATCGGGGGTGGGGTGCTCTTCACACTCCACATGTTTTGATTTATCCGCCGATCGCATCACGTGCTTTCTGGTTAAATGGTTTGCATTCGCGGAAACAATTGTCTAGGTGATAAATGGACAGTTGTTCTTTGTGGATTATGCGGTTTTACCATGTGAGACATAATCAGCGGTGATGCTCACCATAACAGTAAGGAGGTGTGTCTGATGTATAAACAACGAATGTGGTCATAATTGGGAAGATATTTATCGGTATGCCATCCTGATGAGGGCAAATAAGCCTGAAATCTTGATAGACGGCTCTGTTTGATGTTTAACTGATGTTGACCATGTAATCTTTATCTGTTTGACAGTCACCGGACTGAAGCCTCTGTGTTGGAGGTGGGGCTTTGTTGACGGACGATGCCTAATGGAGATCGGAGGAGTGCTCTCGTCACACTCCACATGTTTTGATAT
>CM068952.1:183505260-183530091 GCA_035128595.1 Eptatretus atami
GGGGGGCACTGCATCAGTGGTAAGGCTGCACTTATGGTCATGATACAAAACATTAGCCAGAGGCTGCACACGAAATGATGATATTTAGTGTAATCATGATACTTCTGTAGGTTTACATGGTATATCATGTGTTAGTTCTTCCACATCCTGAGTTTCTGTAGAAGTTAGTTTGGCAACTTAGCTCCTTTCATGAGTGTGTCAACTTAGCTACTTTCTTGAGTTTGTCAACTTAGCTACTTTCATGAGTGTGTTAACTTAGCTCCTTTCATGAGTGTTAACTTAGCTCCTTTCATGAGTGTGTTAACTTAGCTACTTTCTTGAGTTTGTCAACTTAGCTACTTTCATGAGTGTGTTAACTGAGCTACTTTCTTGAGTTTGGCAACTTTGCTATTTTCTTGAGTTTGTCAACTTAGCTACTTTCATGAGTGTGTCAACTTAGCTACTTTCTTGAGTTTGTCAACTTAGCTACTTTCATGAGTTTGTCAACTTAGCTACTTTCATGTTTGTCAACTTTTATCCACTTTCATGAGTTTGTCAACTTAGCCACTTTCATGAGTTTGTCAACTTAGCTACTTTCTTGAGTTTGTCAACTTAGCTACTTTCTTGAGTTTGTCAACTTAGCTACTTTCATGTTTGTCAACTTAGCTACTTTCATGAGTTTGTCAACTTCGCTACTTTCATGAGTTTGTCAACTTCGCTAACTTTCATGAGTTTGTCATTTAGCCACTTTCATGAGTTTGTCAACTTCGCTACTTTCATGAGTTTGTCAACTTCGCTACTTTCATGAGTTTGTCAACTTCGCTACTTTCATGAGTTTGTCAACTTCGCTACTTTCATGAGTTTGTCAACTTAGCCACTTTCATGAGTTTGTAACTTCGCTACTTTCATGAGTTTGTCAACTTAGCCATCTTTCCATGAGTTTGTCAACTTCGCTACTTTCATGAGTTTGTCAACTTCGCTACTTTCATGAGTTTGTCAACTTAGCCACTTTCATGAGTTTGTCAACTTAGTTACTTTCATGAGTTTGTCAACTTAGCTACTTTCATGAGTTTGTCAACTTAGTTACTTTCATGAGTTTGTCAGCTTCGCTACTTTCTTGAGGGATACACAGGTTGTATCTATCCCCCCATCCATTGGGACCATACTCCGTGCAGGGTGTTGGTGCTGCTTAAGCAGTCTCCTTGGCTATTGGTCACAATCCTGGATGGGTCGCCACTCCGATACAGGATACCAGCAAGCTGGCACTCATTTTGCCGACCTCGGAAGGATGACAGGTTGAGTCAACCCCACCTGGTATTAACTCAACAGCCGAGTGGGATTTGAACTCAGGATCATATGCCCTTTGATCCTTTGATCCTTTGATCCTTTGATCCTAGGATCCTATGCCCACCACCCTAACCATTAAGCCAACACCAAGCATGTTCAGGTTGTATGACAAACACAAACCCTTTCACTGCTATGGTACAAAGAACCATGTGCCACATTGTCAATTTCCGTATGTATCCTGGCCATCAGAATGGGTCTGCTACAGGTCCACAAGCATTACATACTAACTGTCGAGGGTAGCCGGGCAAATATCACAATTAACAATGAACTTTGTGTTGTCGGTGAAGAGCCGGTGATTTTACACTTATTTTATCATATGACAGTATGTGCTCCCATTGTCCTGCCTTACCCCTAAAAAGGTTATTCACTACATCCTAATAAACAGAGCGATACCCTGTAGACTGTAGAGGTCATTGGCAGAAGTGATCCTCAACCTTAAATTTCAGTATGAAACCTATGTTGGAATATCAAAGAGAATTACACAGCTTCTCCAATACAAAAAAACAACCTTTTGTCGAGTCAGGCAGTTTTATTTTCGTCGGGTCTAAGGCTCATGGAAGAGTAGTCGCAAGTAAATCCCACATTCATGTGTAGACAGGGGACAGCAAACAACACATGACTTGAAAGCCGACAAACACGGCCATTGACCACATACTGTGTGCAGGCAATGCCATCTAGTGGTGTCACAGTCACCATGGCACTTTTATGGAGAAATCTTCCTCCCTATGGTATGCCAACCCACAAAGTTTGTCCGTGCTCTATCCTCTAAATGCTGAGCATTAAGTGAGGAATCTAACCACCAACCTCCCACAGAGTAGAGGCTCTTATGCAATGCCAGTGAGTGCAGTTGGGCATAAAGCTCATTACGTGCTCCAATGATTTGGTGCAATTGGTGCTCACTTTAGATGTTCTAATGATGAAGTTGATTGGGCATGAATGAGCAAAATTTTCATCCCCATCACCAAAGCTTTCTTAAGGATTGCTTGTTTTGTGACCTTATTTGAACCCATGGCTCATGGTGCTGAGATCCCAGGTTCAAATCTCACATACCTTATCGATTTGTCCTTTATCTCCCTTTACCTACTAATGCCCTTCTAATTCACCTGAAAAATAATTCACCGATGTCTCCAAAATCTTTGCCCTGCAGGTGGTTTCTTGAAGCTCTTCCATGAGCTGAAGAGAAATGTAAAATGGAAAACAGAACAAACTTGAACGTTGGTAAGAGTGAGCAGCCAGGTGGAATCAAACTGACATCAGCCAGTGAAGAAATAAACAAATCCTTAACCCATTCGACCAAACTGCCAGTTCGAAGAAAAAAGTTCACGACATCAGAAAATCAAAAGAGGGAGAATAAAATCCTTCAATACATTGATGTAAGCATTGTGGAAGAGCCTGGTGTTTGCTTAACAGTTAAGGTGGCTGGCTTAAGATCCCAGGTTCTTGTGTTGAAACCCCTGTGTTTCGCTGAATTAACACCAGGCAGGTCGACTCAGCCTGTCATCCTTCTGAGGTTGGCAAAATGAGTACAAGTTAGCTGGTAAAGGGGGAACTGCATCAATGATACAGCTGCACCCCCAGAAAATGATGCAGCCAAGCAGCCATAGGCTGCATACAAATAAATGAAAGCATTGTGGAAGAGGCTAGATCTATTGGAGCGAGATTAGAAAGAGAATTTCCAGGGCCAATGAAGTACTGTCAACTGGAAGGATTAAAAAAAAGTCTTACTCAAGTCTAAAGTGTGACTTCTCTGAGGTTTTGAGTTGTCAAAAGCACTCTATAAATGCGACTTCTTTTTCCTCTCTTCCTTTTTTTAAGGGGTGAGGTACAATATGGTACCAATCGTCTGCCCTGCCTTGACCACGACACTCCACCACTTCTCCCTGTCCTCAACCAACTCTCTCCACTCTACATCCATCCCCACCATATTGATGTCCCTCCTCACGCAATCCTCTCATCTCAGCAGCAGTCTTCCTGTTTTCCTCCTTCCTTGCTCCCTCGCTCCATCAACCTATCTACTCGCTATGCCATTCTCTCTTCCCCCATCCGCATCACGTAACCAGCCCACTTCAGCCGGCTTTCTACCAATTTCCCCGTCAAGCTCATCCACACACCAATCTCCTCCCTCAGTTCATCCATCCTCCTTCTATCCAACCTCTTCACTCCCACAATCCTCATACCTAGTTGCAGCTTCTATTGTCTCTCTGTCAGTGCCACCGTCCTTTATCTACCAATGCCCTTGGAATTCACGTAAAAATTAATTCACCAAAGTCTCCTAATGTCTTTGCCCTGCTGGTGATTTATGGACAAGCTCTTCCCTGAGCAGTAGAACAAATATCATACTAGGTCAAGTGACTGACTTCCTGCAGCTTATTCTATTTCATTGTGAATTTATTTATAGATATTTTAACAGAAGCCATGCTGCCTTGCCACAGTTAAGATACCTTTGTAAATTATTGATGTTTTTTGTTATTTTTCTGGAATGTCGCTAGATCGTGCCACAATGGGCCAATAGGCCACATCCTTCGTCAAAGTCCCTTGTATGTCCTTGAGTATCCTTGTAAGTATGGAGGATAATGGAACAATCTCCCAGGCAGCAGTACAACACAGATCGAATGCAGCCTCCAGTGACAAATGACACTACTTTTTTGGCCACGTCACATTCGTAGCAAGTGTCCTTGCAGTCTCTGTGGAAGTTAGCACAGTGTCCTTTAAATCTACCAAGGACACTTCTAGTAAGAAAGGGAAAGTCTCATTTGGAAAGCCAAACTGAATTGACAACTATTGGTAAAATTGCTTTGGCGCTTCCTTTGTTGCACCTGATTGACATCTCGAGCAAGCCGGCTCAAAAGATTACAGCATTCTTCTTGAACTTTTGTTATAGGGTTAAATAGTTAGCTCAAACTTTCGAAAAACTTGTCTTTTTCTTCTATGGTTTCTAAAGCTCTTAGAAGAGCTGTCCCACAAACAAACTGGAGGGATCAGAGAACACCTTACCTTGCAAAGTCTTGAGAAACGGGACATGGGAAGGGTCTTTTCAACTCTTGGTTTGCATTTCCGAGCATGATCTGTATTTCCGATACGAGCTGCGATTTTGTGTGAATCTCGATATTACCAAACGCTGAGAGCATGAGCGGTAAATTTGATTGGTTGAAATGGCAGAAAATGGACTTGTATTGTTGTGGGCTGGGGTTTCGGTGGCGATAAATGACCGCTATATGGAGCAGTAGAGTCGGCTCCACCGAACACCCTGGAATCTAGATCGTACCTTTCCGATAACTCCGAAGGTACGGGTCCTAAACTTACAGGACCGTGAATCGTCAATAATTCAACCGCGTGGGACAGGGTTTTTGTCAAACTTCAAAATACCTAGAGGCCCACGTGGCGAGCTACCGAGAATTCACACCCTCGATGGAGCTCGAACGGGAAGAGCCGTAACCGTGCTCGACCTGCGTAACCCGAGCGATGGTTACCGAGGTCCCATCGGTCCAAATGCACAACTACGGCAGCAACAGCCTTTTTAATTTCCCCAACACGCACCGTGCTAAGCCAATGCAGGAAAGGACAGAAACGAGCTGAAACATTCAACAATAGGGGTATTTATTTACAATAGGCGAGAGGGAACACAGAAGAGCAGAGTTAAACCGACTAAGCAATGCAATCATTTTCAGCAAAAAGCACTTAACAATTCCGACTTATAGACGGGCCCACACACAGACGCACGCCCAAAAGAAACGGACCCCAATGGTCTTTATTCGGCTCTCCAGCCAAGGAGGATAGTTCGGCTGGGAGTCAGGACGGCTGGCTACCTGGGCCGCGAACGCGCGGCTGGTCGTTCACCCCTTCCTGGAGCTCCGGTCGCCAAAGAACGGGCCAGGGCAGCCGAATCCAGAGGGGGCGAGACGAGGTGAGGGATCGCTGTGACGAACCAGAGCCAGTGACGAGACGAGACACACCAGACTACTCCGATGACCGCGCCGTCCCGTCTATTTCTTTCCTCTCTCGCGTCGGGGGGGGGGGTGTGTCTCACCCCTCCGCACACCTCATTCTCCGAGGAAATCCGTCGTCTCTCCATGATTGGTCGGGGGCGTGTCGGGGAGTCTCGATTCCCCGCCCCCGAAGAAGCTTTGCTTCTCTTGGAGCTCGCTCTGCGCCCATTGGCCGACCACCGGCAAACTTGCTCGCATCTCCCTGATTGGGTCCTCGTGAACTCCGCCCACGTACGTGCTGACACGCACGTATTTAATGGTGCCGGTGGAGGATGGTGGAAGGAAGCGAAGGCAGGTGTCGTCGGTGTTGTTGTTGTTGTTGTTGTTATAAAAATCCTATCTATAAAATAACTTCGCAGCGCATGCACACTTAATTCCCATTAGACATAGGGGAAAGGGAGCTATCTATCCACATTTACTTATCGAAATAACTGAGCTACGGGGACCTGAATGTTGAATGCTCATGGCTGCCAGATTCCAATAACAATATTTTGAGCAGGTGCAGTGCTGTTAAACTTGATTAAGGAATGAGTTAAATGATTAAGGTTAAAAGGAATGAGCTGTGATGAAACATTTCCTGGTGATTGAAGACAAAACAATTCCAAAGTCGCACCTGAGCCGTCTTGTGTGTTAGACGAAGTGTTGGAATAAAATTGTGCCCCTTCACGCCCCTCATTCTTCCTTTCAGCACTCTACACTTACCGAGCTCAAAAAGTTTATTCGTTTTTAAAAAAAAATAAGTTGTGGAATGCTTCAAGTCTAGGCAGGCCCCGCTTCATGCCGAAAGACCTATAATCTCTTATCTTTCACATGAGGACTGAACACTCTCAACCTCATGTGTTCACATCTCTCATCACATCCACATGCAGCCAGAAATATCCGCGTCAAAAAAGTTGTTTCTTATCATTTTTGGAAATCTTTAGCCCGAGTCGGGGTGCCAGCAGATCCATGGCAAAAAGAAGAATAAAGGAACGTCTTGTTTAAGGCATCTAGGGATTGCATTTGTTCTGACTCGTCAAATGTTGACGACCATTTCCACTATGCACTTTAGCTCTCAGGTACTTTCTCGGCTGACAGGATGGCCTCGAGGTACACGCCTCTAAGCAGTCTAACCTGGGTTCGAATCCCAACCCAGCTATAAACTGTCATCCTGGTATTTGGCATCAGTTGGTGGATGTTAAAGGCCCCATGGTGTCCTTCACGAAGAGTAGGCAAGCCAACACCGGCACCCTGAACAAATTGCTCATTCCTTCTCTAACTACTTAATCGAGCTTTAGGCCTGGCCAGCCGGTTCGTGAAAGACTTGGCCCAACCAAAGGTGGGAATAAATGTGGCTGGAAGAAGAAAAAGACGATAAGAAGAAACAATTATTATTTCTCTTAATGGCAGGGGGATTTGTACATGTTATCGACATTTGGAAAGTCGTTCCAAAGTCCTGATTGGATAATTGGGGAATTATGGAATTAGACATTTTAGTGAGCCAGATTTTTCAGACGTTGGGAAATGCAGGTGAATTAAAGGTTAATCAATATGGGTGCCAGCCTTCTAAATAAGCCATTTATACTGGATAAGCAATGCACGATTTCACAAGTGAAGAGGAGTTGCAGGTAAAAGGATTCACCAGGTTGGAATTTCAGAATCATACCACCACCACCAACGACGACTACTACTACTAGAACTACGATGTTCATAACGCCAATTATTCCCAGCTTCTTGTGGAGTTGAACTGAAAGGTTTTGGCCTGTCTTTCACACACCAGTTGACAAGACCAGACGTTCCAATGAAGGTAGGTGATTTGGCCATTAATTTATGTATTCATAATGCCGGTTATATCCCGCCTACTCTTTATGAAGCACACCATGGGGATCTTAACATCCATTAACTAATGTCGAAAGACAGGACGCCCAGTTTAACGTGAAGGAACGACGCACACATTGATGATTCACCTTGTCTGTGAAACACCAGGATGACATTTTACAGTTGGGTCGAGATTCAAACCCAGACTAAACAGCTTAGAGGTGAGTGTGGTTACCTCGAGGTCAGCCGAGGTTGTATCGTAACGCACCGTTGATAAACAAACTGTGATTCCATGTTGTATGAATAGGTTAACAATGTACATAAAATAAAAGTAGAATCTGAATCCAAAAAGATCGCTCCTGGTGTCCCTGGACGATGTAAAATTATATCAGATGAACAATATTTACCTTTAAAAGAGTGAAAAATTGCATTTTGGAGCCATTTTACATTATCCTCCCACAAGCGTATTATTTAATTCTATCGGGTTAGAAAGAAATCAGTTTTTCCGAATTTTTATCCGATTTAACTCCATATTTCGACATTATTTAGGCCTTGAGTTACGATCGTCAAATATGGAATCAGATTTTGAATAACAGTTTTTACTGAGCCTATACGATCATCTTGCCAGAAGCCAATCACATTTCATCCCTCACACAGCCAATCAGCGTAACAGCTAATGGATGAACAGATAGCCATCATTGTCACATATGTATGTGTATATACATATATATATATATATATATATATATATATATATATATATATATATATATATTGCACGAATGGGGTGTGCTTACACATTGCCAGCAATAATGGACCGTGCTTACACATTGCAAGCAATAATGGACCACGACGTGCTTCCCCATTGTCTCGGGTCGCTCACCTGCATTAATTTTTTTTTCAATGTATTTTTTCATTCTTAATTTTCATTCATTTTATTTTTCATTTACGGATGCTTTCCACAGTTCTGTGATTTTTCCCAGTGTATCGGCTTCGATTTCCATTGGTATGCAAAATTTCCAGCTTTCTATATCACCTGGAAGGTACCGATCTTTAATATCAGAGAGTGAGTCAGTCAGTTAGTGAGTCAGTGGTTAGAGTGAGCTTTATATATTAGATATATAGATATGCAAAATATCAGTTTATGAGGAGTTGGGTTCATAGCATTTTGTTTTAATATAATTAGCTCACGGTGGCAGCAGTTATACATACTAAACATAGACAAACACACTAACGGATGCTTTTCCTTTCACCAATAGATGCAAAAATCTACTATCATTAGCCTGTCCCCCTTGCAGCAGGAGATGGGGTTTTGCAATCACTTCTGTCTGTCTGTCTGTCTATGTTTCTGTTCAGGCCGTAACTATTTTACCCTCTGAGCTTTTGTCATCAATTTTTCAACAAAGCTTAATTATGAGAATATGGAGATTAATAATTTGGTCAAAGGGTCAATGGCAAAGGTCAGTGTCACATAAAATCATCAATTTTCATCCAATTGACCTGAAATTTTAATTATAATTTGAGCTTTTGTCATCAAATTTTCAACAAAGCTTTATTATCAACAAAGCAAATTAAGAATTTGGTCAAAATGTTAAAAGGTCAAAGGTATTGTTTAGCATACGGAAGAAGAAGAAATCCGAATACAAAGCAGATGGGCTTCTTTGGATGCTTTCTAGTTTCTCTTATGGTCCAAATATCACATCCAAAGACTAAACAAAATATCAGAGAGCACGCTGGTACTTTCTATGTAGGAATGGCACAGAAAAAATGTCAGTCCCACCCACGAAATACAAAACTAAAGTTGGAGTATCTTCTCTAAAAAAAAGTCGCTTAGGCTACTTATGAGAGCCGACCTGGTCTGTTCAGCTGATTGTCAAGGTAGGGATCAATTTTCAGTTCCCCACACCATGACAAAAGCAAAAAAATGACATCGGTCAAAACCGGCAAATCATCTTCTCATTCCTCCTCATCATAATAATATCAACAAGTCATAACAACATTTTTATAGTGCAAAAGGATGTCGGGATGTTACTCCAAACAGTATGTAAATAAGGTAGGGATCGTCATGAGAAATGATCTCGTGAAACCATCCATACATCTTTCTTTGAATTATGGTTGTCCCGATAAATGACAGTCATATTGAACACACACACACACACATACACAAACCCATCCACACACATACACCCACAGTGTCTTTTCTAGGGAGTAGGGACAACTATTATTCAAAGAAATTCAATGTAGGGATGGTTTCACATGATCATTTCTTGTGACCATCCATACTTTGGTTACATACTTGTTGGAGGAACATCTCTGCATCTTTTTGCATTTGTTAAAATGTTTTTAATACTTATTTCTTGACTTTTTTCAGAATCTATCTATAGTAGTAAATGTTAGTGTGTGTCAAGTGTCAGTCAGTCAGTGTGTGTTTGTCTCCTCCATAACTCCAAAACCATGAAACCTCTCAGCCTGAAACTTTGCAAGCATGCTGAGGAATCTCCGAGAAAGAGCATGAGTGAAAATTGGGTGTTTGTGTTAATTAAAACACCCCTTTTGAAGACAAATAACGGCCTTATTTAATTATATCCTTCATCAAGGCTCATCTTTGGTCTCCTCGCTGGGGTCAAAAATCGCCATTTTTAGGGGGGGGGGCTTCTAAATGATGCATTTTTTTTTTTGTATACCTTGTCGAGGCTCGTATGAGAGCTAATAGAACATTAACTTAGAACAAGCTGCAATCATTTATTAACGACAAAGTTTTTTTTCACTTTCCTCACTCATGACCTCAATGCCTGTTCATCATCGCTACAAATCGCTGTATACATTTCAATGCATATAAACGCCCGGAGACGCCAGCGTTTGTGGCTTTATTTCATTTCCACACCAGCCATAACCTCGAATATCTCTTAAACTAAGCTGAATTTCAAAATTCAAACTTCTTAATTGACTTCAGAAGCAATTCCATTTGCTTAAAAAAAGTGTTCATTTGTCCAATTCAGACATTGCTTGAGCTTGACATTCCGGGTGGCTCTGGGTGCATGGTGTTTATACGACTGATCACTAATCACTTGCCAAGACAGTCATTCCTTATCACCCATTTCATTTGAGCGCTTGCTTGAGTGCTTAAGCTACTTGGTGAACCCTATACAAGCTGCTTGGCTGTTCGTTTCCAAGCCATGGCCATACACGGCAAAAGTATTCGAACTGTCACTGAATATATCGATCGACTTGAATAAAGTTCAGGCCCTACTCACATGCATTTAGCCCCGTGTTGCCATTCGCTCCCTCGGGCGGTGGCTTGCTCGCTGAAAATGTGCAATTTTATTTTGACATTTCCCCTTTTTGAATGGTCTTCTTTCCTGAACACTTCGACAAAGATAGATACACATGAAACTAGAAGGGCACTCGGTAGAGCGCATACCTCTGCCCCGTAATGCCTGATCCATGAGAATATATCAGGCCCAATACATTTTTGAGATATCGTGCTACATATCGTTTTTGAGCCCGCTCTCTCAATGGTGGAGAATCACTTTAAAAATTTGAGTAGTCGGATCCTGATTCAGATCTTCACCAAAATCGAATCCATTTGTCATAGGCACACACACAATCTGCCCATCAAGTTTCGTCCGAATCCGACAACAACTTTTTGAGATATCGTGCCATATATCGTTTTTGGCCCTCTCTCTCAATGGTGAAGAATCACTTTTAAAAATTCTAGTCGTCGGATCTGGATCCGGATCTTCACCAAAATCTAATCAGTTTGTCCTTGTCACACCCCAACTTATCCACAAAATTTCATCCGGATCCGTCCACAACTTTTTGAGATATCCTGTACACAAACAAACAGACAAACACACAAACAGACACAAAAGGGTGAAAACATAACCTCCTTCCATTTCGGTGGTGGGGATAATAAGTAAACAGTTCATTTTTAAAAGTTTCTTCAACCATTTTATTGGAGTGCTGAAGCCACTTGTCTTCAAGCTTCGATCTCATGTACCTTTGATCTCTTCAAGCTTAAATCTCTCCAAGCTTCAATGACGATACCGTAGCTCATTTCTCCATGGGGACATTTCTGGAGTTAGGAAGGAAAAATAAATTGGAGGATTCCAATGAGTAAAAATGTTTTCAGTTGTTCCAAAGCGATGAATTGCCACATCAAGGCAGGATAGCCAAGAGGTATGCAAGATCACTCTCAGCTGTCTAGCCTGGGTTTGAATCCTGACCCAGCTATAAACTGTCATTCTGGTGTATCACAGGCAGGGTGATTCATCAATGTGTATGCCGTCTCTCAGATGGACATTAAACTGGCCGTCATATCTACCGAAATGCTCCCTTCCTTCTTCCCCTTCTCACTGGCCCCTCCTCTCTTTCTCTCTCTCTCTCTCTCGCTTTGATCTCTCTCTCTCTCTCTCTCTCTCTCTCTTCTCTCTCTCTCTCTCTCTCTCTCTCTCTCTTCCTCTTCTCTCTCTTTTTCTCTCTCTCTCTCTTCTTTTCCTCTCTCTCCTCTCTCTCCTCTCTCTCTCCTCTCTCTCTCTCCTCTCTCTCTCTCTCTCTCTCTCTCTCTTCTCTCTCTCTCTCTCTCTCTCTGTCTCTGTCTGTCTTGTCTTTGTCTCTTTCTATCCTCTGTCTCTTTCTATCCCTCTGTCTCTTTCTATCCCTCTGTCTCTTCTATCTCTTCGTCTCCTACTCTCCCTCTCTCTGTCTCCTACTCTCCTCTCTCGCTTCTCTCTCTTCTCTCTTCTCTCCTTCTCTCTCTCTCTCTCTCTCTCTCTCTCTCTCTCTCTCTCTCTCCCACCCACTCCACTCCCACTTCCTCTCCTCTCACTCCCCCTCTCTCTCTCTCCACCCTCCCTAATCCCTCTCTTTCCCACCCCCCTCTCCTCCCTTTCCTACCCCCCATCCACCCTCTCCTCTCCCACCCCTCTCCCTCTCCCCTTTTTTCTCCCCCCCTTTTCTTTCTCTTCTCTCCCTCTCCTCTCTCTCTCTCTCTCTCTCTCTCTCTCTCTTCTCTCTCTTCTCCTCTTCTCCCTCTCTCTCTCTCCCCTCTTCCTCTGCCTCTGATTCATCTCCCTCTCCCCCGCTCCTCTCTCCCATCTCCACCCTCCCCTCTCTCTCCCACTCTCCCACCCCTCCCCCTCGCTCTCCCACTCTCCCACCCTTCTCACTCTCATCTCTTTCCCCCCTCTCCCTCTCTCCCCTCTCACCCTCTCTCTTCTCCACCCCTCTCATCTCTCTCTCTCTTCCACCCCTCTCACTTCCCTCTCCCTCTCCACCTCCTCTTCCACCCTCGCCCTCTCTCTCTCCATCCCTCTCCTCTTTCTCTCTCTCTCTCTTCATCCCCTCTCCCTCTCTCTCCATCCTCTCCTCTCCCCCCCCCTTTCTCCCCCTTCTCTCCCCCTTTCTTCCCCTCTCTCTCTCTCCCACCTCCCTCTCTCTCTCTCCTCCACCACACTCTCCCCTCTCTCTCTCCCCTCTCTCCTCTCTCCCCCTCTTCCTCTCTCTCCTCCTCTCCCACCCCTCCCCCCCCCTCTCTCTCTCCACCCCCCCCCCTCTCACCCTCCCTCTCCTCTCCTCCCCTCTCCCCACCCCTCTCCCCTCTCTCCCCCCTCTCCCTCTCTCTCCCACCCCTCTCCCTCTCTCTCCACCCCTCTCCCTCTCTTCCCACTCCTCCACCCTCACCCTCCTCTACAGCAACTACTCCTCCCTCTCCTCTGTAAAACGACTGGTTAGGACTGATGGTATATTTTAAATTTAACACTGCTTCCCAGAGTGTATAATGTATGAATCAGTTTCGGAGTAAGCCGACCAGATCGGAGTGAGCCGACTGGAGGGGTGCAAAATTCGCTGTATGTGTGAGCGTGCGTGTATGCAGTCGGGTCTTTGCCAGGTAGATAGCGTGGGTTTTAAAGGCTCCCACCCGGTTATGTATCGAATCCAGCAGTTAAAAGAAAATGTTGCTGTTTGGGCACGTTTTATTGCCCTCCCCTCACCCTCCCAAACCCCCCCCCCCTCTCCACCCCCCATGACATCTCCTGGAAATCTCCGTGTGCTGTAATAATGTGTTGGTTTAACATACCCCATTTTGTTCAATCCTGTACTACTCAAGATCAAATAACCCCTCCCCCACTTTCCCACTCAAGTCCCCCCTTCCAAACACATGTCCAGAACCACCCCGCCCTCACGATTACCTCCTACCAACCCCTCCCCCACTTTCCTCTTCCTCCCTCTTCTCTCCCCCATCCTCCTCTCTCCCACCACCCCTCCCTCCCAGAGTGTAGTGACGCTTGGTGAGGAATCGCTCTCCCCACCTCCTACCCATCCTCGCTCTTCTCCCCTTCCTCACCCCCTCCCACCTCTTCCATCCTCATGTGTGTGTGTGCGCATGTGTGTTCGTGAATTTTCTTTTGCCACAACCTCCATCGTGATGCCATTGTAAGCACAACTGAATGAGAGAGAAAAGAGGAGGACACATTATGAGTTGTCTTTCATTAAAAAAAAAAAAAACCTTTCCCCTTTGTACAAGATATATCACTCAAAATAATTCAACGTTCAAATCATAAACTTCCTCCATTTACCGGTATATTTGGATTGGGAAAAGTTACACCTTTCACAACCTTACAATAATAATACTTTCTAAAACAAAATATTACAAAACGCCTCAATTTTCTCCTGCCTTTCAAACTCTGCAAGATGACCTGGAGCAATTTGTGCAACCACACTTGCAAAGCCAACAAACTCAGTGTTGTAATGATTCGAGTGTCTGGTCTGAGTCTGGGAGTTCGGTGGTTCAAATCCCGTCGTGAGTCCGTACCAAAGACTTTGAAAATGGTGTGCACTGCTTCCTTGCTTGACATTAGGCAATTAAAAAGGCGAAAACGTCGACAAACTAGAATGGCACTCATAAAGCGCATCGTCTCGCACGTTCATTCCAAACAAAAACACCATCACTCACTGAACACGCTATTATAGCCCACTGCCATTATGGTCCATATACCCATGTCACACATGCACCCTATTATGTCACACAGTTTCTTGGCATGAATTATGAATGTCATCAATTTAATTTTTCACTCTCATCAGGTCATAGATCAGATATATGAAGTTTCAGATTTTTCGGAGAAATGTTTTAATTCAACCAATTATTGCTGGAATACCACTTCACTGATGACATCATCGTCATCACCCTGTATACCCCGTGGGGAGTTGGTGACGTATGCCAAGTTTAAATTTTTTTTCGTTGAGCGGTTTCAGAGAAAATGATGTCCAAATTTTTTGCCTTTAATCCAATATGGCTGCCATACCATGTGACCGATGATGTCAGAGTTCGAGAAAAAAATTTTTCCATGGGGAGTCCGTCCGCTGTTTAATATCTTGCATCGATAGGACAAGCGGAGACACACGCATATGGGGCATCGCAATAGCCTCGCATCCCCTTCGGGGCGAGGATAGCGAGAACATCACTCGGTATTGCACATACCTCTGCCAGACTGAACAGTTTACATTGTGCATCTCCAACTGGTAGGCCGGATCTGGATCCGGACTTGAACCAAATTCGAATCGGCTTGTTCTTGTCACCTCACCAACTCATCACTTGAAAATTAAAAAAAAATTCTCGTGTCCGGATCCAAAACCGGATCTTCTCCAAAATCAAATGAATTCTTTCTTCTCACAAAACCAACCTGTCCAAAAAATTTTGTCTCAATCTGTCCACAACATTTTGAGATATCCTTTTTCACAGACAGACAAACAGACAAGGACAGGGATGAAAACATAACCTGCGGCCACCTTCGGTGACAACATAGATTGGCAAAGAGTGCAGGCTTTGATGGGGCCCAATGATGTTGAAGCTCCCTGTAAGTGGAACCCATATTATTATAAACCAGCCAAATCGTTTTGAAGAAAATGAACACTTTTAGCGCCATCTGGCGACTTAACCCGAAAAGACTTCAATCGACAAAGCGTAAAATTCAACTCTGTTCCGGACTTGAAAATGAGTGAAAAATACGATATCGTATCATGAATCAATACGGGTGCCGGACGCCGTGGGTCTTTAACGTCGACCAACTAATATCAGCAGACAGGACATCCAGTTTAACGTCCATCTGAGAGACAGGACACACATTGATGAACCACCCTGCCTGTGAAACACCAGGATGACGGTTTATAACTGGGTTGGGATTCCAACCCAGGCGAGACAGCTCAGAGGCAAGTGTGTACCTCTAAAGCCTAAGCTATTCTGACAGCCACGCTTGCACCATGAACAAATTCTCAATTCCTGCCCTATGGACTGCTGGGAGAGTTGTGGCAAACCAGGCAGTATGACCCTTGCCAAGAAACTGCTTTGTTGGAACGAATGCTCTGTAGCACACAGTATGGTACATCAATCAGTCAGTCAAAATGCAGGAATTGCAATCCTTGTTGCTGACAGCCCTGAGACGTTCTTTGGCACGAGATGCTCAATGGGAACGTTTACCGAGGACCCGTCACTCAGAACGTTGTTCCGAAGCAGTGGATACATATGTCTCAGGGATGGGTGGCACAGTTGTACTCAATCTTATGGACCTTTCCAATGACACCTGACACAGCAATGATTGCTTTGAGACCATCTGGGTAAATATTTGACTTCCCAATGTTGAGTGTTCAATGTGTGGCATTAATATTGCCCACTCAAGGTTATTTTGAAAGGAGCACTGCACAAGACTGGAATGGAGCAACTATGTGGGGCAGCGAGGCCAGAGTGTACACAGTCGGAGCCTTTATTCTGCCCCTTGTGGTGAAGAAGACGACACAGTCAGACAACCCGAGGACTATTTGGATTTTTGTTATGGCTTGACTTGTTCTGGACTTGTGGTTTACGGCTTGGAATGGCTGCATTTGGTAAATTTTGCAGAGACAAATGTCTGTGCCTGCTGTATCTGAGAACAATAAGTTACTTCACTGTTTTGTCCTTTCGTGTTCCACTGTGTTCACCTCCATTAAATATACAGCAAAAAGAACAACCATCCTTTTCGTGCCGGTAAGTGCATAGGGCTGCCGAGGGGCCATAATCCTGGACGGGTCGCCACTCCGACGCTCGATACTCAAATGGTTCAATTGTTCCCAGATCTGGCACTCGTTTTTCTGATCTCGGAAGGATAACAGGCTGACTCAACTCACCTGGTGATACTTATGGCATGACAGGGGCTTGAGCTCAGGACCTTAAGATCCTAAGCCAGCTTTCATTAAACTCGACACTTCATCAAAATCATATGTTGTGCTGTATGAGACGTTTCTGGATTGTGCACCAAGAGTACCACCAATAGAATATATTGTTGTAGTCGTCCAGTGATGCCAGTTATCTGGTACAAATCCGGCGAACAGCAACGATGCGACCGTAACAGTCACCCGGTTCAAAGACCCCAAGCCAGATCATGTATCCACTAGTCACAGTATAGTACTGATTGGGGTGTCTGAGCCGGCCGAACGCTGTGCTAAGTATCACCACACACCTTGTCCTGATTAGGCCGAGCGAGCCTGAGGAGTGTGGCACTGTCTGGGT
This sequence comes from Eptatretus atami, assembly GCA_035128595.1. Lineage (NCBI taxonomy): Eukaryota > Metazoa > Chordata > Myxini > Myxiniformes > Myxinidae > Eptatretus > Eptatretus atami. The sequence goes on from CM068952.1 coordinate 183,521,911, forward strand.
GTGTGGTATTTAATAGCTGCAGCCAATCAACCCTCAACCGACTTTCCTTAATTACCAGAGGAAGGACCACGACAACCTGAATTCACTCTGAGACCAGATAAGTTTATTTAAGCAATAAAATCAATGGTCACGGTGAAGGGAATACAAGGCGCAATCAACAAATAATGATGCAACAAACCAATACCCCTGACCCACTGCCAATACATGGTGAACAAACTAAATGAACATTCAGCGATCTTTAAATATCTCAGCCTTAGGACCCAACAGACACACCTCAAGAGATAGACAATGGGGAATCCACAAGGCATTGTTGCGCAGAAATCTGTAGTTCACATCTCTGGCATGGTGGCGTGCTACATGTCCCTGCACTAGATCTTCCCACTTGCCTGCTGGCTGAGAGGAAAGCACGTGGCCTTGGCTCTGGTTGGGCATGGCTCTGGCTCTCCGGGGGCAAACGAAAGGCGTAGCTTCTCCTCCAAAGATTCCCGAGAACTCCTCACTTCCGTCCTTGCTCTGCACTTTTATCCCTTTGGGATATTGCGACATTGCTGATGCGCCATGCTCCTCCCCCATCACTCACCATTGGGCGCTGGCTCGGCCCGTGGGGGAGGGGGAGGGGGGACAACCCCTCCGTGACTCTTTCACCTCTGCGGCGATTCAGACAACGTTACCTTAAAGTTTTGTTTTGCGCCAAAACTAGCACCGCAAGGTCTAGTAAAACCTTTTAAAGAACATTTAAGACAAATTTACAGAGGTAGAGACATGAAACATAGGCTCACAAGGATGAAGATTTTTGATACAGACATTAGAAGGGGAGATGGCATCCAAGCGACACATGTCTAATATCACATTTAATTATGTCACACTTACACTATTACATAAACTAAGGATATAACTGAACTTTTCTAAGCAGTGTTAACCCTCAGGAGCCATTTCCACAACAATATCAACATGTTGAAATAAGATATTGAATCAATTATGAGAGTAGACAAGTGCAGTAAAAAAAAAAAAATTAAGGCATCAGCAGCTTGACGATGAATAAATAAGCAACCTATTCACCAAGAGCCATTATTAATTCCAGTGGGTCTGTAGGTGGAAGTCAAGACCAGTGGTGACTTCTGCATATAGTGAACCACAGAATGGACCGAACAATTTGCACCATTCGTGACTGCCACTCCATATTTTCATCAACTCCATTCCTTCATGAGCATTTACGCTCAATTGCCTGAGGTTGCTGGTCTCTTTCTCATGATCTCATGCAAGGTGATCATATCTTGTGCTGCACCCTCCCAGTTGGTTATTGAAAATCCCACATCTCTGCAGATGCCTCTTAAGCATGCCCTTGGATGGTTTTTACTGATTGCCAATGGTATGTTGGCCTTCAGCCAACTGCCCATAAGCCATTTGTTTTGCCAGTCATTTGTTTGGCATCCACACAAAGTGGCCGATGGAATATTTCTGCAATTGAAATGAGTCATATTCATTTCCAGCAATGTTCATCTTTTTAAGTACTGTTCTTTCACATAGGTAACGATATCCTGCCTCCAAATTCACAGGATTCTCTAGAGTTGCAATCTCCAGGCGATGGTGTTGCAATTTACATAAAGAGCTCAATTTCTCACTGTCCATATACTGATTTAACACCTTCAAAACCCCCCGGGAGTACCTTTGGCTGCAAATTCCCCTCCACTCCCACCTCCTGTTCATCTGTGCGTTGACGTCCTCCAAACAGTGACGACTGCATCTACCTCTCTTTCTCTCTCTTTCTTTCTCTCTCTCTCTTTCTGTGTTGTCTCCCCCCTCCCCCTCCACCACCACCCACCACATTTCTGAAAGGCACATGCCGTCTGCCAATAACCCTCTTCTGCTGGAAATCTCAAAATCCAAACTCATTACTCACCTCCACTCATTTATTCCTCTTTTTCCCCACCTGTGGAACCAACTTCCACATTCTCTTCAATCTCATTCTTCCCTCCAGGTCACAATTTTAAACCAATCTTCACGAAACTTCACCACATGGTAGAGTTTGTCATAAGCAAGGAAGCTCTGGTTTTTGAGGTCAAAAGGTCAAAGGTCAACATCCGTCAAAGGTCAGCAACTTAGGTGAGATTTCTAAAATCCTCAATTTTAATCCAATTAGCTTGAAATTTGAAGAGGAGTTGCATATTTGGTCATTGAATTCAACCACCAATTCTTTTTGAGGTCAACATCGGACAAAATGTCAACATAGGCCAAAGGTCAACAACTTAGGTGAGAGTTCTAAAATCCTCAATTTTCATCCGATTGACTATAAATTTGAAGAGGAGTTGCATATTTTGTCATTTAATTCAACTACCATTTATTTTTGTCGTCAAATTTGTTTTCTGGATTTTGCAAGTATCGTGCGATGTATGACATCTTTCTTGTCTTTATTTGTCTTTCTTTACCTATCTCTCTAGGAGAAGTGAATTCTTGCAGACAGTTTTCTGTAAGGCTCACTTGGCTGCGCTCGGATGGGATTGAGGGTAGTGGAGTAGCGGCTGAAACCCGAATCCTATCCAGGTTCTTCCTGATGACTCCAACTTTGATCTTTCCTTCTTCAGGTTCCTTCTGATGACTCCAGATGCAGTATTTGGTCTTTTGTGATTTTTTTGTTCTTGTTTGATTTCTCTGTTTAGCTGTCTGTGAATAGGATATGTCAAAAAATTGTGGACGGACTCTGATTAAATTTGGTGGACATGTTGGGTGTGTGACAAGGATGAGTTGTTTTGATTCGGTGTAGATCCGAATCTGGACCCGGACAACCGAGAACAATTTTTAAAGCAATTCTTCACAATTGAGAGTTCGAGCCAAAAACGATATGTAGCACGCACGATACCTCAAAAAGTGGTGGACGAGATGTGACAAAACTATAGGATCTGAGTGCCGTTCTAGTTTGTTTGGTTGTCTGTCTGTTTGTTTGTTTGTCCACACAGAATGTGCTAATGTAGGCCAGAAACGCCACCTTGTGGTCGCCAGTAGTACACCGAGTAGCTCTCTAAAGTGTGTACACTTAAAATGTGAGTACATCTATAAAGTGTATATGGTACAATTACATTGCGAGTATGTCTATAAAATATGTACGATAAAACCACACAAAACAACTCCTGACGAGAGTCTACAATATTTGATTTCTCGTTCTAGTTTTCGTTTGTAGTCGTGTGCTGCACTGGTTTGATGCTCACGATTGGCGTCGACTGAACACTTGTTTGTCTTTATAGATGCAGAATTCCATTGGTTCATCATCTTTCGCAATGAGAGTGTACCGCTCAAATAGGTGAACTTAGAGAAGTTCTTCAATTCTCTTTCCTTGATGTTGATTTCCGGGTTTCTGTCATATGTGTGGCATCAGCCGTGCACGACTCAAATATTCGGGAAGCTGATCATAAGACAAAATCATTTCGCCAATGAGATGAATGACCAATTAACGATGAATATATCTGTGAATAATAATTTCTGAACAAATGCCTCTTTCATTTTGGTTCTCACTTTCATCCTTGAAAGGTTGAATGGATACCTGTCTATAACACTGCAGGTACAATCTGTCTAGGTTGTCTCCCTTGCTATCTTCAAGTATCACTGATGAAAATAGGCTGAAGAGCACTGGCGCAAGAATTCAGCCTTCCTTCACACTGTTTGAAACAACTAAGAAAAGCAGGGAATGCAACACCAGCAGAGACAACCCAAGGGACCATACGTGTCATGGTGGAGGTTTCACAATAGTGTTGTGAATTATGACATCCAGCCTCATTGATGGCCATCCTTCCACAGCTCTCATTTATTTGCCATGTTGAACGCCTTTGTCAGATTGATGATGATGAGCTGTTCTGTACCCTTTACAGAGTGTTCGTGCTGCCAAAGCAGTTTCCTCGCATGGGTTATGCCGGTAGTTTGGCATTGCCTTCCAAGCAGTCACTCATGGCAGGAATTTGGTACTTGGCCATGGCACTGGCGATAGCTCGTCTACTCTTCAGGAAACATACTGTGGGACATTTAACGTCTACCAACTACTGCCAACAGAAGGGATGCCCAATTTAACATCGATTTGTGGGGGCAGCACCATCTGGAGGTTCAGGCTTACCTGCGAAACATCGGGATGACAGTTTATAGCTGGGTCGAGATTCGAACCCAGGCAAGACAGCTCGAAGGTGAGTAAGCGTACCTCTAGTTTATCCTACTAGATCTTTGTCAGATTAATGAAGGGAAAATAATGCCTTTGATGTCGTTCGTGAAAATTTTCTTAAAGTTATTGGTTGAAAAGTGTCATATTGATCTCACTGCAGCCGGTCTTTCATGAACAGTAACCAAGTTATCGTCGACACCCTGAACAAATGACAAATTTCTGCCCTGACTACCACTGCAAAAACAAAAGAAAGCCACCCAGTATAATCCCACCATGGGGATATCTTGGCAGCATTGAATATGCCTTCGAGGTCAGCACCACAGAGAGATAATGGTCAATGAGATGAGACAGGAACACCTGTTAACTTCACGGCTGGCCTAAGTATGTTTCATCAGGTGTCCTAGGTGGTGCCAAGCAAAGTTGTCACTTGAATCTCATCATATGCCTGGACTGGGACTCTTCAGTCTCACCAAACATATACAACAAAACACCCCACTTGAGTACTAGCTATTAAATGTACAACCTATTCTTTGGAAGCCTGTCGATTGATCTTCTTTTGGGGAAGGCAGGTGAGGAAGATTTCACAGAGGTGAGCGATTTGGTTGAAATCAACAAGAGCACAATTCAATTCAGGAAGTCCATCAAAGCGATCAGGAAAAGCTGGTGAAGCTGCCCAGAGAAAGGCACTTGTGAGGGTGTATGATGAGAAGAGTTTTCTTCCAATCAGAATAGTCCTGCTTTGTAACAAAGTCATCAGTAGACATAACATTTGGGATCCTTGGCAGTATAAGGTTTTCAAGGTAATTGATCACTTTGATTTGGACGGTCAAGTTTACACCATGGAACCATTTGATAAAACATGGCACACCACAATTTCATTGGACTAATCTGAGAGCAAGTCTGGATAAGGTATTTCCTCAGATGGTTGAACCATCTAGTGATTTGGAAGGGGGACGTGTGATTCTATCTTGTGAACCGCCTCCTTAGATGATTCTGTGGATCAATTTATTGCCCAGGGAGGTGCAAACTCCTCGGGTGGAACAGCTGAGACATCTTTCAGTGGCTCAAAGATTGACTTGCACCACTGCACGCTCGTATCTCGGTGAACACACATTCTGCCTTAAAAGTATATGGGTCTCTTTTGTTTTCTTCATCTTCCTCTTCTTCTTTCTGTTTGATACAATAGTTTATGGAAAATAAAAATGTCACTAAAAGATAACTCAATCCTTTTTCAGGAAATGGCTTAGAGTAGTAAGTATTCAGCTAGAATCAGCATAATTCGGGCAACATTTCCTGCCCGGTCACTGACGTCAGTATCGGTTGGTATTAGTGGATAATTCACAAGATTGGATTGGAGTGTTGGCTAAAGTTTCCAAAAATGACACTTCGTTCACTCAGATGTCGTCGTCTGAAACCCCAGAAGGGTTTATGGGTCGGCACTCGGAAAGAGAACCTACCTCTGCCAGGCTGAACAGTTTACGTTTTGTATCCCACTGATAGGGCAGATCCACATCTGGACCTGAACCAAGATCGAATCGGCTTGTTCTTGTCACCTACCCAAATCATCCACCGAGTTTTGTCATAATCCGTTCACAACTTTCTGAGATATCATGCTCGATGTGTATAGTTTTTGGCCCTATCTCTCAATGGTGACAAATGACTTAAATAATTAAAAAATTCTAGTATCAGGATCCGGATCCGGATCCGGATCTGGATCGTCACTAAAATTGCATCAATTCTTCCTTGTCAGACATCCAACATGTTCACCAAGTTTCATCCAACTCCGTCAACAACCTTTTGAGATATCATGCTACATGTATATCGTTTTTGGCCATATCTCTCAATGTTGACAAATCACTTAAATAATTTTTAAAATTCTAGTATCTGGTTCCAGATCCGGATCTTCACCAAAATTGAATCAATTCTTCCGTGTCACACGTTCAACCTGCCCACCAAGTACTCACAAACCAACAAACAGACAGACAGGGGTGAAAACGTAACCTCCACCCACCTTCGGTGGCGGAGGTAATCAAATTCTATTTGCTCACTAAAAGGAGGGAAGTGCTGGAATATTTCCGAATATGAATTTATTATTTTTTAAGAGTACTGCATGATATTTAGAACCTTATAATCCTATGTGATGAAATGATATAATCTGTCGGTGTGCAGTAAACAAGTAAAATTTCTGGTGGACCTAAAATGTATGTGAAGAACTTTTGCAAGCTGATTGTTTTCTCAACATTAAAAAATCATTAATGAAGACAGTTGACAAATTGAGCTTTATAATTAACCATGAGACTTGGGTTTGGATAACAGATGTTATCCTTTTTCACTGTCATTGATCTCAACCTTCTGCTTTAGTGAGAATCAATGAGCTAAACCAACAGTGAATGAGAGTGTACTCTTGCAGTTGTTCATTTGAGGTGGCCAGGACAGAACTTGTGCTCTTTGACATAGTTCAGAAAGGGAATGCCATGAATGTCGTCGATAAATATTTACCTGGGTCTCTCGTATCTTTCAGGGAAGAGAAATCCAACATGCTTACTTAATCAGAACCGTAGGTGATGCAATAAATCCTTTGGTAGTCGGAACCTTTTATTTGTATACACAGTCTAGGCCCGTGGAAGAGCTAGAACACAGAAGAGATCAGGACACAACATAACAACTGCAGGGCCGAGGGAGAAAATCGGTGGAGATGGACAAACAAGGAATGCAGGTAACGATGCAGGGTAGGGGTGAACGCAAGGGGTAGAAAAGATGGATATGGAAGCAAAAGTTTTTGGAGTGGTACTGGGTGGTTTAACGGGTTTGGAAGAGATCATTGTTGTGGATGTGGGATGACTTGAGATGGTGGTGAACAGCTGGCTTGAAGACCTGGTGGGAGGAATGAGATTGAAGAGAGTGTGGAAGGTGGTTCTACAGGTGGAAAAAAAACAGGAACAAATGAGCAGTGGTTGTGGATTTTAGCGGTTTTACGAGAAGGGGGTTTCTGGTGGACCGCATGCATCCTGCAGATATCTGGGGGGGGGGGGCACGGAGAGGGCAGAGGGTGAAAGACCAGAAAGGAGGCGGAAGAAGACAGAGACCACCAACCTATCAGCGATGGTGAAGGCCCATAGACTCTGCTTCATTGTGTGAAATTTCATTGATCTTGAAGGCCTTTTTGTTTCCACAGTATTAAGCTGAGGAAGATGAGAGGCAAGGGAGCCAGCCCAAAGGGGAGAGAGCTGTGAATGAAAGCCTTGTAAGTGGATAGGAGCTCAGGTGTGCCAAGGAAGGACTTTGCATGATGGAGGATGCCCACTTGCCCAGTCAACATCTGGGTTTGGAGGCCAATTTTGAAATGTGGCTTGCCCAAGAGACACCATGGCTAAGAGTGAGACCCAAGAGTTTGAGCGACTAAACCTCTTCAAGAAGGTTGTTGAGGAAGTAGATGGGAGGGTTTGCCATATAGTCGTTTCAGAGAGTGAGAGTGTGGGATTTCTCAGGATTGAAAGACATATTTAAAGTATTTGATCAGTTTATGATTTTGTCAAGGTCTAAAGTAAGGGAAGAGTCTGCAGCCTGCCTGTCTGAACGACGAGGGATGTTACAGCAGAGGGTGGAGTCATCAGCAAAGAGATAAAGATGATTTTCCAGAGTTAGAGAGATCATCGGACAAATAAAATTTGCCGTCCGTCCATCTTTCTGTTTGTCTGTCTGTCTGTATGTTCACGTTTTTTGCAAAGACTGCTAGGCCGACAACCGCCTAAGGATTGTCCTGAGAGTATTTTCATCCAGCACATTCAAACTTTAAAGACCTCCAAAGACCCCAAAGACACTTAAGAATCTTTAGACCCCAAAGACCCATAAGCCCCTGAAAATCCTTGAAGACCTCAAAAACCCATAACACCAGAAAGTCCCATAAGACCCCAAAGACCCCAAATTTCTTTAGATCCCAAAGACCCTTGAGACCTTTAAGACATTGCGAAACAGGTGCATCCCTTCATAGAAGCAGTGTATCCATCTGTGAATGGATTTCTTCAGCAGGATAATGTCCC
>CM068952.1:183559617-183569920 GCA_035128595.1 Eptatretus atami
GGGGGATTGTTTGAGATGATTTGACTCAAAAACGACAAACTACAAGTTGACTCTTGACTTGCCATTTTGCCAAATATCAGAACTGCTGCTCTTTGGGCAAATCGCACCGTGAGGAACCCAAGTGTAGCAATTCTACAGATGGTAAATCCGAGTTTCCTTCTGTAGCCCGACGCATGTTGGTTTGGATCGGTGTTTGAATATAAATAATCCTGTCATTTTGACACTCTCCAGTGGTTATAGGGGTCAATATACATATTACGTACACACTGGGAGGACGGGGGAAGGCGGGGAGGGGGTGTGGATAAAGAAAAAAACAATTGATGTGCTTTTTCATCTAGCTCTATAATGTGGACCGCAGGTGGCATTAAGAGCCATCGCAATTGCTCAGCAATGACCATTTGACTAAATGTTGAGGGCTGTTACTGAAGTTTCCCATTATAATAATTATCGAGCTTTTATTAATTAGTGTCATCAACTCCTTTCAACAATCGTTGCTTCCCTTTTTTTTGTAGCCCAGGTACTCCGACTCAGGTTTACGCTTGGATTTGAATCATTAGGCCATAGCATTCAAATAAGCCCTCTTGGACTTATCTTATTTTCCTTTCCCTACCATGTGAAGATTGCGAATGACTGTGCCGTTGCCGGGGTTAATAATCCAATAATAATAATAATCCAATAATAATAATCATAATAGCATCCCTTTCATGCAGTAAAGGTGTGTGGGGCTGCCGAGGAAGTTTCATTGATGAGGAGCACAGTCCTTGACAGGTCACCACTCCCACAAAGGTTGCCCGGAATGGTTATTACCCCAGTACACTGGTCCTCATTTTTGCCGACTTCATGACTTCAGAAGGACGACAGGCTCTGTCAGCCCCACCTGGTGTTAATTCAACGGTAAACAGGGGCTCAAACTCAGGACCCTAACGTCCCAAGCCAACCACCTTGACCGGTAAGCCAACACCAGGCTAATAATCCAATATGTCCTTTAAAGAAACATTGTTGTCCCTTAGGTATTGGCATTTTGAGTGAGTGAAACCCGGAGTGCGGCGCAGCAAAAATGGATCCGAATACATTGTGCCAACCTTTTATTTTGCTGTATTTGTCCTGCAACGCGGCCAAAGCATGGTCACCCTACATTACCGGCTGAAGCTGTGCCAGAAATGTAATTAGCTGGAAATGCATTTTAAAAAGGGAATTTTGCACTTGTGGAGTTCACCGAATCTGGTACCCCAGTGATATAACCACATCTTCCTCCAGAGATACCCACACGGGGTGACTGCACGTCTTGGCTTGTCACATCTGCACGTTTTTGGCTTGCCTTCCTCTTCGGCAACAGGGTTAGCATTGCGGAAGGAACTATTTTGAGGCTTTGGCCTTCAGTGACTATTTTGAGGTTTTGTCCTAACCTCTCTGAGATAGATACATGTCATCTGAGAGAGAAGCTCCCTGAGATGAATACTTGTATGTCGATGGCACAACACGGTGCACAAGAAACCGCCTGGAATACGTCATCGGAATTTAATTTGCCAATTCCCTTAATTGAACTGAAGATTCTTCATTGAAAATTTTGGACTGGATCATCGGCCACAGAGCCCTCCGGTGTGGTGGTTCAGGATACTGGATGTATAACTGCTCGTGAAGGCGAGTGTCGCTCATTTGCTCCAAACGAAGGGTTAAAGCGCAAAATGTCAACTTATTCTTCCTTTCAATGGTGGTTGTCACACTTCTATCAACGTCCTGATGATTTCGTCCAAGGAGAATAAGGGCGGCATCTTCCCCCACCTTGCCCTATTTTTACATGCATTACAAGGATACCAGTAGACAATGGACAAATTGTAGATGGGTTTTCAACCTGAGACCGCACCCTCACAATGTGGGAACATCAAACAGGCCAACCATTCAACACATTATTTTTTATCAGTCATTTGGTCAGTAGTATGTGGTCACTCTTCATGCGTGGCCAAGATATCATCGGGACTCTTTGTACGATGCTATTTGTTTTTCCAACCACTTTTGCTTTGGAGGACGGTTAACCACATAAGGCAGACAGTGGGATGCCAAAATGTGTTTGCATAATGAGCTGTTATTTGGATGTTTTGTGATTTTGATAAGCCTGGATCTGTGCAGAGGTAAAACAAACTTTATTAAAACTTTATTGACAGTTCTGCTGGATGCGGATCTGCTGGCATGACCTTGAAGACCTTCCTGTGTCTGTTTGTGGTGAGGATGTTGAGGTCATGGAGAGATTCACTTACCTTGGCAGTGATATTCATGTCTCTGCTGGCTGTGAGTCAGAGGTCAATAGACATCTGGGTCGGGCCTGGGGAGTCATGGATTCACTGGATAATAGGTGTGGCCCACCTGTGTGGGAGACGAAAGTCCGAGTCTTCAGGTCCTTGGTGCTTCAGTTTGCTCTATGGATGCGAGACTTGGACTCTGACCAAGGATCTGAGACGGAGACTTAATTCCTTGGTACCAGGTATCTTCGGAGAATCCTTGGCTATCGCTGGTCGGATTTTGTGTCCAACGAGCGGTTGCTGAGAGAGACTCGGATGAGATTTGTTACCTGCAAGTGCGTGAGCGTCAGTTGCGGCTGTATGGACATGTGGCTCGTTTTCCTGACGCTGATCCTGCTCACCAGATTCTCTCAGCGAGGGAGTCTCGTGAGTGGAGGAGGCCAATGGGCCGATCACGTGCCTCGGTTTGCAGCAGGTTGACCGGCATCTCAAGGAGATGGGGATGGGCCTGGCATCTGCCTGGGGGATGGCCAGACGGAGGCCCCTGGATACCCGGTGGAAAGTGGACGCAGCGACGCGCTGTTCTGGCACATGCTCCCATACCTGACCTGACCTGTTTGTACATTGTGTCTCTTAATCACTTTTTGGAAGTTACAATAGTTTGACCATTCTGCAAAGATTAGGAAGCACAGTGAAGCTCCTTTGTTGGGGGTATCATTCACTGAGTGTTGTTTATATGCCAGATTTTCTTGCACACACCTGTCCACCGTCCTACTTGATTGTACCCCTTCAGCTACGATAAATGTATTACGATTGGATTGTTTGCATTCTGCAAGCGTGTAAATAAATCAATTAAATGAAGAATGAGTGATCAGGATGAGATCTTTATTGATGTGAAGTCCAAGCTCCTCCCCTCTCCCATCTGAAGGAGTGACGCGCCACTGGCACGGTCCAAGCTCTGCCCCTCTCCTGGCCGAGGGAGCGAGGCTACACCGGCCGACTTTAATCACGAATATTTTCGCTTATGGACATTTACGGACAGTTTTGTGATTTTTTTTTCTTTTTATTCTCTGGAATAGTGGCTTCGAGTTACCTCGGTATCCAAAATTTTAGCCCACCTCGAAAATATTAACCTTTTACATCAGTGAGTCAGTGAGTGAGTGGTTGGAAAGAGTTTGATAATGAGCATATCTCTATTGGTTTGTGGAGTCTCTCTGAGAACAGCACTTCTAAGGTTCTAAAGGAGAGTGAAGATGTAGCACACTTACCTTTGAGATGTCTAATCGGGGTATGATTCTCGAGCCGGCTTTAAACCGATCGTATCGGTGCTTTGCAGGTAGGGCATTGCATCACAAAGTCGTTCCTCGGATGGACCTTAAAACGGGTGTCCCAATTATGAGCATACGTTGTGGATATTAAAGATCCCACGGTGTTATTCACAGAGTTGGAAAGTTATCGCCGGCACCCTGATCAAATGGCCTCCAGACCCATTGACGTTACAACTTGTTTAGCGCAAGGAATTGTGGGGCACAGCCAGGGTCAGATTATTTCAATGCGGTGTATGCTACATTCGTTTTGAAGGAGGGAGATGTTGATGGTGCTATCTTACCAAGTTCGGTGATTTCTGACAACTAGGCAGATGATCTGCAGAGATGGTTATGAATGAAAACTACAGAAAAATATTCTCGACTTGACAGCTTCACTTCCGAAGCTCAAAGATGTTGTTGCTGCTGCTGCTGCTGCTGTTGTTAGGAGTCAATTCTGTCAATTTCCAAGTTCTTGGGAAAACAATAACAGTTGTTGGAAGTTACCATAGGTGAAATGACAGCAGGTGAGGTACATCCTCAAAGGAGAATATATCGTCAGGAATAAATAAATGAGTTCCCTTACTAGTCCATTAGGCCCATCAAGTGGTTGTACGTCCATGCTCTGTACCTTGAGTGTTAAACAGGGAAGCAGCGCGCACCATTTTTAAAGTCTTTGGTATGACTTGGCCGGGGATCAAACCACCAACCGGGGATCCCGCAATCAGATCATTACACCACTAATATAATTTAAGTCGAGATTACAGTTTCATGAATAGCTTGGGCCAACAACCTTCTCTGGCTGACCTCATGAGGAGGTGGAAGTAATCGCGGCCTTGAAACGAGTCGTCGTATGCTTGCTCAGTTGGATATTCTAACCGGAACCTTCTGTATCTGGAACGCAATTACTGTCGTACATTTTATTGCGTCAGTCACAACATGTTGCACTCTGAAGTGACAGGAGACCTTTACATAGCGAGGATCTACAAAAAAAAAAACACCAAATGTAATATTGTCGACCTGGAAATTCATCATGCTGAGCAGCCACCTGTCGCAGGTTTTTCTTTTTTCAGGCTGAGTCTCTGCCCGTTACTCCATCAGGACCAGCAGATCGAGAGGGATAAGACGAAGTTCCACGTACCAGGAGGGTGCACATCTCTTTTCGCCATGTACACACTGGGCAAGCTCTACATCGCCAACGCAGGTGACAGCAGGTGAGCAGATCCACGTCAACATCCTCGGGCATATCATGCATCATCCTATCTCAATAACAACAAATGGCTTACATTTGGCAAGATCGATGTTCGTTTTCTGTCAGTGTTTAGTGTCCAGATGTGGTGGAGATAACTTGGTGCATAATTGGATCATATCAATCATCGTTGATGAGACGGTTGGATGGAATGCCAAAGCTAAAGAGCTGATAAAGAGTATCCACTTTCCTGTTTGTTAATGAGATTTCAGTTGTGTCTGTTTGTCTGTCTGTCTCTGTCTTCTTTGTTCAAACAATAACTCGAAACCGCTTAGCCATACAAAGCTAAAAAAAATAAGTTCCACCTCGTTTCGGTGTGACCTTGGACAGAGCCTGTTAGATGTTGGCATTTCACCATGGTTTCATTCGGTTTCCAAGTGTGCGTTTTGTTGTTGTTGGTGTTGTTGTAACATGATAACTCGAGAAGACTAAAGAGTAAACTGGTAAACGCTCGTACAGAAGAAAAACCGACCACTCAATACAGATATGCTTGCGTTTGGTGTTACTCTGTAATGATTCAGTGAAGGCCCCTGGTTCAGATCTTACACAGATTATGGTTTGCCCATCGTAGCCGGAGATGGCCACTCACAAACGACGTGCAAACACTTGGGTGTGTGAATTTGATTACAGTGAAAGAGCTGCTGCCCCGCACACCAACCACACTCTGAGATAGCAAGATGTTCAATCCGTTGCCAAAGAATATCCGAGAAAACCAGATCAGGTGCTTGCTGTTTGGGCAGGAATTTGTGGTGTAGCAAAGAGGGTGGTGACAACTCTCCTAATCTTCGCAAAGGCCACCGATGGTATCTTTAATGCCCACCATCATTGCTAGTAGATGAGACTCCGGCTTAATCCGAGGGGCATTGCCCTTTGTGATGCGACGCCCTGCCTGTGAAACACCAATCCGGGAACTTTATATTTAGGCCAACAATCAAACCCAGACTAACTGGATAGACGTCTCACTGGTCAGTGAATGAATGATGCCTTCATTTTGAAATCTCTTAATTGGTCCTCAAAACGTTTTCCTTTTCTATCTGGTCCCCGCGCCTTGTGCGGACAATGAAACCGAGAATGATCTCCTGCTGCGGTTGAGGCAGGCAGCACTTCTGCAGTTGTTCTTTCACACCAATGTGATGCTTCACGGTGAGGTTAAGATACATTTTTCTCACCGGAGAAGGTTCATAACACATTCCATCAGCTCAGCGTGGTCTCACAGACATTGATCTAAGCCAATGAGGGGTCTGTCTCCCATCGCCTCTCTTTCAGAGGTCCGAGTTTCGAGCTGTGTTCTCAGAACATTTAAAGGGTCTTCACCATCATTGCCGATCAGGTTTTCTTTGCAGCCAGTCTATCCATGGTTCTCTTCATTGGACCCTCGGGGCCATAGCTCCTTGATAGTGACCACTCATTACATTAATGGTTGCCCATAGGACTGGACGTGCTTGTTCTCCTCCTTGGCTCCTTTAACTGATCATCCTTTTCTCAGAATGGCGTGTGGAGGGGGAAAAGGGCAAGCACGTATCGCGGCAACTGGCAAGCACGTATCGAAACCTCTTTCACACCTTCACAGCCCCGGTGGCATAATGGTTCGAGTGTCTGCTCTGAGTCTGGGAGGTCGGAAGTTTGAACCAGGGTCGAGTCGTACCAAAGACGTTAAAAATAGTATGTGCTGCTTCCTTGCTTGACCCTCAGCATTGTGTTCATTTGAACCAAAATAGTTCCTCATTTTTTGTGAATGTTGGAATTCCTATTCATGTTATTAATTTAACATTCAATTTGCCATTGCGTTCATGTGAGTGGAATGGCCAAACCGGCCTGGCCTCAGTTTATGGCACATTCGTGTTACCTTACAAAGTCCTTGTTCGAAATACAGCAGTGGCAATGCAATTCATGCTGATGCAATTTCGGAGTAGAGGGGGAGGGGGGGGCAGTGGAAATCACATCCTGGATATTGAAAGTTGAGTTGTAAATCTTTTTTCCTCTGAATATCGAAAGCACAGTTTCCTGCAGCAGTGTCGGAAATGGGACTTCCATCCATCTCCAACCAGGAGATGGTCTTCCAGGCTCGGCCTTTCGGTTTGTGCAGTCCGCTGATGGGTCGAGTGGGAATCTTTGACTCCTGCCGGAAGTAAAGTTCAAGTTACTCTCTTGCGATCCATTCTGCCATCAATACCACGGCAACAATGGCGCATTATTGAGCGCGGGCCTCCACCCTCTGTATTGAAACGGCTCTGCGAGGTGCTTCGGCTCACGCCCATCCGTGTCTCTTCACCTCGTGCTTTACTCCAATTCTGCAATTCATAAATAATTATTTGCTGTTTGGCGGTAATTAATTTTTGCTGTCGAGAGTGCGTTGTGGCATTCCGAGAGCCCCACGCACCGTACCGCACTGACAGGTTTATGAGGAATCCCATAATGCCGGATTATTTTCTCGTTGTGACGGTAATTATCTCGGTGAACAAACGGCCTTCCTTTGCCCTTAAAATCTGACGACCACCGCTGGCCTCTCTGAGTGCACAAGTTAAACGACTGATGGAATTAATTTTGTTGTCGCATGTTGCGGGCGTTTTCCCACCTAAGTGCACCTCATGCTGGTTTTGAACGGGTGAGTGCCAGCGTCCGTCCTGTCCGACGGAGAATGTAACGCGAACAGGATATGATTTATTTGTCATTTCATTGGTCGCATTCAGTCCTCATTATTTTCAGTTCATCTTCTTCTTCTTGCGTATGGCAGCTTAGCTGCCAGGTAGCTATCATTTTGTTGGGGGCACGACTATGCCACTGATGCTGTTCCCCTATACCAGTACACTGGTACTCATTTCGCCAACCTTGGAAGAATGACGGGTTGAGTGAACCCCACCTGGTGTTAATTCAGCAGCCAACGTGGCTCAAACTCAGGACCGTAAGATCCCAAGCCAGAATTTCCCACATCGTCCTTTTTATCTCGGGAGTTCAAAGGTGACCTTGACTTGTGTTTATAGCTAGGATCGCAGAGCAAGGTGGGGGAAGATACCTGTCTCTGAAAGGTTGGCCAAGATTTCCACCCCAAACCCTCTCCCCCATCTAACTTCCTCGGTCCGGTTCACATGTTCGGTATCTTGAACGTTCGCACCATATGGCTCTCTGGCTGAGAGTGTAGCGGGCAATTTCAACTGATAAATGTTCCGTATCCTGAACAAAATGCTGACCGTAATTTGATCGTAATTAGGTTTATGTTCTTTACAACATAACTGAATAAACGTCACTTTTTCAGTAAGCCTTCTTTGAAAGAGGTGGATTAGCAAGAATTACTGCAGGAGAAGGCCTGAAGCAGGACTTGGAGCACGCACCTCTCTGACTCGGATGATAGGCCCGCTTGCCAGCAATAAGTGGGGGTCCGACTATAAATAGCCACATTTCACAAGCGTCTGACCACAGTGACATTGAAATGGTACCTGTTTCAACCGTCTTCATTGGTCTCCTCAATGTTACTGTAGCACCACCTCAAGGTGATCAGGTTCTCCATCGTGAAAGAGGCCGTGGCTATCGTGGACGAAGTGGACAAAGGCAAATAATGACCCTGATAACCAAGTTAAAGGGAACAATTCTAGTGGCTGATTGATCACAAAATGGAGCATGAATATTTCATGGGGAAAATGAGACACTGTGGGAAAGAAATCCATCCTCCGGTTGCAGGTTTGTGCAATATACTATCAGACTCACAAGGGCAACTCATTATACAATATCATTCCACTGTTTTTTTCTTAACCTGGAAATGATTTACATCGTTGTTCTCGAGACAGAGGGATGCAGTGTGAATAATCAGAGAGTGGAGTGAGCAGAATTCCAATAACCCACATGGTGAATGGAATACAGGTGACTCCACAGAGGGAGGAAATTATTGGACAATGCCTCCTTGCAGGGTTATTTAAAAACAACCGCGAGCCTCGCTCTCTTCTCTCTCTCCGTTCAGATAATGATGGCAGACTTGTTTTCAAGGCAGTTATCTCCGTATTCAGAGACTCGGAGACTTATTTGAAATTCATTTGGATTTGACAACAAGGAAGCAAGACAGGAATGACAAGCATCGGACAAGCTTACCACCTTCAGGGGCGCATGGACTGTATTTCAACCCAGATGTCACAATGACATACACGAGGAATTGATCTTTGTGTGTTCAGCGATGGAACTCCATCTTATTATGGTGCTGATGTTTGCATCTTCTAATGAATCGAAGAGCTAGTTATAGCAGAAGGGTCACCCATGCTGGAAAAGTCAAAGAGTAGTCAGCCAGAGATCCCTCAGATGTGGACGTTCGGGATACTGAACATATAGCCAGGACCGAGAAGATTATACCATGGTGGATGAGGGGGTTATTTTCCCACCATTCCTGCAAGGAGAATCTTTCCACACAATACTTTGTCTTTTTAGACAGTGTTTGTTCTTCACTGTACATTCTATCAAAGCTTGGAAAGTATGGAATTAAATTCTGGCAGTGTTGCAATGCCAGTACCTCTTTCCTTTTGATGGGAGATGGATATCTGGGCAAACAGCCAGGAGAGAAGGGAGAGCTTGCCCAAGGGGCCACCGTTGCTAAGAAACGGGTGTGTCCCTGGCACATAAGTGCGAGAAATGTCACACCAGACGACGATACCACGGAGAAGTTTCCAGCAGGTTGTGTGTGATCAATGTCTTCGGACAATGATATATCTGCCTGATTGGTTAGTCAAAGTCAGAAATGGTTCCAAAATGGTTCAGAGACTAATGTTTTAGTTTTTTTTCTCAAAAATCACTCGATTAATTTATAAACACACACACACAAAAAAAATATCTATTCCACTGAGTGCCTCTCTGCTGACTCGAATGCTGTTCATCGTCATACGGACTCTGATGCCATTGCCACTGATGCCAACTGCACTGCCTCGCTGTTGCAGGATGTTACTCTGTTCTTTCTCTCGATCTCCTTTCCTGAGCTACGTTTCAGACTTTTATTTCTCCATGCTCGGGGATGGAATTTTCGCTGTGCCCTCCTTACAGAGGCGTCGCTTAGCTTTCCAAATGTCCCATGGCCCATCTCGATGCCGAGTCACGTGGCAACACATCACTGCCTTTTATTTACAAACGTCAAACCTGAACCACCCTTGTGTGTATATATATATATGTTGTGTGTGGCTGCCTAAGATAGATGCCTTTGCTCAATATAAAAAAACATATTGATTGGCTTTTTGGATTGATCTGCAGTGCAGTTCATAGGACATCCTGTGATGATCATGACATCCCTTCCCTTTTAATGTCCTCACTTCGTCTGCAGAGCGATCATCATTCGTGGAAGGGAGGTGGTGCCGCTGACCGGTGAATTCACCCCAGAAACAGAAAGACAACGGCTACAGTATCTGGTGTGTATATCCTGAACCCAATCACATCCTTGAGAAATTGTACCCATTGAAACAGAATTATATAATTTATCCAAGGACCTCATGTGAATGAGGAAAATGTATGCTTGATGAACGAACTCAGATTGAACAAGTTGATTT
>CM068952.1:183599690-183611715 GCA_035128595.1 Eptatretus atami
CGGCATCTGGGCGGACGTCGAGCAACAGGCGTCTCCAATTTGAGGCGAATAACCATGAGGAGGCCGATACATTGATGGTCCAGCCAGCAATAGCTGCATCACAGCAACACACGGGAGATATTGAGCTGACGATATTCTCACCTGATACGGATGTTTTTTCGATACGCCAAGCTTGTTCCTATAGCAAAAATCACCATTTTTGCAAAAGCCTTGAAATGTTTGTTTGTGTTTATTTCTGAGCTTGTAAAGCTTCTTCTTTTATTATTATTATTATTAATTATTTATTTTACGACTGTTAGACCATCGATTGTGCCAAATTGCGATGGATACTGGAGCTTGTCCAAGGTATTGGCCTTTTTTATTTCATTTTGTTTTTGTTTTATTTTATTTATTTTTTTCCCAAAATGCAGTTTTCTTGGATAATCGTGATGATCTCAACCTTACTTGATAAGCGCACATCTGTACTCGCCTCGAAAACAGTCACTCCACTCACGCCAAAAGTTTGATGTAATGATTTTTTTGGGCTTCTGAGCCAGTCTTACTGTTTTTTGTGCGATTGTCGAAGGGGACTGCTAAGGAAGAACAAGTCTATGTGATCGTTGTTACAGGCGTTGCCCCACGCGTACCCTGTTGTCCGTGTGAAATTTAAGCATTTGAAAAGATCAAAATGTGTTTTTGAACGTGTGAAAACGTTTTTCAACTTCACCACATTTGATGAAGGAACGCTTGGGTTGGATTCTGGGTCGACCACGGGACCTCTCAAAGAGCCCAGGATCGCGAACACGCTCGGTGGATGGGTTTCCGCTGTTCGAACGAGGTCAGAAAAGGGGTCCTGGCACAAAGGTAGTAAGTCATTATTTCGAGAAAATGTCAGAAATGTCTCAACACGAAACTTGCAATTATTTCGGGTGAAGAATATACCATAAAAATTAAGCTGGTCATTATTAATTGCATTGATGCTACCAAAATAGGTCTGGGACTTGGGACACGTCTCTTGAGTTAGTTAAAAAATTAAATGGACACGTGGAACCCCCCGCCTTAAGCCTGCTCACCCCCTTCCGATGATCTTTCAGATTAAGTTTCTTTCTCTTTCGTTCAACCTATCTCATGGGGCAGATACTGTATTGTATAGAATGTATATAAATGCTAATTTGAACTACTAACTGGAAATCTCGAAGACTTGTTGCCCGTATGGCGAGCGGAAATGTTGTCTCAGTCGCTTTGCACTAAATGACCCTCTCCTCGTTATTTAAAGGCTTCTTTTGGAAAATATGGTTTTTTTCCCCACCCAACCAGGTGTCAGGAAGTAGAAATAGCGGGATAAAACGAGTAACTTGCATTGACCCGACGTAATCTTTGGTGGTTCGCACAGAGAGTATGAAACAGATCCCATATAATTAGGAACAAACTCCATTCATCGTTCTTTTTGTTTAGTAGTGGCTTTTGTACTCGGTTTTGTATCAGCTGACCCGAAATTGTGTTGTTTCTGCCGTGACCCGGCTGAACCTGCTGTTGCTGCCGCTTAGGACAAGTTTGGTAGCCGAACAAAGTAGAAATGTAACATGTATTGGTTATGGGATGGAATAAACATCTCAATCGCATGGATCATTTCTGAGTCCGTTTTGGATCCTTTCTCCTCTTCTTCTTTTCTTCTTCTTGCTTTGTTTGTTTGACTTCTCATGCTCAACTTGGAATTCAGGTACTCCAACATACGGGACAATTAATCGTATTGTGTTATTTTGTCACGTGGTATATTAGAACAATTACTGTTAGCTATGTTGAAGCTAGTGAGCTTCTAAAATGAAATGTTGCTTTCTCTTAGTTGGAGTGGGGAGTGGAAGAGAGAGAGAGAGAGAGAGAGAGAGAGAGAGAGCAGAAGAGAGAGAGAGAGAGACGAGCGAGAGAAAATCATATATATATATAGATTGATTGATTGGTTGCTGCATGATGTCCAATTTCTTCCTTTTCCTTCTGCAATTATTACGGACACAAACAGCACCGCTTAGTTGTCATTACCATAACACTTCAGTGGCACAATGATCCTCATATTGCTACTTCTCGTGTCACCATGTGATATGTCATCTGACATGTCTTTTACTGTTGCGGTGTTACAGCGCTCATCCAAACACGTGATTTATGGTCGTTGGTGGGAGTTGATCTTCAATGATTTAGGTACGGAAGGCATGGAGCTTGTTATTTGTAGTATCACCTCCCATGTTGGTTGTTTCACAAATGCAAGGAAATTACAAACCTGTAATTATACTTCTGGTTTTTGATTCCGTGAAAAAAAAAAATGGATGACTGATCGGGGCTATAAACTCGGTGCATGTAAGTCGACATAAGATGGTTTTGCAATGGTCGTTTATGTATGGTAGATGTGAAATGTCATGCAATTTTTGTTCTGAGTTTTGAGGACCTTGGTAAATGCTCTAATCGAGATGGTCACATGAGCGGCTCCCCTGTGGCAGACATGCCTGACAACCCTACCCATCGTGACTAAAAATGGCATGGGTGGTGGTACTAACCCAGGTCGACTGATTCGAAGCACCCACTCCACTGGTTTTA
Organism: Eptatretus atami; assembly: GCA_035128595.1. Lineage (NCBI taxonomy): Eukaryota > Metazoa > Chordata > Myxini > Myxiniformes > Myxinidae > Eptatretus > Eptatretus atami. The sequence continues at coordinate 183,602,256 of CM068952.1, forward strand.
ATTTGGAGCTGTTCTTCCCCCAGGTGGCGCCTTCACCATCGCTATCGAAGCGGCATCTCCCGGAGGAGCCGTTTTAATGCACCGGATTCCCCTTCCGAACCTCTGCCACTGTTGAAAAGGTATAACAAGATGTGGCAGATGCAGCTTCAACAGAAGGAACATAGGTTCTGGGTTTGGTTAAGAATATTGCAAAATGGGGGGACTATATAATGCAAGGCATCTTGGAGTGCGTCACACGGGAGAAGCGGATCGTCGGAGTGTTCATAAGATATGTCATATATGCGGGGGGGTAAGGCAGACAGCCACAGTTCCAGGCAACACAGTAGGAAAAGCTAACGGGATTTTAGGTTGAATTTTCGGATTAATTTAACATCATAATAGGTAGTGTTAAACACTGCTAATGGGAATTTTAGTGAAATCTCATCCAGATACTGTGGTGCAGTTTTGGTCACCACATGTGTGGAGAGAGAAGTTCCACAGAGAGGCTTCAACATAGAAGACTACATTGTCCCAGCCTAGCTCGACTAGTATGCAGGAAGTGCTGAAGGAGACTGGGCTGGTGAAGACAATTATGAGGAGATCCTGTGGAGATTGTTTAGACGATGAAGTTCAAAGCAGAGGTCTTTAAGCAGTCTTAACAGTCATTGTACAGGGCAACAATTTCAGAGTAGAAAGAGGGGAGTTAGGATCACGTTGAGGCCCAGAAGGTTTCACCACAGCAGTGGTTAATCCATGGAAGGTCTCCTTGAAGGGGGCAGTAGGACAGTGGATGGATTTAACCAGAATTGGGTCGGAACCTATTGCTTTTTCCTGCATACGTTCTTGGTGATGAGAAGCCAGGTAGTCGAGTTTGTCGAGAAATAAACTACTGGACCTGATGCTGACTTCAGGGGGTAGGTCCTCATATCTTCAACCCCTGCCTCGGTATTCATAGCCCTTTTACCCTCAAAGGGTAAGAACGCAATGAAGTCTATATTTTGATGCGTGAAGTGTTAATTTCGGACTGTGTTGTGAGCATGATAATTCCAGGAAGTAGGTTGTCTTCGGAGATGTTTTATAGTTGGTTTAATCCCCCCAATCTCCAACCCAGGCAAAAATGACATCCTTTCCTGTAGTAATTCTCGGCAGACTTACTTGTCGTATTAGTAGAGTACCAACTCTCACATAACTACATTTCCAACTGCCAGCATTTTGCTATAAAGGACAATTTTACTCCTAAATGGGCGTGCACTTCATATGTCATAGCGTGTATGTAAAAGCTTAGAAACCCTTGGGTTCAAAAAGCCTGATAGATATTGCTAATGTTGTCCTTGTCGGCTTTTTGCCAGCTAAGAGTACCAATGTGCTCCAACCAAACTCGATGCCAGCCGTCTACCAGTCTGCGTCATGCCATCTAAAGTGCAACTGACGCAGGAAGAAACCTCAGAATGGAAAATCGGCATGCAGGATCCGGTTAAACATTGTTTCGGATGTCGATAAAGAGAAAGTCCTCAAAACACTCAATTTGAAGGTCAAACAAAACGTTCAAATATGCATGAGGTTTCTTAGTCCACGAGAGGACGGACCAACCGTGGCACATTTCCCATCCCTTTTCAATTTTTGGGGTAACAACTACAACCTGTTGAACCGCATTCTTTACTTTTTGGTAACCTTTGCGTAAGGTGGGATATGTTTTATGAGGCTGAATAGGACATCAAGGTCACAGATGTCAAGAATGTGGATGGTGGTTGGTTGCTGGTGATGTGGATGGTGGTTGTGCTGGTGATGGGATGGCTGGTTGTTGCTGCATTGTGTTTGAGTGAAACAAAGATGGACCACACGGCTCGGCATGTGAAAGATGCGACAAGGTGCTTCGGTCTTTCAATCGAGACCGACTGGACGTGTGGTTTTGCAATTGCAATGAAAGAGTGATGCAATGTACACAAAAGCCGATTTCTGTAATCTTTACGGGACGACCACCACCAACCACTATTTCTTCGACTTTAACAACCACAAATGGTTCCACCTTCATGTGAGCGTGGGCCAGAGAAACGTTTGACCAAGCCTAGTGCGAAACAGGTGGCCAGTCTTGACATTTTGACTGGAGCGCAGGAATTTTACTTTGTTCAGAATGCGGTGATGTTGAGAGGATTAGCGTAGCGAAGGCAGTTGTATCGTTAGTACGATTAGACTCATCACCAATCACGATGTAACTTACGTGTTCAGAAAGTGCAAGCTATTCTTTCAAGGCCACAAGTGCCTGTCAGCTTTTACCCTCGCGAAAGCAGGAGGGATTGCATTTTGGGTTTGTTTGTCTTGTTTGTTTGTCGCAACTTGCTTCTCGTGCATTGAGACGAAATTTCAAAAAAGGAACACTATTATGTAGAATTGTCGAAATGATAATTGTTTGATGTCACAGGTCATGTGGTGTGGCAGCCATGTTGGAAAAACCCTTTGGACCTTTGTATCTCGAAAACTGCACCAAGGAAAAAATTGAACTAGCAATGGGAAAGTACTCGCAATGGGAATGAGTGTTATTTTAATGGATCATAGGTGCCTTTGTGATGACATCATAATTGTAATATGTTGCAATGCTACATTCCATCAGTTATGAAAGTTTTTGAGGGTCATCAAGAGATGAAATGGTCGACAAAAAAAAAATGATGAGTCCTCGGTCATGTGATTCGGCAGCATATTGTTTTTGTTTAAAAAATTTAAAATAAATAAAAAAAATCTCAAAAATCTTCTTTGAAATGCTGAACAGATCGAGGCAAAGCTTTACTGTATGACCACTTATCCATAGGAAACAAAATGTTCCCACATATGATGTCATAGTCACATGGTGCAGCCATTATTGGATTACCCTAAATCTATAAATCTCTCCAGAACGTTGAACAGATCGAGGAGAAACTTTCACGAAATGTTCCCCAAGCCTGGGGTGCAGGTGTATGGCACAATAATTGATGTTTCACATTGGACTGGCAGCCATATTTGATTGAAGAAATATTAAATAATGTTTTCTCTGGAACCGCTTTAATCAATCGAAGTGAACTTCATAAATTATATCTAGTAGTGATTGCGAATGCATGTTTTACATTTTAACTGATCGGAATATGGCTCTGGCAGCCAGAGTTATTTGATTTTTTTGATCTGGGTTCTTTTTTTTTCTTCTGGCGATGCCATGCGGTTGGTGGCCTCAGGAGGGTTGTCTCATCCGCTGAAAATAGTGCCAATTATATTTTTGCAGGAACATTTGTTTTACTTTGTGTGATCTCTCTTGAAATATAATCCACCTCAAGTCGACATCGATAGAATAAATAAAAACAATTAAGGTCCCATCCAACCAGGTGTAAGAGCATAGATGCGACATTTGGTGTTTTATATATTTTGCCCTGATATATTTGTTCTATTGAATTTGATAGTTTCCACTTTGAGTTCCCTCTTTCCAAGAACTCTGTAAAGTTAAATCTTTGTGTTTTGCGTGATTTTATGTATTGTTATGCATGGGTACATTTTGCATGTGATGGATACAACTATTACCATACGAACATGACGTGTGTGTGTGTGCTGTCGTGTGTTGTGTGTGTGCTGTGTGTGATGTGTGTGTGTGGTGTGTGTGTGTGTGTGTGTGTGGTGTGTGTGTGTGTGTGTGTGTGTTGTGTGTGGTGTGTCTACATATGGGGTTCAGAATGTGGGAATTGGAGGTCCTCCAGGGTGAGCTCAAAGTAGCCACCTTTCATTTGGAAAGGGCTTACGATTCATGGACCAAGCTGTGAAGTTTTCTGTTCATCAAAGTTTTGTGCAGAGGGCTCTCTTTTCAGGCATACAGTCACGAGCCACGGAAGCTTCCAACTGTAGTTTGTTTGTTTGATATTCCCCAGAGATAGTTTTTCAGATCTGACGTTCTTTGTCATCATTCCCATGAGGTATTCATCCATCACTGTTACACTTTGGCATTCTTCAGCTTCCAGGATCTTTTCACTTCATGCTTGAGATCTTGGTATTTGGTCATTTTCTTATGATTTCTGCATCGTTGGTCCAAAATCACTGCGATTAACAACTCAATTAGCAATCCTTCTTTCTTTTTTGTACATGTATGACATCTGTATTGCAAGGCCTTTTTTGTTGTTCACGCTCGATGGAGCATTCGGTTGTACTAGTGGTACTTCATGTTTACAGTCCGTGCTTTTGGTTTCATTGTCCACAAATCTGTTGGGAGAACTGGAATATCAAAGTTTTTGCAGAGGTGCCATGGATTACTTTACAACTCTTTGGTGTCAGTAGTTGTACAGCTGTTTCTGAACATGTTTTTTTGTTTTTTCATGCTCAGTCAATAAGCGTCAATATCATTCTCTTTGCTGATCTGCCAACCCTCACCTGTCTTTTTTTTTCCTCCATGCCCCCCCAAACCTCCTCTCACTCTCTGTCCCTCCTTGCCCCCCTCCCCCCCTGAATAAAATGCAGTACTCTCCCTCTCCCTTCTCCCCCTCCCCCTCTCTCTCTTTTCCTCTCTCACAGCCACCCCTCCCTCCCGCAGTGAATAGATATAGTTTGGTGAGGGTGCGCTCTTCCACCTCCCTCCCCTCATTTTCTCGTTCTCCCCCCCCCCCCTTCTCGGTTCCTCCCTTCTCGTTTCTCGCTCCACCTTCCTGACCTTCTTCATTCTCTCTCTCTCTCTCTCTCCTCCTCTCTCTCTCTCTCTCTCTCTTCTCTCTCTTCTCTCTCTCTCTCTCTCTCTTCTCTCTCTTCTCTCTCTCGCTCTCGCTCTCGCTCTCTCTCTGCTTTCTCTCTTTCTCTCACTGCCCCACCCCCCCCCCCCCCCACATCACCGAAGCGACGCGGTTGTATTTTAATATATATTATATATATATAATATATAATATATATATATATATAAACAGATGTTTGTACATACAGAACTTTAATATGGATAAAAACAGACACGCATAATAGGTGACGAAGCTGTTCGTGCTGAACTCTCAGGGTAAAAAATCGCAGCAAGTGAAGAGGAGTTATATATTAACAGCTTTATTATAGACCGGCGTATAAAGCACATACGCCGTTCATTCCTTCTTCACTTGCTGCGATTTTGTTTACCTGAAGAGGCAGCACGAAAAGTTCGGTCACTATTATGTCGTGTCTGTTTGTATCCATATATATATATATATATATACTTATTTTAATATTTAAAAATAGTATTTATATATATATAATATTATATATTATACACTACATATGATTACACATACAGTACATATATATATATATTATTTATACACATACATAATATAGTATATATATGATACACATACATAATATAATATATATATATATATATATATATATTATCTATATATATATGTAAGCATACAAACTCGCACTTCCCCATTTGTTGCTCATGCATTTGTAATTTCATTTATTTTTCATTTATTTACATTGTCACGGTGCTGCTGCTCATCTATTGCCTCTGTTGCGTTTAGACAGAATTTTGTTTACTATGTTCAAAGTTGGGGTATAGTTCCCGCCTCTTCCAAAAAAGACCCACTGTGGGGTCTCTAATATCACAAACGACCATTTCTGGTTAAGGGTCCTTTTTCTTTCAGCTTAATGCCCTCCAATGGACGAGCACTCGCGTGCCTGCTAAACACCGACAATGAGATTCACACCCAGACTTGGCAGTTCAAAGATAAGTGCGTTACCTCTCGCCTGTCATAATACATACATATATACTATATATGTGCTGTGTTAGAGCTTGCATGCTACCTCCAGTATATCCTATCAGCATGAGCCTCGCAGTGAGCATGTTTGATAAAATTGGAAAGGGAGCAATCGCAAAAACACATACCAATACAAATTATCATCGATGAAGCACAAAAACAGGGCAGATCGTATTTGTCTGTGCTGCTTCTGAACAACTGAAAATGCTCTCCATTAGCGCCATTCGATGGACGTTTTTCTATTAAGCCCTGAAGTTGGGAAACTGGGAATTTTGGTGTTTTGACATCCCTCTAGCAGCCCATTCTTGGCAGATATACTTGTGACCTGGTGGTGCTTTCTGTTCTTAGAGTTAACAAAGGGCTCATTACTTTCCAATACAGAGCTGGCCTTGTTATAGTTCTCATCTGTTAATTGTCTTTGATTGCACGACTGAACTGCCAGAAGCTGAGTGCTGTCATTAGTTCCAAGCGAAGCCAGGTATGAGATAAAATGCTGGACAACACCAAGCTGAGGCATACTGCGGAGAAAATGTCCCCCACACCCCTCCATGACGTCCCAGGTTGTTCGTCTTGGCTTTTTTACGATCAACCTTTAACTCTCGGATTCGTTGCTTGATGAGAAGGACCCGACGTGTCCAGGCAACACTGAGCACCCCTGTCAAAATGTATGTATGTATATATATATATATATCAGCAGGGTGGTGGCTTACACATTATGTAAGCATAACAAACTGTACTTCCCCATTGTTGCTCACCTGCATTTGATTTACTTTTTTCTCTTTTCTGCATTTCTTTTATTTTCATTTACAGATGCTTTCTATAGTTTTGTGAATATATTCTGTGCAATGAATTCGAGTCTGACGCACACAAATGACTATTGCCCACGATTGCTCTCGGTCCTCACCTGATTTTTTTTCATTTTTTTTTTCCTTTATTTATCTTTTCATGTTATGGATGTTGTCCGATGATTCTGTGATTTTTTCCAGTGTGTACTGGCTTCTTGATATCCATCGACACGCAATTTTAGCTTTGCATCTCACTCAGAAGGCACGATCTTTAATAACAGTCAGTCACGTGGGGTTTTTTTAGAAAAAAAAGATTAATAAAATTTTTTTAACTTATATATTATATTATATATATATATATATTACTAGCCGGTGTGCTTACACATTGTTTGTAAGCATACGAACCATGTTTTCCGCATTGTCTGTAAGCTGTGCTTGAAGCTGCCTGTCCTGTAGAGCAGCCCTGAATTAACCATTAAGCAAAATAAGCACGTGCTTAGGGCGTCAAGGGAAGAGGAGCCCACAGAGATATTTTTTCCCAGTCGCCGGATTACAATGACCATGCGTGCAAATGTGCATTGAACCAGTGCCACAAAAAGGGGCCCACCAATAAATGAAAAAAAATAACATATACAAGAATATTATTTTTTTACAATTTTTTATGCAAGATGTAATACTGATTGCCGTAGCATTTACTGGAAATAAACTTACTGTAAGTTTTGTGTTCATTCGAAAATACAATTTCATTTACGTTTAGTATTGTTTTTATTTTGGAATTTCATAATATATGGGGTACCTTAATCTTTCAGTGCTTAGGCCTCTAAAGGTCTTAATCCGGCCCTGCCTGTGAGCCGCCTATCACGCGAGCTTCTTGACTCTCAGAAATTGATTCTTGATTGTTTGTGGCTTTGGGTCTGCCAGAACCCCTTCCTGTCAGATTTCTCCAGTTTCCAAGTGCCTTTTGATGGGTTGGAAAACTTACTCAACTGACACCTTGGTGTTTTGCAATTTCTCTAAAGGGAAGACCTACAACTTTTAAGGGTTTAATGGTCTGTACTGTCTTCCTTCGTTAGTTGTCTTTTTCTCACCACTTATTTTAGCAAACATACTACTTACCTGCAGTACAATTATGTCCAATATGCTTCAGAGGGTTGTAAGCAACACGTCGATATGTTCACACTGCTTTTATACAGACCAGAGGGTGTGTTAACTAATCACAAAGTTGGGACACCTGTAGGAATTGTCTTTGCATCAACTTTCAGGCTTAATTTACTTCCATTTGCTGCAGAACAGCTGCAGTGCTAATCCTTACTTGTTACCCTGAAAAGGGCCTTTTTAACAACTAACACACAGAAATGACCAAAAACCAGCAATGTCGTGACAGTGAAGGACCTCAGTGAATGTTTCAATAGTAAGGGTGATGAGTCTGACCAGAGGCTTCGACCATGTATTCTTGTTTATACATACAAGCAAGATTCCCTCAAGAGCACAACCAGAGACAAACGAACGTCAAGGACGGACCAGCCAATAGCCAGGTCAAGGATGATACCGAGTATTAAACACATCACGGATGAGTCCATTTCTGTCCATGATCAAAACCAAGGCTGATCTGACGGGTACTTGGCAGAGAAAACTCTAGAATACAACCGCGATTCAACAAGGTGGTAGTCGTTTCGGCATCTGGCGGACGTCGTAGCAACGCGTCTCCAATTTGAGCGAAATAACATGAGCGAGGCCGATACATTGATGTTCACGAGCAGCAATATGCATCACAGCAACACACGGGAGATATTGAGCTGACTATTCTACCTGATACGGATGGTTCGGTTCTATGCATAGCAAACTATATGCTCCTGCCCAAGACACACATCATATCTCAATGGCATCTAGCTTTGTCAAAATCGAGCCAATCTGGAAGAGCCCTACGGTGAGGAGAGAGCCCAGGCATGCCAGCCCTTCCACACAATTCACAGGTGCCGATAATCACTGGGCGGTTCGCTCGACATGGTAAGGCAAGTTGGTTCCAGTGCTACTGAAGGCGATGACGACATGGATAGATGCCTTTGCTATGCTCTGTAAGGATGCTGAACTGTCGCAGGACCTATACACAACTTTAGCAAGATTTGTCTGCTGTTCAGGTTATTGTCCAAGTGGTGTCAGGTATTCACATCCTGAACTTCGGTGGCATCTTTCTGTAAGAACATGGCATAGAGAATGTCAAGTTACCACCAACTGTCTGGTGCTTCTGAGGCAGCATATCATGCGCAGTACATATCCAGGCATACGTTGGGCAACAGCAGCAATTTCTCAGCAAAACATTTATTGATCCATTAAAGAATGGCTTCCACAAAGGACACGAGTGGTCAACTCAAACCGACAACAACAGACATTCTCCACATGGGCACCAAAGGCATATCGAGATTGATAACGGTGCCAGGCAAGACAGAATGTTCTCATCAGAGATGTTCTGCAGGGCCAAAGAAACTTAAATGCACTGATCTTTGCATGTGCATACACACTTCGTGCGAGAGAATTGACGAGGACTCAAACATTGGCGGCATGACCACGATAGTGATGATGACGATGGCAATGATGAGTGACATTACGAGACAGTCTGCCAATTGCGCTACAACTCCTATGTGACATTAAGTACATTTCACTGATCACCATATTCACGCAGTAACTTGTTTCAAGATTAAGCAATACAGTAAATAAACGAGTAATTCTGACGAAAATGATAGCCTTCCATGCAACCATTGTCAAATACAGATAATGTATTCTATATTAAGAACTGTCCTTACGTTAACAATTATGCATCATCAGTGCTTGCTTGCGATTAATTTGAATTTTCAGCTGAAATTAAAAAATGTGGTTTTTACCCCAATACGAACCTAATTTGACCACTTATAGCATTGAAAAAATGTGAAACATGGGATTTTCTGTTTTGCGCATTGTTTTAAGCTTATCCAAAATGTCGTT
>CM068952.1:183611740-183623045 GCA_035128595.1 Eptatretus atami
ATGTTTGGGTTAGCTACTCTCCAAAAAATTCCAACGAACGTCAAATTATGGACACAAGGAACCTGACTAATTCTGAAATTTACATTGTTTTTCAGTTTTTGGGAACCTAAACTTTTTTTAACCTCTGGCAGTTTACAGCTTAGCTTTGTACCTCTCACTGGATTTCACTGGACTCTCATTCACTGGACATGAACTGCTTAAATTTCAGTAAAAACTAAAAATGGGGGTGTTCTAAAACTTTTGACCGGTGGAGTAGTAAGTCTCTGTTTCACCTCCTGATGAACCCCACCTCCACGTCGAGACAACAGGAAACATGAGCAACTCCCACATACGTGTATAGACACACACACACACACACACACACACACACACACACACACACACACGTCATGTTCCGTTATGGTAATAGTTTGTATAAACACATGCAAAATGTACCCATTGCATAACAATACATAAAAACACGACAAACACAAAGATTTACACTTAATACAGAGTTTCTTTGGAAAGAGGAACTCAAGTTGGGAAACTATGCAAAATTCAATAGAAAATATATCAGGCAAAATATATCAAAGACACAAAATGTCGATCTATGCCTTACACATGGTTGGATAGACCTTAATTGTTTTTATTTATTCTATCGATGTCGAATTGAGGGGTGGATTATATTTCAGAGGAGATCACACAAAAAGTAAAACAAATGTCCTGTAAAAATATAATTGGCACATTTTCAGCGGATGAGACACCTCCTGAGGAACCAACCGCATGGCATCGCCAGAAAAAGAAAAAAAAGAACCCAGATCAAAAAAAATCAAATAACTCTGGCTGCCAGACCATATGTCCGATCAAGTTAAAAATGTAAAACATGCATTCCCAATCACTACTAGATCATAATTATGAAGTTTCACTTCGATTGATTAAGGGTTCCAGAGAAAACATTATTTAATAATTTTTTCAATCAAATATGGCTGCCAGACCATGTGACAATCAATTATTTGTGATACACTGGCATCCCCAAGGCTTGGGGAACATTTGCGTGAAGTTTCTCTCGATCTGTTCAAACCGTTCTGGAGAAGATTTTATAGATTTTAGGGTAAATCCAATATGGCTGCCAAACCATGTGACCTATGACGTCATATGTGTGAACATTTTGTTCCTCATGGATAAGTGGTCATAGAGTAAAGCTTTGCCTCGATCAGTTCAGCCATTTCAAAGAAGATTTTTGAGGTTTTTTTTATTTATTTAATTTTTAAAAACAAAACAATATGACTGCCGAATCACATGACCGATGACTTCATCATTTTTTTTTTGTCGACCATTTCATCTCTGATGACCCTCAAAAATTTTTATACTGAATCGGATGTAGCATTCAACATCTACAATTATGATGTCTCACAAAGGCACCTATGATGCCATTAAAAATAACACTCATTCCCCATGCGGAGTACTTCCATTGCTAAGTTTCAATTTTTTCCTTGGTGCAGTTTCAGAGTACAAAGGTCCAAAGGTTTTCCAACATGGCTGCCACACACATAGACCTGTGACATCACAATTATCATTTCGACAATCTACATGAATAGTTGCTCTTTTTGAAAATTTCGTCTAATCCGAGAACAGTTGCGGACAAACAAACAGACAAACAAACCCAAATGCAATGCCCTCTGCTTCGGCGAGGGTAACAAGCTGACAGGCACTTGTGGCCTTGCAAGAATAGCTTGGCACTTTCTGAACACGTAAGATTACATCGTGATTGGTGATGAGTCTAATTCTACTACGACTACAACTGCCCTTCGCTACGCTAACCCTCTCAACATCACCGCATTCTGAACAAAGTACAAATTCCTGCCGCCTCCAGTCAAATGTCAAGACTGGCCAGCCTGTTCGCAAAAGGACTTGGGTCAAAACGTTCTCTGGCCCACCTCACATGAAGGTGAAACATTTGTGGTTGTTAAAGTCGAAGTAATAGTGGTGGGTGGTGGTCGTCCTCGTAAAGATTACAAAAATCGGCTTTTGTGTACATTGCATCACTCTTAATTTCAATTGCACAAACCACAGTCTCCAGTCGGTCTCGAGTTGAACGACCGACACACCTTGTCGCATCTTCACAATGCCGAGCCGTGTGGCCATCTTTGTTTCACTTCAAACACGATGTCAGCAACAACCAGCCATCCCCATCACCAGCAACAACCAGCCATCCACATCACCAGCAACACCAGCCATCCCCATTTCTTGACAATCTGCTGACCTTGATGTCCTACAGCCTGCAGTAAAACATTTTTCTCACTTACCTGCAAAGGTTTACCAAAAAGTAAAAGGAATGCGGTTCAACAGGTTGTAGTTTTACCCCAAAAATTAAAAAGGATGGGAAATGTGGCTCACTGGTTGTGCTCGGCCTCTCGTGACTACAGAAACCTCAACGCAATTTGAACGTTTGTGTTTGACCTTCATTGAAGTGTTTTGAGGACTTTTTCTTTATCGACATCCGAGACATGTTTAACCGAGATTACCTGCATGCCGATTTTCCATTTCTGAGGTTATCTTCCTCGTCAGTTGCACTTTAGATGGCATGACGGCAGACTGGTAGAACGGTGGCATCGAGTTTGGTTGGAGCACATTGGTACTCTTAGCTGCAAAAAGCCGACGAGGACAACATTAAGAATATCTATCAGGCTTTTTTGAACCAGGGGCTAAGCTTTTACATACACGTATGACATATGAAGCGCACGCCGTTGGGAGTAAAATTGTCCTTTTATAGCAAAATGCTGCAGTTGAACTGTAGTATGTGAGAGTTGTACTCTCGTAATAGACAAGTAGTCTGCAGAGAATTACTACAGGAAAGGAATGTCATTTTTGCCTGGGTTGGAGTTTGGGGTTAAACCAACTATAAAACATCTCCGAAGACAACTACTTCCTGGAATGTATATGCTCACACACGTCCAGAATTAACACTTCACCATCAAAATATAACTTCATTGAGTTCTTACCCTTTGAGGGTAAGTAAGGTGCTGTGAATGACCGAGCAGGGTTGAAATATGAGGACCTACCCCTGAAGGTCAGCATCAGGTCAGTAGTTTATTCTCTCGACAAACTCGTACTACCTGGCTTCTCAATCACAAGGAACGTAAATGCGGAAAAAGCAATTAGGTCCGACCCAATTCTGGTTTAAATCCATCCACTGTTCTACTGCCAACCACCTTCCAGGAGACATTCCATGGATTAACCACTCTGTGGTGAAACCTTCTTGCCTCAACGTGATCCTAACTCCCCTCTTCTCTACTCTGAATTGTTGCCCCTGGTACAATGACTGTTAAGACTGCTTAAAGACCTCTGCATTTAGACACTTCATCGTCCTAAAAACATCTCCACAGGATCTCCTCATAATTGTCTTCACCAGCCCAGTCTCCTTCAGCCACTCCTCATAGCTTAGTCGAGGCTAGGCCTGGGACCCAATGTAGTCTTTCTATGTTGAAGGCCTCTCTGTTGGAAACTTCTCTCTCCACACATGTGGTGACCAAAACTGCACACAGTATTCTGGATGAGATTTCACTAAATTCCCATACAGTGTTAACACTACCTATTATGATGTAAATTTAATCCGAAAATTACAAAACCTAAAATCCCGTTAGCTTTACCTACTGTGTGTGCCTGGAACTGTGCTTCTGCTTACCCCCCCCCCGCATATATGACCATATCTATGAACCACTCCGAGATCGTTCTCCCGTGTGACGCACTCCAGGAGAATAGCCTGCTGCATTATATAGTCCCCATTTGCAATATTCTTAAACAAACCCAGAACCTTATGTTTCCTTCTGTTGAACTGCATCTGCACATCTTTCTTGTTATGACCCTTTTCAACAGATGGCAGAGGTTCGGAAGGGGAATCTTTGGTGCATTAAAACGGAATCCTCCGGGGAGATGCGCTTCGATAGCATGGTGAAGGCGACCCACCTGGGGGAAGGAAAGCTCCCAAATTAAAACCAGTGGTAGTGGGTTGGTCTTCTGAACAGTCGACCTGGGGTAGAACCACTCACCCATGCATTTTTTGCGTCACATGGGGTCGGGTGTCAGGCATGTCTGCCACAGGGGAGCCGCTCATGTGACCATCTCGAATTAGAGCATTTCCCACAGGTCTCAAAAACTCAAGACAAAAATGCATGACCATCACATCTACCATACATAAACGACCATTGAAACAATCTTAATGTCGACTTACATGCACCGAGCTTTATAGCCCCGATCAGTCACTTCACTGGAATCAACCAGAAGTATAATTACAGGTTTGTAATTTCCTTGCCATTTGTGAAACAACCCAAACATGGGAGGTGATTACTACAATAACAAGCTCCCATTGCCTTCCGTACCTATATCATTGGAAGATCAACGTCCACAACGACCATGAAATCACGTGGTTTTGATGAGCGCTGTAACACCGCAACAGTAAAAGACAGGTCAGATGACCATATCACATGGTGACACGAGAAGTAGCAATATGAGGTTTATCATTGGTGCCACCTGAAAGTGTTATGGTATGACAAACTAAGGGTGCTGTTTGGTGCCGTATAATTGCGAGAAGGAAAAGGAAAGAAAATTGGACATAATGCAGCAACAATCAATCAATCTATATATACATCATGATTTTCTCTCGTTCGTCGTCTCTCTCTCTCTCTCTTCTCCTCTCTCCTCTCTCTCTCTCTCTCTCTCTCTCTCTCTCTCTCTCTCTCTCTCTCTTCTCCACTCCCCACTCCAACTAAGAGAAAGCCAACATTTTCATTTTAGAATCTCACTGCTTCAACATAGCTAACAGTAATTGTTCTTAATATACCACGTGACAAAATAAACAATAGATATAATTGTCCCGTAATGTTGGAGTACACGAATTCAAGTTGAGCATTGAGAGTCAAAACAAACAAGAAGAAGAAGAAAGAAGAAGAAGGAGAAAGGATCAAACGGACTCAGAAATTGATCCATCGATTGAGATGTTTATTCCAACTCCCAAACCAATACATGTACATTTCACTTTGTTCGGCTCACCAACTTGTCCTACCGGGCAGACACAGCAAGGTTTCAGCCGGGGTCACGGGCAGAAAACAACCAATTCGGGTCAGCTGATACAAAACCGAGTACAAAAGGCCACTACTAACAAAAGAACATGATGGAGTTTGTTCCTTAATTTATATGGGATCTGTTTCATCCTCCTCTGTGCGAACCACCAAAGATATACGTCGGGGGTCAAATGCAAGTTACTCGTTTTATACCGCTATTTCTACTTCCTGACACCTGTGTGACATATTTTCCAAAAGAAACCTTTAAAACGAGGAGAGGTCATTTAGTGCAAAGCGACTGAGACAACATTTCCGCTCCGCCATACCGCAACAAGTTTCGATGATTTCCAGTTAGTAGTTCATTGCATTTTTATATACATTCTATACAATACAGTATCTGCTCCATTGGAGATGGGTTGACGAAAAGAAGAAAGAACTTTATCTGAAAGATCATCGGAAGGGGGTGAGCGGGCTTAAGGGGGGGGGGGGGTTTCCACGTTGTCCAATTTATTTTTTAAACTCAGAGAAACGTGTCCCAAAGTCCAGACTATTTGGTGAGCATCAATGCAATTAAATAATGACCAGCTTAATTTATGGTGATATCTCTTCACCAGAAATATATTTGCAAGTTTTGTGTTGAACATTTCTTTCTCGAAAATAATGACTACCCTTTGTGCCAGGGACCTCCTTTTCTGACCTCGTCGAACAGCGGAAACCCATCCACGCGAGCGTGTTCGCGATCCTGGGCTCTGTTTGAGAGGTTCCCGTGGTCGACCCAATCCAACGCCAAGCGTTCCTTCAATCAAATGTGTGAAAGTTGAAAACGTTTTCACACGTTCAAAAACACATTTTGATGAATCTTTTCAAATGCTTAAATTTCACGACAACAAGGGTACGCGTGGGCAACGCGTAACAACGATCAATAGACTTGTTTCTTCCTAGCAGATCCCCTTCGACATCGCACAAAGAAAACAGTAGACTGGCTTCAGAAGCCCAAAAAATCATTACATCAACTTTTTGGACGTGAGTGGAGTGACTGTTTTCGAGCGAGTTACAGATGTGCGCTTATCATAAGTTGAGATCAACGAATTATCCAAGAAAAGCTGCATTTTTGGGAAAAAAATAAATAAAATAAAACAAAAACAAAATGAAATAAAAAGGCAATACTTGGACAAGCTCCAGTATCCATCGCAATTTGGCACAATCGATGGTCTACAGTCGTAAAATAAATAATTAATAATAATAATAAAAAAGAAGGAGCCTTTACAAGCTCAGAAACTAAACACAAACAAACCATTTCAAAGGCATTTTGGTGCAAAAAATGTGATTTTTGTCTATAGGAACAAGCTTGGCGTATCCGAACACTTTCGATCCCAGTCGAAAGAGTTTGGTCCGGAGATCAACCTTTTAGCTAATGTCATCCTTTTGAAAATTGCGAAGTCTCACTCTGACCGGTCAGTTGGCTAGCGTGTTAATATAATCATTTTCAAAGTCTACCTAGGACACACTGACGACAAAATAACAATTCCAACCGCAACTAACACTCAAGGAAATGGCGTCTCGTAAAGTGTGGTTAGCCTGACATCGCTACGGCAGCTAGTACACTTTTAACGGACGTCTGCATCGCAAGCATGAACTTACGCGAAAAGCCACAGATGGAGAACTCCACCGAAACATGGACTTGCAACAAGCACTGCGGTTCGTGATCAGAAAATCGAGAGAAAAAAAAAAGGAATTAATAATAAATAAACAAATGTAGGTCCCGTTCAGGGTGTTTGCGGCCCAGTGGTCGGAAAGTGCCCCCGTGGAACGATTCCCTCAGCTCGTGCGATTTCCATAGTGCAGAGGGAACAGGAAGACCGAAATGTCATCTCCTGAATCCGAGTTTTCTCGTTGTGATGCGCCGCCCTGTCTCCGAAGGACGCCCCGGGCCTTCATCACCAGCCCTGCGCCACCAGCGTGACCTGCGCCACATATCTGGAATGTCTATAAACACGGCAGTGGGATTGCCATTGACACGAATCAAAACCATTACTAGTATATAAACAAGAGATGATAAAAATAATCATGAGGATGATCCAGGTGGGTCAATGCTTAGATGAACCATTTCTCCCATCCTCCCTCCCAACCACCGAGCTGTGCCCCCCTTTATTGAAACAGAGTTCCATTTTAGAAAGAAACAATGATTTTGCTTTGAGGGATGGAGAAGCGGGCATGTTGCTGCATAGAAGAACACGAGATAGCGAATAAAAAGGAGAGCCAGTTAACATGTCATATCAAACAAGTACCAATTTATGATTAACTGGCCCTCCCTAATTTAAGGTGTTTAATCTTCTTCTTCTTTTATTCATCGAAACATTTATTATGAGGGCCAAATTAAGCTACCTTCTCCGATCGATGGCAGTCGTGATTGCACTAATACTCCCATGCATTTGCATTACGTTTGCACTCAACCGGTTGGAGTCATTCGGGTTCACAATTTTTCCAAGGAAATTGGACACCAAAGTCCACAAACGGTGTCGTTAGAACAGCACGTCCAATAGGCATCGTAGCCATGATGAGCACGTCGTTGGGAATGTGCTCCTGAGTCGCAAGCTCGTAAATCCTCACATGGAAAGGAGGGAGCATACGAGTCATGCGCCGGAAGTGGTAGTTGTGAAGGCGGAAAGAGGTGGATGAAACTTCTTTCACCCGTGATAGTCATGCGATGTACGAGGTATAAATGTTCGGTGATTGAAAAAAAAAATCAGAGACCAGTAAAGTGGCCCATCACACCAGTATTGCACTCAACACATTCTAATATCAAACTTGAATGTAATAACTTGCATTTCATGGGACACTATTTATACTTAGCTTAATACTTACATCCGCATCTATTAGCAGGGTAGAGCCAATTTTAGTTTCCACCTCACTACCCAAAGACCTGCTTTTGTAAAAAATATAATTAATAAAAAAAGATTTTGGGGGGGGGGGCATGGAGAACTGAGTGCAGACAAGAGTGAACTGAGTGATCGACATGTTGCCAGTGAAAGACGTGGTGGCCACCTGACACACGTTTATCCTAATCCTACAAATTATGTGGAAACATTCTATCAAAAGTACAGTAGTGATGAAAATAAAGTGATGGAGGTTCAAAAACAGATTAATGTCTGCGAGCTTCCTCAGAGTCCTTCTCATTCAGTCTCATCTTCTCCGAATCCGCCTCAAAAGATGGATTTTTGTGACTGGGGGTTCCCTTGAAAGCTGCACCTTCATCAGGAACCAACGTGGAGGCACCGGTTGAACGGTTGAAGAAAGTTGATGTTGAAAAGTTCTCAACTCTTTCTTGGCTCTGGAGAGCACTCATTGGAGTGAATATAATTGATGCATGAGTAAATATTCAAGAACGTTCAGACTCCACTCAAAGATCCTCAACATCGAGGCACTTGTGACCTCTTTTCGCCAAATTGAAGTGTCAAGAAAAGAAAACCAAAAACTTCCATGGGGACTCTCAGAAGAACTTTTGTGGCGGAGATGGAAACATTATTGGCTGACAGTTACCCTGAAGCTATGCTGCGAATTCAGCTAATAGGACGTTCAAGGACGCAACCCTTTCTGCTGGAAAATTCTGTTGAACATCCATATTGGTGGAACTTTATAGGCCTTATAAGGTTCAAATTTCAGAAATGATGGTGCAGAGGTGTGGCACCTTTGGGGAGCTTTGCCTAGTCCGAGTTCTATCCAATCTGAACCCAACTAATATCCAATCCAATTCATTGGGACATACTCTACACAGTGCGTCTACCAATACCTCTATACCTATACTCTACATTGGGACCCAAAGCTGTCTCCTGGGCTATTGGGCACAAATTCCTGATGGGTCGCCACTCCGACGCAGGATACTCGAATGGCTCGATAATCTAGCAAGCTGGTACTCACTTTGCCGACTCAGAAGAACTGAAAGGTTGAGTCAACCCATCTGATATTAATTCAACAGCCAAGCCAGGATTTGAAACTCAAGACCCTAGGATCCCCAAGCCTACCACTACTAAACATTAAGCCAACACCTAGGCCAGCACATCTAAACTATAAACTGTCCGAATTGGTGGTTTGCCAGGCAGGACGTTGTATCACAAAAAGGGTTTTTGCACCAATCCCCCTCGGATGGACGCAAGCCAGGTTTTTCCTGTCTGCTAGCATTAATTAGTGGCATTATATGATCCCACAGAGTATTTCGCAAGAGAAAGTTTGAGTTATTGGGGCACTCTGTCCAAATTCAAAAATCCGCTGCCTTGAGGAGTGCCAACCATTTGCTTGGTGAATGATTTCACGGCACTTGAACCTGCCACGGGGGTGAGGACTAGGAGGCAGAAGGAAGCAGAGTCTGTGTTTCCCACATAAGATGGATCGAAGAAGACCTGTATGCTGGTGCGGTGGTCGAGGAAGCATATTGAGGCACACGTCTTTTCGGATGAAAGATTCCCAATCATAACATTTTACGAAAATAGAGGCATTGTGTTTGTTAAGCTGAACAAGTTCTCTGTTTGCGGTTTAAACTGTTCTTCTTCTCCTTTTCATATGCAGTACTTGGCTGCAGGAAGCATCATTTGCTTGGGGGTGTGGGGGGGGGGGGGGGGGGGGGAGGGGAGATGGGGTGCAACGAGTTGATGTACACATAATTAGAATTCCTTCAGCAAGGGGTCAGAAATACAGCGAATGCAGAAAAATAACGACAGGTTGCGATGGACCAAAATGGCCTTACCTGTGCTTATTACAAGACGTGCGAGCAACCGTAACGAGAGCTATTATCATTGCTTTGTTGCGGGATTGCTGGGATTACCCACAAATAACGGAGTTCAGCAATGGAGGTCACGTTGTCCTCCAAAGGTTTTGAGATTGAACACAATCGCAATGCCAGACAGACACGAAGCCTCTGCAACAGAAATAATTCCATTCTGCTGTCTTTGTGTCGCACAGACTAACTTCCGAGACAATTTGATTTGATTCACTTCCAGGAGGCCAAGCGATGCAGATGCAACACGCCAGGAGGAGGACCCCGTGTCAATTTCATTCAAGTTCATGCAGTAAATCATCCGCCTTCAGAAACAACAACCACAAATTGAAGAAGTTGATAAAACAACACCGACCGGAGCTTATGTGACGTGCCCCGTGGATTTCGTGTCTGATTTTCATTTAATTTGGCCGTGAACCAGCATAAATATATGGAGTACGGGTGGGGCACATCTTCCTTGGGTGCTTTTGTTTAATATATTGAACATTCCCAATTTGAAACTCCTCGCCATACCATGAGCCAGAGAGCCTTTGGAGAGGACGTTCAGAATGCCCCGAAGAATAACTGAGAATGAGAAAATATTAAAAACAAGGGAAAAAGAAGTGGGCGTCCCTTGCCCCCAACTGTTCCTGCCAGGCACATTCACCTCCCCAACCTTGTTCTTACTTTTTCCACATTTTAAAATGATCTTTCAATAATATATCCTGAATATGCAATTTTAACCACGGGTAAAATTGGAGGTCAAGTTCTGAGTCATGAAGGTGAATGTCTTGTTACCTCAGGCAACGCAGGAAAGGAAGGGCTTTAATGAGATGTTGGAATCCGTACACTTTGAAGGTTCGTGATCACCCCAGGCCTCGGGTAACCCCGATTTGTAGCCATCACTCGGGCCTACAGGTCAAAAGAACAGCTTCACCGAAAATGCCAAGACTGACCAAGCCAACCTCTTCAATATTAATCTTATATAAGAGAGAAAGAAAGGGTAGAGGAGGGTGGAAGGAGTGCCCAGAGGGATTGGAAAGAAAGGTTTGGATGATAGTGGAGGGAGGGAGGGAGGAGTTGGGGAATGGGGGAAGAATTCTGCGCATCAAAGACCGTGCGCAGCGACACGCACACGTACACGCACTAAAATAATGAACGCTGTGCAGCTTCTGGCTCCACAAAGTAAAATAAAGTATATTTTAGATGCGAGGCTCTTTGGGTCTCATTCCTGAGAGAATGGATCGGCCTATATCCGTGCACGTGGCCTGGTCAAACAGAACTGACCATGGCCACAACGACAAAACAACAACATCTATTTTATCATTGTTTTCCTTGCCAACGGTAACCACTAGTTTAACATTCGGCACTCGTGATGCAGCGAGACTTTATTCCAATTCCATTGATTGATTGAGACGCTTCTTGATCATGAAAATTGTTACCTTTTCCCTTCTCCATACACAAAGGGAAACTTCAAGTCATTTCTTTAATAGTTTGTAGACCTGTGGGGGGGGGG
>CM068952.1:183623070-183646034 GCA_035128595.1 Eptatretus atami
TAGGAGACATGTAAGTATTGAATTCATAATGAGAAGTATCCACAGCATACCACGACACGCAAACGTCCGCTCTCGCCCTGAGGCGGTGCATTGGAGGAAAGAGCACTGGGGATGGGGCGCGGGAGGGAGGCGGAGGAGGAAGCAAGAAGGGGGGTGATTAGAGAGGGAGTGGCACGGGAAACAAGAGTAGGAGGAAGCCTCGAATAATTAGGGGTGACAGGAGAGAGAGAGGGAAGGAGGAAGGGGCGGAAGAGACGAGGGGATAGGGTGGATGGGAGGTGCAGCAGAAAATTTGGTCCGGGGTGGGTTGGTGGGGGCGATACAGAGGAAAGAGCAAACTCGTGAGGGAAGGCATGAGAATGGAAAACGAGGACGGGGTGGCAGTACGGGGTGTGGTGGAGCAATTCACATGGGTAAGCAACGATGCATCCACCTGCTATGCTGCATCAACAATCCGATTAGGTGACAGGGGAGCGAGAACATTTAACTAGTGGAAGATGGAAAACAAAATAATGTCTGAAAATCATTTTCTACCAGTCATACTATCACCATTCAAGTAGGGCTAAATAGGCCGCGGGCCACCCAAACCAGGACAGTACAATATTTTGGTAAGATGATAGTCCACCAGAGCTCAGGAGGGCCGGAGGAAGGATTTGCAACGACGGCACTTGCCCAGAGATTATTCCGCTCCCGAAGAAGGTAAAAGCGACAGTCGGCACGCAGAAGGATTAGCCTTATATGGAGGCCTGAGAGGGGATTGAAGCATTGCTTTGAGCAATGTCCCACATGCAGGATGATAGCCGGTCATAGAAGCAAACGATAAAAAGTGTGGAAGGGCTCGCGACAGGCCCCAGCAAAGGCATTGCAAAAACGTACAAGCCATCCAGCTACAATAATCACATCTTGCCCACAGGGGAGGATTGTTTGAGACACTAACAAGTTGGGGAGATGGGGGGGGACCAAGAGTGTGCGCCGTCCGGGGGGAGGGGCGACGTCGCTGAGCAATATCACTAAACTCATCCATCGGTCCTTTCGAAGAGACTGAGATCGTGAACGAGTGTCGTATGGATTAAGAGTAGAGATTTCCATCGGCCCGGTTAACATATTCGAAAAGCACCGAAGTAGTTCAACAAGGACATGGCTTCTGACGCACTCAGACATAAACCACGAGCTTCCGACACATAAGGGAGATAGAAGCCACGACCATCCAGATATAACGACAGTCCAGGAATATGTCCAGAGCACTACAGAGAAAGAGAAAGACGAGAAAGAGAGCAGATGTGGAGGCGGCCGGGGGGGGGGGGGGGGGGGGGGGGGGGGGGGGGGGGGGGGGGGGGGGGTTTATGGTGAAGGTAGTGTATGAGGATGATCAGGTTTGGTCCGGATGATCCAGATCTGCAGTGGAGGCGAAAGAAAGCTGGCTGCTTGCCGGGCTGAGGGATGACCGAGTGGTACGCAATGGGGGTATCACCATATGCCAAAGAGATATAGAGGATTTTCCAGAGAGTCGGGAGATTCATTGATGAAAACCAGAAAAAGAACAGGGCCCATAACGCTACCTTGAGGAAACTCCAGCCTGGACAGGAGAGGGATGAAAGAACTCCATTTAGGGCACATGTTGACTGCGACAGGAGAGGAAGTCTGCGAGCCATGAGTGGAGATGGCCTTGGATACCATGGGAAGAGAGTTTGGTGAGCAGGGCAGGGTGCCAGACTGTGTCAAAGCATGTGATATGTCCAGGGATACGGCTCGGATTTCCTGTCTGGCATTGAGGACCCCCATCCATTTGTTGGGAGAGCAGAAGCAGCATATCCAGGTAGAGTGACTGGTCTGAAACCAAATTGATGATCGGAAATCAAGCCATTGGAGAAGAGGAAGGATTTCATGTCTGAAGCGATGATGGATTCCATAACCTTGCTGATGATTGGGAGAAGGCTGATTGTCTTGTGGTTGCAGGGATCCGTTTTTGCACCTTTTTTATGCAGGGCAGTGATGTTTGCAGATTTCCAAGCAGATGGCAGATGACCTTGAGCAAATGAGAGGTGAATAGAACAGAGAGAGGCTGAGCAAGAGCAGAGGAGCAGGCTTGAGGACAAGTGGGCTGATGCCGTCTGGACCGGTTGCAGAATCTGAGTCGAGGTTTGAAAGCAAGCTCTCCAACTTGTTAGGAGAAAAGGCACAGAGTCCAGGGACAGTTGGGTGCGACTGGGTAAGGTGGGTAGAGAAAGTGAGGTTTTGGACACAAGATTTAGCTGCAAACACCGAGTTTAGGCATTCAGCTTTTCACGTGCGGTATCAGCAGTGCGGCCATTTGAGGTAAGGGAGGGTATGAGGGGGAACATACACCAGAAACAGACTTGATTAGATGCCACCAGGATTTGAGGAGGGAGGAGGTTTGAGAGTTCAGACTTGAGATTAGAAAGATGTTGTTTTCTGGCTCTCCTGAGGGTAGATACACACTTGTTCCGAGCTTTATCTAAGGAACTGAGATTGCCCTCAGTTGGGTTTGCTTTCCATGAGGCAAAGGCAAGTTGTTTCAGGACAACTGCTCGCCACAAGCTTCAGTGACCAAGGGCGGAGGAAGGGTAGGACAACTGAAGACGAGAGGGGATGAATCTGTGCATGAGGGAGAGCAAGTTTCTTTGAAAGAATTCCCAGGATGAGTTGATGTTGGAGAAAGTAGTGATAGGAGACCAAGTCTATAACTTTGATGGCTGCTTGGAGACCCTGCCAGTCGGTTTGAGTGAAAAATGCCAGACATGACAGCGGTGAGGTGGTTCTCTGATAATAGCCAGAGAGATGTCCACTTTGACAAGGACGTGGTCAGAAGAACCGATTGGAACGGAGGAAGAGCAGCAGATATTGTCAGAGAAATTTGTCAAAATCAGATCCAGAAGAGATGGAGTACCATTGGTTGAGATCCGGGTCGGAAGTTGACCAGATTGAGTCAGTCCCAATGAGTCGCGGAAACCTTTTGCTGAGGTGCATGACACTGAGAGAGGTACCCACACTAGCCAACTGGCATGATGACAAATGAAGTCGCCACATAAGAGGAAGAGAGAGTTGGATGAGAAGATAGAAGATGGTCCATGTTTTCGATAGTGAGGTGTAGACGGATGCATCACTGTTAGGTGGACGGTACAGTACACATATAAACATGAGGTGGGAGTGGAGGGAAGCGTAGCCAGAGTATTCCTGGGGTGTGGGGGAGTGAGTGCAGTGCATGGAGAGTGAGAATAGAGTCTTTGATGAAGAGAGCAACTCCTCCCCAGGACGAGCTCAGGTCTGTCATACCAGAGGAGGAGTAACGAGGGAGAGATACTTGGGAGTCAGACACGTCTTGGGGGAGAAAGTTTCTGTTAGGCAGATTATGTCTGGTTTGTCAGTGGCAAACTGTATGGAAAGATCTGAAAGTTTGAGCGAAGCCCCGGATATTTGAGGTCCACACTTTTAATGAAGAGGTAGGGTGGGGGGGGGAGGGGGGAGGGTAGGACAAGGGACGAGGGGGGAGGTAAGGAGGGTTGTTGAAAGAGTGTGGGGATTGCAGATAAGCTAGGGGGGGGCCGAATGAGGAGGAGAAAAGGCTCTGTGGTTGGGGAGAGGGGGACAAGAGAGGGGAAGAAGACAGTTGAGGATTTGAGGAGTTGGAGTGAAGAGATGGAGGGCAGAGGAAGAGGAAGCTTGTGGATGAGAGGGGCAACTTTGAGAAGGATGAGTGAGGGGGATGAAAAGTGGGACAAAGGTGAGGGGGGGTTTGAGAGAGGTGAGAGGGAGGCTTGGAGGGAAAGAGTGGGATGGTTGCTTTGAGAGTGAGGGGTGAGAGGGTGAGTTGGCACTGAAGTTGGAAAAAGAATGGTTGATGAAAGCGAACATCTATAGCAAACTGGGGTTTTTAAAAGTTTTAGGTCAGAGATGTGATTAAACACAATTCTTGATGGATGCAATAAAGGCGAATTCAGAGAATGGAGAGAGAAACGCTGTAACAGTTGGATTTTTTAGGCAAGGAATGAATGAGAGGTCGAAATGAGAGCAGTCTGTTAATAGCAGAAGAGTAGTGCATTATGATCAGTAAAGAGTACCACACGTGTGAAAGAGGAAGATGCAGCATTATAAATATCGTTTTTGTTATTATTATTAATGTTTGAGAAAGTTTTCAACAGATTAGGTCATGAAAAGTGTGTAGAAAAAATCGAGGAAGAAGAAGAGGAGGAAGAATGAGAGGAAGAAGAAGAGGCGAAGAAGAAGAGAAGCAGAATCAGGAGAAAGGTAGCGTTTATTTTTTTTGATTTAAGATAAGAAATAGAGCGATTAGTTGGGAGAAATGGGGGACGTTGGAAATTGGGGAAGATAGAAATTGAAGGTAATGGGGAGAAAAAAACAAATAAAACGATCGTACACCGAGGGGAACCGGTAGGCCTCAAACACCGGTAAGACAACGTCGACAAAAACTCACAAAATAGCACGATTTTTGAAACAAAACCGAACTAGAAACACAGTAACATGTAGGTGAGAAAAATAAACAGATAAAACGGGACAATAACGACCGGAAACTTAACTTTGAGATCGTCAGCAGAGAGCCCCTCAGGAGACCTCGCGACGCTCCAAACCCGGAACCGGAAGTCAAAAAAATCGATCTTCACCAAAATCGAATCATTTAGTTCTTGTCACACACTCAACATGTCCATAAAATTTCTTCTGAATCCGTCGATAACTTTTTGAGATGTCCTGTTCACAGACAACGCAGACAGACAGACAGGGGTGAAAACATAACCTCTGCCCACCTTCAGTGAGGTAACAAGTTAACATTGTGCATGACGGTGATGTTGAAATCTGAGTGCGAATAATTAGAAATTTTCAAAATGTTCCTTTCACTCATCTTAAGCAGAGTTCAATCCAGAGCATTCAACACTGAACTTCAAAGCGAAGTGGAAGTTATTTTTGCTGCACCATATATACTAATAAAGGCTGTGTGTGTGTGTGTGGTGTGTGTGTGTGTGTGTGTGTGTGTGTGTGTGTGTGTGTGTGTGTGTGTGTGTGTGTGTGTGTGTGTGTGTGTGTGTGTGTGTGTTGGCGCATCAGTGTGTCTCCTCATAACTCCAAAACAATGAAACCTAGCAGCCTGAAACTTAGCAAGCACACGAAGGGAACTCCAAGAAGTGCAAGAGTGAAAATTGTGTTTGGGTTAATTAAAACACCCGTTTTGAAGATAATTAATGGCCTTATTTAATTATAGCGAACACAGTGAGCTTCATACTTAACGCGTGCACATGAGAGAATAGGAAACAACAAAAAAACAAAAACAACAACAACAACACAATACCCCTGACGATTTCGAATCCGTGTCGTTGGCTATGACCCTTTTGCTTTGGTTGTTTTTAAACGCTGTGCGGTGTATAAACACGATTGGGTTTTATTTCTATCTTGTGAATATTACTTAACGCGTGCACATGAGAGAATAGGAAACAACAACAACAACAACAACAACAACACAATACCATGGCAATTTTGATCCGTGTCGTTGCCTATGACCCTTTTGCTTCCGTTTTTTTTTTTGCTTCTGGTTTTTTTTTTGTTTCCGGTTTTTGTCATGGGGAATGATGCATGCCGGGAGATAAAGGCATCGTCGGAGACATGAAAGACCCAAATAATATCAGACATGGTGTATATTTCCTCCACTGATTTTAATAAAGATATCTCCGCATCATCAAAAAATAATTTTTAATCGTGATTTACATTATTTGATCGCTGATCCCGAATCCAGGCCGAAGTAACCGGAAATTGTGTATACAGTTGTGAACAAGTTATAGGTAAAGTCAGAAGCGAATGTAAGAATAATTCTACGTTCAATCTAGTGTTTTTTTTTTTAGATGAGATCCTGTTCTAGGCGGTGTAGTTGTGTGTGAAGGTAATGTTGAAATGTTGAGGAATTTTTTTTTTTCAGATGAGATCCTGTTCTTGGCGGTGTAGTTGTTGTTGTGAAGGTAAAGTTAAGGTAATATTTATTTTTTCATAGCAAAAAGACTTTAATTTGATATATTTAAAAAGTGAATGTAAGAAGAATTCTACGTTCGCTTCTAGGCTTTGCCTATTCCATATTATCCTTCACCAGGCAATCCTCGGCCACCTCACTCTCTGGGATTTTAAGGTGTTTCCTGGGTGACCTCGCTGGGGTCTGAAGCCGCCATGTTTTTTGGCCTGCTCAACCATGCCTTGACTTGGAACAGGCCGCAACGATTTCTTGACAAAAAAATTTTTTTTTTCACTTTCCTCACTCATATTATCGAATGACTGTTCATCATAGCTACCATGAGCTATGTATATTGCCATTCTTACAAACGCCTGGAGACGCCAGTGTCCACGGCTTTATTTCATTTGTGCATATGAATAACCGAGAGAATCTCTTAAACTAACCAGAATTACAAAATATAACCTCCAGATTTGAAAGTATCAGCAGTTCCGACTCCTCAAAAAAGTGTTGATTTGTCCAATTTGGACATTGCACGGGGGTTTCTGGGTGCATAGTTGCATCGATGTCAATTGGTAATTGCTTGCCAAGCCAGGTGTTCTGTTGGAGTGCTTGAGTGCGTTAGCCACTTACCGAGTTGGACAGTGCAGTTTTTGTCCTGATCGGGATGTACAGTCGACAGTTACTACAAGGTAGAGGTACGTATACAGCACACATGGACGTTGTTCATATGGGTAGACTTGGATCTGTACGAACTCTCCGCGGGTGTGTGGCCATGCCTTGCCTGTTACGGGTGCCGTGATGGCAAAGTTTCATCCCATATCTTATGGAGGTTCTTTCAGGTTTTCCTTTGTCTTCGCGTCTGTTTCTAAAGCATTTGGTTATCGGATTTGCTTTACAAAGGTTAAATGTTTCTCTTTTTGAGTTTCAAAGCAAAATATATTTGACAACACCAGATTTCCAAGACTTTTGCCGTATTTACATGTTTTCTAAATTACCGAGCCAAATTTTTTTCCACCCGTCACGCACTGTTATGAAGTATAATGTTTGGAACATCTCCCTGAAACGTCTCTATAAATGTAACATTTTTCGGTGAAAGCTACTCAAGGTTTTTTGGTTGTATACCGTACGTACTGTAGTTAGTAATCACACCGACTCCAACCTGCCGATTCCCGAAAAATTGCTGATATTGGCCAAGTGTGTGTGTGTGTGTTGTGTGTGTGTTGTGTGTTGTGTGTGTGTGGGTGTGTGTGTGTGTGTGTTGTGAGTGTTTTTGTGTGTGTGTTTGCGTGTGTGTTGTGTGTGTGTGGTGTGTGTGTGTGTGAGTGTTTTTGTGTGTGTGTGGTTGTGTGTGTTTGTGTTGGTGATGTTCACAAAGGATAACATATTCTCCTGATAACTCCCCACCCCCCCCCCACATCTCTCTCTTTCTCTTCTCTTTCTCTCTGTCTCTGGACATATCTGGACTGTCGTTATATCTGGATGGTGGTTATCTCCTATTGTCTGAAGGTGGTTATGTCTGGGTGGGTTTGTCTCCAGATGTGCCCGATGGAGTTTCTCTCCAGACGTGTCCAGATGGAGTTTGTTGCCAGACGTGTCCGGATGGGAATTTGTCTCCAGAAGTGTCCGACGGTGTTTATGTCTGGATGGGAGTTTGTCTCTGGGCCTGTCCGAGCTTCGTTTGTCTCCGGACAGCTTGACTCTGACGCGTCCAGTCAGTGTTTGTCTCTGGACTGTGTTTATCTCCGGACATGTCTGGGCGGTGTTTGCTCTGGGTGGTATTATAGTATGACTGGTAGAAAATGGATTTCAGACATTATTTTGTTCCATCTTCACTGTTATTCGATGCAGAATCATTTTGATGAGACAGTATAATCGTATTGATGCTCCACGCACGTCCTGCGTCCCTTTCTCTCACCTCAAGTTGCCTTTCCTCCCCCCCCCCTTTCCTCACCTCCCACCCTCCTCTCTCTTCCCCCTCCCTCCTCTCTCTCTCTTTCCCCTTTACTCCTCACTCTCCCTCCACCTCTCTATCACCCCCTCCTCCTCCTCCTCCTGCCCCCATCCCAGTGTTCCCGTCAGCGAAGCGACGGGTGGTATTTGCTAGTATATAATAAGCTGCAAGGTTGGCTGTGGAAGGTGATGTTAGCTGACTTCCAAACAGATAGAAGATCACCTCGGGCAAATGATAGGGTGAATAGAGCAGATTGTTTGTGAAGTACAACATGACGTTCTCTGATTAAACCCTAACAGTGAAGCAATGGGGAAAAATGTCCTCCACAGCAGCAGACATTCACAAGTAGCACTTACATGAAGATTGTGATTTCCATGTTGACTGCTATTGACGTTGCACATGTTACAAGCCTGGGAGCCTCGCTGGTGCGCGTTTCTGTCTACGCTTCTGCTGATGACTCGTCAACAAGTATTGAAACCAGTCCAGCAGCAGCTGAGTGAGGTGTGTTGCATTGGGGGTTCTCAACTATGTGCTTCTTGTGAATGTCTGCAGCTGCAGAAGAACTCGGGAAGAGTTTCGTGACAATGGCCTCATCTTTGTCCTTTAAGTGACAACACCTACCCTGAGCAAGTGATAGTCATCTGCGTATCACGCAAAATTGATACCTTGTGAAAGGACGTCACCTTCGGACCTGAAAAGTGTCCGGTCTACCTGAAGCTGCCATTGAGGGTTAAAATATCCCAAAACAACAGGTAAAGCAAGTGGTTTCATGCTGTTATCCCACTGTTACATGTGAACGGTATCTATCACTCATAAATGCTGCCCCTCATCGACAGAGATGTCAGGCCTACCATGAGCAATGTTATTTGTGAGCTTGAGTGCTGGTGCCATGCCAGGTACTAAGGCCGTACATCCCAAAGATTTGAGGACCAAATAAAACAGCACATTCCATTCACAATTCATGACAGCGAAGCTGCAGGCTGGAGACCACCACACCGGACATGCAGAAACCCAACTAAAATGCTTGCCCAAAATTGTGACTCTGTGATTCAACAGGATTTGTTGAACATAGAATGAGCAGAAAACTATTCCCATGATCGGTTTACAATTATAGGCTGAAAACAGTTTTTACATTTAGACATTCTTGAAGCGATATGTGTCCACACCGTTCTCTGTGTGCAACAACAATTTGTGCAAACGCTTTACTTGTCTTGACGCACCTGCACAGCGTTGTGGGATGTATTGGGTTATGCAGTTCCCCCATTGGTTCCTTGCCATGTCATGCATTGGTGTTGGTCAATCAGCATCAGCCACATGTACCAATCAAAGATGAACACCAATCGGTGACCAAGGTTGTTGACCCACACTCGCAAAGCGAAAAGTGTGGTGAAGCAGTCGGTCATGGACGTGTGTACGTAGAACGTACATGTCTGCATTTTGTTGCTCTCTGTTCTCTGCAACTGCTTTTTGGATTGACCCTATTTTTCACCATTGATTGAAACTTGGCTCCTGTCCCATTAGGGGAATAAGTGTGATTATGTCTTTTTTTTATGATGTCATCGGTGCCTTCTTTATGATGTCATAATTGCATACGTAGAACGCCACATCATATCAGAATGAAATATTTTAAACGTCGTCCAGGAATAAATTGGTCATCAGAAAAGAGAATGATGACGTCGTCGATCACGTGGTTCGGCGGCCATTTTTTTAATTTTAATTTTGAAAAACCTTCAAAAATCTTCTCCAAAACGGCTAAACAGATCGAGGCGAAACTTTACAGATATGACAATGGCGCATTGGGACAACACATGGAGGCAACAAGGGGTGGACGAGCAGGAAGAAAGAGGAGGAAAGAAACGTGGAATTTTGGATTGTGAAAGTGAGCATTCACCGTCAGATATACCATGTGACGACCTCAGTACCTGGTCAGAGATAGTTACTTAAAGGATGAAAACAACAATTACCATGTAAGACACAAATATCTGTTGACAAGCTGAGGCAACGGAATACTAACAAAGGAAACTCAATTTGTTATAACATTCGGATTCGAAGGTGGACTCTAAAATCTCCAAATCTGCATGTGGACCGGGCCAAGCGGACCAGGCCAAGCAAACCTGACCAAGTAGACTTGGCCAAGAGGACCAGGCCAAGCAAACCTAACCAAGTAGACTTGGCCAAGTGGACCAGGCCAAGCAAACCTGACCAAGTAGTCTTGGTCAAGTGGACTGAGCCAAGCGGATGTGTCAAGCAGACCAGGCCAAGCGGACCGAGCCAAGCGGACCGGGCCAAGCGGACCAAGCCAAATGGACCGGGCCCAGCGGACCAAGCCAAGCGGACCGGGTCAAGCAAGCCTGACCAAGTAGACTTGGCTAAGTTGACCGAGCCAAGCGGATGGGCTAATCGGACCAGACCGAGCAAACCTGACCAAGTAGACTTGACCAAGCGGACCGAGCCAAGCGCATGAGCCAAGTCGCGGTTTATCTTTATGTTTTGTTTTTCTCCTCAGAGGTTTCCAAAAAACATGACGAGTATTCAAAAAATTCTGTAATGCTTCAACTTACTAAAGCCATCTGATCATATCATAGGTCTGTAGTAGGGGGGATGTGGAAAGGTTCAGCACATTTTCCATACTTTCCAAGTGGGTTGGCAAAAGAGACATTGGCTAGGTCGAGTGTTATAACATCAGGGTTATTTGGGGGGGGGGGGCAGTGATAACTCACCTCCTCATCACGAAAGGCACCATTTGAGCTTTAATATCTACCAACTAATGCTAGCAGATGAGACACTCCGCTTAACGTCTGACCGATAGACCGCACACTTTGTTATGCAACACTTTGCTCATGAAGCACCGATCTGACAGTTTATCATCGGGTCAGAAATCAAACTAAGATGAGACCGCTCAAAGGTAAGTACACCATCCTGTCAGGACCAGAACTATGTAAATTTGTTAAAGGTTTTAACCTCTTTTTACAGATACCTGAAGGTGGACTGGATCCCTACCAAGGCCCAATATATTCCCCAGGTTACATTTTGAGGACCACCTGGTGATGTTTTCGTGCTGGTGCACATTCTCTTTTCAGATATCTGTTGCAAGGATGCCTTTAATCTACAATATGTGAATTTATGTACTTTAACTATGTTTGTGTTGTGCCATAGATGTGGCAGAAATATTTTCGGCAATTCACTGGTGATGGAATCTCGAAGATTCTTTCAGACATGACATGGCCGCCCCAGGCTGGATCTCTACGTACAGTTATGGGCTTGCTCCCTCATCTGCCTTCTGTCAT
Organism: Eptatretus atami; assembly: GCA_035128595.1. Taxonomy (NCBI): domain Eukaryota; kingdom Metazoa; phylum Chordata; class Myxini; order Myxiniformes; family Myxinidae; genus Eptatretus; species Eptatretus atami. The sequence goes on from CM068952.1 coordinate 183,634,277, forward strand.
TCTCTACCTCTTGGTATTGTTTCACACATTCTCAGGTTGATTAACACACAATAATGTATGAGGGGGCTAGTCCGCATGTCCTTGTCTTTGTGGGCGAGTATGAATGGGATAGTATGAGTGGGCTAGTCTGCGTGGGCTCGTCTATGTGGGATAGTATGAGTGGGCTAGTCTGTGTGCGCTCGTCTGCATGGGCTATTCTGATTGGGTGATGGGTGAGTATGAGTGGGCTCGTCTGCGTGGGCTAATCTGCTTGGGTGAGTATGTGTGGGCTACTCTGCGTGGGCTAGTCTGCTTGGTTGAGTATGTGTGGGCTAGTCTGCTGTGGGAATCTGTGTGGGCGAGTCTGCTGGGTGAATATGAGTGGATAGTCTGTGTGCGCTCGTCTGCATGGGCTATTCTGCTTGGTGAGTATGAGTGGTTGTCTGCGTGGGTGAGTTTGCATGGACTAGTAGTATGATTGGGCTAGTCTGCATGGACTAGTATGAGTGGGCTAGTCTGCGTGGGTGAGTCTGCTTGGGTGAGTATGAGTGGGCTGGCTGCGTGGGCTAGTCTGCATGGACTAGTATGAGTGGGATAGTCTGCATGGGCTATTCTGCTTGGGTGAGTATGAGTGGGCTGGTGTGTCTGCGTGGGTGAGTCTGCATGGACTAGTATGAGTGGGCTAGTCTGCGTGGGCGAGTCTGCTTGGGCGAGTCCGCTTGGGTGAGTTTGTGTGGGCTAGTCTGCGTGGGCTAATTTGGTTGGGTGAGTATGAGTGTGCTTGTCTGCTTGGGCTAGTCTGAGTGGGCTAGTCTGGGTGGGCTAGTTTGGTGTGCTTGTTCTGCTTGGGCTAGTCTGGGTGTGCTTGTCTGCTTTGGCTGGTCTGGGTGTGCTTGTCTGCTTGGGCGTTCTGTGTGTGCTCGTCTGCTTGCTAGCTGGGTGTGCTAGTCTGCTTGGGCTGGTCTGGGTGTGCTAGTCTGTGTGTGCTAGTATGCTTGGGCTAGTCTGGGTGTGCTTGTCTGCTTGGGCTGGTCTGGGTGTGCTTGTCTGCTTGGGCTAGTCTGTGTGCTAGTCTGCTTGGCTAGTCTGGGTGTGCTAGTCTGCTTGGCTGGTCTGGGTGTGCTAGTCTGTGTGTGCTAGTATGCTTGGGCTGGTCTGGGTGTGCTTGTCTGCTTGGGCTAGTCTGGGTGTGCTTGTCTGCTGGCTAGTCTGGGTGTGTTGTCTGCTTGGGCTGGTCTGGGTGTGCTTGTCTGCTTGGCTAGTCTGTGTGTGCTAGTCTGCTTGGCTAGTCTGGTGTGCTAGTCTGCTTGGCTAGTCTGGGTGTGCTAGTCGTGTGTGCTAGTATGCTTGGGCTAGTCTGTGTGTGCTAGTCTGCTTGGCTAGTCTGGGTGCGCTAATCTGCTGGGGCTAGTCTGGTGTGCAAGTCTGCTTGGGCTAGTCTGGGTGCGCTGGTATGCTTGGGCTAGTCTGTGTGTGCTAGTCTGCTTGGCTAGTCTGGGTGCGCTAATCTGCTGGGGATAGTCTGCTTGGCTAGTCTGGGTGCGCTAGTCTACTTGGCTATTCTGTTAGGGCTAGTCTGAGTGTGCTTGTCTGCTTGGGCTAGTCTGGGTGTGCTTGTCTGCTTGGGCTAGTCTGAGTGTGCTTGTCTGCTTGAGCTAGTCTGGGTATGTTTGTATGCTTGGGCTAGTCTGGGTGGGCTCTCTGCTTGGGCTCGTCTGCGTGTGCTTGTATGCTGGGCTCGTCTGGGTGTGCTTGTCTGCTTGGGCTAGTCTGGGTGGGCTAGTCTGCTTGGGCTAGTCTGGGTGTGCTAGTCTGCTTGGGCTAGTCAGATGTGCTTGTCTGCTTGGGCTAGTTGGTGGGCTAGTCTGCTTTGGGCTCGTCTAGGTGTGCTAGTCTGCTTGGGCTAGTCTGGGTGTGCTCGTCTGCTTGGGCTAGTCTGGGTGCCTCGTCTGCTTGGGCTAGTCTGGGTGTGCTAGTCTGCTTGGCTTGTCTGGGTTGCTAGTCTGCTTGGGCTCGTCTAGGTGCGCTAGTCTGCTTGGGCTCGTCTGGGTTGGCTAGTCTGCTTGGGCACGTCAAGGGTGTGCTTGTCTGCTTGGGCTCATCTGGGTTGGCTAGTCTGCTTGGGCGAGTCTGGGTGCGTTAGTCTGCTTGGGCTCGTCAAAGTTGGCTAGTCTGCTTGGGCTAGTCTGGGTTGGCTAGTCTGCTTGGGCGAGTCTGGGTGCGTTAGTCTGCTTGGGCTCGTCAAGGTTGGCTAGTCAGCTTGGGCTAGTCTGGGTTGGCTAGTCTGCTTGGGCGAGTCTGGGTGCGTTAGCCTGCTTGGGCTCGTCAAGGTTGGCTAGTCTGCTTGGGCTTGTCTGGGTGCGTTAGTCTGCTTGGGCGAGTCTGGGTGCGTTAGTCTGCTTGGGCTAGTCTGGGTGCGTTAGTCTGCTTGGGCGGTCTGGTTGGCTAGTCTGTTTGGGCTCATCTAGGTGAGCTAGTCTGCTGGGCTCATCTGGGTTGGCTAGTCTGCTTGGGCTCGTCTAGGTGCGCTAGTCTGCTTGGGCTCATCAGGGTGCGCTCTTCTGCTTGGGCTCATCTGGGTGCACTAGTCTGCTTGGGCATCAGGTGTGCTTGTCTGCTTGGGCTATCTGGGTGCGCTAGTCTGCTTGGATAGTCTGGGTGCGCTAGTCTGCTTGGGTCATCTGGGTGCGCTAGTCTGCTTGGCTCATCTGGGTGCGCTAGTTGCTTGGGCTCATCCAGGTGTGCTTGTCTGCTTGGGCTAGCTGGGTGGCTAGTCTGCTTGGGATAGTCTAGGTGTGCTAGTCTGCTTGGGCTACTCTTGGTGTGCTAGTCTGCTTGGGCTAGTCTGGTGTGCTAGTCTGCTTGGGCTAGTCTGGGTGTGCTAGTCTGTTGGGCGGCTGGGTTGGCTAGTCTGCTTGGGCTCGTCTCAGTGCGCTAGTCTGCTTGGGTATCTCGGTGTGCTTGTCTGCTTGGGCTCGTTTGGGTTGGCTAGTCTGCTTGGCGTCGTCTAGGTGCGCTAGTCTGCTTGGGCTCGTCTGGGTTGGCTAGTCTGCTTGGGCTCGTCTTGGTGCGCTAGTCTGCTTGGGCTCGTCTGGATTGGCTAGTCTGCTTGGGCTCGTCTAGGTGCGCTAGTCTGCTTGGCTCCTCTGGTTGGCTAGTCTTGCTTGGGCTCTCGGTTGGTAGTCTGTTGGGCTAGTCTGGGTTGGCTAGTCTCTTGGGCTTCTGTTAGGGCTAGTCTGAGTGTGCTTGTCTGCTTGGGCTCGTCTAGTGGCGCTAGTCTGCTTGGGCTCGTCTGGGTTGGCTAGTCTGCTGGCTCGTCTAGGGCACTAATCTGCTTGGGCTCGTCTAGGTGCGCTAGTCTGCTTGGGCTCGTCTGGGTTGGCTAGTCTGCTTGGGCCGTCTAGGTGCGCTAGTCTGCTTGGGCTCGTCTGGGTTGGCTCGTCTGCTTGGGCTCGTCTAGGGGCGCTAATCTGCTTGGGCTTGTCTAGGTGCGCTAGTCTGCTTGGGCTCCTCTAGGTGCGCTAGTCTGCTTGGGCTGGTCTAGGTGTGCTACTCTGCTTGGGCTCGTCTGGGTTGGCTAGTCTGCTTGGGCTCGTCTAGGTGCACTAGTCTGCTTGGGCTCCTCAGGTGCGCGTCTGCTTGGGCTCGTCTCGGTGCGCTTGTCTCTGCTTTGGGTCGTCTGGGTTGGCTGTCTGCTTGGCTCGTCTAGGTGTGCTAGTCTGTTTGGGCTCATATGGGTTGGCTAGGCTGCTTGGGCTCGTCTAGGTGCGCTAGTCTGCTTGGGCTCATCTGGGTCGCTAGTCTGCTGGGCTAGTCTGGATTGGCTAGTCTGCTTGGGCCAGTCTGGGTGCGTTAGTCTGCTTGGGCTCGTCTAGGTTGGCTAGTCTGCTTGGGCTAGTCTGCTTGGCGAGTCTGGGTGCGTTAGTCTGCTTTTGCTCGTCTGGGTTGGCTAGTCTTCTTGGGCTCGTCTAGGTGCGGTAGTCTGCTTGGGTTCATCTGGGTGGCTCGTCTGTTTGGCTCATTTAGGTGAGCTAGTCTGCTTGGGCTCATCTGGGTTGGCTAGTCTGCTTGGGTCGTCTAGGTGCGCTAGTCTGCTTGGGCTCATCTGGTGCGCTAGTCTGCTTGGGCTCATCTGGGTGCGGCTTCTGCTTGGGCTCATCCAGGTGTGCTTGTCTGCTTGGGCTAGTCTGGGTGTGCTAGTCTGGTTGGGCTTGTCTGGGTTGGCTCGTCTGCTTGGGCTCGTCTCGGTGCGCTAGTCTGCTTGGGCTCATCTCGTTGCTTGTGTGCTTGGGCTCGTCTGGGTTGGCTAGCTGCTTGGGCTCATCTAGGTGTGCTAGTCTGCTTGGGCTCGTTCTGGGTTGGCTAGTCTGCTTGGGCTCGTCTGGGTGTGCTAGTCTGCTTGGGCTCGTCTGGTGGGCTAGTCTGCTTGGGCTAGTCTGGGTGTGCTAGTCTGCTTGGGCTAGTCTGGATGTGCTTGTCTGCTTGGGCTAGTTGGGTGGGCTAGTCTGCTTGGCTCGTCTAGGTGTGCTAGTCTGCTTGGGCTAGTCTGGGTGTGCTCGTCTGCTTGGGCTAGTCTGGGTGCGCTCGTCTGCTTGGGCTAGTCTGGGTGTGCTAGTCTGCTTGGGCTTGTCTGGGTTGGCTCGTCTGCTTGGGCTCGTCTAGGTGCGCTAGTCTGCTTGGGCTCGTTTGGGTTGGCTAGTCTGCTTGGGCACGTCAAGGTGTGCTTTTCTGCTTGGGCTCGTCTGGGTTGGCTAGTCAGCTTGGGCTAGTCTGGGTTGGCTAGTCTGCTTGGGCGAGCTGGGTGCGTTAGTCTGCTTGGGCTTGTCAAGTTGGTTAGTCTGCTTGGGCTTGTCTGGGTGCGTTAGTCTGCTTGGGCGAGTCTGCGTGCGCTAGTCTGCTTGGGCTAGTCCTGGTGCGTTAGTCTGCTTGGGCTCGTCTGGGTTGGCTAGTCTGTTTGGGCTCATCTGGGTGAGCTAGTCTGCTTGGGCTCATCTGGGTTGGCTAGTCTGCTTGGGCTCATCCAGGTGTGCTTGCCAACTTGGGCTAGCTGGGTGGGCTAGTCTGCTTGGGATAGTCTAGGTGTGCTAGTCTGCTTGGCTAGTCTAGGTGTGCTAGTCTGCTTGGGCTACTCTTGGTTGCTAGTCTGCTTGGCTAGTCTGGGTGTGCTAGTCTGCTTGGGCTAGTCTGGGTGTGCTAGTCTGGTTGGGCTTGTCTGGGTTGGCTAGTCTGCTTGGGTCGTCTCAGTGCGCTAGTCTGCTTGGGGTCATCTCGGTGTGCTTGTCTGCTTGGGCTCGTCTGGGTTGGCTAGTCTGCTTGGTCTCGCCTTGGTGCGCTAGTCTGCTTGGGCTCGTCTGGATTGGCTAGTTCTGCTTGGGCTCGTCTAGGTGCGCTAGTCTGCTTGGGCTCCTCTGGGTTGGCTAGTCTGCTTGGGCTCGTCTCGGTGCGCTAGTCTGCTTGGGCTCATCTGGGTGCGCTAGTCTGCTTGGGCTAGTCTGGATTGGCTGTCTGCTTGGGCCAGTTTGGGTGCGTTAGTCTGCTTGGGCTCGTCTAGGTTGGCTAGTCTGCTTGGGCTAGTCTGCTTGGGCGAGTCTGGGTGCGTTAGTCTGCTTTGGCTCGTCTGGGTTGCTAGTCTGCTTGGGCTCGTCTAGGTGCGGTAGTCTGCTTGGGTTCATCTGGGTTGGCTAGTCTGTTTGGGCTCATCTAGGTGAGCTAGTCTGCTTGGGCTATCTGGTTGGCTAGTCTGCTTGGGCTCGTCTAGGTGCGCTAGTCTGCTTGGGCTCATCTGGGACGCTAGTCTGCTTGGCTCATCTGGGTGCGCTAGTCTGCTTGGGCTCATCCAGGTGTGCTTGTCTGCTTGGGCTAGCTGGGTGGGCTAGCGCTTGGATAGTCTAGGTTGCTAGCTGCTTGGGCTAGTCTAGGTGTGCTATTCTGCTTGGGCTACTTTGGTGTGATAGTCTGCTTGGGCTAGTCTGGGTGTCTAGTCCTCTTGGGCTAGTCTGGGTGTGCTAGTCTGGTTGGGCTTGTCTGGGTTGGCTCGTCTGCTTGGGCTCGTCTCGGTGCGCTAGTCTGCTTGGGCTCATCTCGGTGTGCTTGTGTGCTTGGGCTCGTCTGGGTTGGCTAGTCTGCTTGGGCTCGTCTAGGTGTGCTAGTCTGCTTGGTGCTCGTCTGGGTTGGCTTGTCTGCTTGGGCTCGTCTGGTGTGCTAGTCTGCTTGGGCTCGTCTGGGTGGGCTAGTCTGCTTGGCTAGTCTGGGTGTGCTAGTCTGCTTGGGCTAGTCGGATGTGCTTGTCTGCTTGGGCTAGTTGGGTGGCTAGTCTGCTTGGGCTCGTCAGGTGTGCTAGTCTCTTGGGCTAGTCTGGGTGTGCTCGTCTGCTTGGGCTAGTCTGGTGCGCTCGTCTGCTTGGGCTAGTCTGGGTGGGTGTGCTAGTCTGCTTGGGCTTGTTCTGGGTTGGCTAGTCTGCTTGGGTCGTCTAGGTGCGCTAGTCTGCTTGGGCTCGTCTGGGTTGGCTAGTCTGCTTGGGCACGTCAAGGTGTGCTTGTCCGCTTGGGCTCGTCTGGGTTGGCTGGTCAGCTTGGGCTAGTCTGGTTGGCTAGTCTGCTGGGCGAGTCTGGGTGCGTTAGTCTGCTTGGCTCGTCAAGGTTGGTTAGTCTGCTTGGGCTTGTCTGGTGCGTTAGTCTGCTTGGGCGAGTCGCGTGCGCTCGTCTGCTGCGCTAGTCTGGGTGCGTTAGTCTGCTTGGGCTCGTCTGGGTTGGCTCGTCTGTTTGGCTCATCTGGGTGCGCTCCTCTGCTTTGGCTCATCTGGTGCGCTAGTCTGCTTGGGCTCATCCAGGTGTGCTTGTCTGCTTGGTAGCTGGGTGGCTAGTCTGCTTGGGATAGTCTAGGTGTGCTAGTCTGCTTGGGCTAGTCTAGGTGTGCTAGTCTGCTTGGCTCCTCTTGGTGTGCTAGTCTGCTTGGCTAGTCTGGGGTGCTAGTCTGCTTGGGCTAGTCTGGGTGTGCTAGTCTGGTTGGGCTTGTCTGGGTTGGCTAGTCTGCTTGGGCTCGTCTCAGTGCGCTAGTCTGCTTTGGGTCATCTCGGTGTGCTTGTCTGCTTGGGCTCGTCTGGGTTGGCTTGTCTGCTTGGTCTCGTCTTGTGCGCTAGTCTGCTTGGCTCGCTGGATTGGCTAGTCTGCTTGGGCTCGTCTAGGTGCGCTAGTCTGCTTGGGCTCCTCTGGGTTGGCTAGTCTGCTTGGGCTCGTCTAGGTGTGCTAGTCTGCTTGGGCTCGTCTGGGTTTGCTAGTCTGCTTGGCTCGTCTAGGGGCACTAATCTGCTTGGGCTCGTCTCGGTGCGCTAGTCTGCTTGGGCTCGTCTAGGTTGCGCTAGTCTGCTTGGGCTCGTCTGGGTTGGCTAGTCTGCTTGGGCTCGTCTAGGTGCACTAGTCTGCTTGGGCTCGTCTGGTTGGCTCGTCTGCTTGGGCTCGTCTAGGGGCGCTAATCTGCTTGGGCTTGTCTAGGTGCGCTAGTCTGCTGCTGGCTCGTCTAGGTGCGCTAGTCTGCTTGGCTGGTCTAGGGTTGCTACTCTGCTTGGGCTCGTCTGGTTTGGCTAGTCTGCTTGGGCTCGTCTAGGTGCACTAGTCTGCTGGGCTCCTCTAGGTGCGCGTCTGCTTGGGCTCGTCTCGGTGCGCTTGTCTGCTTTGGGTCGTCTGGGTTGGCTAGTCTGCTTGGGCTCGTCTAGGTGTGTAGCTGCTGGACTTGGCTCATATGGGTTGGCTAGGCTGCTTGGGCTCGTCTAGGTGCGCTAGTCTGCTTGGGCTCATCAGGGTGCGCTAGTCTGCTTGGGCTAGTCTGGATTGGCTAGTCTGCTTGGCCAGTCTGGGGCGTTAGTCTGCTTGGCTCGTCTAGGTTGGCTAGTCTGCTTGGGCTAGTCTGCTTGGGCGAGTCTGGGTGCGTTAGTCTGCTTTGGCTCGTCTGGTTGGCTAGTCTGCTTGGGCTCGTCTATGTCGCTAGTCTGCTTGGTTCATCTGGGTGGCTAGTCTGTTTGGCTCATCTAGGTGAGCTAGTCTGCTTGGCTCATCTGGGTTGGCTAGTCTGCTTGGCTCGTCTAGCTGCGCTAGTCTGCTTGGCTCATCTGGGTGCGCTAGTCTGCTTGGGCTCATCTGGGTGCGCTAGTCTGCTTGGGCTCATCCAGGTGTGCTTGTCTGCTTGGGCTAGCTGGTGGGCTAGTCTGCTTGGGATAGTCTAGGTGTGCTAGTCTGCTTGGTAGTCTAGGTGTGCTAGTCTGCTTGGGCTACTCTTGGTGTGCTAGTCTGCTTGGGCTAGTCTGGGTGTGCTAGTCTGCTTGGGCTAGTCTGGGTGTGCTAGTCTGGTTGGGCTTGTCTGGTTGGCTAGTCTGCTTGGGCTCGTCTCGCGTGCGCTAGTCTGCTTGGGCTTCTTCTCGGTGTGCTTGTGTGCTTAGCTCGTCTGGGTGGCTAGTCTGCTTGGGCTCGTCTTGGTATGCTAGTCTGCTTGGGCTCATCTGGGTTGGCTAGTCTGCTTGGGCTCGTCTAGGTGCGCTAGTCTGCTTGGGCTCGTCTGGATGGCTAGTCTGCTTGGGCTCGTCTAGGTGCGCTAGTCTGCTTGGGCTCCTCTGGGTTGGCTAGTCTGTTTGGGCTCGTCCAAGTGCGCTAGTCTGCTTGGGCTCGTCTGGGTTGGCTAGTCTGCTTGGGCTCGTCTAGGGGCGCTAATCTGCTTGGGCTCGTCTAGGTGCGCTAGTCTGCTTGGCTCGTCTAGGTGAGCTAGTCTGTTTGGCTCGTCTGGGTTGGCTAGTCTGCTTGGGCTCGCTAGGTGCGCTAGTCTGCTTGGGCTCATCTGGTTGGCTCGTCTGCTTGGGCTCGTCTAGGGGCGCTAATCTGCTTGGCTCGTCTAGGTGCGCTAGTCTGCTTGGGTCGTCTTGGTGCGCGAGTCTGCTTGGGGCGTCTAGGTGTGCTACTCTGCTTGGGCTCGTCTGGGTTGGCTAGTCTGCTTGTGCTCGTCTAGGTGCACTAGTCTGCTTGGGCTCTTTCTAGGTGCGCTTGTCTGCTTTGGCTCATCTGGGTTGGCTAGTCTGCTTGTGCTCGTCTAGGTGCACTAGTCTGCTTGGGCTCGTCTAGGTGCGCTTGTCTGCTTTGGCTCATCTGGGTTGGCTAGTCTGCTTGGGCTCGGCTAGGTGTGCTAGTCTGCTTGGGCTCATCTGGTGGCTAGTCTGCTTGTGCTCGTCTAGGGGCGCTACATCTGCTTGGGCTCGTCTCGGTGCGCTAGTCTGCTTGGGCTCGTCTAGGTGCGCTAGTCTGCTTGGGCTCGTCTGGGTGCGCTAGTCTGCTTGGGCTCGTCTAGGTGCGCTAGTCTGCTTGGGCTCGTCTGGGTTGGCTCGTCTGCTTGGGCTCGTCTAGGGGCGCTAATCTGCTTGGCTCGTCTAGGTGCGCTAGTCTGCTTGGGCTCGTCTAGGTGCGCGAGTCTGCTTGGCTGGTCTAGGTGTGCTACTCTGCTTGGGCTCGTCTGGTTGCTAGTCTGCTTGGGCTCGTCTAGGTGCACTAGTCTGCTTGGGCTCCTCTAGGTGCGCGTCTGCTTGGCTCGTCGGTGCGCTTGTCTGCTTTGGCTCGTCTGAGTTGCTAGTCTGCTTGGGCTCGGCTAGGTGTGCTAGTCTGCTTGGGCTCATCTGGGTTGGCTAGGCTGCTTGGGCTCGTCTAGCTGCGCTAGTCTGCTTGGGCTCATCTGGGTGCGCTAGTCTGCTTGGGCTAGTCTGGATTGGCTAGTCTGCTTGGGCCAGTCTGGGTGCGTTAGTCTGCTTGGGCTCGTCTAGGTTGGCTAGTCTGCTGGGCTCGTCTCGGTGCGCTAGTCTGCTTGGGTTCATCTGGGTTGGCTAGTCTGCTTGGGCTCGTCTAGGTGCGCTTGTCTGCTTGGGCTTGTCTGGGTTGGCTAGTGCTGCTTGGCTCATCTGGGTGTGCTAGTCTGCTTGGGCTCGTCTAGGTTGGCTAGTCTGCTTGGGCTCGTCTGGGTTGGCTAGTCTGCTTTGGCTCATCTGGGTGCGCTTGTCTGCTTGGGCTCATCTGGGTTGGCTAGTCTGCTTGGGCTCGTCTAGGTTGGCTAGTCTGCTTGGGCTCATCTGGGTGCGCTAGTCTGCTTGGGCTCATGTGGGTGCGCTAGTCTGCTTGGGCTCATCTGGGTGTGCTAGTCTGCTTGGGCTCGTCTAGGTTGGCTAGTCTGCTTGGGCTCGTCTGGTTGCTAAGTCTGCTTGGTCTCATCTGGGTGCGCTTGTCTGCTTGGGCTCGTCTGGGTTGGCTAGTCTGCTTGGGCTCGTCTAGGTTGGCTAGTCTGCTTGGGCTCATCTGGGTGCGCTAGTCTGCTTGGGCTCATCTGGTGCGCTAATCTGCTTGGGCTCATGTGGGTGCGCTAGTCTGCTTGGGCTCATTCTGGGTGCACTCGTCTGCTGGGCTCGTCTAGGTGCGCTCGTCTGCTTGGGCTCGTCTGGGTTGGCTAGTCTGCTTGGGTGAGTCTGCTTGGCTCGTCTGCGTGGGTTAGTCTGTGTGGGCATATCTATATTGGCGAGTCTGAGTGGGTGAGTCTGGGTTGGCTAGTCGGGTGGGCGAGTCTGTGTGGGCATGTCTATATGGGTGAGTCTGCATGGGTGAGTCTGTGTGGGCATGTCTGTGTGGGTCATGTCTATGTTGTGGTCGAGTCTGTGTGGGCATGTCTATTGGTCGAGTCTGTGTGGGCATGTCTATATGGGCGAGTCGGTGTGGGCATGTCTATGTGGTCGAGTCTGTGTGGGCATGTCTATGTGGTCGAGTCTGTGTGGGCATCTCTATATGGGCGAATCTGCGTGCATACAGTTATATATCTCCTGATCCATAACGCAGAAAGACATGTTCACAAGTGTGATTTTGTTGCTCCATCATTGGATGAACTTTTGTGGTGCACAGAGAGGAAATGACATCATTTAAGAAATTATCTTCAAATCTTTCCTCCTTCAAGTTATGCGGAGCACTTCCGGCTGGCTTCGCTAACATTGACCGAATGTTTGTTTATTTGACAAACTCTTTCTGTGCGCTGCAGTGTTCCTTTGTCCATCTTGATACGCCGACTTGTTCTGGAGTCAAAAATTCCTTGAAAACACTGGTTTGGATCGCAAGACTCATATTCATGCCCTTACTGCACCACCTTGGTTTATTGATGTTGGCATGGGATGATTAGAGTTTTATGAAAAGCACAAATCCTTCTGAGATTTGAGAAACTCGCACACCACCATCTCTTTTGTTGCTCTTCAAGGTGCTCCTCAACAATAAGGAACTTTTCTGTAATTTGGTTTTAAATCATGATTGGTAAACATTTGGCTTTGTTAAATTGTTTGGTGTATTGTTCAATCACAACAGGATTTTGTTTCTTGTTATTTGTGTTATTATTGCATTGTTCTGTTCGTCCTCATCGTTCTGACTCAGTACGTGACTGTGGGTTAGCATCAGTTGTCACAGCGGTGCGGCAGTACCGCTGAATTACAATCTTCTGTTGAAAAATACTTTGAATCTCTTCCTTTTGCTTAAAAACAATGGAAAGTATATTTAATGCATCTTCAGGTTCCTTGGATCTTCCTCAGTGGGGAACCCACCTGTCCAGCAAATCAATTTCCCAGACAGGAGGGACAATGCAGTCACTTCTGTCCACCTGGTCAGGCTTTAATCTCAGATCCTTTGGTTTGTGGGTTTAATCGCATCCTTCATCATCGAACGAAAACCACTTTTCTTACCAGATTCCTTGCAGGTCACCAAATGCGATATCACTTGGGGCTTGA
>CM068952.1:183655624-183671185 GCA_035128595.1 Eptatretus atami
GGAGGGGTGGGAGGGGTTGCTTTTGTTTGCACATGGAACAGAAACGAGCCCGTGAACAGGTTTTGTCATCACCCTTGGAATTCCTCGCTCCTGAGCTCATCGCGAAAAGTTACGCAATTTGTTGGCTCGAGTGTGGCGTTTTCTCAGTGCAGTTCGTCGGTGGAACTGAAACAATTGGGAGTTTTATTTGATGCCCCCAGACTAGGTGGCGTAATCGTTAGAGCGTCCGTCCGCTTTGGCTGTGGGATATCTGTGGTTTGAAGCATGGCCCAGTCATACAAAAGAGTTTTTGAGGGAACTCATATTGGTATTATTATTATCATTTAAACCTCAAGATCAAGAGGGGGATATGTGAGGAATCTCGTCTCGTCTGTCTGTCCCATCATCACGCCATCTCCTCCTAAACGGATGTGCAGGAATTCACCAAACTCGGTAGTTATGATCACCACATGGCACAAAGGTCATGTGCAAGAGCAGTATAACTTTTGGCCCTGTCCCTTGGGGTGGGGTCAAAAGCTCAAATATTTTAAAAAGCAATTACGGGTACATTTTAACTGACCTTTGTAAGTGGTCAACATTTGGGGGGGGGGGTAAAAATTGTAAATTTATTTTATTTTGTATGGTTCATGTCCCAGGGAGTGGTGACCTTGGATTTAGGGTCAGTGGTCAGGTCAAAACGAGAAATTTTTTTAATTCATCATTTGATATTGGGTCATTCCTGGTGGAACTTGTTGCGGTTTGCTGTCGTCGTCATTAATAGTATCATTGGTGTAACTTCCTTTTTTCAATACCACAAGCAAAAACATGAGGTCAAATTAACCACTGATTGTGTGGTTCGCTTTGGTAACCACTCATTCCATGTCGCAGTCTCGAGGCATGACTGCCCAACGGTGGTGTCCAGTTTACTCGTAGGATGCCCTCCCCCCCTCAACATCGTAGTTTGAGTATTTGACATTGCAAAGTGTGATGCGTCGTCCATGTTTTCTTCCTCTTGGCATTTCCTCATTCCGATTAATTATTTAAATGTTAGACTCACGTGGGAGGAGCTTCTCCATTTCCTTGTAAGGGCTCAGATGGAAGAAGCCACAAAATTGTACTTTTACTTGTCCGATATAAGGCAGGGATTCAATTTCACAGTCTGGTGTTTGAACTTTGAAGACCGATGTTTTGTTGAGCACAAACCAACCATTCCAGGAAACGATTCTCTTAAAGCTGGAATTCATGGAATGTCGCCCAAGGAATGTTAATTGCCGTGGGAAGCAAGGATGGGCTGCCGTTTAGGGCGTTGACCCTTCGTCGGTGCGCCCTCTTTTGTTCTAATAAATGGTTAATGCTTGAAACGTCAGCTTCTTGCTTCCCCTGACGCTTCACACACATCGATCCATGTCCTTTTTAATCAATCATTCTACCTGTCTACTGATGCAGATCGACATTTCCCTTGACTAGCAAGACTAGTTTGTCATTGTGTAACCCGATTCTCTTGATTATAATTGCACTCGACCCTCGCGCTTCAATGTGGTGGCTCCATGCTATGTGCAAGGCCTCGTCAGCCGTGCTCTTTAGTTTGATATCTTTAACCTCGTTTGTTTGTTCTTTTTCCAAAGCATGTATTACTCGATTTGTTTTTCAACCCCCTCGCACCCCCCCCCCCGGTCTCCCTGACATTCCAATCGCCGCTCACACTTGGTAAATATTCCAACCATTTCCACAGAAAAACTTCCTGAGAAGTGGACCCCAGAAGTGAAACACTTCTGCCCGAACGTTCCAATCATTTTGGTGGGAAACAAGAAGGATCTTCGGAATGATGAAAGCACCCGACGGGAACTGGCCAAGATGAAGCAGGTAAGACGGCCAATATTTCCAGCATTGTGAGCTGAAACCCAATGGGATTGCAAGTTCCGTTTGTTGTGTCCGTGAGATATCCTTGGACACCATTGCCCCATTTTGAGCTTTCGGTCGAGCTGGTTGCCCAATTCCACCTATTGGCATAACCTTCGATTACACCAACACTCCTTTCCCTCTTTTTTTTTTCAGGAGCCGGTGAAGTCCGAGGAAGGGCGAGATATGGCGAATAAGATCAACGCATTCGGCTACATGGAATGCTCCGCCAAAACCAAGGATGGTGTCCGTGAGGTCTTCGAGTTGGCCACTCGAGCCGCCCTACAGGTGTGCAAGCGTAAGAGTCGTACCAAGTGCCTTCTTCTCTGAAACGCGTCAGATGTACACACAGCCTTCCATCCTGTTCTTTGGCCGGCCCACCCCTCCTCCTCCTCCTCCCCAACCACTCGGTCTCCATTTTTTGATCGGAATCTGTGTGCCATTTCCCACGGGGCCAAGGGGCGGGCTATCTGGCACGCACTCGAGGTGTGGTCCACGTGCAATCTTTCCCGTTTTGGTGTCGAACCAAATTGAAGTACAAGTTGACAGTGTCCAAGTTTAACTTTTTAATGAGTTTTTTTTTGACAGTTACAGCACTGTGCAGTAATTGTTGGTTAACTGCACCGTAAACCATGTGCTGTTAATTGACCAATCACGGATTCCTTTCTTTAGGGCATAAAAAAAAAATCATTGTAAACCCATCGCCGTGTGCACAAAGCTTGCAAGAGTAACGTTTTTAAGTGGTCCAGTGCAGACGTACCTCCACGTTTTCCCGCTTTTGTGCCAACCTTGCGGCCATTGTCCAAATTTGCGTGCGAAGGGTTTGGCTGACCGAGCCGACGAGTCCGATCGGCATGAGGGTGCTCTAATTTGGGGCCCAATGTTATTTTAGCCGTTTACTTAAACTGCACTAAGTGAAGCATTACTGATAACCTTATCACGTTTGCTTGTAGAATTAATTAAATGCCTTTTTCTTTGCTGAGATATGCTGTGGGTTATTTGTTGTTGTTTTTTCATTTTGACTCCATGTTAACTCGGTGCAGATGTATCGTTGATTTGTAATAAAGGCTTTGGCGTTTGCTTACCGGCATGATTTGTTTTGCCTTGGTCACGTGGTGTACTTGATTCTTTTGGGGTTTTAGAAAGATTGGAAGTTCAGCTCAGGGTTTGGAATCTACATTAACCCAGCCTGAGGCCCTTGGGTGCGGCCACTCGGATCCAAAAATAAACAGCCCGACTGGAATGGCTTCACGTGTACGGACTGCAGGGGCAATGACGATGGCACTGCACGTAGTTGGTTCGGTGGGCAGGTGAGTACGGGGTTGGCATCACCTCTTGCCGAAGTTCAAATCTGGGTGAAGGCTGCAATGTGAAGAACGGAAGCAAAATGGTGGATTATTTATTTTTATTTTTGCCTCCACCACTGAAGGCCAGATTGGTATCTGGTTGTCAATCCATACCTTTTGTCACCATGATAGCATGTGAACCATTAAAGGGATTTCAACCAAACATGAGCACAATTGAAGACGAATAAGATGAACTGATTAAATTGTACATTCAACAGGTCAAAGATCATTTACTCTTAAATAATTTGTCTATTCAGACCAAACAAGGGATCGACATCCAACATTGGTGGAGGCATATCCATAGGTTTGCCTGCTAGCAGGCCCACAACCCTATGTGTTCCTCACTTCTCCCATTGAGAGAACCACCTTCCAGAAGGCATTCCACCAAGACCTCATGACCGTCTGTGATCTTTAACTTCCCAACTTGCTGATTGGAGTGCTTGCTCCCCTTCTCTCTTTATTGCCTTGCCCATAATGCCCAATTGTTGCCCTCCTACCCGACTGTCAATTTAACCTTGCTCGAAAAGAAAGACCCTTGATTAAATTGGGGATATAGGTCAACAGCTCCACCAAATTCTTATTTAAAGCAATGTTTGTGGAAGCTTGAGCAAGCAAACAAGCTCCCACTAACACTCGCCGGGCCACATGCTTTCGATGCAAAACTCTCGCCTTCAACCACCACTGTGGAGCAGAGCAATTGCTAATGAAGGAGAAAGCTTTAATCAACAGTGGTACTCATGCACAGATGCCGTTCGAGTGCAGCACGGAGGCCAGAGCCTGCCATATTTACAGTATTACACTCACTGTACAACGTAAAACACTAAATGCAATTTAAATATTTTACAATCGCTGCCAAGCTCAGTATAATTTACTAAAGCAGTCAGTATGTCCACAACCGTCACTTTTGAGCCCTTTTTTAATTTATTTTTTTTGGACGGATCTGCACTAGCTCTGGCATGTAACGAGGCATGTGCTAACAAACAAAAGTGGAGGTAAAATCTATCTCGATGGTTAACAGTACCAAAAGCTAGGTGTACATATAACAAAACAAAGCACCGATTTGATTTGCAAATGCTTCAGAGAAAGAACGGATGGGGGAGATGGGGAGTTGGGGGGGGGGGCATTTAGTAAATTATACTGAGCTTGGCAGCGATTGTAATATTATAAATTGCATTTAGTGTTTTACGTTGTACAGTGAGTGTAATACTGTAATATGGCAGGCTCTGGCCTCCGTGCTGCACTCGAACGGCATCTGTGCATGAGTACCACTGTTGATTAAAGCTTTCTCCTTCATTAGCAATTGCTCTGCTCCACAGTGGTGGTTGAAGGCGAGAGTTTTGCATCGAAAGCAGTGGCCCGGCGAGTGTTAGTGGGAGCTTGTTTGCTTGCTCAAGCTTCCACAAACATTGCTTTAAATAAGAATTTGATGGAGCTGTTGACCTATATCCCCAATTTAATCAAGGGTCTTTCTTTTCGAGCAAGGTTAAATTGACAGTCGGGTAGGAGGGCAACAATTGGGCATTATGGGCAAGGCAATAAAGAGAGAAGGGGAGCAAGCACTCCAATCAGCAAGTTGGGAAGTTAAAGATCACAGAGGTCATGAGGTCTTGGTGGAATGCCTTCTGGAAGGTGGTTCTCTCAATGGGAGAGGTGAGGAACACATAGGGTTGTGGGCCTGCTAGCAGGCAAACCTATGGATATGCCTCCACCAATGTTGGATGTCGATCCCTTGTTTGGTCTGAATAGACAAATTATTTAAAGATAATGATCTTTGACCTGTTGAATGTACAATTTAATCAGTTCATCTTATTCGTCTTCAATTGTGCTCATGTTTGGTTGAATCCTTTAATGGTTCCCATGCTATCATGGTGACAAAAGGTATGGATTGACAACCAGATACCAATCTCTGGCCTTCAGTGGTGGAGGCAAAAATAAAAATAAATAATCCACATTTTGCTTCCGTTCTTCACATTGCAGCCTTCACCCAGATTTGAACTTCGGCAAGAGGTGATGCCAACCCCGTACTCACCTGCCCACCGAACCAACTACGTGCAGTGCCATCGTCATTGCCCTGCAGTCCGTACACGTGAAGCCATTCCAGTCGGCTGTTTATTTTTGGATCCGAGTGGCCGCACCCAAGGGCCTCGGGCTGGGTTAATGTAGATTCAAACCCTGAGCTGAACTTCCAATCTTTCTAAAACCCCAAAAGATCAAGTACACCACGTGACCAAGGCAAAACAAATCATGCCGTAAGCAAACGCCAAAGCCTTTATTACAAATCAACGATACATCTGCACCAGTTAACATGGAGTCAAAATGAAAAAACAACAACAAATAACCCACAGCATATCTCAGCAAAGAAAAAGCATTTAATTAATTCTACAAGCAAACGTGATAAGGTTATCAGTAATGCTTCACTTAGTGCAGTTTAAGTAAACGGCTAAAATAACATTGGCCCCAAATTAGACACCCTCAGCCGATCGGACTCGTCGGCTCGGTCAGCCAAACCCTTCGCACGCAAATTTGGACAATGGCCGCAAGGTTGGCACAAAAGCGGGAAAACGTGGAGGTACGTCTGCACTGGACCACTTAAAAACGTTACTCTTGCAAGCTTTGTGCACACGGCGATGGGTTTACAATGATTTTTTTTTTATGCCCTAAAGAAAGGAATCCGTGATTGGTCAATTAACAGCACATGGTTTACGGTGCAGTTAACCAACAATTACTGCACAGTGCTGTAACTGTCAAAAAAAAACTCATTAAAAAGTTAAACTTGGACACTGTCAACTTGTACTTCAATTTGGTTCGAACACCAAACGGGAAAGATTGCACGTGGACCACACCTCGAGTGCGTGCCAGATAGCCCGCCCTTGGCCCCGTGGGAAATGGCACACAGATTCCGATCAAAAAATGGAGACCGAGTGGTTGGGGAGGAGGAGAGGAGGAGGAGGGGTGGGCGGCCAAAGAACAGGATGGAAGGCTGTGTGTACATCTGACGCGTTTCAGAGAAGAAGGCACTTGGTACGACTCTTACGCTTGCACACCTGTAGGGCGGCTCGAGTGGCCAACTCGAAGACCTCACGGACACCATCCTTGGTTTTGGCGGAGCATTCCATGTAGCCGAATGCGTTGATCTTATTCGCCATATCTCGCCCTTCCTCGGACTTCACCGGCTCCTGAAAAAAAAAAAGAGGGAAAGGAGTGTTGGTGTAATCGAAGGTTATGCAATAGGTCGGAATTGGGCAACCAGCTCGACCGAAAAGCTCAAAATGGGGCAATGGTGTCCAAGGATATCTCACGGACACAACAAACGGAACTTGCAATCCCATTGGGTTTCAGCTCACAATGCTGGAAATATTGGCCGTCTTACCTGCTTCATCTTGGCCAGTTCCCGTCGGGTGCTTTCATCATTCCGAAGATCCTTCTTGTTTCCCACAAAATGATTGGAACGTTCGGGCAGAAGTGTTTCACTTCTGGGGTCCACTTCTCAGGAATGTTTTCTGTGGAAATGGTTGGAATATTTACCAAGTGTGAGCGGCGATTGGAATGTCAGGGAGACGGGGGGGGGGGGGGGTGCGAGGGGTGAAAAACAAATCGAGTAATACATGCTTTGGAAAAAGAACAAACAAACGAGGTTAAAGATATCAAACTAAAGAGCACGGCTGACGAGGCCTTGCACATAGCATGGAGCCACCACATTGAAGCGCGAGGGTCGAGTGCAATTATAATCAAGAGAATCGGGTTACACAATGACAAACTAGTCTTGCTAGTCAAGGGAATGTCGATCTGCATCAGTAGACAGGTAGATGATTGATTAAAAAGGACATGGATCGATGTGTGTGTAAGCGTCAGGGGAAGCAAGAAGCTGACGTTTCAAGCATTAACCATTTATTAGAACAAAAGAGGGCGCACCGACGAAGGGTCAACGCCTAACCGGCAGCCCATCCTTGCTTCCCACGGCAATTAACATTCCTTGGGCGACATTCCATGAATTCCAGCTTTAAGAGAATCGTTTCCTGGAATGGTTGGTTTGTGCTCACAAAACATCGGTCTCCAAAGTTCAAACACCAGACTGTGAAATTGAATCCCTGCCTTATATCGGACAAGTAAAAGTACAATTTTGTGGCTTCTTCCATCTGAGCCCTTACAAGGAAATGGAGAAGCTCCTCCCACGTGAGTCTAACATTTAAATAATTAATCGAATGAGGAAATGCCAAGAGGAAGAAAACATGGACGACGCATACAACTTTGCAATGTCAAATACTCAAACTACGATGTTGAGGGGGGGGGGAGGGCATCCTACGAGTAAACTGGACACCACCGTTGGGCAGTCATGCCTCGAGACTGCGACATGGAATGAGTGGTTACCAAAGCGAACCACACAATCAGTGGTTAATTTGACCTCATGTTTTTGCTTGTGGTATTGAAAAAAGGAAGTTACAACCAATGATACTATAATGACGACGACAGCAAACCGCAACAAGTTCCACCAGGAATGACCAATATAAAATGATGAATTAAAAAATTCTCCTGTTTTGACCTGACACTGACCCTAAATCCAAGGTCACCACTCCTGGGACATGAACCATACAAATAAAATAAATTTACATTTTTTACCCCCCCCCCCCAAATGTTGACCACTTACAAAGGTTCAGTTTAAAATGTACCCGTAATTGCTTTTTAAAATATTTGAGCTTTTGACCCCACCCCAAGGGACAGGGCCAAAAGTTATACTGCTCTTGCACATATTCATTGGTTCATAACTACCATATCTGAGATGTTAGTCTATGATCACCTCAAAAGATCTATTGTATCATCCATTTGTATGACTGGGCCATGCTTCAAACCACAGATATCCCACAGCCAAAGCGGACGGACGCTCTAACGATTACGCCACCTAGTCTGGGGCATCAATAAAACTCCAATTGTTTCAGTTCCACCGACGACTGCACTGAGAAAACGCCACACTCGAGCCAACAAATTGCGTAACTTTTCGCGATGAGCTCAGGAGCGAGGAATTCCAAGGGTGATGACAAAACCTGTTCACGGGCTCGTTTCTGTTCCATGTGCAAACAAAGCAACCCCTCCACCCCTCCCTCCTCTCTTCTCTCTCCCCACCCACCAATGCAAGACACCCATTTGTTTTGGCACAACCGTAAAGAATCCGGATTGATGAGGTATCGAGCTTGGGCGAAGGAACTGGGCGAAGGAACAGCATGAGCGACTGACAAAGTGTGGAATTGGAAGCCACAGATGAGGAGCTCAACTCCCTGAAACCAGGAAATTGATAGAACACTGCTTTTTAAATAATGTGACGAGCAGGTGCGACGTGGAGTCCAACAACCAAGAGACTAGCGCAAGCCTGTTATGGGTTGTTTTTTTGTTTGGAAACAAAGTCGAGTCCATCAATAAAAGGTGACCAAGACATCACGTCACACGGAAGAGCGCACACCTCTGCCAGGCTGAATAGTTTAACGATTTGTATCCCACCGACAGGCCGGATCTGCATCCGCACCTGAACCAAAAATTGATTGAGCTCGTTCTCGTCACCTAACGAACTCGTCCACCGAGTTGTGTCACACTCATCCACATCCTTTGGAGATATTGTGCTACATATAGTTTTTGGCCCATCTCTCAATGGTGAGGAATCACAAAAAAATTCAGATCCGGATCCAGATTTTCACAAAAATCAAATCAATTCGTGTTCGTCGCACACCCAATCTGTCCACCGATTTTCGTCTGAATCTGTCTATAACTTTTTGAGATATCCTGCTCAATAGACAGACAGACAGGGGTGAAAACATCACCTCTGTCTCCCTTCGGTGGTGGAGGTAATCAACTACGCAGCATTGCATAGCTCGGATGATTTACGCTGCTCCACCCGGAAGGGGACAAATCGACATTTGGAATCGACTCGGGATTCCTGAGCACCAACGGGCCACTGAGCTCAGCCCTCGCGTTAAAAAAAACAAAAAAACAAACAAACAAAAACTATACCACGGTAAGTCACACGCTTTGCGCAAAAACCCGATCACCCATTATCACTGTGACAGCGGACATGGAACACGAGGAGGATTCCTTACCAAGGCTGTCCGGGCCTGTCTATGGAAGACATGAGAATGACGTCGGTGTCTGGATAGCTCAACGGGCGCAGCCTGTCGTAGTCTCCTGTCCGCCGTGTCCAAAGGGCCAGTTCCACCTGCGGATATCGATAAACGGCAGCGTATCCTCTCTTGTAAATCAGCTGCAAGCTACCACGAGTCCTCTCACAAATCAATGCAACTTTGACTTTCAAATCATTATTACAAATAAACATTGGAACAGACATTGAAGAACGCTCACCTGCTTGCTATCCACTCAATATCGGCCACATAGTTCTCAAACACGGTTGGCACATAGACTTCAGGAAACTGGTCTTTGCTGAACACGATCAGGAGACAGGTTTTTCCACATGCTCCATCTCCCACAATCACGAGTTCTTTCGGATTGCAGCCATCCTCGTTGGGGTGTTCGTCGTCGTTGTCGTCCCGTTTTCCCTGTCGATACACCCACACCATTCAAGTCAAAATAAACAAACAAACAAACCAACCACCAAACCTATTATTCCCAACGCTTCTCTTAACCGAGGCCCACAATCGCAGCTGGATAGGAAAGAACGCAAGCTCGTTTCATGATGTTTGTTTGTAGCATATCTCATGCTGTGTGGCCTGTGCTTCCCTGCTGACGGACTGTTTTGTGAGCCTGCGGAGGAAACTGCTGAAATCCACCTGTCCGGTTCTTCCCGGCATCTTTGTTTTCTTCACTTCACTTTTTTTCCCTAATTATTTTTTATTTGATCCCCCCCACAATTCTTTTATTCATTCTAATTGTTGCTTTTTATTCTCTTTCATCTCTTACTCTCGATTCCTCTCTTTCTTTATCTACTCTCAGGAGAAGTGAATTCTTGCAAAAAAATTTATGTAAGGCTCACTTGCTGCGCCTGGACGAGTTTGAGGGTTGTGGAGCGGCGGCTGAAACCCGAATCCTATCCAGGTTCCTCTGATGACTCCATCTTCGCTCTTTACTTCTTCGGGGTCCTTATCGGTCTTCCGTTTCATTCGGCGAATCAATATTTATTTACTTTGAAACCACAATGGCACTTTACTCAAGCGACAGCTTCTTCAAACTGCTTGGGATGACTGCAGCCTTGTTCAAACATACATGTCCATACTCTACAGTCGAGACAGTCTAAGTGCTGCTCAAGCAGTTTTCTTGACTAAGGTTGCAATCCTAGATCGGTCGCTCCTACACGAGATATTGAACCAAGCGAGCATGAATTTGGAATTGTTTTCAGAGTGCCAGCGATAGTTCACCGACTCTCCGAGAACACCGTGGGATGTTTAACATCCATTTACTAATGGTGGCAGGATCGCCTAGACTCGAGAGGTATGCACACTCACCTCTAAGCGGTTGAGCCTGGGTTTGGATCTGACCCAGCTATACAGTCATCTAGTGTTTCACAGACAGGGCGATTGTGTGTGTGTGTGTATGTGTGTGTGTGTGTGTGTGTGCGCGCAAGATACTGATGGAGTTTATCGCTGGATTAAAATTTGAAGCCAGGCTAAACAACACAGATAGGAGTGCCTACCTCTCGGCTACCCACTGGCTTCTTGTTTAAAAGTCCATTTTTCAGTGAACAGACAAATAAATAACGTTGTTAACGAGTTAAATCGACCAACAAATCAGCCGCGGAGACACCGAGTGGCGTCACGATGTATTTCCTCCGCGAGGGTGCATCATCGCTCGCCACATCCTCAGACTCCTTCCTTCACTGCACTGCACTCGATCAAACGACACTAAACTACAACTAGGGTCCACACATTGGAGTTCACACTGCACTCGATTAGGAGCAGCTGAGCAAAACGAGAACAACAACCGGCCACGGTCGGAACGGCGTGAGCAAAGGGGTTAACGGAGTCAAAGCAAGAGGCCCCAGCGTGCTTGGGAAGTCTGAGAGAAAACAAAACAGGAAATTAAACAATGTGAACAAAGCCTCGGGACTTCATCACCCGCCGTGCAGTTTGCGCCGTCGGGCCTTGCCAGGGCAATAATGGCCGTGGCCGGCTGGTGGACGAGATTACATTTTACATTCGTTAAAGCCTGCGCGCCATGCCAAGGACCTGCTGCACTGCTCTACGTTACCCGTCTACCGTGACTCGAGCAGCAACCACCAATTCAACCTTATCGTGCGGTCAGCCACAGAGGACGCTTTTGAGGAAAGTTTTATTTTCACAAACCGGCCGTTAAGCCCGACGTCGATTGGAAGCAATTTGTACTTTGCTCGAGGTACCAGATGCCGATAACTCTTCGTGAGACGTCACCGTTTTTGGGTCTTGCCGGTTAAAGGGGGCTGGTTTAAGATCTTAGGGTCTCGAGTTTGAGCCCCTGACTCAGCTCGTCATCCTTCCGAGGCTGGCAAAAACGAGTACCAGCTTACTTACACACGTAACCCTCCTGAACACAAAGGTATTTACATTGCATTCGTGCAATGACAGGGTTGGGAGGATGGCCTGGAGGTACGCACACCTGTCTCACCTGGGTTCAAATTCCGAACCAGCTATAAAACTGTCGCCTGGCGTTTCATCGATGTGAACGTGTGTGCGTGTGTGTGTGTTGTGTGCGTGCGCTGTCCCTCAGATAGACGTTAAAGTGGGGTCAAGTCTGCCAGCATTTGCTGTGGACGTTAAATATCCCATGTTGTCTTCGCGAAGAGTCGGCGAGCTATCTCCGCACCCTGAACAAGCATCAGCGGCATACACACCCTCAGCTGATGATGTTACCCGCAGCCATGTAAGAAAAAAGTTACTCCGCAGCCATTCCTGCCAACATCCATTTCAATTTAAACCGAATCGACCGACACGACGTTTCCATGGAGACCGTTCAAAATAAATAATTATTTAATTTTTGGGGGGGGGGGCGCTGCTGACGGGTCTACGTACGAACGCCATTCGTGCGTAACACGAGCGACCCGGATGAGCTACTACTACTACTAGTCGAGGGCAGTGGTCTCGACGGGCTAGGCCCGAATGCAAGTACACCCTGAAAAATCATCAAAACCTCCTCGATTCGCGACCCACGAGAGGGCTTACGGTACAGAAGGTCAGCGAAACGGCACAAAGTTAAGTCGATCAGTCAATCGGGGTAAGATTAACGACCAAGGAGCGACCCAGGCACACTCACCTGTTACGGCAATGCGAGAATCGGGACGGGCAAACTACCTAGATGAGTCGACTCATCTCCTAAACTACCGTGGTCGGTCTGTACGCCTGACTTCCGCGCGCCAATGGGATGCAGCTTTTGTTGTTGTTGTTGTTGTTGTTTATTGGTCATTGCCGGATTTTTTTTTTTTCTCTGAAATGTTTCGTCAAAACATCGTCCCAGACAAAAAACGAGAACCTGTCCGAACCGTCGAGGATTCCAGACGTTCCAGTTTGAGCGCATTTTGTGCAGATTAAAATCGGTTTAACATTCAAAAAACGCGAGTTTTGCTTGTGTGAGAGAGAGTGAAAGACAATAATTCGAACGGCTTGTATTGTGAGAACAGGGGTTTTTTTCCCGGGCCGACGCGAGGGTGTGTTCAGTGACCAATTCAATCGTAGTGCGCTCGCCAGTGGCTTAAGCACTAGCAAGCACTCCATTCAAAACCGTCGATGAGGAACGGCTGGCTTGCAGCGCTAGCTAGCTGCTTGGTTGTCAACCATCACCTCTATCCACCCTCTCTCGCTGCCATGCCACGACCTTGTGGGGTGACCATTGCTTGCGTTTGACCACTCTCGACTGAAAGACCCCCCCCCTACATCCAAGCTCAAATGAGCTAAAATCTCGTCATCTTAATGATGACAGTCATAAAAACGAATGTGACGTCTTGTGATGTATCAGGTTTGCGGTAAATAATTATCTGTGATGATGCCCGGTTGATTCCCGCAAACAAAATTCAAACCAGCTTGCTAGTTTCGGAGATAATGGTATAGGGGATTTCCATTAGCGGCGATATATGACGTCAACTTTTTTTCTAGGAAGAATTTCCAAAATCGGAGATGGTTACTGCCTGCGCGTGGGCTTTCTGCATATACATGTGTGTTCAAAAGTATCCAACCTTAATTTTTCGTGGCGTAAAAATGAAGCGAGGAGGCGTGGTTTGGTGCACGTATGTACGCGATCTATCCGTATGCGTGAATATTTTCGCTGCAAAAAGCTGTCAGTCGCCGACAGACCGCCGATGAGTGAGGAAGTGTAAGTGAGCGCCGTCGGATTTTCGTTTTTGACAAAATCGACGGATCCACTTGTGGTCTCATCGCCAGTGATCAACTGTGTTAAGAATGGGATGCGTGTTCACAGTCTCTCAGCATGTCCTGTGCGATTCCAAACGGAGTTTGCTTCTGGCTCGATCGTTAGCAGCTTTGGCACGAACTTCGCTGAGATTCTCCCTTAATCCATCCTCAGTACAATGGAATGAACGGATCCAATCCTGAGCTCCGCCTCGTCTGCAAGTTCTCTATCGTGATTCGACGATCTGCATCAGCAGGGTCCTCACTTGGTCAATGACGATCTCATTTCGGGATGTTGATGGGCCTACCAGAACGTGCTTCACTTTCCACTGATGTGCGACCATCTTTTGAAGCGGTTGTACCACTCTTTTAACTGTACGGTGCCTCATTGCTTCGTTCCCGAAGGCACTGTTGAATCTTGCCGGATCGTTTCCACTTGGGAATCGCGAGCTTTACACAAAATTTGATGCAGTAGCGTTGTTCAAGTTTTTCCGTCATTTTGTCAAAAACGAAAATCCGATTTCGCCCTTAGCAAGGAACGGCTTGTATTTGTGAGAATCTCAGCCCTACAGCCTCGAACCTACATAAATTCATGAAAACAGAGACAAACACGCGTCCGGGACCATGACTCACCCATACCTACATGATAAACCCCACAAGAAGGATGTGTTGTCTTTCAGAGACAAGCAGAGAACTACCTCACCAAGCAGACTAACTAGCAACCACGAACAAACATGCCCACACCCAAGCAAGCAGATGATGAAGATGCCAGATTAAACAACTCAACTGAGTAAGAAGCCTCTCTATATGACAGAGAGAAGTCTATGCTATTGGATATGCTGTATTGGTGGAACGAGAGTGGGTTACTGAAAGAATAGGATTTTGGGACCTTGGCCTTTTAGTGATGAAACAGTTCAATAAGGTCTGTTTTTTTCTTGAGTAGTGTCAAGCAGAATCTTTATTTAGGACGAGCAAATACCACCCGTACGCTTTCGCTGGATGGGAATATTGAGAGGGGGAAAAGAGGGGTGGGGAGAGAGAGTGGGGAGGTAGAGGAGAAAGAGAGAGAAAGAGAGAGAGAGAGAGAGAGAGAGAGAGAGAGAGAGAGAGAAGAGAGAGAGAGAGGAGAGAGAGAGAGAAGAGAGAGAGAAGGAGCGAGTGGGAGCAAGGATGGAGGGAGAGTGAGGAGGGGTTGGGGAAGAAAGACAGTGTGAGGTGAGAGAAAGCGAAGGCAGACGTGCGTTGGAGCTTAATACGATTCTATGTCTCATCAAATGCTTCTGCATAGAATAACAGTGAAGATGGAAATACAAATAATGTCTTGCAAATCATTTTGTACAGGTCATACATATAAATACCGCCGAGACAAACATCGCCCGATGTGTCGGAGATAAACACACTCTGGGAGACAAACCCGCGGACACGTCTTGGAAAAAACTCCCATCCGGGAATAAGCAACGCCACAGCCATGTTTGGAGAACAAACACGCGTCCGAACCAAGCTGTCCGAGACAAAACACACTCAGACACGTCCGGAGAACAATTCCATACAGCAAGTCCGGAGCGAATACAAGTCGGAGACAAATTCCCATCTGACAGTCTGGAGATAAATACATAAAAGAACATATCTAGAGACAAACCCCGTCAGCAATTAAAAGGCCAACTAATCCCACCAGCTGGATATGTCCAGAGAGAGAGGAGGAGAGAGAGAGAGAGAGGGTAGGGCGTTAGTAGAGAGAATATGTTTTTGCTTATATGAACGCACCGCACGCACGCACGACACCACACACACAACAGCAAAAGTCTCCTGTAGTATAGAAAATATGTGTTGTCACTGATCGGGTTTTTCCTTTCTCCATCTTCGTTTGCCTCGACTGTGTTACTGCCGCATCAAATATTATTGAAACTGTATTTCCTTCATTGTTTTTTAGTGGCTTGGAATCACTCAGGTAGCTTTCGCGGCATAAACAGCACCAATTGGACATAAGCACACCAATTTTGGCCTGTCAAATTCGGATTGGAACTGTTAAC
>CM068952.1:183681229-183695138 GCA_035128595.1 Eptatretus atami
CTGCTCTAACTGCAGTGCTCCGAGGGATGGGCTTGGATGAACGCAATGCACGAGTTCCCCTGTAAGCAGGACGACAATCACCTGACCACAGGTGATGCTTTACCCCCTCACAGATTCCTCGTACATAGGCCTCCTTGTCCACCTTAAGTGCACGTACAGTTTTACGCCTCAGCTCCCTGAACAGCTAAGCTCTGCCATTCAGCCTGGCCCAGCGATTTTGGTCAATGGTATGCAGTGTCACTTGAGAGATAAAATTCTTCTTCACCCTCCAGTGAGTTCCAAGACATCCACCGGCAACATCAAGGATGGTGGTCTTGAAGTCACTCCACAACTCTTCAGGACCCCCAAAGAACCCAGACCCCCCAAATGTCCACTCAACCTGTTCGCAAACTCCTCAGCTACCGTCTCATCCTTGAGCTTGCCAAGCTCCAGCCTAGGCTGGGATGGTACCATTCTCCAGGATTTAAGCTGCAGCTTTAGAGTTGCTACAACAAGCCGCGCTGGTCAGTATTGAGGAACTGAGCACTCCGGTAGACCCTGCAGTTATGGATCATCCTCCAGCGACCATCAACGAGCACATGGTCAATCTCTTTTGCTACACCGCCAGCATTGGAATACATCACATGGTGCAGTTCCAAAACTGGCTGAACAGGCCTCTGCATAAGCAAGGGGTTGAGATTAAACGGCTGCGTCACGGACCCCCCCCCCCCCGCTCCTCAAGTCCTTCACGAACCGGCTGTCCAGCCCCCTCCCACCCTGATGGCCATTAACGATCCCACACTGTCCTTCGCAAAGAGGATGTGAGCCATCGCCGGCACCCTGAACAAATTCCTGCTCTAACGCTACGGCGACACTGCATCAGCGGAAAAGCTGCACCCCTGGCAAATGATGCCAAACTAGCCACCACAGGGTGCACACAAATTGAATGAACAGCATCTGCAATGCTTTCATCCTTGGGGTTGTTTTGTTGTTGTTCAGTCCGGCACCTTTACAGTTTTTCAGCGAGCTAACACACACTCGTACCAGAAATTGAAAGCACGCAACATACCAGAAATGCCGTCCAACTTCATGAAAGAGCTGCTGGACTTGAAGCAAATTAGCTGGAAGTCTTTGATTTACACATCAAAACCATTACCGTGGCGACAACAAAATGGTACAATCCTTTTGTGATCATATTTAAAGCCACTCCCGAAGGAAATGGGAAATATCGCAAAAGACAGCCGCACCTCGAAACTGCATCCATTTCCTTCTGCTCTCGACAAGTAGCCTTGCCATTTAATTAGCTCACAGGGCCAGAAAGCAATTGGAATAACGAGCACTCGAATAAAAAGTGGCAGTGAACACGATTGGGAAGGAACGGAAGTAATCTTTACGCAGCTTTTTCCACAAGTTTAAAAACCGCAGCAAACAAGCGGAATGAACAATTTACTCACCACGACCTGCTCCTCCGAGGCTGGGGAAACGCTGCTGTCGTCAAAGTAATACCACTGCCCATCATCCTTGTGTTTTGCGATTACAGTGTCTGTGGGAGAGTTTTACACGATCAAAAAGTCTTCATTGCAGATGAGAGGAAAAACAAACAAACAATGAATGTAACTGTTAAAGAGGAGATTAAAAGTTTCAAATTCCTGAGCAAAAGCTTTGTGACGAGTGAAACAGAAAGCCCGTTTTTGAAGCCAAAAAGACTTCGGTGCCGGAGGCAGATCTAACTTCGTTACCTGTCGTGCTCACGAGCTCTGTGAGCCAGGTGCATCCAACGTGTGGAGGTGAACCTTCACCGGGCGATGCTTGAACGGCACGCAAGGTTTCACCAACTTCAATCACTAGCTGGGCTCGACACCAGACCCCCTCCGCCAATCTGCCTTAACCCACCCCCTTCCAAAATAAGATCCGGCATTTTTGCTCAGGGTAATCACAGCTGATTGCGATTGTTACAGCGAACCCTGATCAAAAGGTCTACCAAGTGCAAGTGTTACAACTAATCATCATCTTCACGCCACAACAAAGTCGGTTGTGCGACATTGTCAATTATAAATGACTGAAGCGACTTTGCATTGTGGGGAAAAATACGCCCCAACATGTTGGTTCAAGTTTGGATGCGCAGTGCCAACAATTTTTGTAATATCGTGTAAATGGAGAGAAGTCTCCATCACAATTCAAACGATGTACCTCAAGTGACTGTCTGATGTGCATGGGAAGAGACATCTTGGCCTTTCCGCCATGTTACATTTCATCTATATCTTTCCTTTGATAGCACGGCATTTCTGCCATTTCAAATACTCTTCATCAATGACAGCATATTTATTTAATGCTGTGCACCATGGGACTCGGTACAGGAGAACACGGTGCACTTGCGTTGTAAAAAGGGCAACGGCGGGTTTGTACATCGTTCAAGGTGAGGAGAATAGCAAGTGCAGACTCACAGTGACCGCCACCCATGCCGCCGTAGTGGTTAACAGCAGCGATGAGGTCGTATGTGGATTGTCCAGCATTAGGGTTTATGACAAACCCTGACATGTCCAACGACCTGAGGGAAACCGGGTTGGGAAGAAGAGTAATCGGTCATGCAACATTGAGTGATCATTCCTGCACAGTTTGGATCTTCTTCCTTTTTCTTCTTCCTTTGACACAAAATAAAACGAGATGTCATCTGCAAATGCAAAACACGTTCACTTTGCATTCGGACTTCTTCTTCTTCTTCTTCCATGTGCTAGATGGTACCTTTGACCTTTGGGCCAAATTCTTAATTTGTCTTCTCCATATTCTCATCATAAAACTTTGTTGAAAATTTGATGAAAAAAGCTCAAATGATAAAAAAAAAGTTACGGCCCAGACAGACACATACACAATTGATTGCAAAAACCGGTCTCCCGCTGCACGGGCGACGGGCTAAACAGAGGGCTGCCATCATAGATTGCTGATCATTCCCAGTATTGCCAAACTCGTAACATTAGCCAATTGGTAGCACTTCAAATTCTGCCTCATAATGAAAACACTTTCTATTTTTTTCTTCCAAAAAGCGAGACACTAAGACTAAACACTTAATGCCTCCAACCAGGAACAAAAACAAAAAGAGCACCGTGGGTCCTAAAGCTCACCTGGATCAGGAGCAACAGTCACTCAACCCCCTCCCCTCCCCCCACCTTAATTTCCCCCCTCCCCCACAAACCCCGATTTATTTTTATGCCTTGAACAAACTTTGGTACATCACAAGTGATGGAGGTTGTGTTCAAGTATCATCAACATCATATGCCTCCAACAGGTTTGGACAAGAGAACAAATACCTTTTTTTTTTTTTGGCAGGAGGGGGAGGGGGTTCAACTCCCCTCACCGCGTTGACCTCCCTAATGAGCGCAGATTTTGATGCGGTCAACACACTTTCGTAAGGCATCAGATATGAAGCTTGTGGCCAAGTTTCATGAAAATTGTGGTTGGTTCAAGAAATAATGAATGAAGTGTTTACAGACTCACTGACTTACCTGCGGACACTGCACGATCGCCTAAGCTCACCGGACTAATAATATAAGCTAATAATAAAAAAATTAATATTCGAAAAACAGTAAAATTAATGGAAAAATTATTTTTCTAAAAAAACGGGACACAACGGACAGCAAGACTAAACACTTAATGCCTCCCTCCAGGAACCATAAACAGCATTTGGATTCTCTGAAAATGTTGCCAATACCTGATGGGAAAATCGACCAGTGTGTCCAGCTTCTCACGCAGGTATCTGTTGTAGAAAAAACGTTTGAGGTGCACCACAAGGACCTCGGGCAGAGACCATAGGTCCAGCTGCTTGGTGGCCTGCTTGTGTTTCTTGCACGACGGGCAATACCTGTACGAGATTAGGATACGGATCGGACAACATGCTGCAACGTTATTGTGTCATCATCCATTGCAATCTCGGCCGTCCCATCCAACTTGGCAATAACGTTGGCAACGGTGCGGTGGTTACCCGTCGTAGTGGCTCAAGTCCCAATCCGTTTAAAAATCTAAATGTCACGCAGCGTTATGGTACAACCGTACCCTTCTCTACCCAACCTATTGTCCACTCTAAAGGCCCAGTCACACCTTGATGTTTTAGCCAGCAATGGCAACGTATCAAAATGTATGTAAAACGCTGGCTTACGTTGAACTTTTGATGTTTTTTTAAGATTCGACGTATTCATAACGGGTTGGTCGTATGCATAACATATTAGTAACGGACACAGAACGTTTCTGTGCTTATAGATAACTTATACCAACGAATGCTTAGCCTGTTGTCGGCCTTCACAACCTATGCCCAACGATAGTCTAACTTAGCATAGCGCGCTGCACGTATCGCCGACGATCACGTGACGTAGCCTATTAAAAGGCTGCCGCACAACGATTCAAATCATAACCGCGGAGAAATGAAAGTGTCAACATCGCAGTCACACCTTGGCGATCTTGCCAGCGTATGCAGACCTCTGAAAAATGCGTCTAAAACGCTGGCGCACGTCGAATACGGTATGGGTAAGTTTGGTATGCCTGAATAGAACGCTAAAGTACGCTATCATACGTCGTAGTAAGTAGAGCAAGTCTTGTAATTATAAACGTGTTAAACATTTTACGACGTACTTGCCATATGACACACCTTCCGCATGCGATGGGAATAAGTTGTACGCACGATATGCCAACGTTGTCACACGTCGACAAAAGTTACTTGTAAGGTACTCATAAGTCGAAACACTCAAGGTAATGGTTACGTCAGTGTTCCAGACTCCATGGTTTTTTTTTTGTTTTTTTTCTTCGTATGACGGTGATGTTGACACTTCGATTTCTAGTGCGGTTATGATTTAAATCGTTTGAGCGGCAGCCTTTTAATTATACTATATTATAACTGCACTACAAATCGAAGTGTCAAATCACCGTCATACCGAAGGAAAAAAAAAAAAAAAAAACCATGGAGTCTGGAACACTGACGCTAACCATTACCTTGAGTGTTTCGACTTATGAGTACCTTACAAGTAACTTTTGTCGACGTGTGACAACGTTCGCATATCGTGCGTACAACACGTTACTCATAGGTTAGAAATAAGTTTCGGGTACACTAAACATTACCTCACGTGTTTCGGCTTATGAGTAACTTACAAGTAACGTGTGTCAACGATCGCGGTAACGTGCCTACAACTAATGGCCATCGTTATGCGGAACGTGTGAGTCATACGCTGGCATAAGTCTTAAAATTTCAAGCATGGAAAATTTGAGGACAACCGAAAAGTACAACGTTTAAAGCCAGCGTACTACGACGTATGGCAGTGTTTTTCAGCGTGCTCTCAATGTTATCAAAACTTACCCATAACGTATTCGACGGTACCAGGTTTACACAAATTTCCCAAAAATCGGCATAAGCTGGCTAAAACGTCAAGGTGTGACTGGGCCTAAAGTGAGGGAGCTCGGCGGTTTGAACACGATCCCGGCCATGACGAGTCATGACGATGACTAACGAGAACGGCACTTGGGAGACCACATACCTCCGCCAGGCTGGACAGTTTAAATTTTGTATCTCACCGATAGGCCGGACCTGCATCTGAACCTGCACCAAAATGTAATTGGCTTGTTCTTGTCACCTACCCAAGTCATCCAACAGGTTTTGTCAAAATTCGTCCAAAACTTTTTGAAATATCATGCTGTACATCGTTTTTGGTCCCATCTCTCAATTATGAAGAATCACTTTTTTTTTTTAAATGAAAAAAATTCTCGGATCCACATCCAGATCCGGATCCTCACCAAAATCTAATCAATTCGTCCTTGGCACAAACAAAATCTGTCCACCGAGTTTCGGCTGAATCGGTCTGTAATTTTTCGAGATATTCTGCTCAGACAGACAGACAAACAGACAAGGGTGAAAACGACCTCCGTCCACCTTTGGTGGCGGACGTAAAAATGGTGCGTGCCGCTTCCTTAATATTTAAACAGCATAGAGCACAGACAAACAACTATAGGTTGGCCACCACTGTGTATGCTCGATGGACCCAATGGCTTCCTACGTTGAACCTCCTTTTATATTTTTTAGCAGCGTCTCACGTAGCGAACGCTGCTCATAGAGAACTCGGCGTTGTTCTTCTTCTTCTTCTTGTGAAGACAAAACCTTAACCTCTAGGACTCGGCTCTTGTATATACAAGATCCGGATCTCCTTAAATACTAAGCATAGTACACATCCTCGCATTGACGGTGCCTTTTGAGAGTGTCTATCATGAACTTTTAAATATATTCGACATTTGCTTTAAAGTTTCGAAAAGTTCACGTACTATTTAAAGATTATTCCATTTATCGTATTGTAATTTCGTAAATACACTATTTTTTCGTAAATACACTATCTATTGTAATACGTAAATACATTATGCGGTCTCACTATTGGCTTAATCAAGGCACGTGCCGAAATTCGGGTTTTTTTTTTTTATTTTTTTTTTTTTTAGCCGACAAAACCTTTAGGACGCTGCTCTTGGACACATTTGTCCTTGTTTTTTAAATAATGATTGAGAACACTGATGCTCGTATTTATTTTTGTTTGTTACTCAATATTGTATCCTCATCCTCATCACTTTAAACCGCTTCACCCCCTCCCCCTTCGCCATTCCCCTAACCCCACACACAACAAAATGATTGACTAACTGCGTGATACACACCAGACAGAATATTGAGCAACACATTTGGTATTTCTGAAACGGTGTCAATACAGCTTTCACGAAGTAGTACCAACGGCAAGGCACAAAATAAAATGACTTCTTCCACTCGTGGTGTTAAAACAAAACAACCGACGATCCGCCGGTCTACAGCGGGTACAACTTGAGCGACATCCTGGGAGGGAACAGTAGTGAACAAAAGAGCGAAGGGTAGGAGGGCCAGAATGCGATCAGAATAGGAAATAGACGTGCAGCTCACCAAAGGTCGTGCTCTCCCAGCATCTCCCTGGTGGTGAAGAGCTTGATACAGTCGTGAAGGCGCACCATGTGCTTCCTGGCAGGGTGGGTGGACATGCTCTCGTGCTTTTTTAAATCCTAAAACAAGAAGGGTACTTGCATTAGGGCACGAGCAGTCGCAGACAGCTTAAAACTTAATGCAAGTACTCTTCCGTTCAATTCGAGAATTTTAATGTGTATCCAAAACAACCCAAAAACAAACACGCTCGTCACAGAGTGCAGGGTGAGGGGAAATAATGACTTGAAAGGGCATACTTCGGCAGCTTTCTCATCGTAATAGTACTGCTTCATGCGCGAGTCCCAGTCGAGCGCAATGTACGGTCGATCTGTGGCCAACAGCGAGTTTCAACGTCAACGTTTAATGTTCCCAACTGCACCAATTTTTCAAAGTTTCCAACTCAGAATACTAGAAGAACTAAATAAACACAAGGCTCTCGATGGTCCACAAGAGGGGCGCCATTCATTCCCGACAGTGGATCCAATAAAAAGTAGAGTTCAAAATTATTTTACGGCTTCGTTGGTATCGGTAAGTTAGTATCGGCACAGAACGGAGGCGTACTGGTAAACTTTATCGGCTGCCCGTCGTCCATGATGGTGTTGATTTCACTGCTTCCATAGGCGTTCACAATATGGAAGGTGAAAAGGGGTGGACGTCGCCGAGCCCTGCAGGCATCACGGCGAGCTGCGTTCACGTTGCCCATTGGCTCACGACTTGCCAACTCCACCTCCTTGTCAGATTCATCCAATGGGCTGTCGTCCGTCTCCGATGGTATCTCGTGATCGTGGCTCGACTCCTCATCCTCCATGTCCACCTCGCCTGAACGCAAGCACCACGTGTGGACGAGGGAGGGTCAAAAATGTTGTCCTTCAAAAAAATTTTTTAAACGTTTTTGGAGCCAAAAACACAAGGGATCAGGAAACTCGCACACGATGGGTAAAAGAAGTCTGACACCAGCTAGAAACTACATAGGAAGAGACTAATAGGATGTCCAAAAGGTCCACTCCACCTCCACATGCTCTTCCCCATCCCACCCCCAAAATGTCACCATGCCCTCGAGTTCCAAAACATCAAAGTGGATACAATGCTTTTTTGACAATCTTTGTAAACAAATCATTCAGGAGTTTTTGTGACAATGAAGCTCACTGTGTATGCTGTACCGTTTTGTCTGTTGAAATGCATGTTGTTCACGTTGTTCTGGTCCATGTAGAAGAGTCCATCGTACGAATCGTCGTCATCTTCGTCAGCAGGGCGGTTAACGTAGCGACTGGGAAGATGAGCACGTCAAGGAGTGTGGGGGAGTAAAGTGGGGGCGGGATTATGAATGTTTAACAGCAATAACTCGGCAGTCAGGAAGCATCTCAACAAATCCAAGGAGAACGGATGGATCCGTTCAGCAAGTGGCAGGATCTCATCTCCTCCTCGAGCACAACCCCATCCCGTTCCCCTCCCACAGGCACAAGCATGCATTCCTTACGCACGAGTGACCAACACAAGGAATACCAAGAAAATGTCTACACAGATATTTTTACATAGAAATTGTAAAGGAGTCTTTTGCAAAGGCAGAGGAAGAACAGAAAAGCCTTACTCCATGCGCTCAAGCAGTATCTGGTAGAGTTTCTGGCATGTGGTGGTGTGACGTGGAACGGAGAGCAGCAAGGGCTGGCCAAACAGCGTTCCTCCCGGTAGTAGGTTGGAATTGAATCCGCTGCCGCTCAGTCGCTTCTCGCGTAGATAGACAGGCACAAGGATGTGCTCGCAGTCGTCTTGATGCTTCGTCTGCACTTCATAACTGTTGGAAACAAAAACAAGACCGAGCATTTAACGATGGAGCCTCGCCAGGGTGTTCATCTCGGTGACCTCTTCAGACATTGGGTGTGAGCCCCTTAGAGATTAAAAACATTTTAATAATTTAGTGTATTTAAAATGATAAATGTCTAACCCGATTTCCATGCTGCGTATCAAGCTCCGTGTGTGTGTGTGTGTGAGTGAGTGAGTGAGTGAGAGACACATCATTTATCAAATGCCTTAGAATGAACAAAATAGATTGTTGTAGATCTGCGTGCTGAGGAATATACCCTGAGGAGTGTGAGTGGCTAACTTGGACATAATCAACCATTCAAGGTACAAAATCTCGTTGGAGGTAACTTGGAAGGGCACTCTTCGACGTTGCCAGATATGCTTCTGCCCACATTATTACATCATTATACATACTTCTACCAAGTTTGATATAAATCCCTGAACCCAGATTCAAAACAATAAATAATTCTGTCTGCCAGAACATGCACCTGATCAGGTTGAAATTTAAAACATATATTCCCCATGACGACGAGATCATAACTGTGGTTTGATGGCGATTGAAGAAGCGGTTCAAGAGGAAGGATTTTTGAAAGGTTTTTGTTCAATCCAATATGGCTGCCAGACCATGTGACCTATTAATTATTCGTGAACACCATGGCATCCTCAAGGCTTGAGGAACATGTGGGTGAAGTTTCCCCTCGATCTGTCAAGCAGTTCTGGAGAAGATGATTTTAAAAGGTTTATTCTTCAAAAAATCATAGCTGTGAAACCATGTGCCTATGACGTCATAGGTGGAGAACTTTTTGTTCCGCATGGATAGGCGATCATACCTGTAAAGGTTTGTCTCGATCTGTTCAGCCGTTTCAGAGAAGATTTTTGAAGAATTTTACGTTAAAAAAAAAAACATATGGCTGCCGAACTACGTGACCGATGATGTCATCAATTCCCCATACAATTTAGCCTGAGATGACCCTCAAAATTTTTCATACTGATTGGATAATGTGTTTGATATATGCAATTATGACATAAAAAAAATATAAAAAACCACACTCATTCCCCATAAGGAGTACTTGCCATGTGCCAAGTTTCAATTTTTTTTCTTTGGTGCGGTTTCAGAGATACAGTGGTCCAAAGTTTTTCCGTTTTTCCAACATGGTTGCCACACCACGTGACCTACGACGTCATAATTATCAGTGAAACATTCGACACGAGTAGTCGCACCAATGATGAAAATTTCTTCTCAATCCAACAAGCGGTTGCGGAGAACAACACGAAAGTTCTGTGCGGACAAACAGAGAGACCCAAATGGAATACCCTCCCCTTCGGCGAGGGTAACAAGAAAGAGCAATCAGAGATTGCAGACCCTCGCCAGGACTTGTTTTGTGTGGAAAATAAATGGAAGGATGCACTTGATGAAAGGTCGTTGATTGCAAATGTAAGGTCAAACGGTCTGACGGTCTGATGGTCTAAAGCTTTTGACCAAGCCGTGTGTAAGCCTGTGAATCAAGCACAGCTGTTGATTACCAATCAATACATCCTGGGCATAACCATTTCATCAACTATCACATACATAGTCTGAAAAGAACAGTGCTCACACATTTATGTCGCCAAAGATGGAAAAATAAATTGATCGTGGGGAGTAGGATCTGGAGGGTTGCGAGTAAACTGCTCTTTTGTGACAGTTCAGTGGTGGCACACATCCAATTCAACCGATTTCACTTCGACTGTTTACCTCCACCACCGAAGGTGGATGGATGAAGGTCATGTTTTCATCTCTGTCTGTCTGTCTGTGAACAGGATATCTCAAAAGGTTGTGGACAGATTAGGACGAAACTTGGTGAACAGGTTGTGTGTGACGAGGATGAATCGATTCACTTTTTGGTGAACATCCAAATCCTCAAACGATAGTTTTTTTATTTTTTATTTTCTCAAGCAATTCTTCACCGTTGAGAGATGGGGACAAAAATGATATCTAGCACGATATTTCAAAAAGGTGTGGATGAGTTATGACAAAACTAGGTGGATGAGTTTGTCAGGTGACAAGAAGAAGCCGATGAAATTTTTGCTTCGGGTCTGGATCCAGATGCAACCTATCAAGTGGGTTACAAGATGTAAACCGTTCAGTCTGGCGGAGGTATGCGCTCGACTGAGTGCTGTTCTAGTTGTAAATGCTGCATCAATTCTTCATTTTACATTATGGTCAAGATACCTTGGCAGGGAGTCCATTTGATTCAGAAATAACAACAAGAATAAAAACTTGACGACGACAATTACTTACCCTTGCTATTAATAAAATGTTTTCGTCTGAAAAAGCTTTCAGTCACTTCCTGCACCCACCCGCTTACATAATAGTTGTGGGATCAACACAATGGATTTTAAAGCTCTCATCCGTTGCTTCGTCAGAACCAGATAGTTCACGATATATAGATATTCAATTGTGGGCCACAACTTCACATTGTCTGCCAAATCGGGTTTCTTCAAGCAATAAATATGTATCTGTCCCATCATAGAGAGCTATTTTCTCATCTGTGTTTTGCATCCTGGTGCGAGTTGTCAAAATACATGGTAAATGCCATCGTGTGCCTGCCACAGTGGCTGAGCTGTCACGTTTGTTGTCTCCCATAATGGCGGGCGGGCTTTGTATCGCAGAACGACATGACGTCATTGCATACATACTACCCATAGATTAGATTACACGTGAGGATATTAAAGTATATCTGCATGCAGACGCTCACTCGCTGACAAAGTGCATTCAGGAATGGGAGAGGCTAAAAATACAAGGTTCTTCCCCTTGACGCCGGATTTCATGCTTACAATACCAGACCTGTCGACCCCCGCATGAGGGAATTTGTGAAACATTATTCATTATGTCGAAGAGTCCACATTCCTAAAGTGCAAGATTATTTTTTCATGAAAAAAATGACACAAGAAAAATAAATCGTCATTATCAGTGACAAGTATGCGCACAAGCATTTAAAGTAACAAGATAACACAGATGACTACGTAACAGGCACAGATCCAACAAGAAAAAGAGCAATCGAGATTGCAGACCCTCGCCAGGACTTCTTTTGAGTGGTGTATTTTTATAGGTGTTAGGGTAAATCCTATATGGCTGCCAAACCATGTGACCGATGACATCATATGTGTGAACTTCTTGTTCCTCATGGACAGGCGGTCATACGTGTAAAGTTTCGTCTCGATCTGTTCAGCCATTTCAGAGAAGAAGATTTTTGAAGGTTTTATTTTTTTTTTTAAACAATATGGCATGCCGAATCGCGTGACCGATGACGTCATCAAATTTTTCTCCTGTGGACCATTTTATCCCTAGATGACCCTCAAAATTTTCATACTGATCGGATGTGGCATTCTACATATGCACATATAATGTCATTAAAAAAAATAAATATCACCCTCATTCCCATGAGGAGTACTTGCTGTGTGCCAAGTTTCAATTTTTTCCTTGGTGCGCTTTCAGAGAACAAGCTCCAAAGTTTTTTTTCTTCCATTTTTCCAATATGGCTGCCACACCACGTGACCTAGGACATCATAGTTATCATGAAAACATTCCACAAGAATAGTCACACCAATAGTGAAAATTTCGTCTCAATCCAACAAGCGGTTGCGGAGAAAAACACGAAAGTTCTGTGCGGACAAACAGACAGACAGACGAACAAAGTGACCCAAATGCAATACCCTCTCCTTTGGCGACTGTAATAAAAATGGAAAGGTGAGGGTTGGGGTCAGTTAACCCAACACGTTAACCCAAGAAGAAGAAGGGGAAAAAATAAAAAAAAAAACTCTGCCTTCTCCCTTGGCTCACTTTAGGAATTTATAAAATGCATTGGGGGTTTCAATACGTAAATGCACATAAAGATGACGTAGAGTTGGGAAAGAAAGCCAGTTAGGGAAGTGTCCTGGTTCTTTCGGTGTTAACACGAATCATATTAATTTCCATTTTATATATGTTTTCACGATTTCAAGCTCTCTGGTCTCAGGCTGTGCAACAACCAAAACAACTAACTTCACGCATTATTGATCTTTCTAAGTTAAAGGAGTGGAGTGGTGGGGAGCAAATACACCAATTTCATAAGATGTGGTTGGGGTGGGCTACATACCCCCAGACCCCTCCCCCCCAGGCATCATGTTTGAGATGCCCACCATGTTAATATAGCAATATTAATACAGGTGGAAAGTCCAGCAGTTACTATTTGGCACCTTCTGCAGTCTCTTCAAAATGAATCACTCATTCGGAGTGAATCATTGGCGAAACCGGGGTGCACTTGGACATCCCATATTTTAGCTATGCTTGGCAAATTGTACGAAGAGCCAATGTGCTCCGCCAAGAACTACACGGAGCGATTATCAATTTACTACAATTCCAACGGGTTTTTCACGGATTGTTGTACAATCATCGTCGGCAAAAACTTCGTGCACAGAATACACAGTCTGCGTGGAGGTCGACAGGCCCGCAAGACCAACAATAACCAAATCAAGCAATAACGTCCATAAAGATGGGAACTAGACGATGCAAGTATCGATTTTTTTTTCGATATACCAGTCGGCTCACAGGAATACAAGTATTAAAAAATAAAAAAATACATATACATATAAATATATTTATTTATATATTGCGTTACAGTTGTGGGGGTAGATGGAGGAATTTCATAGGAAAGTGAGGATTGAATCGAGTTGTTTGGTCCGTGGACATGTCGGAAAAATCTCGATGTAAATTAAGTAGGGAGACTGTGAGCTTAAGTGTTACTCATCACCACACAGGGGGTGGTGCTGTGTTAATCAGATAGGGATTAAGGACAATTTCCCCCAGTATGTGATTTCCCCTTGTCACTTATTCCTATGTTTTTGCATTTACAAGCCAACCATGAAGGAGTTGCATTTTTATACCACAACAACCATAACCACAAGCAAGCCAGGCATGCTGAGCAGGCAGAGGCCCCGCCTTCCCAGGTTTCGGCTCAACAAGCCACGCCCCGAGTTGGACGGTTGTTCGGTGTGACGTCGAAGAGAGATCGGGAGTGAACGCACAAGTTTGGTGTGAGGGACGCACGCGGTCGTAAGAGGAACGTGCCTGGGACGAAGGATCTCGTCGGCACAACAAAATGGCTTTCCTTCGACGCATGAAGAAGACGGCACGGTTCTCGTATTCAT
>CM068952.1:183703786-183723114 GCA_035128595.1 Eptatretus atami
TGGAAATGAATCATCACCCTGTGGAATTTCAACATCTTTCCATTCAAGGTTGCGAAATTCAATCGTTTCACAGCTCATGTATGATTCAGTTTTAATGCTGAAAATAAAAAACAGGTATTCAAAAATTACGCACCAAGCAAATAAAGGGTTTGTGTGGAAGGAGAACAGAGAGACGACAGACAGACAGACAGACAGACAGACAGACGTGTTTCTCACCTTGAACTCGATTCATTCCACGTCAGATGACGTGAGAGTAATTCTTTCCAGCCAACAATAATATCGTTCAGTTCATTTCGAAATGAATAAATGTCTTCAAGAAAGTCGTTCATTTTTATCCATTCCTCGTGATATTCAAATAACTCATTTTCAACATCCGTTATCAACGATGTTGTTTTTGGGGACAATCTGTTGAAAAAAAAAACAATAATTATTAGTCTTACAGTGATTTAATTCTGTTTTAAACAATAAATAATAAATTGGGTTGTGAAATCTCACCTCTCATCTTGTGAAAACGATTGATCCGTAAGGTTGTCGTAAGAATCTGAACACTCCATTCTCTGAAAACACCTCCGTTCGCTCAAAACTTGGTTTAAAATAAGCACGTAATGACGTAATGGGAGATTACATAACAATGGTTTTTCCACAAAAGGAAATGACTTGGTTCGGGCGAGTCAGCCGTTCTCAAGCAGCCGACTCATTTTCACGGAACTGTGCTTTAAAAAACACTTCCCCATTTTACAAAACCAAAGGTTTCATGCTTGAAGAGATAAAGTAAATGCACTCGATGGAAATGAATGTAATAGGAAAAAAAATGAAGTTATTCCCAAAAGTAGAACATGGGTAAATATGAATGAAATGAAAATATGAAAGGAAAGAAGTGCTTTCATCAGTAAGTCTGAATTTTACATTTGCTTGTATGGGAGGGGGAGGAAATCAGTCTCCTATTTTACATTTGCTTTTATGGGAGGGAAGGGAATCAGTCTCCTGTTTTAGGTTTTTGGGGCTTCATTCAGAGAGTTTTTCCCTTTTTCCCCATTCATTTGAATGGCTGCCTTAGAAACCCCATTTATCCTCTACTGACGTGCCCGGGAAGGTTTAGGCATTAAAAATAAATAAATTAATAAATCAGAGTACGGGGGCTTCGGGAGGGGGAGACCAATGCAAATTCTCCATGTAAACGTTTATCGTGTAGCATCGCTCCCAGTGGAAGAGTGTATTACAAGTCCCAGCGGTATACAGTATTATAATAGTTTCTCTGTTTGAAAACCTTGTAGAATCAAAAATTACTTTACTTAGCCCATTTATATATTGTGTGCTCTGCATTTTATGCAATTCTAAACTGCTGGAAGAAATAAGGTGAAAAGTGGTGGTTGTACTCTGGGTGTGCATGGGAACAGTCTCCTAAGTTGGGATGGTCACCTCCAACTTAAAGTTTCACTTCCTTGCCACTCCCATAGGGAGCAGGTGCTTGGAGTAATAGTATTACAGCAAAGATTCCTATTTAGTGATCGTATTGAATGCAAAGTGTGGCCTATTTGGCATTCCCATCTGAGGAGATGAGCACATGATGTTCAAATCACATCGTTACCAACTACGCCAAAATGAGTCGGAAGTCGCATCGAGTGGGTTTTTCAGGACAAGCAAGCATGCGAATAATATTCAAAGACGGCCTTCTCGTAGCGTTTTTGCACGATTGATCATGGTGGGGGCGAAAAGTGATGGATGGCGTTACACATTGATGTCCTGCATATGAAACATCAGGATGAGTTTTGAACCCAGGCGAGGCAGCTCAAAGGGTGTGTGCATACTTCTAGAATCTAGACTATCCTGCTAGCCCCCCACACCCACTAATCATTACACCATGTTATTGTATTTTCCAAATAAATTGGGCAAAAACTTGAGGCAAGCTACAATTTATAAGTGTGAACAACTTCCGTGTTATCTGCATTACAAATGCTTGCTGCCAAGGTGATCGGGTTTGAAGAACGCAGGCACCTCATCTTCGACACTCAATTTCTCAATGAGACGTTCTTGAATACTCTCAGACAATGTACTTTGCCGACTGCAAATGACTATCATATATTTGGTAAAGGTTATAACCTTATTTTTTTTGTAGACCCAGCAAATTTTAAATTCCCGACAATTCTATTTTTGTGACTTTCGACTCATTTTGTGACGGAAGGTGAAGCATACGGTGTAGTTTTATTGTCTCCTCGCATCATTATTGTTCATGCTATACGTGGACAAGGTCTTCGATAAAATTTATCTATAAATCTGTACACAGGACCGATAAATGCAAGTTGCGCAATTGTGTCTGAACGGGGGAAATGTCAAAACCACAGCACGTACAATGATGAATAAAAGCTCACTTAAGAGCTCTTCGGTCCAGACAGTGCATGTAGGCTATATACATGTCGATGTTCATACAATTTCAAGTTATGTGCATTTTTGTGCGACTAGGTTATGCACATGGGTGGTGTATAGGCTCAGCATCGCTGGTTCGCACACCTAACGGAAATAAATAATCTATCTATAATTACAGCAGTGTGTGTTGTTGTGTGTGTTGTTGTGTGTGTGTGTGTGTGTGTGTGTGTGTGTGTGTGTGTGTGTGTGTGTGTGTGTGTGTGTGTGTGTGCGTGCGACCGCAGTTTCTCGACGACTGCCAGTCCGATTGAAACTTGCCAGGAATATTGCCGGGGACCCGCGGATATGCCTTTTCGAGGTTTGATATCAATCGGACGAGCGGTTCCCAAGTTACGGCCATTTATCTGTCGACCAATGACAAGACACGGTGCTATGACATCACGAATGACGTCACAATTAATGTTTATTTTTTTTTTTTTGCACGATTGACGGTCCGATCTGATTGAAACTTGCCAGGAATATTGCTGGGACCCGCGGATGTGCCTTTTCGAGGTTTGATATCAATCGGACGAGCGGTTCCCAAGTTACGGCCATTTATCTGTCGACCAATGACAAAACACGGTGCTATGATGTCACAATTAATGTTTATTTATTTATTTATTTTTGCACGATGACGGTCCGATCTGATTGAAACTTGCCAGGAATATTGCTGGGGACCCACAGATGTGCCTTTTCAAGGTTTGATATTAATGTCTGTGTGTCTTAATATTAATGTCTGTGTGTTTGATAGGGGGGAGAGAGGGGGGAGAGAGAGAGGGGGGGCGTCACAATTCAAGAGAGGGGAGAGAGGAGGTGCGAGAGAGGGGGGCGAGAGGGGGGAGAGAGGGGAGGAGAGTTATATAGATTATCTATCTATAATTATAGATAGTGAGAGAGAGGGGCGTCACAATTCAAGAGAGGGGGAGAGAGGAGGGGCGAGAGAGAGGGGCGTCACAATTCAAGAGAGGAGGGGCAAGAGAGGGGGCGAAAGGGGGGGCTAGAGAGGGGCGTCACAATTCTTCTCTTCTTCGTTTGATATGACGTCACAATTTACAGTGGAATATCGTTCCGTATCATAAAATCTTCTTCTTCTTCGTTTGATATGACGTCACAATTTACAGAGGAGTATGTGCCTTTTCAAGGTTTGATATTAATGTCTGTGTGTCTTAATATTAATGTCTGTGTGTTTGATAGGGGGAGAGAGGGGGTGAGAGAGAGGGGGGCGTCACATTCAAGAGAGGGGAGAGAGGAGGTGCGAGAGAGGGGGCGAGATGGGGGGAGAGAGGGAGGAGCGTTATATAGATTATCTATCTATAATTATAGAAAGGCGAGAGAGAGGGGCGTCACAATTCAAGAGAG
Organism: Eptatretus atami; assembly: GCA_035128595.1. Lineage (NCBI taxonomy): Eukaryota > Metazoa > Chordata > Myxini > Myxiniformes > Myxinidae > Eptatretus > Eptatretus atami. The sequence continues at coordinate 183,707,549 of CM068952.1, forward strand.
GGGAAGAGGAGGGCGAGAGAGAGGGGCGTCACAATTCAGAGAGGGGAGAGAGGAGGCGAGAGAGGGGCGAGAGAGGGGGCGAGAAGGGGGGCGAGAGGGGGCGAGAGAGGGGGCGTCACAATTCTTCTTCTTCTTCTTCGTTTGATATGACGTCACAATTTACAGAGGGGCGAGAGAGAGAGGGGGTTTGATATGAGATGTCATATGAGAGGGGGCTTTGATATCGTTTGATTTATATCGTTTGATTTGATTCAATTGATTTGATTTGATTTGATTCAAGGTTGATATCATTCTTCTTCATCCGTTTCAGCTGTTTCCCAGGTTTCCCAAGTTCTGGCCATTTATGATACGGTTGGTCCGCTCTAATTGAAACAATGCCTCAAGCCAGTCGTCGTTTACACGTACGGGCACGCGAGAGCGAAGGAACGGCCTGTGTGTTTGTTGTTTCTGGCACGCGGTTTGAAAGTTATTTTTAATTTTTTTTTGCATGTACGGCCACACGTACGGGCCCGCACCTACGGGCCCGCACTAGTAATAATAATAATAATATTAATAATAATAACCACAAATTATTCAGTCAATTCCGTCCAACATACAACTACATTCTCGTCATCCACCACCGAGAAACCTCAGCAGTCTTAACAGTTGGTGACTATTATGCTGACAAAGGACATTCCCAGCAAACTCCAAAAATATTCCACACTCTACTGTGAACGAATTCCCTTACAACAGCCCGGTGGTCCTGGGTTATCTGCGAGTATCTTATAAATAAATGAATAAATAATTTTAGGGAAGTTGAACAATTCAATTCAAAGCAATCAGGACAATATAGAGATTACTTGGAGAGGATGTTGGATCGGAATGCCTGTTCACTGTCTGGCGTAAAAGATGACTGGAAATTGACCACTGGATGTTTTAGCAACCTAAATAGACAAGACGCATCAAAGCAGAGAAAAATAACCACTGAGATAGCAATGCCATGCCGAGCTGGTTTAGAGTACCGTCGGACAACCGTTTAGCATTTCCTGTGCATGTTCAGCAAGTGCTAAGACACCGCATCTTGTCCAGAAGGTAAAAATGACAAGTACCGGGCATCGTTAGCATTGCCATGGTCTAGCAGCACGAGGTACCGACCTCATCGGGCCGCCCGTCTGCATCCTTCAGCTCCACATAAGGTTTCTTGACGATCCTGTTTAGGTCTTCGTGCAGACCGTCCAGAAGGAATGCAAGGAGCTCCTGGGAATCCTGTTGTTGATAGCCGGAAAACTGTGGAGCAAATTTCCCAACCAGCGTCTATATTCAGGAGAAAAAAAAAAGAACAAGAAAGAGATGGAATCAAAGCAAAGAAGCGTGTTCACAAACCCGTGCAATGTGACTGTGATCACGTGACCGGCTCGGCGACCAATTTATCACTCTTGGTCAGCATTTCCATGAACACAACTCATGAGACAAAAACGTTTCCATTTGTTACACTGAACTTGACAACAGTTTAGAGCCCCAAATAACATGCTTTGGGAAAAAAATACAAGTGCTTTCTCCAACACCATCGGGGCAATTAGACCTGGAACTTGCACCACTCGTGAAGTTTTTTTGTTTTTAACTGCAATTGAAACCGAGGACAAAAAGTTTCCCAAAAATGTCGCGATTCCCAGATCAATATTTGTGGTTTCTATGGTAGTGATATTAACTACAAGCAAATACAACCCATCGCTTTACTGATGGGAATATTGAGGAAGTGGGGAAGGGGGGGGGGGGGAGAAGGACGGGAGAGGAGAGGAGGAAGAGAGGCTGGAGGGGAGAGTGGGGGAGTGAAGAGGGGGGAGGGAGAGCGGGAGGGGAGGGGAGCGAGGAAGGGAGAGGAGCGAGGAGGGCGAGGAAGGAAGGGGGGGATGTGGGGAGGGTGACGCCTCACTTAACGTCACTATGCACTCCGGGAGGGAGGATGGGAGCCAGTAGGATGGGGGAAAGAGGAGTGAGGAAGGGGAGGGGGCAGGGGTTGGGAGGGAATAAGCATGAGGGGTGGAGTTCACGACTTGTGCTTCGTAGTGGGATTGAGAGAGAGAGAGAGGCGAGGGAGAGAGGGGACGGGGTGGGAGAGAGAGAGGACGGGGGGGGGAGAGAGGAGGGACGCGGAGGGAGAGGAGCAGGGGACGCGGGTGGGAGAGAGAGAGGAGGGGACGCGGTGGAGGAGAGAGAGGGGGGACGCGGGTGGGAGAGGAGAGGGGGACGCGGGTGGGAGAGAGAGAGCAGAGAGAGGGACGCGGGGGGGGAGAGGAGAGAGAGGGGACGCGGCGTGGTGAGGGAGAGGAGAGCGAGGAGGGGGACGCGGGTGGAGAGAGAGAGAGGAGGAGACGCCGCGTGGGAAGAGAGAGAGAGGGGACGCGGGTGGGAAGAGAGAGAGGGGGACGCGGGTGGAGAGAGAAGAGGGGGACGCGGGCGGGCGGGGGGAGGAGAGAGAGAGGGGGACGCGGGTGTGGAGAGAGAGAGAGGGGACGCGGGTGAGGGAGAGAGAGCGGGGACGCGCGGTGGGAGAGAGAGAGAGGGGACGCGGGGGAGAGAAGAAGAGAGGGGGACGCGGGTGGGAGGAGAGAGAGGGGGACGCGAGGTGGAGAGAGAGAGGGGGAACGCGCGGGTGGGAGACGAGAGAGAGAGGGGGACGCGGAGTGGGAGAGAGAGAAGAGGGGACGCGGGTGGAGAGAGAGAGCGGGGAACGCGGGGGGTGGGAGAGAGAGAGAGGGGACGCGGGTGGTGAGAGAGAGAGCGGGGACGCGGGGTGGGAAGAGGAGAGGGGGACGCGGGTGGGAGAGAGAGAGCGGGGGGGACACGGGTGGGAGAGAGAGAGGGGGGACGCGGGTGGGAGAGAGAGAGGGGGACGCGGGTGGAGAGAGAGAGGGACGCGGGGGGGGAGAGGAGACTGGGCCGCGAGGTGGCAGAGGAGAGGGGGACGCGGTGGGGGAGAGAGAGAGGGGACGCGGGTGGGAGAGGAGAGCAGGCGGGACGCGGGTGAGGAGAGACGAGGGGACGCGGTGGGAGAGAGAGGGGGACGCGGGTGTGCGGATATGGATAAGGAGTGAGAGAGGGAGGAGAGAGAGGGGAGAGAGGGGGGATTCCGGAAGATGTGACGCCCAGTTGAATGTTCATCTGAGACACAGCACACACATTGATGAATCACCCTGCTGCGAAACACCAGGATGACAGTTGAAAGCTGGGTGAGGATTAGAACCCAGGCTAGACAGCTTAGAGTGAAATTAAACGAAACGTTATTTTTTTTTATATGTATCTATCTATGCTGAAGTGATGGGTCGTATAATGAAAGAAGAGCGTACAAAAAGGGGAAACTTGTTAAAAAATAAAAATGCACATTTTTGGTGAGCCAGCCAATGCCCGAGGCACCGCAGAACAATGCGGGGCCAAATGCAGGCAAGTGGCCCCTATATAGACATATATATATGTGTGTGTGTGTGTGTGTGTGTGTGTGTGTGTGTGTACACACACACACGTTTCTTTGAAGAAAGAAGAATGAAAGAACTACGCAAACAGACCTTGAAAGCCCGAGGAGTCACGTAGTTGAAACATCCAGACCACATCTGCTGGATGAGTTCGGCGTACACCTTGGCCATTTCCCCACGCATTCCCAGAGGATTCTGGGTGTTCAACTCCTCCAAGTGTGCATTTCTTGTGAAATACTCCGTAAGTGGGGGAGTGTTGCTAAGGCACTGCAGTGAGGGAGAAAGGAAGACAGTAATGTAAACACCACTGAGACAACTCAAAAGTGGAAACAGCAAGTAGAAATGAGTGTTAAGTAATCGTGCAGAGGAGGATACTTGATGCCCAACTTTACATCTGAGGACCTCAGTATTAAAAACACTTTTGTACGCTCAATCGACAAGAATTCATAGAACACTCTACCCCACACAGTGTTGAAGTATATAATTCATTCATTATTTTAAAGGTCATATAGAAAAAAATTCCAGAGGTCTTGCACCGTTGATGCAGTCTTATACACCACCTTATACAACATGTCCAAGTACTGCAAAACGAGGTTTTTGGAAGCGGTAAGAAGGTGATGTGTGTTCTTCAGTGCTAAAGTATATAATTAAATTTAATTGAAATAAAGATTGTAAAAGTCGAATAAAAAAGAAAATTCATTCCGTAAGTTTACCGCCATTGACGCATTGGCTATTACACCACCTTATCCATCATGTTACATTAATTCTTCGTGCCTGTTGTTTGTGTCCTTTATGATGTCTTTGAAAACATCAAGTTTCTCATTTGGAATGATTTTCTCTTTGGTTTGACTGTCGGGCAGGCAGACAGAGTAAAAATATTATCTCACTGATCCTCTCTACGCACGTGCGATTGGGTCAAATACAGAGACAAAATACCGCTTAACTGCAGGTTCATTTTCCGATTAGTGTTCAAAATATAACATTCTATTCAAATTAATTTGTTCCTCGATCAAACTGACGTTTGTGGATGGACGGACGGACGGTCAGAGAGAAATGAACCGATTGCTTAACCCCGCTTGTCGCTTCGCATGCGCGGAGTGAAAATGAGGAAGAGTCCACGAGGCAGAAATTTAGGATCAAGGAAGAAGAGCTCACCTGAATTGCAGAATTCATGAAGCAAGTGTTCCCGAGATTACACAGGCCGCAGAGACCGGGGCATCCACTGCCTCGGCCTGGTTCCCGGTACTCGTAGGTGTTGCAGCCGTAAGTGTTGTAGCTGCTGCCACAATTGGAGTGAACAATAAAGATGAATGGAATAAAAGTTTTTGACCTTAACAAAAGGTATTCTTTTCAAACAATATCGAAACATCAATCCAAGAAGGCATCGAATCGTTGAAATGACTAAAATGAGGTACAGGCTTAACTAGCACTCAACGCTGTTCCTCAACACAACCACGTCTCCTATATTTGATGCGCCTGATGTGTTCAAGTTCGCGAAAGAGCTCATTCGTTTTACACATTTAAAATACAAACGAAACTAAGCATGATGAAAACATTTCGGCCAAGCGACAGTGTTCATGCCCCGTGCGGTGTAAAAGATGGAGGAAATTCAAATCTGCGGTATTTACGAGCGTGGGTAGCCGGTGGAGTAGTTTGAGGGTGTGATGGAGAGAGCCGGGCTGGAGGTGGACGAGGAACATGGCGACGTGGAGATGCACGGAGATGCAGAAAAATTGGCAGCAGCACTCGCCACAGACCTGTATCAACAACACAATATAATCTTTTCATTGTATGGCTCACCTGACAATCAACCATCTTTGATGGACGACAAATTTAAATTGTTTGAATCAATCGAGGTAAGCCTTCGTGTACAAGTACAACATGCCGGCCTGATTCTTACTTGTGATTGTTGGTGAACTGACGGGGCCACGACCCGTCGGCGGCTTTTTGTTCAATTACGAGAATCTGCGCACGTGCCCACACAAAAACAGGAGTTAAACAACAGCCTTAGCTTTAAACCAGTAAAACCAAGTTGCAACGACCGTTTAAATCAGCTGAATTCCCACTCATTTACCTGCCCTTGGCAGAGTCCAGCATCTTGGATCGTGCTCTCAGGCTTATTGAGAGCCTCGTAATTGTTAGCAGAGTATTTGTTCCAAAGGCGCGTCTCTTGGTCGTCGGCAATCTTGAACAATTTTTTCATCTCATTTTCTATTGTCCCTGGGGTATGAAAAGCAAAATGTGAAAGAGCGGTGGCACACTGCTACTGCCAGTTGCACAGGCATGCGCGGTTGGCGGAATCATGAGGGGGGAAGAAAACGTTGCCGAGACCAGCAGCAGGGGAGGAGGAACCGCGCCCGAGCGCGGGGAGAGGAACTCGCCGCCCTGAGGCGGGCGAAGGAGGAGGAACAGTGCCCGAGTCGGGGTGGAGAGGAACCGCCGTGCGAGGAGCGGGAGAGGAACCGCGCCCGAGGCCGGGAGAGAGGAACACGCCCGAGTCAGGAGAGAGGAACCGCGCCCGAGGGGGGAGAGAACGCGCGCGGAGGAGGGGGGAGGGAACCGCGCGCAGGAGTGCGGAGAGGAAGCGCCGCTGAGAGAGGGGAGAGGAAGCGCGCCGCGAGGAGGGGGGAGGAGCCCGCGCGCGAGCCGAGGGGGCGGGGAGAGACCGCGCGAGGCGGGGGAGAGAAACCGGCGCGCGAAAGCGGGGGAGAGAAACCGCGCGCGAGGCGGGGGAGAGAAACCGCGCGCGAGGCGGGGGAGAGAAACCGAGTTTGGGTTCAAAGCTTTGCAGAGCATTCTCCATTCTCACCAATGGTATCAGCCTTGCTGAAGTGCCTAACAAGACTGTTCTCGACTTCCGCATCTTTACAAAGAATCAGCTCTGTTAGGTATACCTCCACCTTGCAATGCTTCACAAACATTCCATATTCTACCACCTGCAAAACACACACACACACACACACACACTGTACAACTCATGCAATGCAAACCTTGGCAAAGACAGCTACAAGGGATAAAAACAAAAATACCACACAAGGCACAAATATCTGTGGACGAGGTGTGAAGCAACAGAATGATCAAGGAAGCTTGATTTGCGGACGCTAATGGATTCAGAAGGGGATTCGAATGGATCAGCTGACTGAATCTCTAAATTTGCCCCCTGGATCGAGCCAAACAGTCAAAGACAAGTCACAGTTTTTCTTTTCTCATTTCGATTTACTCGCCAGATGTTCCCAAGAAACACGACGGGCATTCAATAAAATTATACTAACAAGATACCTACACAATTAAATTCCAACATGCACCATTTGTATTTCCTATCAATTAGACGAGTCCATACAATCGAGAAGAAAATTCACAACCATGTTAATTAATTATACGCACAAGAGGCTGCGTTGCAGCAGCAGTTTCGGCATTTCGTGCCATCGTGAGCAACTCGTTCGTGGAACCTTTTTACCTTCCCAACGAGAGGTTCAACTCGCACTGCAAAACCATGGTTTGTGTGCAGATCTCGTGAGCAGAAACCGAGGATTTTTCAGATTGTAAACCCGTAGTGTTGGTGTCACCATAACTACCCACGCGATAAAAATTCCAGAGAGTTGGTGTCAAAGCCACCCAATGCTCACCTGTTTATACATTTATCGTTTTTAAAAAGACTAGTCTAATAATATTTTTTATAAAGCAATGCAGTGAAGTCTGATCCAAATAATTTTAAAGCAATATATGTATTTGGATATTGTAATCAGTAAACTAGTACACATATTAAATGAAGGCAAGCGTCTAGTATAAATAGCGAGCATTGGGTGGCTTTGTACACCATCTTAGGTTGAAATTAAAAAAAAAAAATTTAAATCATTTGTTAATTTCAACATCACTACACCAATAGTATACCCCAAAGGAACCTCCATGCCAAATATCAGCATCCTAGTACATATTAAATGAATGGCAAGCTTCTAAATAACTTGCACCAAAAACTTTAACATTTTTTCCGCTCGCCTGTTTATACTAGACGCTTGCCATTCATTTAATATGTGTACTAGTATACTGATTACAATATACAAAAATACATATATTGCTTTAAAATGATTTGGATCAGACTTCACCTGCAATTCTTTATAAAAAATATTATTAGACTAGTCTTTTAAAAACGATAAATGTATAAACAGGCGAGCATTGGGTGGCTTTGACACAAACTTTCTGGTTCTAATGAGCGAGTGCACTTCGAGTGCAGCTCAAAGGCCTTCGAGACTTAACCAAAGATGCAGGGAGCCCCCAGCACCACCACTCAGTCCCTGAAGAAAATTGTGACCTGAAAAGTCTATCGACTTTCTAACGAAGCTCCGAGCGATGTGCCTGACTGAAGGCCATTTCAAGGCTAGGCAAATTGAAATAAGAAAATGAAGAGATGCAGGGAATGTTATCGTCACGATTCCAGAAATGGAATGGCACAAAATGGGATTTTAAAAAGGTTTTTAAAAGGATTTAATTGGGGTGTGCAACGAGCTATGAAACCCAGTCTCCAAAACCTAATTAAACTTCACACCTTCGGCATGATCGCATCGCTCTCGTTACAAGATCTTTCCTTCAGATTGCACACGGGCGTGCACCATAGACTGACCTTCCGGGCAATTGGATTCTGGCCTTCCACAAAGCCGTACCAGGACACCAACTTGTTCCAGGCTTCGGTCGGAACGAGCACGTAGTCAAGTTCATCGATCAGACGGTCACGAAGGACTTGACTTTCTGAATCTGCTCCGTCGGCACAAAAAAATATTAAAAAATTTAAAAAGCAAGAGCATCCTGTAACCTGCCAAGGCCAGCCTTTTTGGATGCGGGGAAACGTCTCACACACACACACACACACACAACTAACACACCCACCACATCACACAACCTCCTCACATACTCAATTGACCAGGACATTCACTCATCATCAAGAGAACAGATAGTGACATCCGGGAGACCAATTACCTCGAAGCAACCCCGAATTGTCAATGCAGCCAGGTGGGCTCTGATCTCCGACGTGCTGCAGATCCCACGTGTCGAAACCAACAAACTTCTTCCATTGCTTGAACCACCAGCTGTCGATCAAGTACCTGCAACGAGACAGGAAACTTGGAGAACGTAACAAACACCAGGTTTCATGAGAAGTCCGGTCGTTGTTGAGACTCATCGGATATTCGTGGTTTTCAATTGGCAACAACATATTACCCGCACAGGGAAAAAAAACACCAGGTGCCGCCCAACCGCTCCGCGCCGCGCCAGGTGCCGCCCACCCGCTCCGCGCCGCGCCAGTGCCGCCCAACGCCTCCGCGCCGCGCCAGGTGCCGGCCCAACCGCATCCGCCGCCAGCCGCTCCGCGCGGCCCAACCGCTCGCGCGTGCCGCCAACCGCTCCGCGCCAGGTGCCGCCCTCGCTGCCGGCAGGTGCGCGCCCAACCGCTCCGCGCCAGGGTGCCCGCCAGACCGCTCCGCGCCAGGTGCCGCCCAAACCGCTCCGCGCCCAGGTGCGCCCAACGCTCGCGCCAGGTGCCGCCAACCGCCCGCGCCAGGTGCCGCCCACCGCTCGCGCCCAGGTGCCCGCCCAAAGCCGCGCGCGCCGCGCCAGGTGCGCCCAACCGCTTCCGCTTCCGCGCCAGGGTGACGCCCAACGCTCCGCGCCGCGCCAGGTGACGCCCAACCGCTCCGCGCCGCGCCAGGTGCACCCCAACCGCTCCGCGCCGCCGCGCCAGCGTGGCCACGAGGTCGCCAACCGCTCCGCGCCGCCGCCAGGTTGACGCCCACCCGCTCCCGCGCCGCGCCAGGTGACGCCCAACCACTCCGCGCCGCGCCAGGTGACGCCCAACCACTCCGCGCCGCGCCAGGTGACGCCCAACCACTCCGCGCCGCGCCAGGTGACGCCCAACGCACTCCGCGCCCGCCAGTGAACGCCCACCATCCGCGCCGCGCCAGGTGACGCCCAACCACTCCGCGCCGCGCCAGTGACGCCCAACCACTCGCGCGCGCCAGGTGACGCCCAAACCACCCGCCGCGCGCAGGTGACGCCCAACCACTCACGCCGCCGCGCCAGGTGACGCCCAACCACTCCGCCCGCGCCAGGTGACGCCCACCACTCCGCGCCGCGCCAGGTACGCCCAACCACTCCGCGCCGCGCCAGGTGACGCCCCAAGCCACCTCCGCGCCGCGCCAGGTGACGCCCAACCACTCCGGCGCCGCGCCAGGTGACGCCCAACCACTCCGCGCCGCGCCAGGTGACGCCAACCACTGCCGCGCCGCGCCAGGTGACGCCCAACACACTCCGCGCCGCGCCAGGTTGACGCCCAACCACTCCGCGCCGCGCCAGGTGACGCCCACTCCTGCGCCGCGCCAGGTGACGCCCAACCATCCGCCCCGCGCCAAGTGACGCCCAACGCACTCCGCGCCGCGCCAGGTGACGCCAACCACTCCGCGCCGCGCCAGGTGACGCCCAACCCACTCCGCGCCGCGCCAGGTGACGCCCAACCACTCCGCCCGCGCCAGGTGACGCCAACCACTCCGCGCCGCGCCAGGTGACGCCAAACACTCCGCGCCGCGCAGTGACGCCAAACCACTCCGCGCCGCGCCAGGTGACGCCCAACACTCCCGCGCCGCGCCAGTGACGCCAACCACTCCGCGCCGCGCCAAGGTGACGCGCCACAACTCCGCGCCGCGCCAGGTGACGCCCAACACGCGCGCGCGCCAGTGACGCCCACCGCTCCGCGCCGCGCAGGTGACGCCGCAACCACTCGCGCCGCGCGCCAGGTGACGCCCAACCCTCCGCCCGCGCAGTGACGCCCAACCACTCCGCGCCGCGCCAGGTGACGCCCAACCACTCCGCGGCCGCGCCAGGTGACGCCCAACCACTCCGCGCCGCGCCAGGTGACGCCCAAACCACCTCGCGCCGCGCCAGGTGGACGCGCCAACCACTCCGCGCCGCGCCGTGACGCCCACACTCCGCGCCGCGCCAGGTGACGCCAACCACTCCGCGCCGCGCCAGGTGACGCCCAACCACTCCGCGCCGCGCCAGGTGACGCCCAACCACTCGCGCGCCGCGCCAGGTGACGCCCAACCACTCCGCGCCGCGCACAGGTGGCCGCCCACCACTCCGCGCCGCGCCAGGTGCCGCCCAACCACTCCGCGCCGCGCCAGTTGACGCCCACCACTCCGCGCCGCGCCAGGTGACGCCCAACCACTCCGCGCCGCGCCAGGTGACGCCCAACCACTCCGCGCCGCGCCAGTCGCCCAACACTCGCGCCGCGCCAGGTGCGCCCAACCACTCCGCGCCGCGCCAGGTGCGCCACAACCACTCCGCGCCGCGCCAGGTGCCGCCAACCACTCCGCGCCGCGCCAGGTGCCGCCCAACCACTCCGCGCCGCGCCAGTGCCCCAACCACTCCGCGCCGGCAGGTGCCGCCCAACCACTCCGCGCGCGCCAGGTGCCGCCCAACCACTCCGCCCGCGCCAGGTGCGCCCAACCACTCCGCGCCGCGCCAGTGCCGCCCAACACTCCGCGCCGCACCAGGTGCCGCCACCACTCCGCGCCGCCCAGGTGCCGCCCAACCACTCCGCGCCGCGCCAGGTGCCGCCCAACCACTCCGCGCCGCGCCAGGTGCCGCCCAACCACTCCACTCACGCCAGGTCCGCCCAACCACGCCACGCCATGCCATGCCAGGTTCCACCCAACCACACCGCGCGAAGACAGCCTCTGATATGTGTAAACATTTTCCTTTTATACTTCACAATTTGATTTATTTCTTATGGATTTCTGGTAAATCATGTGGAGAGATAGACCACGCCCCTCACCCATCCCCCCCCCCCCAACCACGGGCACAACAGGTTGAAGTTAATAAGTAATGAATTAATACCTTTGCAATGGGGGATTTTGTTATTAAACAGTGAAGACTACCTTTACATTACAGCACTCAAGAGTAGAAGAACTTCATGAAATTCCATAAGCGAGTGCACTCCGTGGCGCAATCCACAGCACATTACATATTAATGACTCTATCATCTGATACAAGGTCACACGAGGCGTTATCAACCATCACGTCGACCATTTGCAAATCACACAAACTCTGCTGGAGATTTCACTTTCAAATGCAGCTTGAGCATTTATCATGATAAACACCACCACAGGAGCATTCGGGGGGGGGGGGTCGTGGGAGGCAGGGGCATCCGGGGGGGGGGCAGCGGGAACGGGGTTCAGGGAGGCGCCAGGGAATCGCGGGGCACGGGGACGGGGGCACATCGCGGGGAGGGCGCGGGGACATCGCGGGAGGGCGCCGGGGGGCATCGCGGGGGAGGGCGATCATCGCGGGGAGGGCGCAGGGGGACATCGCGGGGAGGCGCGGGGACATCGCGGGGAGGGCGCCGGGGGACATCGCGGGGAGGGCGCGGGGGACATCGCGGGGAGGGCGCCGGGGACATCGCGGGGAGGGCGCGGGGGACATCGCGGGGAGGGCGCCGGGGGACATCGCGGGGAGGGCGCCGGGACATGCGGGAGGCGGGGAATCGCGGGGAGGCGCGGGGACATCGCGGGGAGGGCGCGGGGGACATCGCGGGGAGGGCGCCGGGGACATCGCGGGGAGGGCGCCGGGGGACATCGCGGGGAGGGCGCCGGGGGCATCGCGGGGAGGGCGCGGGACTCGCGGGAAGGCGCGGGGATCGCGGGAGGCGCGGGGACATCGGGGGGAGGGCCCAGGGGACGGGGGAGAGTGCCCGGGGACGGCGGGAGAGTGCCCAGGGGGCCACGGGCGGCGAGAGTGCCCAGGGGACGGCGGGAGAGCGCCCAGGGGACGGCGGGAGAGCGCCCAGGGACGGGGGAGAGCGCCCAGGGGCGACGGGGAGAGCGCCCAGGGGACGGGGGGAGAGCGCCCAGGGGACGGGGGGAGAGCGCCCAGGGGCGGCGGCGGGAGAGCGCCCAGGGACGGGGGAGAGCGCCCAGGGGACGCGGGAGAGCGCCCAGGGGACGGGGGAGAGCGCCCAGGGGACGGGGGGAGAGCGCCCAGGGGACGGGGGAGAGCGCCCAGGGGACGGGGGAGAGGCGCCAGGGGACGGGGGGAGACGCCCAGGGGACGGGGGAGAGCGCCCAGGGGACGGGGGAGAGGCCCAGGGGACGGGGGAGAGCGCCCAGGGGACGGGGGGAGAGCGCCCAGGGGACGGGGGGAGAGCGCCCAGGGAACGGGGGGAGAGCGCCCAGGGGACGGGGGGAGAGCGCCCAGGGGACGGGGGAGAGCGCCCAGGGGACGGGGGAGAGCGCCCAGGACGGGGGAGAGCGCCCAGGAGACGGGGGGAGAGCGCCCAGGGCGGGGGAGAGGCCCAGGGACGGGGAGAGCGCCCATGGGACGGGGGGAGAGCGCCCCATGGGACGGGGGGAGAGCGCCCAGGGACGGGGGGAGAGCGCCCATGGGACGGGGGGAGAGCGCCCATAGGGACGGGGGGAGAGCGCCCATGGGACGGGGGAGAGCGCCCATGGGACGGGGGGAGAGCGCCAGGGACGGGGGAGAGCGCCCGGACGGGGGAAGCGCCCAGGGACGGGGGGAGAGCGCCCAGGGGACGGGGGAGAGCGCCCAGGAGACGGGGGGAGAGCGCCCAGGGGACGGCGGGAGAGCGCCAGGGACGGCGGGAGAGTGCCCAGGGGACGGCGGGAGAGTGCCCAGGGGACGGCGGGAGAGTGCCCAGGGGACGGCGGGAGAGTGCCCAGGGGACGGCGGAGAGTGCCCAGGGACGCGGGGACCGGAGGGACGGGGGAGAGTGCCCAGGGGACGGGGGAGAGTGCCCAGGGACGCGGAGAGTCGGGACGGCGAGAGTGCCCAGGGGACGGCGGAGAGTGCCCAGGGGACGGCGGGAGCAGGACGTGCCAGGGGACGGCGGGAGAGTGCCCAGGGACGGGCGGGAGAGTGCCAGGGGACGGGGGAGAGTGCCAGGGGACGCGGGAGAGTGCCCAGGGACGGGGGGAGAGGCCCATGGGACGGGGGAGAGTGCCCAGGGGCAGGGGGGAGAGTGCCCAGGGGACGGGGGAGAGTGCCCAGGGGACGGGGGAGAGTGCCCAGGGGCGGGGGGAGATGCCCAGGGGACGGGGGAGAGTGCCAGGGGACGGGGAGAGTGCCCAGGGGACGGGGGAGAGTGCCCAGGGGACGGCGGGAGGTGCCCAGGGACGGGAGAGTGCCCAGGGGACGGGGGAGAGTGCCCAGGGACGGGGGAGAGTGCCCAGGGACGGGGAGATGCCCAGGGGACGGGGGAGATGCCAGGGGACGGCGGAGAGTGCCCAGGGGACGGGGGAGAGTGCCCAGGGGACGGGGGTACACCACTCGCGCATTTAACGCACCTCATGTTTGGTGCCACAACAAACCACCACACAAGGTACCAGGGAAAGCCCCACTCGTTGTTAAACGACCCAACATTGTTGAACATTTCGGTTCACGTCATATTAAATGACAACCTCGGGTTATTATTTCGAGAAATTATGATAGTACCCCCATTAATAATAAGAGGTTAATATCCGGATCACCACGAGTTTCCCCAATAAGTATCCATCACTACTTCATGAACGGACATCCACGACCAGAAATGTAAACATCGAACGTTCTCCGTCCGGACGACAACGTCCACCTGCACCGGGAGCGATCCCGGCACACAAGGCCTCAACGACACAAACGTCCACGTGACGAACCCAAGCGGCCCCAATGTGAACCGAGCCGTCACGGGTACCCGCCTACCAAGTGTCTCCCTTCTTGAGGTTCGTCCGGAGCAACGTCGACATGTCCACTCGCTGCGTCTCCACCGCCGGCACGCCGCCCTCCGCCATGGCCACGGCGCGCCCTCCGGGACGTGAGGCCAACGCGTTCCGCGCTTCTTCCGGGATTCCAAATTCCGTTTCTTTCAATTCATCGTTCGATCTCCTCCTTTTCCTTTACTTCCGTTAAGATTGCCATGATTTTTATCTATTTATTTTTAATTTATTGTAGTTTCTTATATCGTCAAACTGAACTATTCATTTTCATAGAAAATGGGTCAATAAGTAAAATTAATTACAATCACAATTTGTTTTTTTTATCGTGAATGTATAAACAGCTTCATTTATAATTTATTGAGGTTAAAAAAATTAAATAAAATAAAAAAAACCCTTAAAAAAAATTAATTAAATAATTTACCGTTTGATTATACACCGCTCAAACTCCTTACAATAAACGGTACATACCTGCGTCGGAATCGTTCGCAAAATGTAGTTTTATTTAAATAATAATAATAATAATAAAAAAAGAGCTGCTGATAAAACATCGTTAATTTATTTAAATGGAAAAGTTTGGAAGATTGAATGGGAAGGTTAAAAAATATATAATAAAAATAGGACCTGCACCTGTCCTGATCAAGCTCACCTGATCGACAGGAGCAACGGTCATCTAAATTCCCTCGCAAACATCATTCGTGTGGAGTTTCGAAGAAGACAGCAAATACCTCTTTTTTGTGTGGGGGGGGGGTCAAAACCCTCCTGTAGACCCTTTAATGAGCGCAGATTGTGATGCGGTCAATACACCTTCGTCACAGGTATCAAGTGTGAAGTTTGTGGCCAAGTTGCATCAAATTGTGTTTAGTTCAAGTGATAATGACTGCAGTGTTTACGGACTATCTGATCACCCACTCACTCACCTCTGGACGCTGCTCGATCACATAAACGCACCTGACTAAAGTTCAGGTGAGCTAATAATTGCGATTCACGAGGGGGGGGGGGTCTCTCCAAACTGTCTAGCGAGGGTGTGTTCCATTTCCAATCAGATTGATATCGCTTGCTAAGCAGCCGTTCCTTATCAACCTTTGGATGGAGTGCTTAAGCCACCTGGCGAGGCGTTGACAAGCTGATTCGCATGGAACACACCCTGGGTTTAAATCCCAACCAGCTGTTCAAAAGAACTGGTTTTGCAGGCAGGTGATATTGTTACGGATCTGGTGAAACAGCATTCCGCATTCACACATACAGTTGACCCAAAGTTTAGTTATTTCGTTAAGTACATGTGGATAGTTAGAATTCCTCCCCCATGTCCAATGGGAATTTCATGTGTGCGCAGCGAGTTTCTTTCTCGTTCGTCTTCTGCATTAAATCC
>CM068952.1:183742949-183756354 GCA_035128595.1 Eptatretus atami
CCAAAAGAGAGAGATTTCCATGCCAACGTTTTCAGGACTTTCTGTGACGGATGTGTGATGTTCTATGGAGGGGCCAAATGTCCTTCACCATGCCACGGTCTTTGGGACCATCTCAGCATCACTCATGGTCTGTGGCAAAGGATGAAGCAAGAAATATGGAAATACAGCATTGGATTCCACTTCAATGACACTCCATTACGAGCAGGCAAAAAAAAAAACATCCATTTCGAGCAGAGTACGTGGGGAGGGGTGGCAACAGTCACGCGTGCAAGTCACAAATTGTCATACTTAGTCATCTTTTCCTATTTCTTCTTCCTTTGGGTTTCGACATCTTCAGAGAAGGGAAGCTCAACACAGCACAAGGACTCTCCCCACCCCCTCCCTCATACTATTCTCTCCTTCTAATGTATTTTCTCTCTCCCACCTCCTCCCACACCCCAACCGTCCTTTCTATTCCATATCACATTTCTATACTTTTCTCCATCTTAAATCCTTATTTTAGACTCTTAACCCTACCCCCCGTGCATACGCAATAAGTCGATGGTCCCTTTGTCAAATCGATCTAGAAAGGTTGGTTTTCATGAGACTCCACCGGTACAGTCATGATACCAATACATACTAATATGGTTTTGCTCTCCGATAGACGCACACACTTTGATGCCTCGACCTGTATGTAACACGAGGATGGCAGTTATAGCCGAGTCAGGATTCTAAGTCACGCTCGACCTCAAGACTAGCCTGCCAGCCAAACAATATTATTAAACTCACAATATAATATTTAAACAAAGCAAATCTATGAATTTACAATACGGAAGAAAATGGAGACAAGACTGAATTAAAAATGCTTTGTTATTCTATATTTTCCCCAACCTCCCTCCCCCTGCCTCCCACAATTTTATAACATGAAGCAAAATTGCTTCGCTGTAACACATTGTGTTTTAAAATATTAATACAAGAAGGAAACGTGAAATTGCTCGGTAAGAAGAAAGTTTAAAAAAGCATCTTGCGTGTGTATGTATATGTATTTGTATATTCAATATAGTTCAACTTCTCACATTTGTGGTGCACACGGTGTGATTTGGACAGTTTCGCCCATTGAGATACAAAAACAGCAGAATTGTCCTGGCTCTGATCCAGAGGACAACTGTTGTATATGATACGGAGTGTTTTTCCTCTGAAAAGAAAGTTCACTCAACCACACAACCCAGAGTGGTACCACCTCCAACCATAAGCCGACAGCCAATGGGGCGCCATCGATTGGACATAACATAAGCTAGACCGGATGGCATCCAAGATATTATATCCAGGATGCATTACTGTTCAACATCAGCATGTGCCACAAGTAAGTAATAATATGAGATTTCTCTCTATTTGCATGAAATGCTTTGCAAGGATTAACATTTGACCTTATCAGCTTACAATTCAAAAATCAGCAAAGTCATGGTTATTCCATCTATCCGACCAGCAGTGACATCAAATCCTTCCTTTTCTATAACGACCTCATTTCAGATCATCATTCAGATTTTAGACCTGGTCACTCTACCTTGGACATGCTGCTTCTACTCTCCTAACAATGGATGGAGTCCTCGATGTCAGACTTGAGATCGGGGCCATCTTCTAGACCAGTGGTTCTTAAACTTTTTTGCCCCCTCCCCAATAAGCCGATCTTTGACCCAAAGCCCCACTCCCTGATGTTTAAGTGTATTTAATATTATTACAGCTCATTAAAACGTGATATCAATATAAGAACGAAACAGACGATCTTCCACTTACAATTTTTATCTAATAATCCATAGGCAACCAGCCGTTGTACAAAACATGCAGAAGATATTCCACAGAGGAGCACAAGTAGGTACTCATTAATGAAATGATTATTCTGATATCACAATAAAACACTAGAACGGCCACAGACAAACAGATAGACAGTGGTGAAAACATAACTTCCTTCCACCTTTGGTGGGCGCAGATAACAAAAAAAAACATACCCGTATTACGTTGACCGTTCTAATTCTTTACCCACATATAGCCAGCTGTTGTGGACACAATGCCATGAAGGTTAATTAACACCTATCATAAGCAAGTACTTTCTGAAGTAATCATCCCAAGCTCTTCAAGTTAGAACCTAATCTCACCTTAAACGCTAAAGAACCAGTTAACGTGTCGATGCGTGGTAAACAAATAACATTCCTCAAGGTAGATTCACATAAATCAAATGCAAGCTTACACACACACACACACACACACACACACAAATAAAAATTCAAAAAATACAAATATAAGGAGCAGGGAGATAAAAATTTGCTGCACGTAATGTAACCCATGCAAAGTTAAACGAGTGTTCATTTAAACATCCATAATTGTCGATAAATAAAGAAGTAGAAGCACACCGACACTAGGCCAAGGCTTCAGACTTTGCACTCTCACAAGGTTGCACCATCAAAACGAAACGACCCAGAAGATGAAAGAAGATATTGATCACATTACACATGTCATGTTTTAAAATAAGGTTCCTGCTATAAAACATCATATCTTCCAGTCTCCTTGATATTTAGAATAAAATAATTCCAACATGTCATTTTTGACAGGCTTTTATCACCCTCACCACATGTCGCTGCACGAGGGACAAAGACCGCCCACGTTATTAAAAAACACAATTCCACCACGTTATTAAAAAACACTTACACCACGTTATTAAAAACACCTTACTGCATGTTATTAAAAACACAATTCCACCACGGTTATTAAAAACACCTCACACCACGTTATTAAAAACACCTAACTGTCATGTTATAAAAAGAACCTTACGCCATGTTATTAAAAACACCTTACTGCCATGTTTTAAAAGCACCTTCCGCCATGTTAATTAAAAAACACCTTACTGCATGTTATTAAAACACCTCACCACCACGTTATTAAAAACACCTACTGCCATGGTTATTAAAACCCTCAACCACACGTTATTAAAAGACCTTAACGCCATGTTATTAAAACACCTTATGCCATGTTATTAACATCACCCCCACGTTATTAAAAACACCTTACGCATGTTATTAAAACCTCAAAACCCCACGTTATTAAAAGCACCTTAACCGCCATGTTATTAAAAACACTCACCCCACGTTATTAAAAACACCTTATCGCCACATTATTAAAAACACCTTTCCACCATGTTATTAAAAACACCTTACCGCCATGTATTAAGAACACATTTCCACCACGTATTAAAACACCTTACTGCCACGTTAATAAAAAACCTTCCACACGTAATAAAAACACCTCACCGCCACGTTATTAAAAACACCTTACCGCCAACGTTATTAAAACCTTACCACCATGTTATTAAAAACACCTTCCTGCCATGTTATTAAAAACACCTTACTACCATGTATTAAAAACCCCTTACGCCACGTTAATAAAAACAACTTACTGCCACGTTATGAGCAATACCTTACACCATGTTATTTAAAACACTTACTGCCAACATTATTAAAACACCTTGCCACCATATTATTAAAACCGCCTTACCACCACGCTTAATAAAAAACACTTACTGCACGTATTAACAACACCTTACCACCATGTTATTAAAACACCTCACGCCCCACATTATTAAAAACAACTTTCCGCCACGTATGAAAAACACCTTACTGCCATGTTATTAAAACACTACATTACGAACGTTATTAAAAGCACCTTACCGCACGTTATTAAAAGCACCTTCCTGCCACATTATTAAAAACACCTTACTGCCATGATATTAAAGCACCTTACCGCCACGTTATTAAAAGCACCGTTACCGCCACGTTATTAAAACACTTACCGCCACGTTATTAAACAAACCTTACTGTCACGTTATTTAGAACTCCTTACCGCCACGTTATTAAACACCTTACACCACTTTATTTGGAAACCCTTATCACCACGTTATTAACAATCATCTGAAGAAGTTAAATAAATCAAAGCATTGGACCTCATCTTTATTGGGCAAACAACATAATTTCTAAGTAGCCTCCAAAGTCAGTTTCTCAATGGAGCATCTTCTATCGTGGAAGTCCTTCCTTGGCACACCTGACCAGAGGATTGGAGAATAGCAATGTAACACATTATTTTAGAAAGGCTCAGCAAGAGAATGAGGGAACTAATGATCTGTTAGCTTGAACTTCAGCTGCTTATAAATCTGAGGATCCTGAGTTCAAATCCCACTTGCTCTTGAATTAATACCCTCAGGTGGGTTGACTCTGCTGTCATCCATCCGAGGTCGGCAAAATGAGTGCCAGCATGCTGTATACTGGTGTCGGAGTGGCGACCGTCCAGGATTGTGTCCAACAGCTAAGGAGATGCTAGGCAGCACCAACACTCTGAAACAGAGTATGGTCCAGATGGATGGATGATGGATGGATAGATGGATAGATCTGTTAGTTTGAACTTCAGCTGTGGGAAGGTGTTGGAGACCTTACTTAAGGACGGAAGTTATAGTTTTTACCACTGTTTGTCTGTCTGTCTGTCTGTCTGTCTATGAAGCAGATATTCAAAAAGTTACGTGTGATTCGGACAAAATTAAGGGGACAGGTTAGGGTTGTGTCAGTAAGAATTGTTTAGATTTTGGTAAATATCCAGATCTGGATCCGAAAACTTTTTGAAGTAATTCTCACCATTGAGTGATAGGGCTAAAATAGATAAATAGTACGTTATGTACAAGTTAATGGACGGAGTCGGCAAAACTTAGCAGACAGTTGGGGTGTCTGTCATTGACGAATCATTCAATTTTTGGTGAAGATCCAGATCGAACCGAGAAATGTTTAAAGTGATTCTTCACCATTGAGAGATGGGGCCAAATCGATATATACATCATATCTCAAAAAGTGATGGACTGATTATGACAAACTTGGTGATGATTTTGGTAGGTGATAAGAACAAGCCGATTAGGTTTGGTAAAGGTACGGACGCAGATCCGGCCTATCAGTGGGACACAAAACGTAAACTGTTCAGCCTGGTGGAGGTGTGTGCGAGTGCCGTTCAGTTATTCATAATTTACATCATGATTGGATAGTGGCGTTAAGAGTCAGTTTTCTAAATTTGCAGATGACACAAAGCTTGGAGGTAAGTAGACAGCAAAGAGGGAGTAATCAGATTTAGTAAGGTCAAGATACTTTAATGGATTGAGCAAAAGATTGGCAGATGCAGTTTTTAATAAAGAAATGTAAGGTGCTGGGGATGGGTAAGAACAATGAAAATAGGAGTTACGTGATACAAGGGGCATCTTTGAACGTCTCACACTGGCGAACGATCTGAGGGGTTGTAGATATATATATATATAATATTTTAGTGAGGCCTCATCTAGAATATAAACAATATCTTTTCTATTACAATTAACCCCCCTCCTCTTTCCAAGTTTCCAGTCTTTCCTTCTGAGAGTTTGCGGCTGTTCCCCCCCAGTGCGCCCCACAACCCTTATCCTAACTCTTCCTCACATCACTTATTTGTCCAAGTTTCTCTCATTTTGTCCCTCACCCCTGCGTTGTTTTGTCCGCCACATTCCTCTCTTCTACTGTTCCTTTTGTTCTGTTATGACCTGCTCTGTTCTATGTTCCGGCTTCTCCACGAGCTCGACTGTTGTAAACGAAAATTGGGAAATTTTGCGTCAGCATCAAACTGGAGATCAAAAGGAATTCGATGTGACCTGTTGTTTCATTGGTTGGCACTGACTTCAATCGATGATGGTCTTATGATATAATTAGGCTATTATGCCCCACATATTCCACATACACCCCATATTTATTTATTAATTAGTATTATTTATTTATTTTACCCCTAGTGTAACCTCTCTTGGCCTAAATCTTTTGTTTTCCACATTCTCATACTTAACCAATTTAATCTTCAGTTATCCCTCCAAATTCACAGCTGAACATCAAATTATAGAGCAGACGTCGTTTTCTTGAGTGTGCAGATGTATAATTAAATTATTATCTTGTACACAATGCCACATTCGACTATATAGTTTGGAATTTGATAAAGGTTCATGCTTATTAAAACATTAACTGGATTCATCGTGCAATGGCTGTTTGCCACGGCACTTTCACTTGGGAAATTTTTTGGCCATTCAAAGGTTTTTGCAATGTATATCTTCAGTCAGGATCTCGCAATACTTGTTGTCGTTTTCTTTTTATCAAGGTCACCGTCTTTCCCCAGAGCATGAAGCGCGTGGGCCGGCGGTTACATTACGGAGCTCTGTCAGCGCTCGGCCATAGGCTCGTGCTTTGTTTATATGCCAAACCTCCCTTCCAAGAACCTCAATATCGGTACAAACACACAACACAAGCTAAGTTTGTTCGCATACATTTTGTTAATTTGAATAATAAAAAAACCTTCTCTATCCCCATGATTGCACGGGTACACATTGAAGTGTGGTGAAGGCCAAACGATGAATATGTAATGTTGACATAATTAGACGTGTTACAGAGCAACGATGAGACTAATCGTCATTGAACGAAGTAATGTGCACCAAACAGATCGTAAACGACTTCCGGTGAGACAGGAAATGCGTGGTTGGCAGCCATCTTGAAAACGAGAGAGGGGCCAAATTGGTAGAGAAATAGACAGCGAGCATTCGCAGTTGGTGTGGCAGAGGTACAAACAGTAGACAATGGATGATGGCTTCGCTCCAAGAGACCTTACAGGCATCAGACTGTTATATGGAGTGAAGCGTGTTAGTCCTGTGGATTTGAAAGTGTTAGAGGTGGTTGGCATGACCGTAATTTGGTCCTATATTGTTCTGGGTCTAATTGTTCCTTGGTGTCCCTAGTATGAGGTAATAATGATGTTGAAAGGCCAATAATTTGAATGCTATCATCTGAAGCATCACGTGCTGATGATTGATGGATGTGATTTTTGAAAATTTTTTGCTGGAGGTGCAACGAAGGTCGAGTTGAAGATATTCCTGAATGTGGTAAAGTACAGGTTGATAAATCATCGGAGATGGAATTATACTGTGACGGAATTACAAGAAACCATTCCCTGTTGCCGCGCCACTTCAGAGACCTGCAACGTCGACGTTATGCCAGAATGATTACCAAACAATTTTTAAGGGAACTAGTCCTGAAGGATTCAGTAAGCTGATTGCATCATTGCTAAAAGCAGTTGTATGGCTGATGCAGTGCCCCTGTGCAACATTAGACTAATGTTCACCAGCGCGAATGCCAACCAATGGGTCCTCAAACCTTGATGTTTCCTCCAAAGGACGACATACTCAATGATGCAAATCCATGCTGTTGCATCAAAGTCGAACACCGTGGTCCAGAGAACATTGATGCAACCAGGATGAACAGTTTATGTAGTCTGCGCGGAGAATTGAACAAGACTGTGGAGCACTCGGTGTGTGCAGGTACACTGTATCCCATATACTCTCCACCATGTTGTCAGCATGTGAAGAGGCAGTGGTGCAGTTGCAGTCTGCCTTTGGCTGGAAGAGGCACCATGACTGCAGAGGGTTTTTTTATGGACACAAAGTCGAAGTTCATGGAAGAGTAGCAAGAATCTAACGAAGCATGTAACGTGTAGACAGTGGAATAAAAGGTAGATGTAAAGGCAAGGGAATGGAATGAACGATTGAATGATGAAGAGAAGATGTGCAAGGGGAGGTAGTAGATGGCAATCTATGAAGGAAAGAGCTAAGATCGAGGAGGTTTAATGTGGGTAGGCAGGCTCACGCGGTAAGGATGGAGGAGACGTAAGAACGTGGTGGCGGTACTATACTTAAAAGCCTTGAGAGAAGGGTAGGATAAACATTGTCAGGAAGGAGGTTCTACAAATGGAAGAAAAGAGAACACAAGAGTTGAGATGCCACGCTCAGCCTGGATTGTTGGAGTTGGACCAGGAGGGGGTTACTGGAAACACACGTGCATCTGGGGAGCCAACGAGGGTCGAGGGGCTCGAGTAACCAGAGGGGTCTACAGTAACTGGAGAGAGATCTCGTAAAAGAGACGGAGAGAACACACTGATCTGTCTGCGAGGTGAGAGTAACAGCCGACTCTTCGGTCTTTTTGTGGGAGGGAGGGTCAAAGCTGCAAGCAAGCAGAAACAGCACAAGTGTAAATGCCAATGACCACACATGGAGGATCTTTACTAGTTAAAGGGCAACCTGCAAAAAAAGCTACTCTAAATGTCAGTCACCGTGAACATTCCGCCGCATGAGTTTTGCCTTACTCCAGTAAGTCACAGGAGGGGAATTAGTAACGGTAACGAAATTCAATGACATGTGCAATCGGACAGTCCTCTTGAACTGAAAGTCCACAACGACGAAGGAATGTGGCCGTCGAAGCCGCACGAGAGGTGCAGATCGAAATTTCATTCCTGGTTGTCTAAACAAACATGGAGCAGCAGTTGCAGCACGTGGGAGGTTTTCCTTTCCTCTTTCCACGCCGGTTTCGCAGCAAACTTTCAGGTTACAGAATCTGGTGGAAATGCAGGCAGATCATGACCGGATTATCACCAACAAGCCACTTATAAGCAAACACTTCTGCGTGCACTCGAGCAGATGTTTCAGAGCGGTTTCCAAGATTTAACTGCCCTTTACTTTTGGTGACCTAGCACTTCACATGCTCAGCATGATAATCAAAATCATCAGGTCATAATAATAACAACAATAATAATAACTGCTTGGAGCTTCGCATGTCGACGAACACGAGTTTTCTGCAAGATCAAAGTGCAAAGCGGAGCAGCAGAGCTTCGAGACGTTGGGCGCACTCTCCTCTGAGCTGTTTAGTCTGGGTTCGAATCCCGACTCAGCTATAAACTGCCACCCTGGTGTTCCACCGTTGATTGTGTGCGTCGTCTCGGATTGGCGTTAAGCCGGAGGACTTGTCCGCCAGCACTGGCCGTTTGTGGACATCACCTATCTTGCGAAAATAGGCGAGTAATTATACAATTATGAATTCCTGCCACCTTCAGTCTAATGTCAGGCCTGGGCAACCAGTTCGTGAAAGACTGAGCCAAAAACTTTCCCCGCACATCCGGTGGGAATAATATTGCGAGCGCTATAGAAAAAAGTAGCGAGTTGTAGTAGTTGTTTAGAGAATCAGAAAATAGTTTGTAAACACACACACACACACACACACACACACACAACAACACACACACACACACACACAACACACACACACTGTGTTATTGTTCTTTTTCTTGTTTTTTTTTATCTTGCACACCCTGTGCGTTCTCCCGTGTAAAAGAACATCTTCAAAATGGGGGTATCAATATCACTTATCTCATATCATCAGGTTCTCTTGTGGACGTGTTCGAACCAGTCATGGAAACGTCCACAGAAGTTGTGCCTGGATTGGCCAACCAATGGCTCCTGATGAGGGGAACCGGGTTCGAGTACGACAGCATGTGCGTTGTGCATTCTCTGCTTATTCATGTCGAGTACAATGGTGGCTCTTCATGTCCTTTGTAATTCATGTGAAAGTACATTGTATCTACTAATGTCCTTGTAATTCGTGTGAAAGTACATTTATATCTCCTGATGTCCTTGTAATTGTGTGAAAGTACATTGATATCCACTAATGTCCTTGTAATGGTGTGAAAGTACATTGATATCTACAATGTCCTTGTAATTCGTGTGAAAGTACATTGATATCTGCTAATGTCCCTTGTAATTCGTGTGAAAGTACATTGATATCGACTAATGTCTTGTAATTCGTGTGAAAGTACATTGATATCGACTAATGTCCTTGTAATTCGTGTGAAAGTACTGTTAAGGATTCACGTTGTCGGGTTCGCACCCGACTCTTGACAGCCAAATGTTGAAAGATTCGGCGTCACTTAACAGGCACCGCCGTCTCCGGGGTTATAACGCCGGCTGGCTCGGCAAAGGTCTCGGTTACGCGCCTCAGATCACGATACCAAAATACACCTGCGCTTGCCAGTTGGAAAATAGACCCGGTTACAGACTGGATTTGTCAGAGACGGCGGAGTCTCCCAGTCCGAAACCATTTTGGTTTGATATCCAAATCGAGCGGTATCGTTCTCGACGTGGCACAAATACATTCAAGGCGGCAAATCTCGTATAACTCTGCCAGATTTATTGGGACACATCGGGGAACACAACACAAGCAAAGCATTCACGACAATGGTATAATTAATCTATAACCCGTTTCTAACTAGGGAGCTACGGATTACGGGTTTCTAAGAGAACACCTAGCGAGATAAACCTCAGACAACATGCAGACAAGACACGGACAGCAGGCAGACAAGACACAGAGTACTTGGTGATGCCTCATGGACGAGAGGAAAAGTGTCAAAGGCACGAATGGGGCTCGTGACAAGGCCGATGTCAACGGATTCAGGCTCGAGCATGCAGCGTGGAAAATGGCGGCGTCGTCCTCCTTTTGTCGCAGCGCACGCACGCAGCCTCAGCGCGTTCAGCCCCCGTAAGGTCGACGGCACAAGAGCGACCGATCCGCGGTGTGCTGCAGCTGGCTTTTCACAAGGTCCATATACAGAGTCCGGGCCTGGCCTGTTCACCAGGTTAGGCCAAATCGGGGTGTTGGGCTCGCAGGTGGATCGATGGGACACAAGACGTGTCGTGAGTAAGGACAGAGCTCCGTGGTTAGACGCAGGTTGAACCTGTTGATAACCTCCCTCATAAAGTCGATCTCGACTCCACACAGCGCCAGTTCCTCTCGGCAGATTGGCAGCTCCCACTAGTCTTTCTATACAGCAGAATCCTCATTTGACACTCAGGCTCAGTTACTCTCCTCGGCGAATCGCCGACGTGACCACTAGGTTCAGGCGTTCCTCTCTGAGATCGCCGACCGACGCTAGCAGTTTCTCCCCCAACCAATGGCAGACAGACCTCTTGCAGTCCTTCCTTGCCTTTCTTTTCGGCTCGCTCTTTTACGAAAGCCGATCGCAAACAGACACAGCCGTCCCTTGTACAGCGATCGCGCCCCACCTCGGCACTCTCAGATCCACACTTCCCTTCCCGGCGCTCGCTTCTCGAGGCACTCCTCTCAGAGCGCTGGGCGGAGACTCGTTCGGAGAGGGGAAGGAAGGAGAAGAACCTTTCGGTACACCCACCACCGTAGACATGAACGCCTCCTACACCTCCAACACACATGTAACGTCCATTACCGAACACCTGGCTAACACATGCATTTAATGGGGATCTGGCTAATCCTATATTAATAACACACTAAGGCCATTTCCGCAACACTAACCCCACCTTTCTCCGAGGCTCTCCCGAGCCTCATCTGGGGCAGCCCACGGCAATGGCCCTGGTCTAACGTACAGCACAAATCTCCCATTACTCTAACCACAACATGGAAGCACTTAACTCCAAAAACAAAAGTGTCACAGTAAGATTGGCATGTCCCAATCCGAGTGGTGTCGGATCACGAATTAACAACAAAATTCACACTCTATGCACTCTACTTACATTCTAATTATGGAATTTGAACGGGAGGGCATTCAGTTTTACTTTTAACACCAATATTTGCATAGGAGCAGAACATTCAAAGGTTCAAAGTTCTTTAACGTGTTCGCTCCTTCATGCCCATCCGGCAGTATCGTCCATTCACCCTGAGGGTTTCCTCATTCATGGCTTATTGGGCCTCTACCAGGTGAGTTCAGTCGCCCAGTGGCCTAATCTCACAGAGAAGTTATTCGGCCACTGACCCACAAATGGCATGAATCTTGGCCGCAACGGCCCACAAAAAGCACTTTGGCCTCAATGCCACAAAATGACTTCGCCCATATGGCCCACAAAATAGACTTCTCGGCCGCAATGGCTACTCACGAGCAGCAGCAGGCAACAAGCCTGCTTGGACAGCAGGTGACACAGCAATTGTGGCACGGTGTATTGATGGTACAAATGCAGTTTGGAGGTGTTCTTGGGGCGCAGTGGGTGTGATGACTTCAGACCAGGTGAGATGGAGGTACTTAACCTTCCTGTGCTGATTGTTTTGGTTAAGTTCTTTTTAGGATCATCTCAGTAGAGATGACCTAATAAAGACAGTCTCGAAGTCTGTCCGCCGTCCGTACATCCGTCCGTCCGTCCGTCACAATCAAACCGAGTGGAGACAAATAACAATATGGAATGGATAGAGGTCGATGAGACGTGCACAAGCGATATAACTTTTCAAGTCGTCAAGGTCGAGGTCACGTCAGGAGGCTGTCAAGTTGCGAAAATCGTCGATTTCAAATCGTATCTCCTCCCTCATTTATCAAGAAGAGATCAAATGTTATTAGTGAATTCGATACTTATGGACTATTATCTAACACAGCCATTTTTTTGAATTGCTCTCGTTCCGATTTTATAGCTCTTCAACTTCGCTCTGACGACCTTCTGACGCTATGTTTGGAGAGTCGTATCTCGGCCACAGAGTACAGTAGCAGCCAGTAAATGGTACTCGTTTGAGAGAGAACAACATGGTCTATCATGGTCACACAGCAGCACGTCCATATTACCTACCACGTGGATACCACGTATCACGTAACTTGGCAAGTACCGCGCCTGGTGTTGTCGAGTCACTGATTTCAAATCGTCGTGGAACCCCAGGTATCACAATAAATTAGCATTAAAGCACGCCTGCTGTTGTCAGGATCACTTATTCAGAAAAGTGTCTCCTTCATCATTTATTTGAAGTGACCGACTGTTCTGGGCGATCTGCATTCTACGACCAGATCCACGAGCCATGGAAATCGATTATAGTGCCCCTAATTTTATTTTGCTTCTGTCGACCTCTGGCAGAGATGACCGGCACTCCCGCTCGGGGATATTTTTTGGTATGGTCTTCCCAATACGTTTTTTTTTTTTCGCTCTCTTTTTTTTTATTAGCAGGCAGGATGTGTGTTCTTACTAAACGTTATCTTTCGTGGTGTGTGGCTCATGACATACTGGTGGCCTCTCTGGCACTTGGAGAGGGTGACCTAGCCTGGCCTTGTTAACAAATTTTCCCATCACATTACTTGTACCGTTGTCATGGCATGAATGGTGCAGAGGAGAGTTCATCGAACCTAACCATTTACTTTAGCTCTAAACAATGCAACAAACCCTGCTATGGCTAGAATGATCCTAATGACCATTTTCCCGACCTGGCAACTGTTCCATCTTTTAACCTGGGCAAGGCCCTTATTTGTCTTTTTTCTTTGGTGGTGCTCGGCATAACTAAAAAAAGAGAGCGAAAAAAAAAAAACGTATTGGGAAGACCATACCAAAAAAATATCCCCGAGCGGGAGTGCCGGTCATCTCTGCCAGAGGTCGACAGAAGCAAAATAAAATTAGGGGCATCTATAATCGATTCCATGGCTCGTGGATCTGGTCGTAGAATGCAGATCGCCCCAGAACAGTCGGTCACTTCAAATAAATGATGAAGGAGACACTTTTCTGAATAAGTGATCCTGACAACAG
>CM068952.1:183774410-183786551 GCA_035128595.1 Eptatretus atami
ACTTTTATTAATAATACAACTATTACCATTAATAACACAACTTGTATCATGAATAAGCTGACTGCTATCCCCCGTTGGACTTAGTCCGAAATGGATGCCGATGAATTTGGTCTCGATTTTTGTGTGCGTGCATGAGTCCACAACCATATCTCGGACATGTACGGACCAATTTTATTCATACTTAGCACAAGGACAACACACGATGGCACACGTACGCACATCATTTTGTTTCACCATGCGATCAAATATGGCAGACTGGCAGCCATTTTAGTTTTTAAAAAACCCAACAAAAGCCGGTATTGAACACGTCCATAACCATTTATCGGACATGTATTTACAGATCTTGTTCAAACTTGGCAAGCAGAAAACGAATTATGGGTTACATACGCACATAATTTTGTTTCGAAATCAGGTCCATGATGGCCGACCAGCAGCCATTTTGTGACTTAAATGTGTCCCCAACCATTTTTCAGCCATTCATGGTCCGATTATATTCCAACTTGGTACAAGCACAGCACATGATGGCATACACATGCAACTCACTTTTTGCTTTGCGATCTGATCAAAGATGGCTGACTGGTAAAAGCAGGTTTTTAACGCTGAAGAGGTGGGATTATTTTGGAAGAGATGCCATTCTCATACCTTCCTCTCCAAGCAGGAAAGATATCCTCTGGATCAAGGTGCTAACGATCATTTTTACCCTTCTTCTATGTGGCGATGCAGCAGGCGACTTTGTCATGCTCCTGATGATCCAACAGCCATGACAAGTTCTTACATCCACATCTTTCTAAACATTCACCCTCCCCCCCCCCCCGCCCTTCCTTATGACAGCATCATCATCATCATCCGATCTAAGTCTTGTTTTTCTATTTACGACAGAGTATACAGTATGAATGAGTATGTAATATGTTTACCTTCACCCACCCTGCTGTTTTAGAATAATTTAAAAGAAAAAACATCTTGTGTTTTTGTTTATTACCTCCACCACCAAAGTGGAAGGAGGTTATGTTTTCGCCCCTCTCTTCTGTTTGTTTGTTTGTCTGTTTATCTCTGTTTGTGTGCAGGATCCTAAAAAGTGTGGGACAGATCCAGAGAAATTCGTGAGCAGGTGGGTGTGTGACAGAAGATGAACTGATAAGATGTGGTGAAGATCTGGATCCGGATCCAACTACTAGAATTTTTAAAGTAATCTCTTCACCATTGAGAAAGGGGTCAAAAATTATTTATAGCACGATATCTCAAAAGTTGGAGACGGATTTGGAGAAACTTGGTGGACACGTGCGTGTGTGACAAGACGAGAGTATGCTTCAATTTTGGTGAAGATCCGAATCCGGATCTGGATATGAGAATTTTTAGATCCTCGTGGCAGGATCTCTAAATCTTACTCACGTTGTTGTTCTTGTGAACTTTTTTGTTTTCACAGCCTACAGTTTTCATCGAAACTTCTGAAACTGGCATATATATGTAGAAATACCTCGCGCAGACAGTAACGATCTCCGATTTTGAAAATTCCTCCTAGAAAAAATAGTTAGACGTTAAAATATCTCCGCCTAAATCGCCTAAAAAAATTCTCAAACTCGAAAGGCTTTTTGAATTTTGTTTGCAGGAATCGAACAGGGCATTAGCAGAGATGAATTACCGCACATATGATACATCACTATGACGTCATATCAATTTTAGGACGTCATTCCTATTTTTTGACATTTTTGTTTCACAAACCCAGAGTTTCATCGGATCTTCGTGAAACTTGCATGTATATGCAGAAAGCCCACGCGCAAGCGCTAGTAACCATCTCCGATTTGGATGGAATTCTTCCTAGAAAAAAAGTTAACGTCATAATATCGCCGCTAATGGAATCGCCTATACCATTATCTCCGAAACAGTTGTTTCACAGCTACAGTTTTCATCGAAACTTCCTGATTTGGCACATATATATGTAAAAATACCCCTGCGCGAGTGTAACCATCTCCGATTTTGAAAATTCCTCCTAAGAAAAAAGTTATGACGTCAAAATGTCTCCGCTAATGGAAATCGCCTATACCATTATCTCCGAAACTAGGTAAGCTGTTTGAAATTTTGTTTGCGGGAATAAAGCCAGGCATTAGCCACAGATAATTTTATCGCAACCTGATACATCACAATGACGTCATATTCGATTTTATGACGTCATCATTAAGAGACGAGGATCTTAGCTCATTCGAGCTTGTTAAGTGATTCTCCATCATGTGAGATATAGGGCCAAAAATAATATAGAGCACAATGTCTCTAAAAGTTGTGGACGGATTCAGATGAAATTTTGGTGGACATTCGGGTGTGTGACAAGGAAGAATTTTCACTTTGGTGAAGATCCAATTCCGGATCTGGAGATGAGAATTATTTCATTTTTAAAGTGATCTTCATCATTGAGGATGGGACCAAACGATTACATAGCATGATATTTTAACCAGAGTGGTGTCAAAGCCACCAATGCTCACCTGTTTATACATTTATCGTTTTTCGTTTTTTAAAAGAATAGTCCTAATAAATATTTTTTTTATAAAGCATTGCAGTGAACTCTGATCCAAATAATTTTAAAGCAATATATGTTATTGTATATTTGTAATCAGTAAAAAATAGTGTGTAGATAAAAACATTAGAAAGGAAATAACTTGCACCAAAAACTTTTGACATTTTCACGCTCACAGCTGACGCTCACGCTCTAGCCGGGGGTATCGCTACAGCTCTCTGTTCTTCGAACAGGCGAGCTAAAAATGCATTGAGCCCGATATGTTCTTGTGGAATCAGACATTAGGGGCCGAGGTATGCGCTCTACCGAGTGCTCTTATAGTTTTATCCTGTATTTATTTTATTTTCATGTTTATTTCAACGTTGAACTTGCTTATATATTTATTTTATGTGTTTATTTTAATTGTGATGTGTTTTATTTCTGGCTGTCATTGACCTTCCTCGATATTTTCTCTGAAGCCCAGGAACTGACCCTTCTTTTCCCATTGGCCCTTGGCTTCCATGATTGCGGTTTTAACTATCGCGGCATTTTCCAGGAACCTAACACCATAATATTTGGGGGGTTAATGTATATGTGCTGTGTATATATATATATATATATAGTTTGAGGGGACAGTTTGCATTGGACCCAGCACAGTTTGTCTCGAACCCAGCACAACTTGTCTTGGACCCAGCGCAGCTTGTCCCGGCAGGAAATGCCTCACGCAAGCAGGCATGCACTTCTTGAACAGGTCCCCAGTGCATGCACACAACAGAGCAATGAACCGAACCACACTCAGGCTCTTATTCCTCCCAGGCCAGAATGGCTTCAAGGGAGCAGAAGTTTGTGGGAGGGCAGGGTTCCAGGGAGCAAATAGGTCACCACGTGCTTTTGAACTCTGCAATGGGACATCCTCATGGGCTGCAAACTGAAGTGTGACTCACATCTGGCTGCGGGTCAGTTCAGTGCGGTCGTGTGGTTGCTGACTGGCAATGGTGGATGTTGCGGTGATGTGCCTTGGGGGCGCGGGAACGGTATAGGTTCGGGCCGTGGGAAAGTTGGCAGAGTGGGGAAGGATTTGAATGGTTTTGAGGAAGGAAGGGATTGGTTATCGGATGAGGATTGAGCTTAAACGAGGACAGGATGGTTTTCCAGTGAGAGTTTGGGGTTTGACACGGAGGAGTTGAAAGGGGGTTATGGTGGATAATGCAACTTAGGAGCAAGTAGGGTGGGGGATTGGCGAATGGGATTGATGAATTCGTAAATGGATTGAAAAATAAGATTTTTGGAAAAGTTAGTGGAGCTAAGTGGAGGTTTGGGGAATTACATGAAGGGGTGGAGACCTAGCTAAGCCAACACAAACAAATAAACGAACTCAGGATGTTGGACTTTATGCTAGGGTGGCGGGCTTTCGGGTCCTATGGGTCCTGAGTTCAAAATCCCGCTCAGCTTGTGAATTATACTCCGAGGCGGGGTATTACTGGCAAAATGAGTGCCAGCATGCTGGTATACTGTGTGCGAGTGCGAACCCGTCCAGGATTGTGCCCAATAAGGTAAATAAACATTAACAATTGACTTGGTCCGTGAAATATTGTGTTCACAATTAATTAATCGGAGGCTGCAGGGAAATCCCTGAGAGATATACTTCGTATCTCAAACATCACCTCTGAGTTGATGTACATTTTAAAAACCTGAATAAGGTGCGTTTTCAAACAAGTGAAAAAGAGTCATGATTAATATTTAAAAATCTTTAATTAAAAACTATGCTGTCTGTTGGCGTTTTGTATGTACTGTATGCTATCGAGGAATGTCCAAGGTGTGTGTCAGTCCCAAGCAGCTAATCGCGCTTGTCAATGCCATGTGTTCCTTAAAGGTTTTGAATGGAGTTCTTTGCTGACTGCTTTAGACCACTTGGCGAACACTCCGACAAGAACACTGAAACTGAAGCACAAGCACTACACATGGAATAACGTAGAGAGGGAAGAGATTGGAGGTGAAAGGAAGGACCCGGTGGTGCCCGGCAATGTCGGTACCCCTGCTAATAACAATATATATGATTCCCAACAAGTGATTATAGACGGTCCGGCAAGCTGAGGGGTGTGTAGCATTGGGTTTCTCAAGTGTGTACAATTTGTAAACGTCTTAACAGCTGTGGAAGCCTTGAAGGGTTTGAAACAGGCAAAAGGCTACCTTGAGTAGCCTTTCATGGTTGTTTTATGCAGCTTTTCGCCTGGAAAGAGCAATGAAGAGTCGATTTATTTATATAATTGCCTGTCACTGGGTTTCATTGATTCAGGTGAGAGCCATGGTTTAATCCTCATTCACAGGTGAAACATGTGAGTAGGTCCTCTGTTTTTGTTATGTGTATTTATACAGTATATATTTTTTTGATTTCTATATATATTGTGTGGGCCGGGGGTCGGTGGCTGAGAACGACGACTAGGTGGGGGAAAGGTTGCGTCGTCTCCCACCAAACTCCCCGGAATTGTAGGCCGTCGCTCGGATAACTCCGCGATCGGCGGGTCGTTTAGACCGAACCGTGGTCGCCAATATTATTCAACCATGTAGCCGAGGGTCTATTTTCCTATAACCAATTTACCTAATTAACTAACGATTTCGACTACGGGGAAACACGCCTCACACGTCTTGCCCGAACCAGGTCACTCTAATGAGCTGCGGTAAGTTCCAACTAACCGACCTACCACTCCGGTTCGGGTGCAGCGAGCAGAAACTGCCAAATGCCCGTGCTGGCTGGAATGAACGGATTATCGGCGATAAACCCGCCTAACTCAGATCCGAACCATCTGAACCAATTCAAGAAGGATAGCGAAACGGACTGGGAACATTTCTACAATGTTTATTTACAATAAAAAAGACAAAGGGCAAGACTTAACGCTGAATATGCAAGAAGGAATATTTACAATGAGCAAAAAACACTTATTCAGATCTAACTTACAAGACCGGGCCACACGTACACAACACGACACCACACAAAAGAACAAAACCCAAGAGTCCTTATTGGACCCTCGCAGCCCGTGGAGTAGACAAGCTGGGGGTCAGAGTTCGGTGGTGGTACTGACCGTCGGAGGAAAGGGCGTGCTCCGCGTGCGGCACTGACCAAAGGTCGTTGGTCGTCCCCAGTCGCACGTAGGGACTCGTGGTTCATGGCGGGCTCGGGTGGTAACAATTTGGGTTCTACGGAGGGAGGTCAGGGTCCGCTCTGTCCTTCCTTAAGACTACCTCGTACAGCCACGTGAAACTCCGACCCCGTACAGCCACACCGGAAACGAAAACTGACTGCTTACAGCCACCAATGAAAAAAACTCGACCCATTACAGCCACCGTAAAGCAAGCTCGACTGGAGCCCTTTTTTACAGTCTCGGAGATTTTATTGCCTCTCTCCACGGGGAGGGGCCTTGGCGAAAATGTATCCTCGCTGTCCGCCTCTGATTGGACAGGGTCCTCTGGCCCCATTTCCGGGGCGGGGCCTCTGGCCCCTCGCCAGGAGACCCCATTACTCCCTCAATGTGGCTTCGCTCTCACGAGTAACAGTGTCAGCGCCGCGAAGGTCATCGTACAAGAGTTACAATGTTCATGGGAGCCTGAGAACTGTGGACCCCTCTCAGCAAGTCAAGTACGGCAGCCAGCGGTGGTGATGGAGCACGTGATGGGCCGAAGGGGTCATGCAGATGGGATGGTGTTTATTAGATGTATACTATAACTAAAAGAAATGCAACGCAACCGGCCCTTTGTTCTCCACAGACATAAAGGAAGGGATCTGAACTACACAATACTTTAACAATAACTGACTTTTGGACAAATCTGTATGTGTGAATGCAAATGGTTCCCAGATCCGTAACAATATACATATTTTCAGTGCTTTCGAAAGTATTCACACCTGCTGAACATTTTCACATTTTGTTGTGACCCAGCTGAATATAAGATGGATTAAACTGAGATAATTTTTTTGCCACCTAATCCAATACACAATACCCTAAATGTCAAAGTGGAATTATTTTTTTTTTTGAATATTTTAACAAATCAAATTGACAAATGAAAGCGAAATATCTCAACGTCAATAGTATTCAAGGCCACTTTTGTTATGACACTCCAAATTGAGCTCGTGTGCAGTCCAATTTATTTTTGAATCATCTTTGAGATGTCTCTCCTTCATTGGAGTTGAACCGTGGCCAATTCAATTGATCGGGGCGCTGATTTATAAAGAAACACACCTTTCTGTATAACATCCCACAGTTGACAATGCATGCAAGAGCAGTAAACTCTCCCATAGAAAAGGTCCTGAGGAAGCTGGCCGTAGAACTCTGATATAGAAATTGTGAGGAGGTATAGATCGGGAAGGATAATAAACAATTTCTGGTGTGAAAACTTCCAAGAGCACAAGTGAGCATCCATCAGTAGAAATGGAAAGATAAGAATGAGCCAACCTCTCCGAGCTGGCCATCTGACCAAACTGACAACCGCGCAGAGGACTTGGTCAGGAGGTGACTAAGACCCAAAGACTATTCGCAGAACTTCAGAGTTCCTTCGCTGAATTGGGAGAAACTTCCAGAAAGGCAACTGTCACTGCGAGCACTTCAACAAATCGTAGGACATTCGGGATTCAGTATTTGCATGTTTGCCATTGTGGACTCAATGGAAAAGATAACCCAACCTTCTTCTGTTGGGGCAGCTGGCAGTAATTTTGTCCCAAGTCCTTCACGACCAGCAGTCAGCCCCCCATTTTCGTTTACCTGCCTATCACATCACGTGCCTTCTTTTGAATGGTTTGCATCGCGGGAACAATTCGTTCTGGTGGCAGAGAATGTTGTTCTGTTGGCGAGATTAAATGCGCGTTTTTATACCGTGTGAGACATAATTCCGTCGGCGATGCTGCACCATACACAGTCGAAGGTGCGTCGATGTATAAACAACGAATAGTGGTCATCAATGGTTAGATATTATTGTCCGGTATGCGAGAATGCGAATCCTGATGAGGAGTAAATAAGCCTGAATCTAGCTAGTGGCTCCATTTGATGTTTAACTGATGTTGACTATGTAAGTCTTATCTGTTTGGCAGCAGTCAGCCAGGCTGGGCCTTCTCTGGGTTGGAGGTGATGCACTTTTGATGTAGGACATTACAATGGAGATCGGGGGAGGCTTGTCTCCACTCCACGTGATTATATATATATAATAGTACAATTATATCATATATACATATTAATATATATCCAATATCATCCCATACCATTAGGAACCACACTGCTGTGCAGAGCGTTGTGTGCTGCTAACCAGTCTCCTGTGGCTATGGCCACAATCCTGGGACGGGTCGCATTTCTTGATTCTGACACAGTATTACGCACAAGCTGGCATGGAATCATTTGTCCGACCTCGGAAGGATGACATGTTCAAGTAACCCCACTGGTATTAATTCAACACCTGAGCGGGATTTAAACTCAGGACCGCTATGATCCCAGCCACCATCCGAACCATTAAGCAACACCAGGCAAATGATATGTATATGTACGTGTACGTGTACGTACACATACATAATTTTTCATTTTGATGTATCATATTCTTATCAGACATTGTGTTGCCGAAGAATTTATTTTGCACATCGAGTTCCATTAGATGTTTTGCCTTTTCCTTCCTAGCGTCGTTTTGTTTCGTGCTCTACCTTTTAAATGCGAAACATCAAACCAAGGAAGCGCAGCACGGACCATTTAATGACTTTGGATGACTCGACCATGGTTGGAACCAATGACTTCCCGCAGACTCAGAGGCAGGATCGATCTTCAACCATTACAGCCACCCGAGTCTGAATTTATATATAGAGATATTACAAATATAGATATTATAAATATAGATCATCTGTATATTTATAAAATCGTTGCATAATAATTGATAGTGGTAATTATGGAAACGTAACTTGATCGGAAAAATCGCGAATACGCACCCGCCCACCCTCTCCTCGGCGCGTGCGACCCTCCTGCCCGTTATCGCCCATGCCGTCCCCTACCGGGAAAGAGCACGACCGTTAGACCACAATTGGGTACCCTCGACATCCAGACAGTTGGACCAGGTTCCCCCAGGCGTCGAAGACCGGGCGTGTGTACCGGAACCACGTGGGTTTCGGTATCTCCTGCACCCTGCGTCCCACTTCCCTCCCTTCTTCTCAATTGTTGCTGCAATCGCGTCCGCCGTGGCAACCTTATCAAGGCGCTTAAGTGACAAACTTTTCCATGAGTCTACCAGGCGGGCTGCAATAGCGGCGCGATCGGCTGGATGTCCACATAGGCGACGTAGGCTGTAGAGCACAGGCCATGGTGTCGACTCGTCAGTGCCGCGCTCGACCGCAGGTAAGGGTCATCCGCGACTACCTATAATCTTAATCATAAAACGAATTGTGACTAATTTTGAACCATACGTTCAGTTCAACTTTACAGCACAGTACTGCTGTTTTATGCAGTTGCCATAGGCTCCATTTGTGTCATATGACGGTCGTCGAGATGCGTGTGGCAACAGCGTTATGTGTGACGTCAAGTTTCTCTCCGTTTGTGATGCTGCATGTCAGTGCTTTCCGACTAGCGAGCACAGTCATATCACGCCGTTGTACGTTTCTAGGTTTTAATCGTGTAATGTCAACAAATGAAAGCCACTATCCGGACGGGATGATGAAAGACACGACGAGGACATTGATGCCGAACTACAGTACGTACACTTAATAAACGCTCATTGGCTAATGGCTTTCCGGTCACCAATACCGTCCTGAAACTGATCTTCACTTCAGTAACTAATGAAATAATTAATTTGTTTAGCTTATTTATTTATTATATTGTTTTTAAAATAGAGAGGTGTTCTAATTGTTCTCAAGAACAAGTTGCTCACCAATGGGTGCCCGATTATTTTTGTTTTCTGAAAAAAAAATAAAAAACCTAAAACTATTCTATTCTATTCTAATTATATTCACGGTATAATTAGTAAGGACATTTTTTCTATTCATGCTCATTACGATAAACTGTAAGTTGAACGAATACGTATAAGGTGGCTTTGTCTCGACATGGTGATATTATGCGTTCCAATAACTTGATGAAGATTGAGAAGGGTACGAGGGTGCACGAGAGTCTCTTCCCTCAATCGAACGGTAAGAGCCAAGATAGGAAGGCCTATTTGGCACGAAAGCTTGTCACCAATGCAGATCGTTCTGAAGCACGTCCGTAACTGTTTTAATTTCTTCTGGTTATATATTTGTAACTACAAATGGGGGCACCTTCCCCGTAGTGAGGAGTTTCATATCAAGTGGACATCTTCGCAACAAAGAAAGCAAGAGTGCAGTCATAATAAATATATAAGCTTTAATATTATTTTGATGAACGTCATTGTGAGAGAACTTATATATTTCAAGAGCACAAAGGTTACAATGACATGCAGGCCTTAACAAAAAAATAAAAAAATGTTGCATAATCATGATTATATTATCAAATAAGTGACTAAAGAAAGGGAAAGTCTCAGTGACACACCAAAACGCAATATAATAAATGTGCATATTTAAAAGTGTGCTAATCATTACTACGATTACCTAGTAACTAGCAATATTTAAAACCTATCATTACTTAAGCACTCATAAGATGCAGGACAGACAAGGAATCAACTTGTAATTGCGTTCACTTTCTAATAAATAAAGTCGGTCCCTTTGACTGTTTTGGAAACCTTTTGTACTTGCATTTTACAAAATAGCTAAATATACACAGGTAAATCAAGTAATTTTGGTGATGAGAATGATAGTCTTTATTGAAAAGTTAACAGCTATAAGTAATTTTTTAATGTAAATAGTCGGAAAAAAGTTATAAATAAGAGATGGAGAGAAGCGCTTGTTGCGGCAAAAAGTTATAAAATAGAGCGGAAGTAGTAGTACAAAATGAGAGTTCTAAAGCCAAATTAGAAAAAATGAAATAAATAATAAAATAATGTTATTAGTAATGGTAATTAAATAAATAAGAATGATTAATTTATTCAAATAA
Organism: Eptatretus atami; assembly: GCA_035128595.1. Lineage (NCBI taxonomy): Eukaryota > Metazoa > Chordata > Myxini > Myxiniformes > Myxinidae > Eptatretus > Eptatretus atami. The sequence goes on from CM068952.1 coordinate 183,784,914, forward strand.
AAATAAATAATTTAAATAAAATAATTAGTTTACTAAGCTGGCAAAACAAGAAACAAAATTAAAAACAAAAAAATAACAAATAATTATCTATTTATATAATAATATATATTTAGCAAATAATTCAATATTGCGAAATAAATAATTCACACAAATTGCTAAAAATTATAATGCAAGTTAATAATATATAAGTGGGTGGAATAGGCCCGTTTGATACCATTCCATATACTTGCCGAGCAACCGATGTCAGTGGTTAAGCTCCATGTGTCTTGAGGTCACGATGTACCTGCAAGTGAGGCAACAGAGTGTGACCGGCTGACTCTTAATTCGCGAATATTTTCATTTATGCGTTTTCTCCGACTGTTTTGTGGTTTTCCTAGCACTGCTTTGAGTGCATCAGTGGTGAGAAATTTTCAGCTTTCTACCCTACCCATAAGGTACTAAACATTTATATTAGTGAATCGGTGAGTGAGTGAGTCGTGGTTAGAAAGAGCTTTTGAGATTACTATGTGGGGTATGCTGTGGCGGCATTACTAGTGGTTATGCTACTAATTACTAGTAAGCAATAACGAACAGTGCTCATAACGCTAGGTACATAATAAATAGAAGCTATGTTATAGGAAGCATCACCGACCTCCCTGCTAGATGAGCACAACAAGGCTGCACTTTTTTCAGTATTTTCATTTACAGAATGCTTTCCAACAGTTCTGGTGATTTTTATTTAATTTTATTTTGTCCTGGTGTATCGGCATCAATGTCCATCAGCTACATGAATTTCAGCTTTCTACGTCACCTGGTAAGGTACCGACAATTACATATCAGTCAGTCAGTGAGTGGGTAAAAAGAGCTGTATTCTTCTTACTATTAGATGTATAAGCATAATACTACCTGTCGTTCGCTGTATGGGAATACTAGAGGTATGAAGATTTGTAGGTACGAAAAGATCATGGCATTCCGATGATATGAGTGAGGAAAGGGAAAAAAAAATCGAATGCTTTGATTGTTAAGAAACTGTTGCGGCCTGTTTCAAGCAAGGTCATGTTGAACAGGCTGAACAAATGGCGCTTTCAGACCCGTACTGAACAGAGGTGCTAATCAAGATGGCATGCCGCCATGCTTTGTAAGACTTATTTGTGTGATTTTTTTTTGTGATGAGCAGCCGTTAATTATCTTCAAGGGTGTTTAAATTTTGCTCAATACCCAGTTTTCATCTCATCGCACTCCCTTGAGTTCCCTCAGTATGCAAGCAAAGTTTCGGGCTGTTAGTTTTGTGGTTTTCAAAGTATATGGAGACACACACACACACACACACAACACACACACAGACGAGCCCCACATTGCATAGATTTTCCTGAGTATATTTTTAATGTCGAAGTAATACCATGTAAAATTACTCCTCGGAATTGCATAACATTGTCATTAGTCTTTGATGTTTCCATCTAGATGTTTATGGTTATCTTATTTATTATTTTTTTTAATAACAACAACATTCTAATGTGAACAAGCCCATTGCGGTTCATAGTATGGTTGAAGCGAGAAATAGGAGTTGAGTGTGCAGACGGTTTGGATTTCGGAAGTTTAACCAGGAGGGCTTTACTGGAGAACGTGCAATCCTGGATTGCTTGTGAGAGGTCAGAAGGA
>CM068952.1:183786576-183800474 GCA_035128595.1 Eptatretus atami
ATCATCATCATCATCCCGATCTAAGTCTTGTGTTTTCTATTTACGACAGAGTATACAGTATGAATGAGTATGTAATATGTTTACCTTCACCCACCCTGCTGTTTTAGAATAAATTTAAAAGAAAAAACATCTTGTGTTTTTGTTTATTACCTCCACCACCAAAGTGGAAGGAGGTTATGTTTTCGCCCCTCTCTGTCTGTTTGTTTGTTTGTCTGTTTATCTCTGTTTGTGTGCAGGATCTCAAAAAGTTGTGGACAGATCCAGAAGAAATTCGTGAGCAGGTTGGGTGTGTGACAAAGATGAACTGATAAGATGTTGGTGAAGATCTGGATCCGGATCCAACTACTAGAATTTTTAAAGTAATTCTTCACCATTGAGAAATGGGGTCAAAAATTATTTATAGCACGATATCTCAAAAAGTTGGAGACGGATTTGGAGGAAACTTGGTGGACACGTTGCGTGTGTGACAAGGACGAGATGCTTCAATTTTGGTGAAGATCCGAATCCGGATCTGGATATGAGAATTTTTAGATCCTCGTGGAGGATCTCTAAATCTTACTCACGTTGTTGTTCTTGTGGACTTTTTTGTTTCATCACAGCCTACAGTTTCATCGAAGACTTCTGAAAACTTGGCATATATATGTAGAAATACCCGCGCAGACAGTAACGATCTTCCGATTTTGAAATTCCCCTAGAAAAAATAGTTAGACGTTATAAAATATCTCCGCATAAATCGCCTAAAAAAATTCTCAGAAACTCGAAAAAAAGGCTTTTTGAATTTTGTTTGCAGGAAATCGAACAGGCATTAGGCAGAGATGAATTACCGCACATATGATACATCACTATGACGTCATATCATTTTATACGGACGTCATTCCTATTTTTTGACATTTTATGTTGTCACAACCCAGAGTTTTCATCGGATCTTCGTGAAATCTTGCCTGTATCATGCAGAAAAGCCCACGCGCCAAGCGCAGTAAACAATCTCCGATTGTGGAGGAATGTCTTCCAGAAAAAAAGTTTTAACGTCATAGATATCGCCGCTAATGGAATCGCCTAATACCATTATCGTCCGAAACAAGTTGTTTCACAGCCTACAGTATTATCATCCGAAACTTCCTGAATTGGCCATATATATGTAAAATACCCCGCGCAGAGTGTAACGCAATCTCCGATTTTGAAAATTCCTCCTAAGAAAAAAGTTATGACGTCAAAGTCTCCGCTAATGGAAATCGCCATAGCCTCTATCTCCGAAACTAGGTAGCTGTTTGTATTGTTGTTTGCGGGATAAAGCCAGGCCATTAGCCACAGATAAATTTATGTCGCAACCTGATACAGCACAATTGACGTCATATTCGATTTTATGACGTCATCAATTAAGAGACGAGGTCTTAGGCTCATTCGAGCTTGTTTAAGGATTCTCCATCATTGAATATAGGGCGAAAATAATATAGAGCACAAATGTCTCTAAAATTGTGACGATTCAGATGAAAGTTTGGTGGAACATTCGGGTGTGTGACAAGGAAGAATTTTTCAACTTTTGGTGAAGATCCAATTCCGATCGGAAGATGAGAATTATTCATTTTTAAAGTGAGTCTTCATCATTGAGGATGGACCAAACGCATTACATAGCATGATATTTTAACGCAAGTGGTGTCAAAAGCCACCCAACGTGCTCACCTGTTTATACATTTATCGTTTTTTCGTTTTTTAAAAAGAATAGTCCTAATAAATTATTTTTTTTGATAAAGCATTGCAGTGAAGTAATGATCCAAATAATTTTAAAGCAATATTATGTTTTGTATATTTGTTAATCAGTAAAAATAGTGTGGTAATAAAAACATTAGAAAGGAAATAACTTTTGCACAAAACTTTGACATTTTTCACGCTCTCACGCTGACGCTCAGAACGCTCACCGCCGGGGGTATCCTACAGCTTCTCTGTGTTTCTTCGAACAGGCGAGCTAAAAAAATGCATTGAGCCCGATATGTTCTTGTGGGAATCAGAATTAGGGGCGAGGTATGCGCCCTAACCGAGTGCCTCTTGATATTTTATCCTGTTATTATTTTATTTTCAATGTTATTTCAACGTTGGAACTTTGCTTATATATTTATTTTATGTGTTTTATTTCTAATTGTGATGTTTTTACTTGTCTGGCTGTCAATTGACCTTCCTCGATATTTTCTCGGGAAGCCCCAGGACGAAACCTTCTTTTCCCATTGGCCCTTGGCTTCCATGATTGCGGTTTTAACTATCGCGGGCATGTTTCCAGAGAACCTAACACCTATAATATTGGGGGGTTAATGTATATGTTGCTTGTGTATATATATATATATATATAGTTTGAGGGGACAGTTTTTGCATTGGACCCAGCCACAGTTTGTCTCGACCCAGCACAACTTGTCTTGGACCCAGCGCAGCTTGTCCCGGCAGGAAATGCCTCAACGCAAGCAGGCCATGCAGCTTCTTGACAGGTCCCCAGTGCCAATGCACAAAACAAGCATGAACCGAACCAACTCAGGCTCTTATTCCTCCCAGCCAGGAATGGCTTCAAGGGAGCAGAGTTTGTGGGAGGGCAGGGTTCCAGGAGCAAAGGTCACCACGTGCTTTTTGACTCTGCAATGGGACATACCTCAATGGGCTGCAAACTGAAGTGTGACTCACATCTGGCTGCGGGTGCTAGTTCAGTGCGGTCGTGTGGTTGCTGACTGGCAATGGTGATGTTGCGGTGATGTGCCTTGGGGCGCGGGACGGTATGGTTCGGGCGTGGGAAATTGGCAGAGTGGGAAAGGATTTGAATGGTTTTGAGGAAGGAAGGGATGGTTATCGGATGGAAGGATTTGAGCTTAAACGAAGGAAGATGGTTTTCCAGTGAGAGTTTTGGGGTTTGACACGGAGGAGTTGAAAGGGGGTTATGGTGGATAGCAACTTAGGAGCAAGTAGGGTGGGGGATTGGCGTAATGGATTGATGAATTGGTAAGATGGATTGAAAATAGAATTTTTGGAAAGTTAGATGGAGCTGAAGTGGAGGTTTGGGAATTACATGAAGGGGTGGAGACCTAGCTAAGCCCAACAACAGACTAAAATAAACGAAGCTCAGGATGTTTGACTTTATGCTTAGGGTGGCGGGCTTTGGGTCCTAGGGTCCTGAGTTCAAAATCCCGCTCAGCTGTTGAATTAATACTCCAGGCGGGTATTACTGGCAAAAATGAGTGCCAGCATGCTGTACTAACTGTGTCGAGTGAACGACCCGTCCAGGAATTGTGCCCAATAAGGTAAATAAGACATTAACTATTGACTTGGTCGTGAAATATCTGTGTTCACAATTAATTAATCGGGAGGCTGCCAGGGAAATTCCTGAGAGATATACTTCGTACTCAACATCACCTCTGAGTTGATGTACATTTTAAAACTGAATAAGGTGCGTTTTTCATAACAAGTGAAAAAGGTCAATGATTAATATTTTAAAATCTTAATTAAAAACTATGCTGTCTGTGGCCGTTTTGTATGACTGTATGCTATCGAGAGTCCAAGGGTGTGTTCAGTCCCAAGCAGCTAAGTCCGCGCTTTGTCAATGCCAGCTGTTCCTTAAAGTTTTAATGGATGTTCTTTGCTGACTGCTTTAGCCACTTGGCGAACACGTCCGACAAGAACACTGAAATCTGGAAGCACAAGCAACTACACATGGAATAACGAAGAGAGGGGAAGAGATTGAGAGGTGAAAGGAAGGACCCGGTGGTGCCCGCAATGTCGGTACTCCTGCTAATAACAAGTATATATTGATTCGCCAACCAGTGATTATAGACGGTCCGGCAGCTTGAGGGTGTGTAGCGATGGGGTTCTCAAGTGTTTACAATTTGTAAACGTCTTATACAGCTGTGGAAGCACTCTGAAAGGGTTTGAAACAGGCAAAAGGCTACCTTGAGTAGCCTTTCATGGTTGTTTATGCAGCTTCTTCGCGCTGGAAGAGCATGAAGAGTCGATTTATTTATATAATGCTCTAGTCACCTGGTTTCATTGATCAGGTGAGAGCATGGTTTAATTTCCCTCATTCACAGGTGAAACAGTGAGTAGGTCTCTGTGTTTTGATGTGATTTATACAGTATATATTTTTTATTTCTATATTATATTGTGTGGGCCGGGGGTCGGTGGCGAGACGACCACTAGGTGGGGAAAAGCTTGCGTCGTCTCCCACCAAACTCCCCGGAATTGTAGGCCGTCGCTTCGATAACTCCGCGATCGGCGGGTCGTAACCGACCGTGGTCGCCAAATATTTCATAACCATGTAGCCGAGGGTCTATTTGCTATAAACCAATTTTACCTATATAACTAACGATTTCACTACCGGGGAAACACGCCTCACGACGTCTTGCCCGAACCAAGGTCCCACTCGCTACATGACTGCGGTAGAGTTTCCAACTAACGACTACCACTCCCGGTTCGGGTGCAGCGAGCAGAACTGCCAAAGCCCGTGCTGGCTTGAATGAACGGATTAATCGGGCGATAAAACCCCGCCTAACTCAGATCCGAACCATCTGAACCAAATTCAAGAAGGAAGAAACGGACTGGGGAACATTTCTACAAATTTTATTTACAATAAAAAGACAAGAGGCAAGACTTAACGCTGAATATGCAAGAAGGAATATTTACAATGAGCAAAAACACTTATCAGATCATACTTACAAGACCGGGCCACACGTACACACACACGACACACAAAAGAACAAAACCCAAGAGTCCCTTATTGGACCCTCGCAGCCGTGGAGTAGACAAGCTGGGGGTCAGAGTTCGGTGGTGGTACCTACCGTCGTGAGGAAGGGCGTGCTCCGCGTGCGGCACCTGACAAAGGTCGTTGGTCGTCCCCAGTCGCAACGTAGGGACTCGTGGTCATGGCGGGCTCGGGTTGGTGAACAATTGGGGTTCTACGAGGGAGGTCAGGGTCGCTCTGTCCTTCCTTAAGACTCCTTCGTAGCAGCCACGTGAAACTCCAGACCCCGACAGCCAACCCGTGAAACAAAACTGACTGCTTTACAGCCACCAATGAAAGAAACTCGACCCATTACACACCGTGAAACGCAAGGCTCGACTGGAGCCCTTTTTTACAGTCTCGGAGATTTTATTGACTCTCTCCACGGGGGGGCCCTTGGCGAAAATGGTATCCTCGCTGTCCGCCTCTGATTGGACAGGTCCTCTGGCCCCATTTCCCGGGGCGGGGCCTCTGGCCCCCGCCAGGAGAACCCCATTTACTCCTCAATGTGGCTTCGCTCTCGACGAGTAACAGTGTCAGGCCGCGAAGGTCATCGTACAAGAGTTACAATGTTCATGGGAGCCTGAAGAACTGAGGAACCCCTCTCCAGCAAGTCAAGTATACGGCTAGCCAGCGGTGGTGATGGAGCCGTGATGGGCCGAAGGGGTCATGCAGATGGGATGGGTTTTATTAGATGTATACCTAATACTAAAAGAATGCAACGCAACCCCTTTGATTCTCCCACAGACAAAAGGAAGATCTGACTACACACATACTTTAAACATACACTGACTTTGGGACAATCTGTATGTTGAATGCAAATGGTTCCAGATCCGTAACAATATACATATTTATTCAGTGCTTTCAGAAAGTATCTCACAACCTGCTGACATTTTCACATTTTGTTGTGACCCAGCTGAATATAAGATGGATTAAACTGAGATAATTTTTTTGCCACCAAATCAATACACAAATACCCCATAATGTCAAAGTGGAATTATTTTTTTTTTTTGAAATTTTTTACAAATCAAATTGAAATGAAGCTGAATATCTCAACGTCAATACGTATTCAGGACCACTTTTGTTATGACACTCCCAAATTGAGCTCTGTGGCATCCAATTTATTTTTGAATCATCTTTGAGATGTCTCTCCTTCAATTGGAGTTGAACGTGGCCAATTCAATTGATCGGGCGCGTGATTTATAAAGAAACACACCTTTCTGTATTACATCCACAGTTGACAATGCATGCAAGAGCAGTAAACTCTCCCATAGAAAGGTCTGAGGAGTGGCCGTGAACTCTGATATAGAAATTGTGAGAGGTATAGATCTGGGAAGGATAATAAAACAATTTCTGGTGTATGAAACTTCCCAAGAGCACAGTGAGCATCCATCAGTAGGAAATGGAAAGATAAGAATGAGCAGACCTCTCCGAGCCTGGCCATCTGACCAAAACTGACAACCGCGCAGAGGACCTTGGTCAGGAGGTGATAAGCCAAAGACTATCTGCCAGAACTTCAGATTCCTTCGCTGAATGGAGACTTCCAGAAAGGCAACTGTCACTGCGAGCACTTCAACAAATCGTAGGACCATTCGGGAGTTCAGTATTTGCATTTGCCATTGTGACTCATGGAAAGACTAACTCCAACCTTCTTCTGTTGGGGCAGCTGCAGTAATTTTGTCCCAAGTTCCTTCACGAACCACAGTCAAGCCCCCCATTTTCGATTTACCTGCCTATCACATCAACGTGCCTTCTTTTGAATGGTTTGCATCGCGGGAACAATTCGTCCTGGGTGGCAGACGATGTTGTTCTTTGCGCAGATTAATGCGCTGTTTTAACCGTGTGAGACATAACTCCGTCGGCGTATGCTCACCAATACACAGTCGGAAGGTGCGTCTGATGTATAAACATACGGAATAGTGGTCATCAATGGTTAGATAATTGTCCGGTATGCGAATCGCTGATGAGGAGTAAATAAGCCTGAAATCTAGCTAAGTGGCTCCATTTGATGTTTAACTGGATTGTTTGACTATGTGAAGTCTTTATCTGTTTGGCAGAAGTCAGCCAGGCTGAGGCTTCTCTGGGTTGGAGGTGATGCATTTTGACTGTAGGACATTACAATGGAGATCGGGGAGTGCTTGTCACACTCCACGTGATTATAATATATATATACATTATACATATTATACATAATACATATTATATCATCAATATCCATCCCATACCATTAGGAACCACACTCGTGCAGAGCGTTTGGTGCTGCGCTAACAGTCTCCTTGGCTATGGCACAATACCTGGGGACGGGTCGTTTTTATTACTGACACAGTATATACGCAGCAACTGGCAGCTCATTTGTCCGACCTCGGAAGGATGACATGTTCAAGTAACCCCACCTGTATTAATTCCACACCTGAGCGGGATTTAAACTGAGGACCCTAGATCCAAGCCACCATCCGAACCATTAAGCAACACCAGGCAAATGATATGTATATGTTCGTGTACGTGGTACGTACACATACATAATTTTTCATTTTGATGTATCATATTTTAACAGACATTGTGTTGCCGAAGAATTTATTTTTGCAACATCGAGTTCCATTAGATGTTTTGCCTTTTCCTTCCTAGCGTCGTTTTGTTCGTGCTCTATTCCTTCTTAAATGCGAAACATCAACCAAGGAAGCGCAGCACGGACCATTTTTATGACTTTGGTATGACTCGACCATGTTGGAACCAATGCTTCCGCCAGACTCAGAGGGACGATCCTTACCATTACAGCACCCGAGTCTGAATTTATATATAAGATATTACAAAATATAGATTATTATTAAATATAGATATCTGTAATTTATAGAAATCGTTGCCATAATAGATAATAGTGGTAATTATGGAAACGTAACTTGAATCGAAAATCGCGAATACGACACCCGCCACCTCCTCCTACGGCGCGTGCGACCCTCCTGCCCGTTATCGCCCATGCGTCCCCTACGGGAAAGAGCAACGACGTTAGAACCACAATTGGACCCTCGACATCCCAGACATTGGACAGGTTCCCCCAGGCGTCGAAGACCGGGCGTGTGTACCGGAACCACGTGGGTTCGGTATCTCCTGAACCCTGGCGTCCACCTTCCCTCCCTTTTTCAAATTGTTGCTGCATGCGGTCCGCCGTGGCAACCTTATCAGGCGCTTAAGTGACAAACTTTTCCATGATGTCTACCAGGCGGGCTGCAATAGCGCGCGCGATCCGGCTGGATGTCCACATAGCGACGTAAGGCTGTAAGAGCACAGGCATGGTGTGGCGACTCGTCGCTCAGGCGCGTCGACCGCAGGTAGGGGTCCATGCGCGACTACCTATAATCTTAATCAATAATAACGAATGGTGACTAATTTTGAACCATAACGTTCAGTTCAACTATTACAGCAAGACTGCTGTTTTGCAGTTGCCATAGTGCTCCATTTGTGTCATAATGAGGTCGTCGAGATGCGTGTGATGACATCGTTATTGCTGTGACGTCAAGTTTTCTCTCCGTTTGTGAATGCTGCAGTCAGTGCTTTCCGACTAAGGAGCACAGTCTCATATCACCCGTTGTACGTTTCTAGGTTTTAATCGTTAATGTCACAAATGAAGCCACTAATCTCGACGGAATGAAGAACACGACGAGGACATTGATCCGAGACTACAGTAACGTACACTTAATTAACGCCATTGCTAATGGCTTCCGGTCACCAATACCGTCCTGAAATTGATCTTTCACTTCAGTAACTATGAAATAATATAATTTGTTTAGCATTATTTATTTATTGTTTGTTTAAAATAGAGAGGTTTCTAATTGTTCTCAAGAACAAGTTGCTCACAATTGGTCCCGTTATTTTTGTTTTCTGAAAAAAAAATAAAAAAACCTAAAACTATCTATTCTTATATTGAATATTCACGGTATAATTAGTAAGGACATTTTTTTCTATTGCATGTCATTAGATAAACTGGTAAGTTGAACAATTTACGTATAAAGGTGGCTTGTTCGGAAACATGGTGAATATTGCGTTCAATAACTGATGAATTGAGAAGGGTACGAGGGTTGCGACGAGAGTCTCTTCCCTCAATCGAAGAAAGAGCCAAGATAGGAAGGCCTATTTGCACGAAAGCTTGTCACCATGCAAGATCGTTCTGAAGCTACGTCGTAACTGTTTTAATTTCTCTGGTTATAATATTTGTACTACAAATGGGGCACCTTCCCGTAGTGAGAGTTCATATCGAATGGACATCTTCGCAAAAGAAAGCAAGAGTGCAGTCATAATAAATATATAACTTTTATAATATTTTTGATGACGTCATTGTGAGAGAACTTATATATTCAAGAGCACAAAGGTTACAATGACATCAGCCTTAACAAAAAAATAAAAAAATGTTGCATAATCATGATTAACTTCATCAAAATAAATGACTAAAGAAGGGAAAGTCGTGAACACCAAAACGCAATATAATTAAAGTTGCAGTATTTAAAAGTTGCTAATCGATGTACTACGATTACCTAGTTAACAGCAATATTTAAAACTATCATTACTTAAGCACATCATAAGATCAGAGACAGACATAGGAATCAACTTGTATTGCTGTCACTTTCTAATAAATATAAAGTCCGGTCCCTTTGACTGTTTTGAAACCTTTGTACTTGCATTTTACAAAAAGCTAAATATACACAAGTAATCAATAATTTTGGTGAGAGAATAATGTCTTTATTGAAATAGTTACAGCTATAAGTAATTTTTAAATGTAAATAGCGGAAAAAAGTTATAAAATAAGAATGGAGAAGGCGCTGTTTCGGCAAAAAGTTATAAATAAGAAGCGGAAGTAGTAGTAAAGATGAAAGTTCTAAGCAAATATAGAAAAATGAAATAAATAAATAAAATTATGTATTAGTAATGGTAATTAAATAAATAAGAATGATTAATTTTTCAAATAAAAATAAATAATTTAAATAAATAATTAGTTTAACTAGCTGCAAAAACAAGAAACAAAATTTAAAAACAAAAAAATACAAATAATTATCTATTATATAATAAATAATTTTAGTCAATAATTCTCAAATTGCGAAATAAATAATTCACAAATTGCTAAAAATTATAATGCAGTTAATAAATATAAGTGGGTGGAATATGGCCCCGTTTTGATACCAGTTCCATAACATTGCCGAGCAACCAGTTCCAGTGGTTAGACTCCATTGTCTTGAGGGTCACGATGTACACTGCAAGTGAGGCAACAGAGTGTGACCGCTGACTCTTATTCGCGGATATTTTCATTTATGCTGTTTTCCTCCGACTGTTTTGTGGTTTTCCTAGACGCTTTGAGTTGCATCAGTGGTGAGAAAGTTTTCAGCTTTTCTACCCTACCCATAAGGTACTAAACATTTATATTAGTGAATCGTGAGTGAGTGAGTCGTGGTTGAAAGAGCTTTGTGAGATTACTATGTGGGGTATGCTGTGGCGGATTACTAGTGGGTTATTGCTACTAATTACTAGTAAAGCAATAACGAACAGGTGCTCTCATAACGTAGGTACAATAATTAAATAGAAGCTTTATGTTATAGAAGCCATCACCCGGACCTCCCGCTAAGATGATGCACAACAAGGCTGCACTTATTTTCAGGTATTTCATTTACAGATGCTTTCCAACAGTTCTGGTGATTTTTATTTAATTTATTTTGTCCTGGTGATCGGCATCAATGTCCATCAGCTACATGATTTCAGCTTTCTACGTCACCGTGGAAGGTACCGAAACATTAATACAGTCAGTCAGTGAGTGGGTAAAAATGAGCTGTATTCTTCTTCTATTAGATGTACTAAGCCAAATACTACCTGCGCTTCGCTGTATGGAATACTAGAGGTAATGAAGATTTGTAAGGTACGAAAGATCATGGCATTCGATGATATGAGTGGGAAAAGGGAAAAAAAAATGAATGCTTTGATTGTAAGAACTGTTGCGGCCTGTATCCAAGCAAGGCATTGTTGAACAGGCTAACAAAAATGGCGGCTTCAGACCCGTACTGAACAGAGGGCTAATCAAGATGGCATAGCCGCCATGCTTTGTAAGACTATATTTGTTGATTTTTTTTTGTGATGAAGCAGCCGTTAATTATCTTCAGAGGGGGTGTTTAAATATTTGCTCAATACCCAGTTTTCAATCCCATGCACTCCTTGAGTTCCCTCAGTAGCAAGCAAAGTTCGGGCTGTTAGGTTTTGTGTTTCAAGTATATGGAGACACACACACAACACACACACAACACACACACAGACGATGCCCCACATGTGCATAGAATTTCCTGAGTATATTTTTAATGTCGAAGTAATACCATGTAAAATCTCCTCGGAAATGTGCATAACATGTATTAGTCTTTGATGTTTCCATCTAGATGTTTATGGTTTTCTTATTTATATTTTTTTTAATAACAACACATTCTAACTGTGAACAAGCCCATTGCGGTTCCATAGATGGTTGAAGCGAGAATAAGGATTGAGTGTGCAGACGGTTTGGATTTCGGAAGTTTAACCAGGAGGGCTTTACTGGAAGATAACGTGCAATCCTGGATTGCTTGTGAAGGTCAGAGACTGAGAAAGAGAGGGAGCAATTTTAGAGAAAAGGCGGTAAATAACCAAGAAGCGCCTGGTCATAGAGACTAATAAGGGGAATGGAAAAAACACCTACGCGATTACTGCTTAGTGTTAAAGCCTTTTGATAAAATTTATTTTTAAAAACCTAAACAGTTTTAACAACCTTGGGCATGTTACAACCTGACCCCACACCATAAGTTACACATTTCAACAAGCATGTTAACTACAAACTAAAGGCTGAAGTAACACCCAGCCACCGGACGTGTTGACGGCCTGTGAGCTTGAACACATCACATACACGACAGACATTATGTAGATAAGGGACAAACACAAGTGGTCGGGTTTGAAACCTGGGTTCAGAAGGTTCGACAATTGGACGGCTTTCGACAGCATTGAGAAAGGGTTGGTTTGTGAAAGTCAAAAGCAAGTCCTTTCAAAATGTCCAAAGGTGACACCTGACATCGATATTCAGGCAGCATCTCCTCAATATGGGGCAAACCTCAGCAATGCTTGACGTACTTCCTCCGGCACGAAATGTACATTTTTAAGCAGCGGTCTTCAACAGCAAAAGGTTATTCTGGTTGTAAAAGTGCAGCTTTCCGTCGGATTATAAAGACATTACTGGAGGAATAATTTTTTTTTTTTTATATTTCTGACCATGAAGCTGTTATGGAAGGAGATTCCATCCACCAATCGATGATTGAACGTTCGGTCCACGCTAGAGAATCGATAATGATCAGATTTGTCTGCCCTGTTGGTCTCATCGTAGGGTTTGTGATGCTGGATTTGCTTGTAAATAAAGAATCTGGAAGAAAGAATCCTCCCTCCGCCTCCCATACTCTAATCGGTTCCTGGTTATATGTCAGGTGTCCTGAAGCATCCTAGTCAGAGGACTTTCCTCTCTGGCTGATAGTTTTCGGGAAAATTTGATTGGGAAAGATGTCAGTATCTGAAACAATATGACAATTTGATGTGTAAGTATGATGGGTGGTGGGCGACTAGACCTTGCACACCCTGCTCCGATTCATTACTCCAATCCGAGTAAATGTGATAAGCAAGAGTGTATGAAAGGGTTCCATTGATGGAAAATGTGGAATAATATCCTTGTGTAAAATAATATTCCATGATGAGCAAGGGTGGGGAGATCAGTGGGATAAAGTGATGATACTGAGTCTTTATAATAATAGGATCAAGCCTGGGTGGAGTCTATTAAAATATGGATTCGGCCTGGACGTATAAGTCGTATAGGATATGGGATTCAAGTCGTTGGCTGATGTCCTTTGATGTGACATTTGGAGCTTGAGGTGGAGTCATTAATAGATATGGGATTCAAGCCTGGGTTAAGTCCTATAGATGCATAAGATGATGGCATTTATAACCTTAACCTATAAGATGGTTAAAATGGCAATTTTAAACCTTAGCTGATGTCCCCTTTTATGAGGATTGAAGCCCTATGGTGAGTCCATTAGATGTCATTCAGCCTCGTGTCACAAGCACACTTAAGCGGAGGTACAGTCAAAGCTTCCTGGTGTGTTCACCTTTACCATCATTACTCAGCAATCATTAGGATTGAGCTTCTCGAGTTTTGTCCAATAGAAATAAGGGAATGAATGAAATTTGGAATTGTAACACATATCATATGAAATAAAGATAAATGGACATACAAGTTCTGACTGCCCTTACTTACCAAGTGAAACATGACAAGTTAAGAACTATACATTTGGAAAGTTTGAAGATGAATACATTAACAATTATATCATATACCGCAATTGAAAAAGGATGGGACAGGCGTGAACATTTGATACAACTCACGACAAATAAGTACGACAAGGACAGGGTTAGTACATTTCCCTTGTATTCTTCCTTATTAATTTATTTGTTTGTTTATTTTTTCTTTATTTTAGTTTTTTTTAACGTTTCCTCAGTTTTTCCATTTCGTTAAGTTCTCTAGTTGTTTGGTTTGTTTAGTCTTATTGAAATTTGTTGTTTCGTTGTTTGCTTAGTGTGTTAATTTGTTTGTTTCTTCGTGATTTGTTTAGTTTTGTTTTTTTGCTTATTGTTGATTTGTTTGTTGTTTGCCTTATTCTTTTTTGCTTAGTTTATTTGTTAGTTGTTGTTTGGTTTAGTTATTTGTTTAGAAGGTGTTGTTTTGTTCCGTTGTTGGTTGTGTTGCATCATTATTTGTTGCCGAGTATTTGTTTGTTCTTTATGTCAATATTGTTTGTTTGTTTACACTTTAAGAAATCCTTCAACACTGTGTTGAACCGACATTGAATCAACATCGTGTCACTTAGTCGACAAAATCAAACAAATAGTGGCCCTCCCTTGCTCAAAGATCAAGCCCATCGTAGTTGCTTTATACATGAGAAATTTAGGAGGGAGGGGTGTGTTCAAAAAAGTTTTATTTAACGAGATACTAGAAATAGACTGAGATACGCAACATGTTATTTTTGTAACAAATAAGTTGGCACAATTAGTTTTATTTAAATCCTTACTAAATTATATCTAAAATTACAGACAGTAGGGTCTCTTTGTATATTGTGCTGTG
>CM068952.1:183813720-183830230 GCA_035128595.1 Eptatretus atami
ATACAAATAATTATCTATTTATATAATAAATAATTTAGCAAATAATTTCCAAATTGCGAAATAAATAATTCACAAATTGCTAAAATTATAATGCAGTTATAAAATAAGGGGTGGAATAGGCGTTTGATACCAGTTCCATACATTGCCGAGCAACCAGTTCCAGTGTTAGCTCCATTGTCTTGGGTCACATGACCTGCAGTGAGCAGACAGAGTGTGCACCGGCTGACTCTTATTCGCGGATATTTTCATTTATGCATTTTTCTCCGACTGTTTTGTGGTTTTTCCTGAGACTGGCTTTGAGTTGCATCAGTGTGAAAATTTTCAGCTTTCTACCCTACCCATAAGGTACTAAACATTTATATTAGTGAATCGGTGAGTGAGTGAGTCGGTGGTTAGAAAGAGCTTTGTAGATTACTAGTGGGGTATGCTGTGGGGATTACTAGTGGGTTATTGCTTACTATTACTAGTAAGCAATAACGAACAGTGCTTCATACGTAGGTACATAATAAATAGAAGCTTTATGATTATAGGAAAGCATCACCGACCTCCTGCTAGATGAGCACAACAAGGCTGCACTTATTTTCAGGTATTTTCATTTACAGATGCTTTCCAACAGTTCTGTGATTTTATTTTATTTTATTTTTGTCCTGGTGTATCGGCATCAATGTCCATCAGCACATGAAATTTCAGCTTTCTACGTCACCTGGAAGGTACCGAACATTAATATCAGTCAGTCAGTGAGTGGTAAAAATGAGCTGTACTTCTGTACATATTAGATGTACTAGCAAATACTACCTGTCGCTTCGCTGATGGGAATACTAAGAGGTATGAAGATTTGTAGGTACGAAGATCATGCATTCGATGATATGAGTGAGGAAAGGGAGAAAAAAAATTGAATGCTTTATTGTTAAGAAACTGTTGCGGCCTGTTCCAAGACAAGGCATTGTTGAACAGGCTGAACAAAATGGCGGCTTCAGACCCGTTAGCTGACAGAGGGCTAATCAAGATGGCATGCCGCCATCTTTGTAAGACTTATTTTGTTGATTTTTTTTTGTGATGAGCAGCCCGTTAATTATCTTCAGAGGGGGTGTTTAAATTTGCTCAAATACCCAGTTTTCATTCATGCACTCCCTTGGAGTTCCCTCAGTATGCAAGCAAAGTTTCGGGCTGTTAGGTTTTGTGGTTTTCAAGATATGGAGACACACACACACACACACACACACACACACACGAGCCCCACATGTGCATAGAATGTTCCTGAGTATATTTTTATGTCGAAGTAATACCATGTAAAAATACTCCTCGGAATTTGCATAACATGTATTGTCTTTGATGTTTCCATCTGATGTTTATGGTTTCTTTATTTAATTATTTTTTTTAAATAACAACACATTCTAACTGTGAACAAGCCATTGCGGTTCCATAGATGGTTGAAGCGAGAAATAAAGGAGTTGAGGTGTGCAGACGGTTTGGATTTCGGAAGTTTAACCAGGAGGGCTTTACTGGAAGAATACGTGCATCCTGGAGTTGCTTGTGAAGGTCAGAGGACTGAGAAAGCAGAGGGAGCAATTTTAGAGAAGAGGCGGTAAAATAAAACCAAGAGAGCGCCTGGTCATAGAGACTATAAAGGGGAATGGACACCTAGCGTCGGATACTCTTATGGTTAAAGCCTTTTTGATAAAATTTATTTTTAAAAAACCTAAACATTTTAACAACCTTGGCATGTACAACCTGACCCCACAGCCAAAGTACACATTTCAACAAGCATGTAACACAAACTAAAGGCTGAAGTACACCCAGCACCGGACGGTGTTGACGGCCTGTGGAAGAGCTTGAACACATCACATACACGACAAGGACATTATGTAGATAAGGGACAAACACATGTGGTCGGGGTTTGAACCTGGGTTCAGAAGGTTCGACAATTGGACGGTTCGACCAGCATTGGAGAAAGGGTTGGTTTTGTTGAAGTCAAAGACAATGTCCTTCTCAAAATGTCCAAAGGTGACACCTGACATCGATATTCAGGCAGCATCTCCTCAATATGGGGCCAACCTCAGCAATGTCTTGACGACGTGTTCCTCCGGCACGAAAATGTACATTTTTACAGCGGTCTCACAGCAAAAGGTTATTCTGGTTGGTAAAGTGCAGCTTCCGGTCGGATTATAAAGACCTTACTGGAGGAAATAATTTTTTTTTTTTAATCTGACCATGAATGCTGTTATGGAAGAGATTCCATCCACCAATCGATGATTGAAGTTCGGTCCACGTCTAGAGAATCGATAAGTGATCAGATTTGTCTCCACTGTTGGTCTCATCGTGAGGGTTTGGTTGATGCTGGGATTTGCTTTGTGAATAAAGAAATCTGGAGAAAGATCCTCCCCTGCCCCTCCCCATACTCTAATCGGTCCTGGTTATATGTTCAGTGTCCTGAACATCCCTATCAGAGGACTTTCTCTCTGGCTGATAGTTTTCGGGAAATTTGAAATGGGAGATGTTCAGTATCCTGAACAAATGACCAATTTGGATGTGTAAGTATGATGGGGGTGGTGGGCGACTAGACCTTGCACACCCTGCTCGATTCATTACTCCAACCAGTAAATGTGATAAAGCAAGAGGTGTATGAAGGGTTTCCATTGGATGGAATGTGTGAATGAATATCCTTGTGTAAAATAATATTCCATGATGAGCAAGGGGTGGGAGATCAGTGTGGATAAAGTGATGCTACTGAGTCTTTATAGATATAGGATTCAAGCCTGGGGTGGAGTCTACTTAAAATATTGGATTCGAGCCTGGGGACGGATAAGTCGTTATAGATATGGGATTCAAGTCTTGGCTGATGTCCTTTTGATGTGACATTGGAGCTTGAGGTGGAGTCCTTATAGATATGGGATTCAAGCCTGGGGTTAAGTCCTTATAGATGGCATTAAGATGATGGCATTTATAACCTTAACCTTATAGATGGTTAAATGGCATTTAAACCTTAGCTGATGTCCTTTTAATGAGGGATTGAAGCCTATGGTGAGTCCATTTAGATGTGCTATTCGAGCCTCGTGTCACAGCACATTAAGCGGAGGTGCAGTCAAAGGCTTCCTGGTTGTGTTCACCTTTACCATCATTACTCAGCAATTCATTTAGGATTTGAGCTTCTCGAGTTTTGTCCATAGAAATAGAGGATGAATGAAATTTGGAATTGTACACATATAATATGATAAAATAAATGGGATTACAAGTCTGACTGCCTTATTACCATGTGAAACATGACAAGTTAAGAACTATACAATTTGGAAGAGTTGAAGAATGAATACATTTAACAATTTATAGTCATATACCGCATGAAAGATGGGACAGGCGTGAACATGTTGATACAACTTCACGACAAATAGTACGACAAGGGACAGGGTAGTACATTTCCCTTGGTATTCTTCCTTTATTTATTTGTTTGTTTATTTTTCTTATTTTAGTTTTTTTTAACGTTTCCTCAGTTTTTCATTTCGTTAGTTCTCTAGTTGTTTGTTTGTTTAGTTCTTCATTTTGAAATTTGTTTGTTTCGTTGTTTGCTTAGTTGTTTGTTGATTTGTTTGTTTGCTTCGTGATTTGTTTAGTTGTTTGTTTTTTTGCTTAGTTATTTGTTGATTTGTTTGTTTGTTTGCTTATTTCTTTGTTTGCTTAGTTATTTGTTTAGTTGTTTGTTTGGTTTAGTTATTTTGTTTAGAGGTTTGTTTGTTTGTTTCGTTGTTTGGTTGTGTTTGCCTCATTATTTGTTTGCCGAGTTATTTGTTTTGTTGTTTATGTCAATATTTGTTTGTTTGTTTACTTTAAGAATCCTTCCACACTGTGTTGAACCGACATTGAATCAACATCGTGTCACTTTAGTCTGACAAATCAACAAAGTGGCCCTCACTTGCTCAAGGAATCAAGCCCATCGTATGTTCTCTTTATACATGAGAATTTAGGAGGGAGGGGGTGTTCAAAAAAGTTTTATTAACGAGATACTAGAAATAGACTGAGATACGCCAACATGTTTATTTTTGAACAAATAAGTTGGCACAATTAGTTTTTATTTAATCCTTACTAATTATATCTGAAAAATTACAGACAGTAGGCGTCTCTTGTACTATTGTGAGCATCTCTTTGGTAGAACCTTTTGAATGCCCCTCATATCAGTGTGAACTTTTTAGCATGAAGGCTGGGATTTTATAGTATGAGTGTTTCTGTCATTGATACAATCATCATATTATTTTATTATACTCTTACATATATGCTTCTCAAAATGCTCTTGCCTATTTTAGAATCAGCGATGCAATTAACCATCGTCTTAAAAAAATTACTTGCTTTCTATATATACAATATATATGTATATATATATATATATATATATATATATATATATATATATATATATATATATATTTTCATGTTTTGACCTTTTAGGAGTAAAATGAAGATTTCAATGAAGTACACGGAGGATAAACAATGATATTACATTTCATATAATCATGACTGTTTGATTCAAACTGAATTCCTGTACATTAAACTCAAAAGTTTATGATGATATTATTTTGAACATAAATGGAACGAAAACTAGGCAATTGAATCTTCTCGGCAGATTCATTCAGATACGAGTCTCATTGGAGACTTGTTCTCCTGTGTGTATTTCTCTGAGCAGTTTTAACATCATCTGTCTTGGAAGATGCAAGGGTAAAGAATTTAACAAAGCATCCTTCGTTAGGTAAAAGTATCATTGCTTGGTTTCAGAGCATCGTGTTCCAGAAGAACAAGTTAACTATTATAGTTGCAACAAGGGACGGTGACCATCATCGGAACCACAGGGAAGAGCAGCTCTGAGCATCAATCAGGTAGACGATTGAAAAATCACCTTGAAAGGGAAGGGACATTAGACAGACTGATTGTTAGAAGGAATGGATGCTCAAACCTCCATGATGTAATGAAAGACTTCAGAGAGTCATTGCACGGATGTCAGGTGAACACCAGGACAACTTATGAATGCCATGGAAAACATACACTGATGAAAGGTGCATTTTCAGTAACTTTCATCAGTGTGGTCTCGGCATGATGCAAAATGGAGGGAGGATTAGCTTAAATTGTGGAGAACTTGCTTAGTATGTGAGAGTTAGTGGGTTTGATCGCTACATCCTTCACATCAGGTTAACCGGACCAAGTGGTGTAACAGTTAGAGCGTCCGCTCTGAATCTGAGCAATCATCGCGCAGGCTTCCTTTTAAGGGAACACGTATTGTAAAACAACAAAAAAAAACAAAAGCAGGGTTTGAGATTCCAGAATGTGGAAATGGGTTTTATGGAGTGACAAGTCCAGGTACACATCATTCAAATCTGATGGCAGGGGTCTGCAGTGAGATGTGCTGCACAATTACGGAGTAAACTTGTACAACAACCAAGGCACAGAGAGGTCCAGCGAGATGTGAAAATGCTGCAACACCTCCAGGCTTAATTTTTTTATACCTAATTGTCAATAAAATCGTGTCTGTCCCATGACTTTTGGGAGAATAGTGTATTCACAATGGTCATGCATTCGGGCCTTGTACATGGACTCTAAGATAAGATCCCAAAAGGGACACGTAATGACCTCGAAGTGCATTCATGCATTTAAAATCGCATGTGTTGGGTAAAGTTAAAGTTGTGGTAAATTTATGTAAATGACACATATGTGTAACCTTCTGTGACACATAATTGACTTCACGCAGGCTTCCAGTTCATATATTCTGCTGGTTTCTCATGTCGGATTTGTTTTCCTGCAATTGACGCATTTTTTCACGAAATGAATCACCTCATGTACACTCAATAGTTGACTCGATGAGCTGTTTGTTTACCTCGAATTACCTGCTATTTTGTGTATATTTATATATTTAACTGTGGTTCATGTACCCACATGTTCATATACACTTAGTGCAGTGAAGGAGTGAACATCACTTGGTTGGCGAACCAGTACCAACTGAGTCAAAGTCTGTTGTGGACAATGAGGGTGGATGCAAAGTCAAGGAGATCAATATTATAATGTAAGGAGCACGTATTCACAGGAGGAGTTAGGAGAGAAGTTTGAGAGTAGATGGCAGCCAAGGAAAGAGGCGTGCATGGGGGAGGTGGAGGAAATTTTGCCATAGTTGCATATGTAATAAATAAATAAATATCGCCTAAAAATGAAGCTTCAGGCCAAACTGGAACAGACATTCATTGCTAGACAGTTCCCCTCGGTGAACACGTAGCACAACTTACCTTTGAGCTTTGTAGTCATGGGTTTGATTCCTGACCTGGCTATAAACTGCCCGATTGGTGCTTCGTAGACTGGGCGTTGTGTCACAAACTGCGCCATCCCTATAGAATGGATATTAACCTGGGTGTACCATCCGGCAGGATAAGTTAGTGGGCGTTAAAGTTCCCACAAGCCTTTCGACAGAGAGTAGGCGAGTGATCGCCGGCACCCTGGCCATATTCAAATTCATGCCCATGCCTGTAATGGACGCTCGAGCAATGCAGACACCTTCATGAGGTGCTCTGCAGATGGGGTAGGTGTCCGGGGACAAAAAAAGTATTGAGGTACCGTACCCGGATATTGAGAGTGTGTGAGAGAGAGAGATAGAGAGATAGAGAGTGTGTGAGAGAGATAGAGAGATAGAGAGTGTGTGAGAGAGAGAGATAGAGAGTGTGTGAGAGAGAGAGAGAGAGAGAGAGAGAGAGAGAGATAGTTGTGTGAGAGAGATAGAGAGATAGAGAGTGTGTGTGAGAGAGAGATAGAGAGATAGAGAGTGTGTGAGAGAGAGATAGAGAGATAGAGAGTGTGTGAGAGAGAGATAGAGAGATAGAGAGTGTGTGAGAAGAGAGAGAGATAGAGAGATAGAGAGATAGAGAGATAGAGAGATAAGAGTGTGTGAGAGACAGAGATAGAGAGATAGAGAGTGTGTGAGAGAGAGAGTGTGTGTGAGAGAGAGATAGATGAGAGATAGAGAGTGTGAGAGAGAGAGAGAGAGATAGAGAGTGTGTGAGAGAGAGATAGAGAGTGTGTGAGAGAGAGAGATAGAGAGTGTGTGAGAGAGAGAGAGAGATAGAGAGATAGATAGAGCACAGAGCGAGACAGAGAGAGACAGAGAGAGAGAGAGAGAGAGAGGAGAGAGAGAGAAGAGAGAGAGAGAGAGAGAGAGAGAGAGAGACAGTCAGTTAGAGTTAGACTGGTCGAGTTGGAGTTATAATGTTAGGAGTAAGAGCTAAACTATTAGAGTTAGTTAGGTTACACAGTTAGAGTTATAGTTAGACAGTTAGAGTTAGAAATGGTCCATTAGAGACTGTTAGAATTGGTCCATTAGAGACTGTTAGAATTGTACTGGGTCTATTCGAGTTCGACTGCTAGGCTGTTAGATAGTTCCGAGTTTCCTTCCAAGCACAGACGTTGTGACTCAACTGGTTCTAGTAATGCTGGACGTGAATCAGTAGATGCACACAGACGAACTGGACAGAATGAGAGGAGGCCTTGGATATTTTGCTTAGCTCAGGAAAAATAAATCATCCCGTCATCAAATCAGATTCCCAGTTTGGTTTCCAGCATGTTCTGGAGAAAGAGGGTTTTTGGAAAAAAGAGAACATCTAATCTTGATCATGGAGATCCACATATATGCACAGTGGTCCGTTCGGTCTATAGGTCTGCGTCGTGAAGTGCAGTTACATTTACAAACCACTTCTCGCACAGACCTATTGACCACACGGGTCGTCCCCCAGCAGCTCCCAAGAGGAGCAGTCATTATCACGGGTCCGAGCGGGACTACAACATGACCCATCGATGGACCTGCAACCCTGTGGTTTGTCTCACTTGTTTAGAGTCGATGTTTTCATCTTAAATGGCATATAACTTGGTACTTCAAAACACTTAAGCAGAGAACGATTTACATCCGAGGCCTTACGCTTATTTAGATTGATCAAATAGCAAAAGGTATTTTATATCCACCGAACTACTACAAGGGCCGTTCAAAATCTGCTCAGGAACCAGACTCACAATAATCTGCGAGAAGGTAACTATAAAATTTTGAATCTATAAATATGATTGGTATGGACAAGTATTTCCAAACTGATTAAATACTCATATATCAGCATGATGAAAAGTTTATATTTGTGAGGTTATCGTTCTGAAACTTTGAACACATATCATATGAATGATAAAGAATGTTTTTATTTGCCTTTAACTCTCCTTATTTGTATCCTTACGTGTATGGATGTGTAATATATATATATATATATATATATATATATATATATATATATGTTTTTTTTTTCAAAACTCGTGTTCTAATTATATGTGAATATATGACCAATGTTTTAGTATTTATTTTAATGTGGGTTGGAGAGGTGTCTCAGAGGTATAACACTCGTCTCTAAGCTGTCTAGCTTGGTTTTGATTCCCGACCCAACTATAAAATGTCGTGCCGGTGTCTCGCAGGGAAGGCGATTCATCAATGTGTTTCCATCGGATGGACGTTAAACTGGGTGCCCCGTCTGCTGGAATTAGTTGGTGGACGTTAAAGATCCCATGGTGTCCTTCGCGAAGAGTAGGCAAGCAATCGCCGACACAATGAACAAATTCCAAATTGTAGTCCAAGTCACCTTCAGTCGAACGCCAGGCATGGCCGACTTGTTCGTGAAATGCTTGGGTAAAAAATATTCCACAGCCGACCTTGCATAAATGACCCTACAATGAGGTGGGGATTGTAGTAGTAGTAGTAGTAGCTGCTTCATGTTTCACAGGCAGGGTGAGCCATTGTGTGTGCCATCCCTTGGATGGACCTAAAGCCGAGCTATCTCTTGGGATTGAATCCCGATTCAGCTTTCAACTGTCACCCTGGTGTTTCACAGGTGGGGCTGATTCATTAATGTGTGTGCCATCCCTTGGGTGGACGTTAAACTGGGTGTTGTATCTGCCTGCATTGGTTGGTGGATGTTAAAGATCCCACGGAGTCCTTCGGGAATACTAGGTGAGTTATCACAGACACCCTGAACAAATTCCAAATTCCTGCCTGGACTGCAAGTAGTAAGTGGTCAGGAGTTCTTAGAGGCTCCTTGGCATCAAGTTACACTGCTAAGGTAGTAGTAGTAGTAGTAGTAGGTGAAATAATACGTTATGACAGTATTAAGGGGTTTGATTGAAGACTTTCTGTATTTGATGAAGAATATGTAGAAATATGTGCATTTGATGTTATAATAGATACTTTTAGTTCTTAAATAATGTTAACCTTTGACTCAAAACGTTGCGTCTGACATATGGAACGCATTCGGGGGTGATCGATATTCCTCAAAGAATATTTACATCACATTTCCAAACAGTTGTTAATGTTCCGACAAAATAACTACACTTCATATGTTAACATGATCAAAATTTGATGTACAAATACCTGCTCTTGATTTCTGGATATCGTGAATATTTGTATTTGATGTAGGATTGAATATTTGTATTTTATGTAGGATTGAATATTTGTATTTGCTGGAGGATTGAATATTTGTATTTGATGTAGGATTGAATATTTGTATTTGATGTAGGATTGAATATTTGTATTTGATGTAGGATTGAATATTTGTATTTGATGTAGGATTGAATATTTGTATTTGCTGTAGGATTGAATATTTGTATTTGCTGGAGGATTGAATATTTGTATTTGATGTCGGAGTGAATATTTGTATTTGATGTAGGATTGAATATTTGTATTTAATATAGGATTGAATATTTGTATTTGATGTAGGATTGACCATTTGTATTTGATGTAGGATTGAATCTTTGTATTTTATGTAGGATTGAATATTTGTAATTTATGTAGGATTGAATATTTGTATTTGATGGAGGATTGAATATTTATATTTGCTGGAGGATTGAATATTTATATTTGCTGTGGGATTGAATATTTATATTTGCTGTAGGATTGAATATTTATATTTGCTGGAGAATTGAATATTTATATTTGCTGTGGGATTGAATATTTATATTTGCTGTAGTATTGAATATTTGTATTTGCTGTAGGATTGAATATTTATATTTTATGTAGGATTGAATATTTGTATTTTATGTAAGATTGAATATTTGTATTTTATGTAGGATTGAATATTTGTAATTTATGTAGGATTGAATATTTGTATTTGATGTAGGATGGAATATTTGTATTTGATGTAGGATTGAATATTTGTATTTGATGTAGGATTGAATATTTATATTTTATGTAGGATTGAATATTTGTATTTGATGTAGGATTGAATATTTGTATTTGATGTAGGATTGAATATTTGTATTTTATGTAGGATTGAATATTTGTATTTGATGTAGGATGGAATATTTGTAATTTATGTAGGATTGAATATTTGTATTTGATGTAGGATTGAATATTTATATTTGCTGGAGGATTGAATATTTATATTTGCTGTGGGATTGAATATTTGTATTTGCTGTAGGATTCAATATTTGTATTTGATGTAGGATTGAATATTTGTATTTTATGTAGGATTGAATATTTGTATTTGATGTAGGATTGAATATTTGTATTTTATGTAGGATTGAATATTTGTATTTTATGTAGGATTGAATATTTGTATTTTATGTAGGATTGAATATTTATATTTGCTGGAGGATTGTATATTTATATTTGATGTATGATTGAATATTTGTATTTGCTGTAGGATTGAATATTTGTATTTGCTGTTGGATTGAATATTTGTATTTGCTGTTGGATTGAATATTTGCCTTTGCTGTAGGATTGAATATTTGTATTTGATGTAGGATTGAATATTTGTATTTGATGTGGGATTGAATATTTCTATTTGCTGGAGGATTGAATATTTATATTGGCTGTAGGATTGAATATCTGTATTTGATGTAGGATTGAATATTTGCCTTTGAGCTACCTAGCCTGGGTTTGAAACCTGACTCAGTTATAAACTACCATCCTGGTGCTTCACAGGCAGGACGAGGCATCAATGTCTGCTCCCTGCCCCGAAGGACATCAAACACGCGTCCCATAACCAGCATCAGTCGGTGAACCTTAAGGATCCTATGGTGTCCTTCATGAAGAGTAGCCAAGTTATCTCCGGCACTCTGAACAAATTACAAATTCCTCCACCTTCCAGTCGGGTATCCGAAAATGGAGTGGCGACCTGTCTGTCCAGGTTCTCGCCAAGAAGCGCTGTTCAAGAGTACGGTCTCTATTATTATTTTACACATGAAGCAGGAAAAGCAGTGAAGTATTCAAAGTAATAAATAATAAAATGCCTATCTTACTAATATCGTGCAACCTGGCACACCGAGATCCTCCAAAATAACTATAAGGAAAAGAAGAGTCCATCCGGTGACATGCCTGGTGTTTGCTTAATAGTTAGGGTGGTGGGCTTTGGATCCTAGGATCCTGAGTTTTTTTGATTATATAAAAAAATATATATATTTGATGTCGGATCCTTGAAAAAAGCAGCACCAACGCTTTGCACAGAGTCTTGTCTTGATGGATGGATGGATGGATCCTGTGACACAAAAGCCATTTAAATCGAGTTCACCTTACATGAGGTTCCTCTTCTTAAGGACCAAACTTTCACAGCTCTTATCTCCTCGAAAAACGATGGAAAAGCCAAGTCGGACGCCGCCTGTACCATCTTGCTATTCCTTTTATCACCATCACAGAGCCCATTTATCAATAATATGTCAGCCTGTCAGGAAACTATAAGACTATATGGTTAATGGATTCTAATCCAGGATGTTTGAGACCATTTGTGGAATTTGCGTCAAAGGTTATCTGCCTCGGCTGTTGGAATTGAGTTACGGTCAAAGCTCATGAATTGGGTTAGTTTACACAGGTATATAATGGTTGCTATTGAGGGGTATGGTATTGGGAGGATATCTGAAAGGTATCTAAGCTGTCCAGCCTGCGTTTTAATCTCAGCCCAGTTATAAACTGCCATCCTGGTGTTTCACAGGGAGAGTGATTCATCAATGGTTGTGCCGTCTCTCAGATGGATGTTTAACGGGCGTCCCGTCTGCCGATAGTAGTTGGTGGACGTTAAAGACCCCATGGTGTCCTTCGTGAAGAGTAGGTGAGCTATGTCTGGCATCCTGAACAGATTACAAATTCCTGCCCAAACTGACGGCTGCGAAGGCAACGGCAAACCACCCAGTGTAACCATCACCACGAGACTGCTTTTGCAGCACCAACACTCTGTCAAGAGAGAGGTACGTTGATGATGATGATGATGAAGAGGTACAGATTATTTATTTTACTCACTTTTTAAACATGGGAGTAGAAGGAAGAGGCAATTCTGCTCACACCCCGACTCTCAAGCAGCCCCTCGCCTTCATCATGAGAACTTGTATTTCTACCCCAGCAAAGAACCCAACTACCCCAGATGAACAGTAACAAGAATTTTTATTTAATTTGCAGTATCTTTTTGTGTGTCTTTGATGCTGGAAAGAGAGGGAATAAACTTTTAAACTCTTCCTGCTATGCCTTCTAGTCCTGTCTTTCACCGCACCATAATCTCTTATAAAGAAAACAAAATCCCACTGACAAACACTGTCTCGTCCCTTTAATATCCTCAACACCCCTATTTGAGAAACCAAAGTATAATCTCTTCTCTGATGTTCCTTTTCGAAACTTTCCTCAAAAGCCAGACCCATGACCTCGGGCCACTGTCGGAGCTGTAACCCTGTCCATCAGAGCTGTGTCCTTACGATAACCAAGTGAAGGTGCTTTAATGAAATGAATGATAGGGAGAAGGGAATATACTAACTGGGTAGAGCACGCTTTGAGGTGAGAGTTTGTTGGAAGATGTGAACGAAGGAACGATGAAAGGGAAGAGGTTTGCAGGAAGGCCAGACGGGTGATTCTAAACTGGTTGATAGGAGAGGGATTCGACTCAGCCATGAAGATGAAAGAGTAAAATAGGGAGTGGTTGCCATCATTCGGTGTCATGAACCTGCCAAATAGGTCAGAAACCCACAGAAGAAGAAGAATAAGACGACCAAACCCAACACATCGCCTTGAATTTCAACCAAACGGCCATCCTTGTCTATCCTCACGGGCAAACTGCTGTCCATCTGCACTGACTGCTCAAGTGCCCAATATATTACATAACCTTCTCCATCGTGCACCTGTTTCATCATCCTGCCAATTTACCTTGCACCGCTTATAGCTTGGTGTCATCGATACATTTACGTAAACTTATCCCTAATCCGAGGTCGATACTCACTGCCACTGCCAGTAACCTCGTTCCGAGAAGTTCTTTGAACACGCCTCGTGTGCAGGTTCATTGCTTCACACGACCGATGAAACAAATTTCATTTTGAAGTGGGAGCACAGGAACTTCACGTTGACCTTATAGAACGAGAGTATAAATAGAAAAAGGAGAAGGTTAGAAAATATGAAAAGGAAATTATTCCGACATTTACAATTACAGTGCAACTGAAAGTGGGAAGCACACTTTGAAGCATTGAGTAAAAAAGAAAAAGAAGTCGAAATAGGAAGAGAACCGAGGAGCAAATAAATAAATGAAAAATAAATAAATAAGTTGATGAATTAAATAAATAAATGTATCAAGATGTTCAGGTGGTCGGACAGGAGGAGACCACAGGTAGGCATTTACCTTTGAGATGTCTCGACGTGGTTCGATTTCCCGACCCGACTATAAACTGCCGCATTGATGCTTCGCAGTATGGGGGTTTCATCGCAAATGCTGTCGTCCTTTGGATGAACATCGAGTTTGGTGTTCCGTCCGCTCGCATGGTGGATGTTAAAGATGTTGCGGTGTCCTTTGTGACGAAGTAGGCAAGTCATCTCCGGGCACCCTGAAACAATTTACAAATTCTTCCCTGGACCGGGGATAGAAGTTCTGGCTTGGTGTTCTTGGAGGATCCTTGACAACGGGTTACATTCTTGGTGAATGAAGGGGACACACACACACACACACACACACACACACCAGTTATTGTTTCTTTTTCTTGTTTTTTTTTCTTATCTTACACACCCTGCGTGTTCTCCCCGTGTAAAGAACATCTTCAAAATGGGGATATCATAATCACTTATCTCATATCAGGTTCTCAAATGGACGTATCCAAAGCGCATCATGAAAACGTCCACAGAAGTCGTGCCTGGATTGGACAAACCAATGGCTCCTGATGAGGGGAACCCGGGTTCGATACGAACAGCATGTGTGTTTGTGCATTATCTGCTTAATTCATGTCGAGTACAATGGTGGCTCTTCATGTCCTTGTAATTCATGTGAAAGTACATTGATATCTACTGATGTCCTTGTAATTCGTGTGAAAGTACATTGATATCTACTAATGTCCTTGTAATTCATGTGAAAGTACATTGATATCTTCTCATGTCCTTGTAATTCATGTGAAAGTACATTGATATCTACTAATGTCCTTGTAATTCATGTGAAAGTACATTGATATCTACTAATGTCCTTGTAATTCATGTGAAAGTACATTGATATCTTCTAATGTCCTTGTAATTCATATGAAAGTACATTGATATCTACTAATGTCCTTGTAATTCGTGTGAAAGTACATTGATATCTACTAATGTCCTTGTAATTCATGTGAAAGTACATTGATATCTACTGATGTCCTTGTAATTCGTGTGAAAGTACATTGATATCGACTAATGTCCTTGTAATTCATGTGAAAGTACATTGATATCTACTATGATGTCCTTGTAATTTATGTAAAAGTACATTGATATCTACTAATGTCCTTGTAATTCATGTGAAAGTACATTGATATCTACTGATGTCCTTGTAATTTATGTAAAAGTACATTGATATCTACTAATGTCCTTGTAATTCGTGTAAAAGTACATTGATATCTACTGATGTCCTTGTAATTCATGTGAAAGTACATTGATATCTACTGATGTCATTGTAATTCGTGTGAAAGTACATTGATATCTACTAATGTCCTTGTAATTAGTGTGAAAGTACATTGATATCTACTAATGTCCTTGTAATTCATGTGAAAGTACATTGATATCTACTAATGTCCTTGTAATTCATGTAAAAGTACATTGATATCTATTAATGTCCTTGTAATTCATGCAAAAGTACATTGAGATCTATTAATGTCCTTGTAATTCGTGTAAAAGTACATTGATATCTACTCATGTCCTTGAATTCATGTGAAAGTACATTGATATCTACTAATGTCCTTGTAATTCATGTAAAAGTACATTGATATCTTACTAATGTCCTTGTAATTCATGTGAAAGTACTTTGATATCTAATAATGTCCTTGTAATTCATTGTAAAGTACATTGATATCTACTAATGTCCTTGTAATTCATGTAAAGTACATTGATATCTACTAATGTCCTTGTAATTAGTGTGAAAGTACATTGATATCTACTAATGTCCTTGTAATTAGTGTGAAAGTACATTGATATCTACTAATGTCCTTGTAATTAGTGTGAAAGTACATTGATATCTACTGATGTCCTTGTAATTCGTGTAAAGTACATTGATATCTACTAATGTCCTTGTAATTCATGTTGAAAGTACATTGATATCTATTAATGTCCTTGTAATTTTATGTAAAAGTACATTGATATCTACTAATGTCCTTGTAATTCATGTGAAAGTACATTGATATCTACTGATGTCCTTGTAATTCGTGTGAAAGTACATTGATATCTACTAATGTCCTTGTAATTAGTGGAAAGTACATTGATATCTACTAATGTCCTTGTAATTCGTGTGAAAGTACATTGATATCTTACTAATGTCCTTGTAATTAGTGTGAAAGTACATTGATATCTACTAATGTCCTTGTAATTCATGTGAAAGTACATTGATATCTACTAATGTCCTTGTAATTCATGTAAAAGTACATTGATATCTATAATGTCCTTGTAATTCATGCAAAAGTACATTGAGATCTATTAATGTCCTTGTAATCGTGTAAAAGTACATTGATATCTACTCATGTCCTTTAATTCATGTAAAAGTACATTGATATCTACTAATGTCCTTGTAATTCATGTGAAAGTACATTGATATCTACTAATGTCCTTGTAATTTAGTGTGAAAGTACATTGATATCTACTAATGTCCTTGTAATTAGTGTGAAAGTACATTGATATCTACTAATGTCCTTGTTATTAGTGTGAAAGTACATTGATATCTACTAATGTCCTTGTTAATTCATGTTGAAAGTACATTGATATCTACTAATGTCCTTGTAATTAGTGTGAAAGTACATTGATATCTACTAATGTCCTTGTAATTCATGTGAAAGTACATTGATATCTATTAATGTCCTTGTAATTAGTGTTGAAAGTCCATTGATATCTACTAATGTCCTTGTAATTCATGTGAAAGTACATTGATATCTACTAATGTCCTTGTAATTCATGTGAAAGTACATTGATATCTTCTAATGTCCTTGTAATTCATATGAAAGTACATTGATATCTACTAATGTCCTTGTAATTCGTGTGAAAGTACATTGATATCTACTAATGTCC
>CM068952.1:183836079-183850944 GCA_035128595.1 Eptatretus atami
GGTGGGGTGGGAGAGGCACCCTCCCTTCCCTCCCGTACAAGATGTCATCCACAGACTTCACTACACATCATTTCAAGCTGCAAGCCGGGACCCCGTCATATGGCCATGGTGGAACTTAAACAGCACCCGAGTTTAACAAAATGGAGAACAGTTTTATTGATGTACAACAGACACATGAACATGTACAAGTGAAAATATGTACAGAGGGCTAGACAAGATTTAAAAAAAAAAAAAAAAAAAAACATTTTATGTACATGGTACATTTTCAATCTAATTCTGAACCAGAAACAATATATCTGTTTTTTCAACCTCCTTTCCCTCCCCCTCCACCCCCCCCAAACCTCTCC
This sequence comes from Eptatretus atami, assembly GCA_035128595.1. Lineage (NCBI taxonomy): Eukaryota > Metazoa > Chordata > Myxini > Myxiniformes > Myxinidae > Eptatretus > Eptatretus atami. The sequence continues at coordinate 183,836,427 of CM068952.1, forward strand.
CCACCCCCATGCCTGCAGAGGATAGGGTTAAACAACACAGCAAAATCCACCAACAGAGTACAACAAACACCACGGAAGGCGTGGCACGGTGCGACCCGATCACTCCATCTCACTGAATCGCATCATCATCGCTCTACGGACGTGATCCTTGTACGTGTCGGTGGCCGTGGTTCCATAGGTGGCGCCCCGGGCACCCAGACCAGCACCCTGAATCCGCTTCTGTGCCTAAGGAAGAGAACCAGCCCCAGAGATCACCCACACGTGAAGGACAATAAAGTCTCACTTGAAGAAACGTCGGTGTCGAAGGCCGCTCATACCGGGGGTTAAAAAAGTAAATAAATACAAACAAACCTCAATGGGGAGGGTGATGCCTTGCTCCTTCTTGCCAAGGCCCGTGCCTTGGTTCCAGCCCATCGCCTTCATCATTTTGCTGCCAATGTTGTCGGCTGTGAGGCCATCCTTCGTGGGCTGCTCAAAGTTTCTGCACAAATGGGGAGAACAGGGGATACAGTGCATAAACATAAAAGCAACCAACTGTACAGTAATCGTGTGCTAGCATTCTTCGACCGCCGCGTGCTCGAGTTGCCCGAGCAGAAGCAAATGACTTCTTGAAGGCGAGACACGCCAAATCAAGTTATTCGCTAGCGGGAGGCTCTCGAGCACGGCCGCCATCTCGAGCCCGCAATGCTTACATCGTGGGTTCTGGTGCGGTCGGACGCTTGCGCTTGGGTTCTGGGGGATCAGGGATGCCGTACTTTTCTCTCCGCTCGGCCGCCCGGTCCCGATACTTGGCCTGATATTTACAAATATGTCAACTCAGCGTTGTATTACTTAGTCTTTATTTGTACAAAACAGCACGTCACATTCAAACCGTTATCCTTATCACAAATATCCCTGCACAACAAGCAAACGATTCAACTTGGAAATGTTTCCTTTTTAAACTTTCACAGGTGAACAACACAACCGACTTCTCGGGCAACCTGCATGCTGAACCACACAATGCACACGCACACACGCACAACATAGATTCGAGTTGTAAAGATGCAAGTGAAAGCGCAACCACCTACATCACGCTCCTTCCTCTCCAACTCCTCCAGATCTCCCGTCGACAATCTTGAACGCCTGTGAACCTCCATGTTTTGCTGCAAACAAGATAAACAAAACTGAGATGCACAGTCATCATCATCTTGAATCAAGTACCCCAAACTGGGGAACACCATTAAAACATAAATAAATAAATATTTTCTCATGCAGGGTAATAAAGTACAGAATGCAAGCGACTCGAGACATTGGACATTTCTTCGTCCACCAGGTGCAGGTTGCACAGCAAATTGTATCCGCAGTGCAAGGTACGCACAATATGTAGCAACCATTCACCGCCGACACGCGCTACACTCGGACAGGAAATGGGGCGAATCAAACACGGTACTCACCCTGTGCAGGTCAGAGAGCTGCTGGTGACGAATAAGCGCTTCTTTGGAAGGGAACTGCCGCCGGCACAGGAGGCACGCCATCTTCTGCCAGTCCGTAAGTCTGTCCTCCTTGCCCTCGGCACCCGGACCCTCATCTTCGCTGTCACTGCCTCCACCGTACGAGGCCACGAGGGCCGAGGGGGTCACAGCAAGCATTGATGGTGCCTGAAAAATGGAGATGAGAAACATGCCTTCCCCAGCTGCAGTGACACAGTGTACCAACCCTCTTCCCACAGGTGTAGTTTTGCGGATGCCATTGGCCAATACAATCTCATCCACCTTTTGACGACATTTGCTCCATCAAGGGTTCCACTAACCCGATGAGGAGCTTCCCCAGCCCATTAGTGACACATCAGAGTTTTCCTCCTCCTAAATCTTGCTCCGACCACAGATAACCCACAACACAGTAGGGGATGATGTTTTACGGCGAGTCAGACTCGCCGGGTGACAATTGCATCAATGGGTATTTGAAGCAGTTTGCAAGGATAACTGTTCCACTGATTAACCCAGTGCATTCTCAAGAATCACCGGCAGATTATCCCCGACAGCTTACGCAGCTTAGCCCTCATGTCTGGGGATCGATCGACTACCTGCAACCTGTGGACGGGGGTGGTTGGAGATGGTCGCCCCGGTGTGTTCACATGAAGACACCACTTCCAACCAAGAGGAAACAAGTAAAGTAGGTCAAATCACAGTAGGCCCAATCATTCACAACAGGTGTGCGAGCAAATCCTGCTCGGATTCCTTTTGATCCATGTTGTTAAATGCTCAATTTCGTGACAGCAGTGAACCACCAGGCTTCGTCTACGAAAAAGAGCACTGCCTATCTGCGATAGTCATGTGAGCGAGACCCAGAGTGTGTGCGCAACCCAGCAGAGATCGAGGAAGCAAGAACAAACCTTCTTCAATTCCTCCTCAGATTTTTCTTGCACCTTTTGTATTTGGTTGAAAACAGTCATCTGCTTCTCTGCTTGAATAGCCTGGAGGAGACAAATATAAATAATAAAGAACAGAGGATGTGATGGCCTACAACTTTGCACAACCAGCCATTTACATGAGTCCAAACAAAAGCGAAGACAGGATGAAGCCATTTTTTTTACATCGTCGCATCGTACGCACCCTCTTCTCCAGCATGGCGTAACCGGCGTCGGCCGTGGCAGACTCCTTGCGGTCGTCGTCGCGGCCGCCGGGACCGATGGGCTGGAAGCTGTTTTTGAAAAGTTCCTTCTGTTTATTCAAACTCTTGGCCCAGCGTTCCATGTCCTTAGCAATCTATAAAGAACACAGCAAGCGAATGTTGATGACGATGCAAGCAAACGTTTTCAGAGTTCCATCAACTGTCACGATTTAAAACGGTGATCATTTGAGGATCAAAACAGGATAAGCAAGGGCGACCAATGACTGCCAATAAGAGCAGCACAGGACACTCTGCAAGCACAATAATCCTAGAGATGAAATAGAAATATCTCAAACTCCAAACTGTGCAAAACAAAGTGGGAGGAAAAAGGGGGTGTGGTGGTAGGGGGCAGAGAGAAGGTTATAATCACAAGGCTACTTCATGGTGCAACAAGGCAAATTCGCAGCAAGCTTTAAAATGTAGAGATAGGAGGATGACTTTAAAGACCCCCAAAAATAATGAGCTCACTTGCTGGGCTGTTTTGTTTTTGGGCTTTTCCTTCTTCTCTTTGCCTTCTTTATCCTTGGAATCCTGGTTGCTCTGCTGCTCCATGCGAGATGCTGCAGACAAGTAGGTCTGCTTCTCTCCGTCCCAATACAGGTACTCCTGTGTCTGGGAGTTGTAGTAATACTGCGAAAGGAGAGGACAAGATAATAAAAATTATAATAAATGTAAAATAATGGTTGGGGTTGGAAAGGGGGGCCGGGGGGGGGGGGGGATCAGGGAATAGAAATAAAAACCACCAAACTGTGGTCAAAGCAAAACGTCACACCGACGAGCATCATGGAAACGGTCGGCACCATGGGGGAGGAAAGGGAAAGATCTGAATGTGTCGGATAAAGCAAACAACTGACAGATACAGAACTGAGCAGTCGATTCTGCAAAACCCATGGCGTGATTCACGTTCTTACGAACATCAGCTGTAATCGCAAACATTCAAACCCGCCAAATACAATCAGTAACAGAATTGTCTACTCAGCAAAAATGTAATCAGCAAGACAGAAGTCTATACCGCACACAAACGATCAATAAGGCAGAATGTACTTCCTGTATCCATCATCATGTACCATACTCTGTTAAAGAGTGTCGGTGATGCTAAAGCATTTTCTTGGCAAGGGTTATATACTGGGTAGTTTGCCACTGCCTTCGCAGCACTAGCTCGGCAGGAATTGGTCACTTGTTTCAAAGTTCCGACGATAGCTCGCCGACTCTCCATGAAGGCCACTGCGGGGTTTTCAAAGCCCACCAACTAATGCCAGCAGATGGGACACCCAGCTTAACAGCCATCCGAAGGGATGACGCGTGCACACAGTGACGAATCACCCTGCCTGTGAAACACCGAGATGAGGGTTTATAGCCGTGTTGAGATTGGAACTTGAACAGGAGCGGTTTAGCTTTAAGAAAGGGACCACAGGCACGACGTGGCGGCGTTTCAACTGCAGTGTACCTTCTTGGTTCCAAAAGGTAATTTTGAGACTTCGACCTTTTGGCAGGGATTATCAACTACCAACCAGTGTCAAACCAGACAAACCAACAAGAGTACGACCTGAGCAGTCTTACCTTTCCACATCTAAAAATAAACAGCAAAAGCATTCCCAAAAATACCAACTTGTCTCAAATCATAATTTACACATCATATTGCTACTTCAATCATCGATTAATCAGAAAACATTCTAATTGCATAGAATCAAGCAAGCTTCCGGTTAAAGCTCAACTTTATGCAACCCAATAAAGTTACAAGTCCGGGGTCAGCCCACCTGGGAATTTGAGTCGTAGTAAAGGCCGGTCTGAGGGTCGTAGTAATAACCCGAACCTTCATCGTATTGGTACGTCGACACATCGGGCACAGCTGCAAGAGACAACTCTTGTTGAACAAAGCTTGAGAACCCGATTTTGATAAATTATTTCACTTGAGCACAGGGGGAAGGAGAAAGGTGTTATTAGTTATAGCGTCAGAGGGGTAGGTGTGACCGCACGCTTGATGAACACCATGAACAATGGTACTTACGATACTTCTGATAGGGCTGTGTACCAGTTGGAGGGACAAGGCTCGTGTCTAGCTGGTTGAAGTCCCCCAGGCTTCCACCTTGCCCGGCAGACCCAGACTGCAGTGGAACAGACCATGGCATTGCAGGTGAAGCAGAGTCCATAAAGAGGAGCAATAATAATTGGGAAGGGGGAGGGGGGGTTCTATTATTAGATTTCTATTATCTGCCTCTTCTGGATTACCCCAAATTAACCTTTCCGAGCCCAACCATGTAACTTGTTAATTTGTTTCAACCGATGTTGTTTGTTCATCAACATGAGGTTTGCCCCACTGTCAAATTTATCTTGCTCTTCCATGAGACTCGCTTCTGCAAAGAAAAATAAAACAAAGCAATCTCGCCAAGAGGGCAGACACGGGCCTAGTCGAAACACCCACGCACTCGCACAAATAAAATGGATATGATCCCGTCGGTGGGTCATTTGGACGGTGCTCAGTATGGAGAGCTGGTGGAGGTTACGGGTCTCGGCGGTTGGGGGAATCCCTGGGCAGGACGAACCCCATTCAGCTGGGATGTAGAGCAGAACTCTCAACCCAACCGAAGCATGTTCTGGATTCTCACTGGTCGCAGCGTATCCCGAACCGACGACCGTCCACTCTGTCGCAACGGTTTCCGGGCTTGCTCCAGCCAACTCTCTCAGCATGCTTCTCAATAAATAAATCCCAACTGTTCCTCCCCAGAGCCTGCCCGTTACGGTTGAAACAGACGATTGGCTCACAGCTGAAGAGACAAGCCCTGATTGGAGAGGCTGGTGCGATGGCCCTTAAAACCATTGGACAGCACTCCGGCCACAGCTCAACATCTGTGGTCCCGATTGGTCTATCACACAAACCTTACCAAAACCCAGACTTGAATCCCTCACAGGCCATGCGTTTGAAATGTCCAATTTGGGCGCAGCCTGGAGTGAAGCCACATCAAATATTGGGGATGTACAGGAATAATTATTCAAAAAATAAATAAACTTGAGAAAATAATTAGTGAAAGGCAAGTCAGAGAAAAGTGAAATTAGAGGGATGATGAGGACATGGTAAACAAGACGTGTCTGGCAGGCTAGTGGGGGATTTGACTGGATAGTGATGCTAAACACACCCCAAGGTAATCAATCACACCCCATCGGGCATTTTTCATTACATCCACAACCGAATCAGGTACACACCGCTGTGGCCTGACCGTCCAACTGCTTTTCAGCATCATCGCCTGCAGTTGCTGTGGCATTGTTCAGTACCGGCGCTGGAAATCAGGCAAAGGAAACGTAGTCAACATCAAACAATTACACTGTGCAATGGAGGCTTCAAAAGAGAAATTAAAAATTAAAACATGAATGCAGATAATCAACGGGAATGGCACTCGGTGGAGCGCACACCTCCGCTAGGCTGAACAATTTACGTTTTGTATCCCCGATAGGCCGCATCTGCATCCTGACCTGAACCCAAATCTAAATCGGCTTGTTCTCGTCACGTGACCAAGTTATAATCCATCCGAAACAGTTTAAAATATCATGAAATATATATATATATATATATATATATATATATATATACAGGGTGTCCAAAAAAAAAATACAACTTTTCATCTGCAAAGAGGATGGTCATAACATTTTTTCTTTAAAGATATATGGCTAGATAGAAAGCTGAAAGTTTATTGTACCAATGTCAAAATTGCCACCAAAATTTAAATTTTGGTATAGAATCGTCGTTTTCTTTTAGACCACATGTTCGACGTAGGCTCCACGTTGTCAGATCACTGCCTGCAAACGCGTTGTCATGTTCTCCATCACTTTGGGAAATGTTTCCTGAGGAATGTTCTGGATTTCTCGGTGGATGTTTTCCTTCAGCTGATCAAGAGTCTGAGGCCTAGGGTTTCCATAGATCCTGTCCTTGAGATACCCCCACAAGAAGAAGTCTGGAGGAGTAAGGTCAGGGGAATACGGTGGCCACTCAACGTCTGCGTAGAGGGAGATAAAGCGGCCCTCAAAATGTTGGTTGAGAAAACGCCTTATTTCCCTGGCTATATGGGGCGGTTCCCCATCCTGCTGGAACCACTGGGTTCTCATCTGGATCGGGTTGTTTCTTCTACGGGCCTGAGTACGTAGCTCGGGCAGATAGAATTCCTGAATCATTTCGCGATAGTTCCTCTGGTTTACCGTGCAAGTGCGTCCCTGGTCATCTTCAAAGAAGTATGGACCAATTATCCCATACCAACTAACCGCCACCCACATGGTGACTTTGAGAACAGATCGAGGCACCAGTTCAGTTGATGCATTACCAGGATTTTCAGTTCCCCAGTGCCGAAAGTTTTGCTTGTTTACCTCCCCGGACAAGTGAGCATGGCATTCGTCCGTCATGTGAAGTTTTTTGAGGAAGTCTGCATCTTCCTCCAACTTTCCTGAGAACCAATTTGCAAAGTCTAGACGTTTGCGTTTCTGTTGATCAGTAAGCACCGTTTCCATTTGAATTTTGTATGGAAAGGCATGAATGTTTTGGCAAAGGATCCTCTGAACGGTGCTCTTATGAATGTTTGTCTCGGCAGAAAGTCGTCGAATCGATTTTTTTGGACTCTGAACGACCGCCTGTCTCACCATTTCCACATTTTCTTCACTACGACCTGTCCTCTTCCGACCACTGTGACCCTTGTGAAGGTCACAGATGGTCCCACATTGGTAAACTTTGCGATGGTGCACTTTATTGTCCGAAAGTTTGGTGCATGGCGCAAGTGGATACCGAAATGTCTCGAGTGAAGACGTTGCACCTGTATGACACTTTTCGTCTGGTGCCAAAGTTCAACAATTTTCGTTCGTTTTTGTACGGTCAGTCTTGGCATTTTTCTGGCGCTTGCTTGGTATCAAAATAAACTTCAGGGTCTCTGCAACAAGAAATGAAGCATACGTGACAAAATTACTGCTTTTTTTGGATCAAACAAAGCATTTTAAAAGTTGTATATTTTTTTGGGACACCCTATATATCGTGTTTTGCACAATCTTTCAATGGCGAAGAATCTTAAAAATATATTTATCCGATCTGGATCGTCACCAAAATATAAGCAATTCGTCCTGGTCACACACCCAAACTGTACACCAAGTTTTATCTGAAGCAGTCCACAACTTTTTAAGATATCCTTCTCACAGACACACGGACAGACAGGAAAACATAAGCTCTGTCCACCTTCGGTGGCAGAAGTAACAAGCACGAGACAGGTCAAGACCCTTGGGGATTTACCCGCAGACAAAGTGGCATTGGCGCTGTAAGTAACAGTTGTTGACGCTCCGGCCTGGCCCGACTCGCTTGATGCCACAGATTGATTGTAATCTGCGTAGGCCTGCATAAGACAAAACAGTACGGTGTGTGAAAATGTAAACGATTGAGCTCTCCATTTATCCCAGGGCTCCACTCTGGATGACCGAGTAGTACGAACCTCCGATGTGTGAACCTCGCCGTTCGGATGGTATTCAGCCTGTCCTGATTGTCCAGGCCAAGTCTCTCCCTGAAGGAAATAGCGGCACCGACAAAGGTACGTGGCAAGAGATTCTCAACACCGCCCCCTTAACCCACTCTTGTCTTCTTTCCACATACACCACACTACATTTAAAACCGCATCAACAATGGATTCCCATTTTGTGTAGCAACACACCTTCCCCCAAGATCAGTCATGAATTCTCCATTCATCCGTTTCAAAATAAAATAAACAAATCACCTGTGTGGCTGACCAATGGGCAGCAGCGATAGCGAGGCTAGCGACGGATGCAGACGACGATTCCCTGGAAAAAACACAATTGCAGAGTCTCAAAGAGGGCAAACTACTGCTGTGTACAATATCTATCAAACACCTAGTAATCAAATAATAATAATAAAACTTACCTCTTGGTTCCCTTTGCGTAATCCACATTAACAATCTTGTCGTCCACAGACAGTGGGGGACGCAGCATGTTCAAAATCTGCAGCAACTGACTCGCCTCCTGCAAAACAGGGGACAATATTCTTGATAGAAATCAATGCCTGGAGAAAAGGAATGCATTGAACGAACCTCATCCAAAGAAATCGCTCTGCATCGAAACACACAACCCAATGGAAAGTCTGAAACAACTTCAGGGGTTTTGGGGGGTGGAGGGGTCTCACCAGCACCGATGCAAGTTCAATGAATGCAAATCCACGGTTCATGTTTGTGATCTTGTCCTTAATAAGACGGATATTTGAAGGTGTGAGCATGACGTAGGGGGCGAGTGCAGAGATTATCGAATCCACAGTAGTCATGGGGTTCAGGTTTCGAATAATCAGTGCTGCGGAGGTGGTTGAAACAAGTTTGACTTCAAATTATGCAAAGCAGAGGGAGAGAGTCAAAGAAAGAGAGAGAGAGAGAGAGAGAGAGAGAGAGAGAGAGAGAGAGAGAGAGAGAGAGAGAGAGTCAAAAAGAGAGAGAGAGAGAGAGAGAGAGAGAGAGAGAGAGAGAGAGAGAGAGAGAGAGAGAGAGGAGTCAAAGAGAGAGAGAGAGTGAGTCAAAGAGAGAGAGAGAGTGAGTGAGTCAAGAGAGAGAGAGAGAGAGAGAGAAGAGAGAGAGAGAAGAGAGGAGAGAGAGAGCAAAGAGAGAGAGAGAGGAGAGTGAGCAAGAGAGAGAGAGAGAGAGAGAGAGAGAGAGAAGAGAGAGAGAGAGAGAGAGGAGTCAAAGAGAGAGAGAGAGAGAGAGAGAGAGTCAAAGAGAGAGAGAGAGAGAGTCAAAAGAGAGAGTCAAAGAGAGAGAGAGAGAGAGAGAGAGAGAGAGAAGAGAGAGAGAGAGAGAGAGTCAAAGAGAGAGAGAGAGAGAAGTGAGTCAAGAGAGAGAGAGAGAGTCAAAGAGAGAGAGAGAGGAGAGAAGAGTCAAAGAGAGAGAGAGAGAGAGAGTGAGTCAAAGAGAGAGAGAGAGAAAGGAGAGAGAGAAGAGAGAGAGAGAGAGAGAGAGAGAGAGTCAAAGAGAGAGAGTCAAAGAGAGAGAGTCAAAGAGAGAGAGTCAAAGAGGAGAGTCAAAGAAGAGAGTCAAAGAGAGAGAGTCAAAGAGAGAGAGTCAAAGAGAGAGAGCAAAGAGAGAGGAGCAAAGAGAGAGAGTCAAAGAGAGAGAGTCAAGAGAGAGAGAGAGTCAAGAGAGAGAGAGGTCAAAGAGAGAGAGAGTCAGAGAGAGAGAGAGAGTGAGTCAAGAGAGAGAGGAGATGAGCAAAGAGAGAGAGAGAGAGTGAGTCAAAGAGAGAGAGAGAGAGTGAGTCAAAGAGAGAGAGAGAGAGAGTGAGTCAAAGAGAGAGAGAGAGAGTGAGTCACAGAGAGAGAGAGATCAAAAGAGAGAGAGAGAGAGAGAGAGAGAGAGAGAGAGAGTGATAATAAAGAGAGAGAGAGAGAGAGAGAGAGGAGTCAAGAGAGAGAGTCAAAGAGAGAGAGTCAAAGAGAGAGAGTCAAAGAGAGAGAGCAAAGAGAAGAAGTGGAGAGAGTGTCAAAGAGAGAGAGAGAAGAGAGAGAGAGAGTCAAAGAGAGAGGGAGAGAGAGAGAAGAGAGAGAGAGAGAGAGAGAGAAGAGAGAGAGGAGAGTCAAGAAGAAGAGAGAGAGAGAGAGAGAGAGAGAGAGAGGAGTCAAAGAGAGAGAGTCAAAGAGAGAGTCAAAGAGAGAGAGTCAAAGAGAGAGAGTCAAAGAGAGAGAAGTCAAAAGAAAAGAAAAAGAGAGAGAGAGAGAGTAAAGAGAGAGAGAGAGGTCAAGAGAGAGAGAGAGAGTCAAAGAGAAGAGAGAGTCAAAAGAGAGGAGAGAGAGAGTCAAAGAGAAGAGAGAGAGAGAGAGAAGAGAGAGAAGAGAGAGAGTCAAGAGAGAGAGAGAGAGAGGAGAGAGTCAAAGAGAGAGAGAGAGAGAGTCAAAGAGAGAGAGAGTCAAGAAGAAGAGAGAGAGAGAGTCAAAGAGAGAGAGAGAGTCAAAGAGAAGAGAGAGAGAGAGTCAAAGAGAGAGAGAGGAGAGGAGTCAAAGAGAGAGAGTCAAAGAGAGGAGAAGAGAAAGAGAGAAGAGAGAGAGAAGAGAGAGAGAGAGAGAGAGAGAGAGAGAGAGTCAAAGAGAGAGAGAGAGAGAAGAAAGAGAGATGAGAGGAGAGTCAAAGAGAGAGAGAGAGAGAGTCAAAAGAGAGAGAGAGGAGAGTCAAAGAGAGAGAGAGAGAGAGAGTCAAAGAGAGAGAGAGAGAGAGAGAGTAAAAGAGAGAAGAGAGAGAGAGAGTCAGAAAGAGGAGAGGAGAGAGAGTCCAAGGAGAGAGAGAGAGAGTCAAAGAGAGAGAGAGAGAGAGAGAGAAGAGAGAGACAAAGAGAGAGAGAATCAAAGAGAGCATAGAGAGTAAAGAGAGTCAAAGAGAGTCAAAGAGATGTCAGAGAGAGTCAGAGAGAGTCAGAGAGAGTCAGAGAGAGTCAGAGAGAGTCAGGGAGAGTCAGAGAGAGTCAGGGAGAGTCAGAGAGAGTAGAGAGAGTCAAAGAGAGTCAAGAGAGTCAGAGAGAGTCAGAGAGAGTCAGAGAGAGTCAGAGAGAGTCAGAGAGAGATTGAGAGAGATTGAGAGATAGTCAGTGAGAGAGTGAGAGAGTGAGAGAAGGAGAGAGTGAAGAGAGTGAGAGAGTGAGAGAGTGAGAGAGTGAAGAGTGAGAGAGTGAGAGAGTGAGAGAGTGAGAGAGTGAGAGAGTGAGAGAGTGAGAGAGTGAGAGAGTGAGAGAGTGAGAGAGTAGAGATAAGGTGACAGGAGACAGGGAGACAGGGAGACAGGGAGAACAGGGAAAGGAGACAGGGAGACAGGGAGACAGGAAGGAGACAGGGAGACAGGGAGACAGGGAGACAGGGAGACAGGGAGACAGGGAGACAGGGAGACAGGGAGACAGGGAGACAGGGAGACAGGGAGACAGGGAGACAGGGAGAAGAACAGGGAGAGAGAGAGATCATCAAACAATAAATCTGTGAATTCAAGTTGAGATTGCAGAACTGAATTCCAGCTGCAGAATCAGTGATGGCATCATCATGAACTGAACACGTGTCGAGTTGACGCAACCGAGCACAGGCACGAGCAGTGGTTGGAAACCAGATGGCCAGTCGCTTACTGTTGTTTGCGTTGTTGTCTGACGACAATTCCCCTCCTACTGGTAGCGAATTGAGCGGAGTCGGAAGGATTGCTTCACCACACGCTGCAATGAGAGCGTTAGAAAGGATGCGCGTATTGACGTACAAAGTTCCAGTGTTCCCCTCCTTCCCCCAGAAAGGGTAAAAACGTCAAACACTCACCAACTCTTGAGGAACCACACTTGAAGCACTGCTCCCTCCGTTTAAAATTCTGATAAAAGCACTGAAACAAAAACAATTCCCGATGAGCAAAAGCAGAGAACGAGTAAAACTCCAACCGGCAAAGAAAGCTGCTTTACCGAAAATACTAAACTATGTTCTACATGGGGGAAGAAAGCCTGCTAACCTTGCTGCAGAACCAGTCGTCTGCCACCTTGGGTTTGCTGTAATTCACGGACACACGCTGCCCGTGCAGCGTGAAGCAATGCTGCAAAGAGACAAGATGCAGGGAAGCAAACGTCGTTTAATACACGAAGTGACAACGTGGCTCAGGCAGGCTTGGCCAAGCGATGGAGAGAGGCCTGGTGTAAACTGGAGCGCCTGCGTAAAGCCGGAACTCCAACTTCGCGCAGAGGGGTCGGCTCGAACAAGGTTGTTTTTTTTTTATTGGTTTGGTAACGAGGCCAAAGCGGATTGATCAGAGATCGAGACATGGAGGAGACCGAGGGAACGTTGCTGCCTTGAACCCCAATATCAAAACCCCCCATCTAACCATCATCATAACACAGGTCTATGGCTTAATGTGTAAAAAAAAAGGAAGGAACAAGTCCAGATTCGAAGTTTGAAATGTTTTCAGGAGGGTGAGAGTGATAGGAAGTTTAACAATGAGGCATCATCATCTAGTGCAGGTGATTTGAGGATGGACAACAATTAATCAGGTATAGTGAGAGAGAGAGAGAGAGAGAGACAAAACAAATTGCTCTAAATGAACATCTGCACTTTCAATGTGTCCTTGTTCTGCCATGTAAACAATGGCAATTTTTCAAAGTAATAAAAGATAAAATAAAAACATGGCTGCCTGGGAATTCTTATGAAGTTACTGAAATGGGGGCAACGATGATTCAAAGCACAACCCCCCCCCCCAAATTTGTTTTAATTTATTTTATAAATTGTTTTTTTTTGTGGGAGGGGGGGTGACAAGTGCATCACAAGTTAATCGTCGCAAAATTGTTCTAGATCAGGGCAGTACCAAATGTGCTCGACGACCTCAAAGGGGTGTGCGTTACTTTGACCTCTCGAGGGTAAACCACAGGTATGCATTAAACAGGCAGAACGAGCAGATGAGGTGTGCAGTGAAAACCCAGCAGCATGGGGGGGTAGACTAAGTATTTGCGCTTTCGGGTGGCAAATTCACAGTTCAAAGCAACCTGATTGGCTTCCATCCATCTGGTAGCGTCCTGCAAGTGTAAAAACTCCAGGAAGGCGAACCCACGGCTCTGACCTAGAGGTGGCATTCAGATATAGACGGAGCGGTGTTAGTTAGAGCACCGACATCATTATGCTAAGCACCAATCGTTTTGAAAAAAAAAGAAGACAAAAACACTTCCACAGGTACAGAAAACACCCCACACGGGTGACCTGTATGGATTCATACGAGGCATCTAGTGAAGGCTACTCATTTAAAGAGAACAGCTCAACTCCAAACAGGCCCCGTTTCGCCCACTTACCACACGGTGCAAACATCAGCATGTGTCCCAAGCGATGCGACTTGCAGGCACCGGTGATGGCCAGATTTCAAACCACCCCGACATGGCACTTTCGAAATGACGAGTTTCTGCCCCAGAATGCTCGGCGTGCATGCGCAAACGGCCGCAAGAAACGGCGGTGTTCAAAGCATTGTAAAGCGTACGGTGCGTCGGAGGGAGGAGGCATTGTTCCTTTAAAAATAGCTCACAAAGCATCTGAAATGCTTGGAAGAGCACCTGACAGAATTGGCTGCACCTCTACATAAACGAAAGACTTGGCGAACTTTATCAGCTCTCGTACGACAAACTCGCGACTCGCTACGCCCGAGTGGACAAGCATTTGCTTCACAAATCAACGACAAGCTTCTACCAGTGAATGGACTATTTTATCTCTGGGTTAGGTGTTTTCTAACACACCGATGGGAAGGACATATCTGAGACTTGTACATGTACAGGGTAAGTGTAAATCGATGATAATTACTATTAACCATGTTGGGAGGGGGAGTGTGCGAGCTGTGACGGCCGTTATAAATGTTTGTTTGATTCCCTGGGGGGGGGGGGGGGGAAGGGGCAAGATAAATGATACTAGATGTTGCATCTATTGCTATAAATTGAATTGAAACACAACCTCCATTGTGACCGTTAATTATTATCTTTCGCCATCACCAAAAGTGAAGAATGCTATGCTATGTTTTCACCCCTTCGACTGTCTGTACAGGATATCTCAAAAAGTTGTGGACGGATTTGGATAAAACTTGGTGGGCATGTGTGTGTGGCAAGGACGAATCGATTTGATTTTGGTGAAGATCCGAATCCGAATCTGGATAGGAGAATTATTTAATTTTTAAGTGATTCTTCACCATTGAGAGGTTGGGCCAAAAATGATATATGGAACGATATCTCAAAAATGTTATGGGCCTGATATGTTCTCATGGATCAGGCATTACGTGGCGGAGGTATGCGCTCTTCAGAGTGCCCTTCTCGTTTAACTAGCATCCGTTGAAGACAAAGTCTTCGATATCCCCCGCCATAGTAAATGAGGATTAACAAACTT
>CM068952.1:183854205-183875000 GCA_035128595.1 Eptatretus atami
CCAACTACCCACAGTTCATGCAATCATTGTCACCTATCATCTATCGACGATTGCATACTCTAACATCACCACCTTCCCCCATTAACCACTGAGCAGCATGAACTCGGTCCTCCCAGTGCAGCAGGACAAAATGTGGACGATTTTCTTGTTCTGGGGATCACACTGTGCAAGATCCTTCACGCAGATATAAACAGAAGACAGCACGTGCGGACGAGCAAGTTCAACGGTAGCAAAGAGTCGCAGTGACAGTTGGAAGCTCCAGTCAGTTAACCATGGGTATTCCTCCAGCAGCTGCCTCCTCACAACGTTTCACAATGGACAGGGCCAGCTGCTGATTGACACGCACTGCTCGATGCGGAGGCAAAACCTTATCGCCACATCACCCCCCGATCCTCACCTCACAAAGTATTTTTATTAACCCTTTCACTTGCTGTTCTTTTGCTTACATCATCCCAACCTCATTGTCCATGTGTACACAAGGCTTGCTGGCAGGAGTCGAGGATTAGGGTTTCATGTTTGGTGCTTGCCCAATATGGGGTCCGCAAGGACTGTGTTCTCTGAGGTGTGTGTATATTTGCTGCATTATTAATTGTGTCACATCAAAACCAAAGTGGAGTGCGGAGACCCTTTCTTACCGAACCATTGCGATGAAGGCAACACTTGACAGAACATGGGCGACTGCCGTAGCAAGACAAACTGTCGTCCTACGACACAACTAGGGGATCGAGCTACCTATAGTCCGAGAGGATGTTCGAGCCACGGCAGATGGTGCAAGGGGACACATTGTTGTGCTGATGATCACCAACGATGGTGATCTCGGGGGTTGAGATAAAGCATGCTCGCACAGGGACGTCGAGCTGTGATGGTAAGACAAATTTGGGCCCATTAACAAGAACTCGTCCCTGCCAAGCAAACAAAGTGGGATGAGGAAGCAGCAGGGAAGGTGGTACCTCAGAAGGTGCCCTCGCAATTTACCTGTTCGTGTGATAAACATTCTTATTCTCTCGTAACCGGCACAAGGCTGCGAGCAGCTGTGCCGTTGATGCGCGACACAATGTCCTCTGCTGGTTCGGGCAGGAATAATTTGTTCAGGGTGCCGGTGATAGCTCACCTACTCTTCGTGAAGGACACCGTGGGATCTTTAACGTCCACTAACGGGTGCCGGCAGATGGGACACCGAGTTAATGTCCATCCGAGGGATGGCACGCAGATCGATGAATCACCAGGATGGCAACTTGTCGCTAAGTCAGGATTCAAACCCAGGTGACAGCTGAGAGGTGAGTGTGTGTGTACCTCAAGCCCATCCCACCAGCATGACGATAAAACAAAGGGCAGATCGTGATGACAATTAAAAAAAAGGTTGATAAACACGCAACAGATATCTTCGTGAAGTTTGACATTTACTCATAATCGTCAATTTGTCATTCATCACCAGATTGTGCAACTGTCTCTCTGTGTCCGTCGTCTCATCTCGTCCTCACTCCGGTCCTTCAGATGTGGGCGGCCCATCATTACCTTGCCCGATAGCCATGCTCATCTTCTACCCTCGCTGATTCTTTCACATTCCGTTCCTCTCCGGGCCATTGTTACTCATTCTTGTGTTACTCTTCTTGTACATGTCCCCTCACCACCTCCATACCCCCTTTGATAATCATCAAACCTTCTGCCTCATCACTTACCTCCTTCACGATCCTTGTACAATACAAAAATCCGCAAAAACGAGTTAACGGCTACACCCCCCTCCCCCCCAACTCGCTTCACTCATTTGAAAAAAACATTCGGCATCTTAAAGAATCAAGACTTCAGAAAAGAAGCCGCTTCGGGTACATTCTGGTAGTCCGTTTTGTTACCACAACATTATTTCCTCAATTGCGTCCACCACTCCACCACCACCACCGGCCACCACCCCCCCCCCCCCCCCCCCCCCCCCATCTCCCCAATTTAGCCTTTGGTGAAGCTGCAAATCAAACTGACAGTTCAGTTTGACATACCAAAGTGGAGGCACCAATGTAGCGATTTTACAAACATGGAGAGGGAGGAGGAGTTACTTCAATGACGTCAAAGTTAGAGGGAGGGGATCTCCAACCCGACCGAGGACAACTAACATGAGAACACTGCACAGACAAAATGAGAGAACAATAATCATGCGCCTTCTCTGTCCTCGCTGGCCTCCAGTGTCTGTTCGGTTCAATTAATCCCTCCATTTCTTCACGAGAGTGTTCACCACAACCTCATGTAGTACCCCAAATTATCCCATTCACACTCACTTGGTCCCCCCCCCCCCCGCGTCACCTCTTCGAGTTCATTAGCTGTCGGTTGCTTTGTTCTTTTCTGCTTCATCCGCAATTTCCCCTTCTTCTTCATGCTGTTCATTCAGCTCCTTCACTCCCGCATGTCCTTCTCTCCCTCTTAATTAACCCTACCCTCTACTTGCAGGTCATATCTATATATCTCCTATCTCTATCTGGCGGTCACCATCAGTACGAAGGTTTTTACCCTCCAGTCATGTCGCTTTTCCACCAGGGTTCGAAGTTTTCGCGAAAATAATGCACGAGACTGCAGGGGCTCATGGTCCAAGGTGCTTTCTCCTGGGCCACTTGAAGACCCGTGTTAACGTAGATTTCAACAATCCAAGCCGAATCACAAACGTCACCCATAAATCGGAGGAACGGCCAATCACAGCTCACCTAATTAATCAACCCCAGCTGCTACCGGGAGGACAAATCAACATTCGACCCTTATAGTCAAACGTGAAACGCTTTTCCGTTATTATGCAACTTAGTCATATTACGATGCGGACGACTGCTTCGGTTTTGCTGCTGGAGTACAAACAAGGAACCAACACGAGACGCAGCCATGGAGATTCTGTGCCCCAAATAAAGAGGCCGTGAGTGGGTCCGTGTACATTCCAGTTTGCTCTGAAACTGCTGAATGTAGAAAGTAGTTGATACCTCATTGCCGAGCTGGAAAAGGAAAGTGTAGTGACATTTGACCAATCCCCCCATCCCCGTTCCCCACCCTTTCCATCCCCCCATCATCATCACCCTTCCCCCCCATCCCTCCTATAGAATTGAAGAGCAGGTGAAAGACCATTCCTTGTTCCATATGGATTCGTAAGAAAAAGAAGAGGGCTAGGGCACTCAAAACGTATCATCATCATATCATACACACGTATCATTTCCTTTCCTTTGGAAGATGCCCAACTACTACCAGTACAGAAACACCGACAATCTACATGGGAAAAGTTATCTTTAGTTTACCTTTTCATTTTACACGCTTCATTCCTTGAACCATGTTATGTTAAAAAAATAAAAAGGAAAACAGAATAGTGTTCAAGAGAAACTCACCCTTCTCTCTCCATCATGATGACTGCGTTGAACAAAAGAAACTGGAGGAAGGGAGGGAGAGAGAGAGAGAGAGAGCAACAAAACACCCCAAAAAACGAGTCGGCATCATGAGAACACCAACAACAATCACGACCATTCAAAAACTCACTCAGGACAAAATTAAACAATCGGATAAAACGGACAACACGAGTTACGATCGAAGAGGGTGGACATCATGTGCTCGGGTTTGTGAGGTATGCAAGTCGCGTGCCGTATTAGTTTGTGCGCCAGTGTTGTCGAAAGCCCGCATCATTCATGGACACATTTAGTATCTATTACCACCTGTGCATGATTGTTGTTGTCATTTTCAGTCGTCGATCGAGGGATTTCCGCAGGATGAGCAACGTATGGCCAAAAATTGTTTACTTCAATTGGGAAGATCGTTCTTTGCATATGCAATACGAGAAGCACATCCATGGACACATAATTGTCGTGTTAGGGGAAGATGCCTTTCGTTATAGGACAGTGACATGATGAGCGGAAGAGGAGGAGGCAGGTTAGATCAAGTATTGAGACAAGCTAAAACAAAGGTTGTTTTTGTTTGTTTGATCTATGAATACCTGATCAACACGTGTACGGCTAAGCGCATGTAAGTGGTTACCACTCTGTTTCAAAAATGTCAAAAAATGAAGTTTGTTCCATTGCCTTCTCACTACATTTTCCTGAAAGTGTAGTCTAACGAGTTCAGAACAAAAAAACCGTATAGCTTAATTATATATATATATATACCGAAATATGATACTTTGAAGAAGGGTACTACTTTCTGATGGTTTTGTGAGTTTTCAATGAAATTACCTAATTTTCTTTTTTGGCAAAATAAATGAAGGTCATAGTATGTAATTATTCTAGCAACTAAAATAATAATCAAAATACCAATTTCTGGGATTATTAAGAAATAATACATACCTATTTTTTATTACTGCTCTATTCAGTGACTTGTCAGATGCTGAAAAGCACTAAAAGAGAGAAGATTTAGCGAACAAATTCTTGAGTAAATTTTCAATTCAATCAATTCTGGGAGTAACAAAAAGCTCTCTAAATTCTCCAAAACTGTTTTAACTGCCTTCTAAATTAATAAAAATTTTAAATACTGGAAAATATTTTAAATTTTTTTTAAGAAAATTCATTTTTTAATCAAATTCAAAAAAGTGTGACGTGCAGTCGGACAAAAATGCAAATTCTCAAACCAACGCATGCATGTTTTCAATTTTTATACTATTATATCTATATCACTGTGCCCCATTTGTAAATAAATTTTAGTGAAAAATCTGATGCACAGAAGAATAAAAGCATTTTTTTTTTAAAACGTGACGTGCAGTCGGACATTTGGGTTGGAAAGTTCGGTGAAGCCGCTGTAATTAAGTATCCACCCGGATCATCTCAATTTTTTTTACATCGATTATTTGTAACAAGTTGAATAATTTAAGACACGAAAATATGAGTTATTGATAATAGTCATTTTATTAGGGGATTTCATAGTCCCAGGCTCTAAAAGGGCAATAAAACAAGAAAAAATAAAAAATATGCCAGAATGTGCATATATCATGCGAATCCACCACTGACGACACAAATGCTGATTTCTCAGACGGTGGGTATAACCTTTTGATTAGATGAGAAATTTCATATAGAATGTTTTATATGTTGTATTTTTGCATGGTCTAATATACGTCATATTTAAGGTGAAACAAGAAAAAAGGGCAATACTGGGCATGTATATTCAATAAAAAAATCCTGTAGATTCAGTAATATACATCATAAACCCATGAACCTATATATTTTAAGGTCCTATGGAACACTGTCTGTGCAATGAACCAAATTTCATGACCAGTAGTAATCTTTGTGACTTTCACAAATGCCACTCAAGTCAGGGTATGCCCTAAAATAGGGATGGTAACCACTTGCATGCGCTTAGCCGTACATGAAAAGGTACCCACAGAAATAATGCAAAAATGGGACTTCAATAATATGGAGAGAAGTTTAATATTGTCTAGCTATGTGCTCTGCAAACATGTTGCTTCATCAAATCAACCCCCACCCACTCCCCGAGTGCTCAACTCCCCCCCTCCCCTTCCAATCCCAAGTCCTCAACCAACACTCAGTCCCTAAACTCTGCCCCCTCCAAGAACCCAACTCCCTGTCCTCCCCTTCCCCTTTCTTCAAAGCAAGAGGGCATTCTTTAATCATCAACTCATTCAAATGGTGTCATATTTAATTATCCTTCCCCTCCCATAGTCACCTTTATATTATGCCATGACCAGCTTCACATACTCCAACCTCCTCCTCCTTTCACCTCATTCACAATCTCGTTAACAGCGAGATGTCTCATCTAATGAGAAAAATTATCAAGTCCCCATTCACAATCTAGCGAGGCGCGTCCCACAGAAATACCACTTTCGAGTGAGTGCGAGTTGCCCAAGCGCACCAATTACACCAATTATTAAACACACCAATTATTTAATTTATTAAATAAGTTTCCCTTCCAAGGAACTTGCGACGCAGGAGGCCGTCAGGCCAAGCAAAGCCTGCAGCAGTATTGCCAACCTATGGTTGTTCGGCCGTGCTCTATCCTTTCGGAAAGCAAGGAAGCAGCTCGTACTTCCAGACTCAAGAGCAGACGCTCAAACCAATAATCCACCGAGTCGAGCAAATTAATGGTGTACTCCAGCAGCACAAGTTCAACATCCCAAACACATCACAAAGGCCAAACATGGCGAATTTGTCTGTCGGTACCGGTAGTGACGGCTCTGGGTTGAGCAATGGAAATAAAATAGCATTCAGCTTCTTCTTCTTCAATATAATCCTCTTCTTCTTCTTCAAAATATTCTTCTTCTTCTTTAACAGTCTTCTTATTCAGTATATTCCTCTTCTTCTTCAATATATATATATATTCTTCCTCAACAGTCTTCTTCTTCTTCAAAATATATATTCTTCTTCAACAGTCTTCTTATTCAGTATATTCTTCTTCTTCAATATATATATATTCTTCAACGGTCTTCTTCTTCAATATCATCTTCTTCTTCAACGGTCGTCTTCTTCTTCCTCCAATTGAATGCAGAGACCAAGGAGTATTTTTGTTCTGAAGACTCCAAGTTAAATATATTATACCTCGAGATCCGCAGGGTTGAGGCCCAGGTTAACACACACGTGTGCCTTTTAAACTCGCTTCGAAATATAAAACGCAAATCCGTACGTCAGGAGGTCGTGTCGCTTCGCTTTCGCTGCAACATCACCACAAAGGGCATAGGTACGCCATTTCCTCATGGATATCTTACGTGAAAAGACAGACGAGGCATATTACTCCCAAACAAGCACGAACACCCGAGTACACATCGGAACATGAAACCGAGAACGAGGTTGCAAAGAAACATGGCGAAACATTTTTACCACAGGAAAGACGTGGAACCCTTCGGCTTCAGTCCGGCCCGGTCTGAGGAAAAAGGGTTTTCACGAAAAAGCGAGAAAACGAACTCAAAACCCGCACGGTTCGTCGCACAAGTTGCTCGAAGGACGGAAATCCTTACAAAGGCCGCGGAGAGAATCGAAACCGAGGAGAAATCGTCGACGGAATACGAATACTTCAGGTCTCACGGCTCAAGAAAAATCCCGAAATGGCGCCCGGAAAGGCCGGGAGAAACCAAGTGGTTTCGCTCGATTGCTCGAGCCAGCCGCCGCCTTGAACCGTTTAATTCATCTTTTAAAACTAAAACTGTTCGTGCGGAATTCTAAATTTTGTAAATAATACTCATTTTTACATGTGTACAATAATCTGTGACGAAGGGTAAATAATCTGTGACTGTGGCATTTATTTGAAGGGAGGGGGAGCCAAATAGCGACGAATGGTACGGTCCAAGCCCAGCGCTCACGTGACGTGACGTAGCAGTGACGTAATTGTCTCGCTGGAGGGTTATTTCGATGAGCTCTTTCAGCATCTGCATCTGGGATGCTCAGCACAGTCGAACCCTGCCGGGTCCATACTTGCATGGGAAGCCTCGATGGAGGAGGAGTGCTCGCGTCTGCTCTCGGATTTAAGTAGTATGTTCGTTAATATGGAATAGGCAAAGCTAGAACGAACGGTAGATTCTTACATTGCGCTTCTTAAATATATCAAATTAAAGTCTTTTTGCTATTAAAAAATAAATATTACCTCAACATACTTCACAACAACAACTACACCCCGAGAACAGGATCTGTCTGTAAAAAAAAAAATTCCTCAACATTACCTGCACAACGACAACTACACCGCCTGAACAGGATCTCATCTAAAAATTTATATTACCTCCAAACATTACCTTCACAACAACTACACCGCCTAGACAGGATCTCATCTAAAAAAATAAATACTACCTCAACATTACCTTCACAACAAACTACACGCCTAGAAGGATCTCATCTAAAAAAATAAATATTACCTCAACATTACCTTCAACAAACAACACTAACACCGCCTCGAACAGGATCTCATCTAAAAAAATAAATATTACCTCAACATTACCTTCACAACAACCAACTACACCGCCTAGAACAGGATCTCATCTAAAAAAATTAATATTACCTCCACATTACCTTCACACAACAACTAACAACCGCCTAGAACAGGATTCATCTAAAAAAAATATATATATTACCCAACATATACTTCACAACAACAACTACACACCGCTAGAACAGGATCTCATCTAAAAATAAATATTACCTCAACATTACTTCACAAACAACTACTACACCGCCTCGAACAGGATCTTCATCTAAAAAATAAAATTTACCTCAACATTACCTTCACAAACAACAACTACAACCGCCTAGAACAGGATCTCATCTAAAAATAAATACTACCTCAACATTACATCACAACAACAACTACACGCTAGAAAGGATCTCATCTAAAAAATAAATATTACCTCAACTTACCTTCACAACAACTACTACAACACCGCCTAGAACAAGATCTCATCTGAAAAAATAAATATTACCTCAACATTACTTCACAACAACTACTACACGCCTCGAAACAGATCTCATCTGAAAAATAAATATTCTCACATTACTTCACAACAACTACCGCTCGAACAGGATCTCATCCTAAAAAATAAATATTACTCAACATTACCTTCACAACAACTACTACACGCCTCGAACAGGATCTAATCTAAAAAAAATAATATTAACCTCAACATAACTTCACAACAAAAACAACTACACCGCCTAGAACGGATCTCATCGAAAAATAAATACTACTCACATTACCTTCAACAAACACAACTAACACCACTAGAACAGGATTCATCTAAAAAATAATAAAATTACCTCCATTACCTTACACAAACTACTACACCGCCTCGAACAGGATCTCATCTAAAAAAATAAAATATTACTCAACATTACTTCAACAACAACAACTAACCGCCTAGAACAGGATCTCACGAAAAAATAAATACTACTTCAACATTACCTTACAACAACAACTACACCACCTAGAACAGGATCTCATCTAAAAAATAAATATTACCTCAACATTACCTTCACACACTACTACACGCCTCGACAGAATCTCATCTAAAAATAATTATTACTAACATTACCTTCAACAAAACTTACACGCTGAACGGATCTCATCGAAAAAATAAATATACCTCACATTACTTCACAACAACATACACCGCCTGCAGGATCTCATCTAAAATTAAATATTACCTCAACATTACTTCACAACAACAACTACAACGCTCGAACAGGATCTCATCTAAAAAATAAATATTACCTCAACATTACCTCACAAAACACAACTACACCGCCTCGAACGAGGATCTCATCTAAAAAAAATAAATATACCCTCAACATTACCTTCACAACAACAACTACACCGCCTCGAACAGGATCTCATCTAAAAAAATAAATATTACCTCAACATTACCTTCACAAAACAACTAAACCGCCTCGAACAGGATCTCATCTAAAAAATAAATATACCTCAACATCCTTCAACAACAACTACACCGCCTCGAACAGGATCTCATCTAAAAAAAATAATATTACCTCAACATCAACCTTCAACAACAACTACACCGCCTCGAACAGGACTCATCTAAAAAAATTAATATTACCTCAACATTACCTTCACAACAACAACTACACCGCCTCGAACAGGATCTCATCTAAAAAAATAAATACTAGAAAGCGAACGTAGTATTCTCTTACATTCGCTCTGACTTTACCTACAACTTGTTCACAACTGTATACGCAATTCGGTTACTTCGGCCTGGATTCGGGATCAGCGATCAAATAATGTAAATCACGATTAAAAATTATTTTTTGATGATGCGGGAGATATCTTTATTAAAATCAGTGGAGGAATATACACCATGTCTGATATTATTAGGGTATTTCATGTCTCCGACGATGCCTTTATCTCCCGGCATGCATCATTCCCCATGACAAAAACCGGAAACAAAAAAAAAACAGAAAAACAAAACAAACGGAAGCAAAGGGTCATAGCAACGATACGGATTCACATTGGCAGGGTATTGTGTGTTTTTGTTGTTTCCTATTCTCTCATGTGCACGCATTAAGTAATATTCACAAGATAAGAATAAAACCCAATCGTGTTTATACACCGCACAGCGTTTAAAAACAACCGGAAGCAAAAGGTCATAGCTAACACACGGAATCCAAATAGCCAGGGGTATTGTGTGTTGTTGTTTGTTGTTTTCCTATTCTCTCACGTGCACGTGTTAAGTATGAAGCTCACTGCGTTCGCTATAAAACACAATGGTGGGTCGACAGGGGAGGGGGAAGGGGGAAGGGGGAGGGGCGCTGCAACCTCAAGTTTGCCATGGATTGGCGATGTAAAGCCGCGGCTGTCAAATCTGCATTAAAGGATGTGCACGGTTAAAGGACCCAGCGGTGTTTCGAAAAGGGCAGGCCGTTGTGTTGGTGATCGGCGTAAATTGCCTCCTCGAGACAAAAGGGATGAGGATGATTATGTTTGTTGTTGTTTTGTACATAGCCTGGGGCTGCTGACTGCATCATTTTTCTGCAATCACACAGCACTGTGCCTCTGATGCAGTGCCCCTATTTACCAGTAAGCTAGTACTAATTTTGTTGACGTCACAAGGATAATTAATAGGCCGAGTAAACCCACCTGGTGTTATTGAACAGCACAACAGGGGGCTCGAACTGAAGACCCAAAGATCTGAAGACAGCCACCTTAACCGTGAAGTTAACACCAAGCTTATGTGACAACTAAACGTACATGAATATAACAAGAATGACATCACTGTTGTCACGGCCTGCGACAAAGACAAAATCCGCTAACGGGACATTGTAAAACGCACATTTATTGCGCTATTAAAGGGTTAACTCGTCACCTCTTATCCATGTCAGCCTCCGCCACGGTTATATTGTTGTGGTGCCAGGTTCGCTGGCGAGGGCGACCGCGAGACGGAGCAGTTGGGCCGTCTCCCACCGAACACCGGAATTGAAAGGTCGTAACCTTCGGATAACTCCGAAGGTCACGGGTCCCTTAGTGGACCGTGGACGCCAATATTTCGACGGCGTGGGGTAGGGTTAATTGTCTAATTCCAATTTACCTAAGTACCCACGCCGTCTAACTACCGGGGAAGCCACACCCTCGGCCGACTTTGTCCGAACTGAGTCGCTGTTACCGACTCGGATCCGGCATAAACGAGCGGGGATTACCAAAGCCTGCCGGACCAAATGAACAATTTACGGCACAATCGCCTCCCTAATTCTCAAGCCCGAACCATACTGAGTCAATGATAGAAACGACACGCAACGAGCTGGTACATTTAACAGGGGTTGTATGTTACAGTAATCGGGAAGGGAGAAAGAGCAGGCTTAATCACGAATATGCAGGAAAATCTACAAAGGAATCACTTAAACAGTTCTACTTACAGACTGGCCACAGACAGACACACACACCCAAATTAAATGGACCTCGTGGGTCTTTATTCGGCCCTTCAGCCGAGGAGGATAGTTCAGCTGGGGGTCAGAATCTGGCCGGGTACCTGGCCGCCTCGTGCGGTTTCACCGACTCCAACCCACCACAGTGGGACTCGAACCCACGACCCGGAATCCAACGAGCCCCCAATCCTGGCTGCCACGAACGACGATACGGGCACCACGGTACACCTCCGCCACGACCACCACCACCACGAGGAACCCGATAAAGGCCGCAGACCGAAGACCAAAGAGCAAAAGAGCAAAAAGCACAGACGACTGCAGACCAAAGTGCAAAGAGCGACGACTGCAGACCAACGAGCGACCCCACCCCTGACACGACCACCTTTCTTATTCTCCCCCTACCCCCATGCGGGTGGAGGGATCCGCTCTGAGGTAATCACCTCCGGATGGTCGGGGGGGGGTGTGTCGGGCGATCGGTGTCCTCCCCTCATTGGACGAGGTGAACATCCCATCTGGCTGGGGCGGGGGTTGGCCCTGAGGTGATCTCGTCCCCCGATTGGACCGAGCGGCAACCCCATCTCGCTGGGGTGGAGTCGGCCCTGAGGCGAGGGGGCTCCGCCCACGTCCGTAGCCTTGAACACGTGGGTTATGGCGCCATGGTGTGGAGTGAATTGATATAGAAAACGAACTAAAAAATAACTCGCAGCGCACATACACTTAATCACCCATTAAACATAGGGACGGGACCCTAACTATAAACACATACTTATTGAAATAACTGAACTGCAGGGACTCTGGCTGTTGTGTGCAAATGGCTGCCAGATTCGTAACAATATCAGAACGAGCTGATTCATCACACGGATATGGATGTTTAACCCCAATATGGGGCCGTTCAAAAATTACGCAACGCTATTTTGTTACGGAGGTGCATATGGGCTTGATTAAACCTTACTAATAATTTTTATTTGACATATGATTAGATGTTTCGGGGTCTCTGAGCGTGATTAACACTCAACCCAAACAAGCCGGTAGGCGACATGGGTGGTCGCGACATAATTGCATACTAGTCATACAGTTTTTGACGGATCGGGCTGAAATTTTTTGACAAAGAGGTGATTATCGTGCGCAAGTCCTGGAAGCCCATTTTTGATTTTCGAAAAAATAAAATTTTTTAGGATTTTTCTAAAATTCAAAGTCCCGTTGCTACGGCAACGGTGGTGTCCATAGCAACGGTGCTCAAAAGCATCGAACTAGATCCTGGTATGAATCTACCTGTCAAGTTCATCAAAATCGGTTGACTCCTCTGGCCTCCAGAGCATGTCCATTACATACAAACAAACAAACAAACAAAGAGTGACGGTAAAATAGACACCCTATTTTGAAGGACTACCAGTTTGAAAAATAAAACCAAAATCAAAATCGGCTTCGAGGTAAATTTTCTAAATATCTGAGTGTTTAATTCGAAGTCTCGTTTCTCCACATTCAAAACTGTAGGACAAGTATTGAAAATACCGTTTGGTTCTTAAAACGCGGTTTTCGGCCGCTGCATAGCAACGGTGGTTGCTTAGCCACGAAACTCAAACGCGCACACTCCCAGCCCATATGGCCCTGTTCGCCAAGTTTCATCGAAATCGGTTTGCTGGTTTGTGCTTGGAGCCCGCGTTGCAGACCACACACACAACACACACAACACACACACACACACACAACACATAACACACACACACAGACGGAAAACCCCGACAATAAGGGTACTCTAGCGACCACCAAGAAGCAACAAGCCTGGAAATCTGATGCAACAAACCAGGCAGTGTATATCAACAGAGCCTGCGGCCTATTGTTGAGGCCCACCAGAAAACCAAGATGCCGGCCATATAATTTTGTCGAGGTTCCATGGTAGGTGGAGTCAAGCAACTATTGTGGGTGTGGTCAGGTAGCTGTCCGACCAATGGGTGCACATTTCGACCCCCAACAATAACAGCAATGTGGAGCTCTTGTTGACCTGTGACATGTCACAGTCAAAAATGGTGTGGATGAAATGGGCAAGATGGACTACAAAGCCGTTAACCTCATTTTCACTGCCATGCCAGGTAAACTCGTGCTTCTGTCCGCATCTCAATCACACCCATCACATGGCAGAGTGTACATGATTACGTAGCCATATGTGGGCATCCATCACACACACTACATGCCGTGGTGTTAGTGATTACCCCATGCATGCGAAGCGAAAAGCAGGGCGAAGCAATTGGTTCACTTCTGTCTGTCTGTGTCTACAAACGTCAGTTTTTGATCACACATGTGCAGAGGAGAGAGATCTTTTTCTTTCTTTTTTTTACGATGTCTGCCTGCCTCACGGTCAAACAAAATTGAAAATCATTCCAAACAGGAAACTTACTGCTTTAGGAACGTCATAAAGGACACAAACAACAGGCACAAAGAACTTATGCAACACGTTAAATAAGGTGGTGTACAAGACATTGCATCAACAGCGGGAAAATTCCGGATTTTTTTTTCTTCGACCTTTAAAATATTTATTTTATTTCAACTCGTCCACCCACTCCCTATGGAGGGACAGGAAGGTTCATGTTGTTATCATCTCTGAGGTATATAAATAAAAGTGTATCTAGTCTCGGGTCCGTTCACCTGTGGTCGATGTGATAAGCAGTGAATATGCAAGGATGTCGGGATTCCTCCAGATTTCTTTCATTTTAGTGTTAAACAGCAGTAGTGATTGTTTAAAAAGGTAATCATACATGTTTGTCATCATCATCATCGTCATTGTTTTACGGCCGTTTCCATGCTTGCATGTGTAAGCCGTGGTTCACCGAATGGCTGCTTTCCAGGCTGCACGATCCCTTGCTAGCCCTCTTGTTAGGCCTTTAACTCTAAGATCGTCTCTCAACAACACATCCCATGTTTTCCTCGGACAGCCTCTAGTTCTCCTTCCATACACATTCATATTTATACACCTCCTTCACACAACTACCCGACCACATCCTTTCCACATGTCCGAACCATCTTAACTTACCCCTACGCATAACCTCACAAATGCTTTCTATACCTAACCGATCTATCTTAATTGCACATTTGATTTCCTATCCTTCAGTGTCACATCACACATCCACCTCAGTTTCATCGCATTCTCATTTCGTTCACACCTCCGTTCATCCTCCTTTTTGATCACCCATGTTTCACTGCCACACAACATCACGCTTTGAACGCAAGCTGCATAAAGTTTTTCCTTTAATTTTGAAAGAGGTCCCTCTTGATGTCAATAGGGGTTTGTGGTTTTTAATTTTTTTTTACTTAGGTGAAGGTTTTCCACGAAACGCCATGATAAGCTATCCATACGTACCTTAACACTGCATTTATCCAAGGAGGAAAAACCCATTGGGGAGGGTGGATACTGTTGGTATTAATATTGTTTTGGAAGAACATTAATATTATGCTATTATCATGAGTGTTGTTATTACTTTTGTTATTGGAAGTGGCCTTGGAAGAACACCACCATTACCTATCTTAACACGGATAAATACACCTTAACACGGACTTCACCCAAGGCGGAACACCCCGTTGGGGAGGAGGGCAAATAAAGCCACTACAACCTCCATTGTGTGACCCTTAGTCCTTCTGTCAAGTTTGTTTGAAATTGGATAAGTAATGATCGAATGTATCACGGTCAAAAAAAACACAGACAGACATCAAATTGCGTATTTTAGTATGGTGATTGAATTATATATGTGAACACTGCAGAACACAAATCGCCTTTTTGCCACTTTCAAAACCAATCTGATTAGCAGTACCTGGACATATTAAATTCGGTGGTGTATAAGACACTGCTTCAGCGGAGCGAAACTTCCGGAATTTATAGATCCTCGTGGAGGATCTCTAAGTCTTACTCACGTTGTTGTTCTTGTGGACTTTTTTGTTTCACAGCCTACAGTTTTCATCGAAACTTCCTGATACTTGCGCATTATATGTAAAAATACCCTGCGCAACAGTACCATCTCGATTTTGAAAATTTCTCCGAGAAAAAGTTACGTCAAATATCTCCCTAATGGAAATCACCTAAAAATTATCTCTGAACTAGGCAAGCTTTTTGAATTCTGTTTGCGGGAATCAACAGGGCATTAGCAGAGATTTACCGCACATATGATACATACTATGACATCATATCATTTTATGATGTCATTCATTTTTTTGATTTTTTGTTTCACAACCAGAGTTTTATTCGGATTTCGTGAACTTGACATGTATATGCAGAAAGCGCACGCGCAGGCAGTAACCATCTCCGATTTTGGAAATTCTACCTAGAAAAAAGTTGACATCATAATATCGCCGCTAATGAAATCGCCTATACCATTATCTCGAAACGAGTTTGTTTCACAGCTACAGTTTTCATCGAAACTTCCTGAAACTTGGCATTATATGTAAAAATACCTGCGCAGACAGTAACCATCTCCGATTGGAAAATTCCTCTAGAAAAAAAGTTTGACGTCAAAATATCTCCGCTAATGGAAATCACCTAAAAATTATCTCCGAAACTAGGCAGACTTTTTGAATTCTGTTTGCGGGAATCGAACGGGGCATTTGCAGAGATTAATTACCGCACATATGATACATCACTATGACGTCATATCAATTTTATGACGTCATTCCTTTTTTTTGACATTTTTGTTTCACAACCCAGAGTTTTCATCGGATCTTCGTGAAACTTGCCACGTATATGCAGAAAGCACGCACGCAGTAACCATCTCCGATTTTGGAATTCTTCCTAGAAAAAAGTTGACATCTATCGCGCTAATGGAAATCGCATATCATTATCTCCGAAACTAGGCAAGCTGTTTGAATTTTGTTTGCGGGAATCAAGCCGGCATTAGCACAGATAATTATCTGTCTCCATAGGAGTGCTAATGAATATAATTATCGGAAACCTGATACATTACAATGACGTCATATTCGTTTTTATGACGTCATCATTAAGAGGACGAGGATCTTAGTCATTCGAGCTTGTTTCATCGACCTTAAATCACTATTTTTATTTCATTTTATATATACGAGTCATATAACCTGACTGTGTGGGGTAAAGTGTTCTATGAACTCTCAATTTATTCAAATTTGTACGCATGATGTAACTAAACATGAGCTCTTAATAGTGCGTGAGTTACAAAACAAGTTCACAATGAAACAAAATCTGAATCGACATTGTCCAAAACACAACTGGACTGCACAGTTCTGTTCACACGTCAGGGGTGTGTTCCATGAGCAAGCAGTTTGCGATCGCATTTCAAGCCAGTCGTTCTGTATCAACAGCTTTGCAAACTGTTTACCGAGCTGCTCAGCAAGTGGAGCAAGCCATTGAAAGAGGTGATTCATTCCATGAACAAAATGGCCGCCGTAGTCAGATTCAAAAGGATAGTAAAACCAATTAACTGTTCAGAGGCATACCAGTTATGTCTACCCATAATATTATTGAAACGTGCATTTCATACTTTATTTTTACTCTACTTTTCATCATAATTCCTCCCAAAAATGCGCGATGGTAGGGTACGGTCAGCTTGGCAGGGGGCTCCTCCTTCTGACTCTCCATTTCTTTATCTCTTTCCCTCTTCCTCATACTCTGCAGCCGCTGCAAACACAAAGTTTGTTTGGGAAAGTCATCACAAGAGGAGGAGATTGGGACCATACTCTGTGCAGAGCGGTGGTGCTGCCGAAGCAGTCTCCTTGGCTATTGGGTACAATCCTGGATGGGTCGCCACTCCGACACAGGATAACAGCAAGCTGACACTCATTTTGCCGACCTCTGAAGGATGACAGGCCGAGTCAACCCCACCTGGTATTAATTCAACAGCTGAGCGGGATTTGAACTCAGGATCCTAGGATCCAAAGCCCGCCACCCTAACCATTAAGCCACTACCAGGCATACCAAGTCACAACAGCAACAACAAGTCACAAGAGGACCGAGTAAAACTGGAAACGATGGCCCAGACAGAATTTGAGTACCACGACATCAATGTTACCATGAAAAGCACCATGTGCATGGTTAAGTGGTGCCGAGTGCTCTGTTCCATAGGAGTGCTTGTTTGAGTGCTTTGAATCAAGCAAGCCGCTTGGCAAGCGATAGCAACCTGCTTGCGAGCGGAACACCCCTGATGTACATTTGTTGATCCCAAAATTATGTACCATATCCATAAAAATTGTACCAAGCTGTTAGTCTGTAGTACCATGGCAGGATTTGTCAGTTTGGCACACTGGTTTTCAATGTTGGGGACCAAAGATAATTCAGCATTATCCTGGACCAGTATACGTGTCCCGATTATTTGAAGAAAGAATGATCTGGGCAGCTTTACCAACACTTCCCGAGGTTCTTTATTTTAAAACACTCCAAGTGTGACAGTAAAAACCGTGCTTTCTCCGCATGTAATCACACAGGTCACCAGACAGGGAAGAGCCACTCTCGCCCTCTGACAGCGGAGATGACGTAACACATGGGCAGAACATGAATATGCATGAGGCAAGACATGGGTGGAACATAAATATACATTTTACATTTAAACTTGGTTACATCACAAGTGTTACTGTGCATGTACAATATTGTCCTGTGTACCAGATGCCCAGCACTGCTTGAAGGCAAGCGTCCTGCAAACAGCTCCGAATACCTAGCCACCTGGTAGTCATGCCCCAGACAATAACCAAGTAGTGATTGGCTGTTTGTTTCTTTTTATTGCTAGAACATGGAAGGGTCATTCCACAGAAGTTGGGTTTAGTTTACATGACACATGACTTAAAAAAGAACAATATCCAGATGCGATTATTGAACCCCCGCCCATCCGACAAGGATGGGGACATTAAAATGAGCTCTGGCCGACCGAGCGATAATCTGTCCATGTACTTTTGTGTACGTGATGTATTAAAAACCGTAGAGTATTTAGTTTTCATATTACATATATCTATCCCTTCATGACGTTATCTCATCCCGATGAGATTACAGCGGTGATTGGCTGATTGTGTTGCCATGGCAACCATCTTGGTAACTTGGGTTGTGTACGTGATGTATCAAAAAACGTTGAAGATTTAGCTTTCATATTACACAGATCTATTCCTCATACCACCGAAAAGACAGAGGATCTAGGGTATCAGCTCCTTGTTTAAGGTTCATGTTGAGGGTAACAAATCAAGAAGTTTCATAAATAGCAATCACAATTTTGGAAAATCAACATTTTGAATGCCTGCAATTATTTTTCCCATTTTTCTCACTACTGATGACAACAATGCAGGATACATTGAAATATCATCAGATAAATTGTATAATGTAATGATAACACGGATGTTAACGTTTTATGAGAAAAGGGTTATATTTTATACCTTTTATCAAACCTTCCCTGCAGTGGCAGATATTTTATTGGTATTTTGCATGTAACGTGAGTGACAAGAAGATAATGTTTGCATAATCTAACTTCTGAATGTACCAATGCCCAACTGGGATCATGTTCTTCTTCCTTCTACTCGTTGTGTCGTCCATTACAATAAATTCCATTTAGCTGTAGAGCTTACAGATCATTTAATAACAGGCTTAAGTTTGTAATATGAATGACACAACAACCTGATGAGAAATGTGCCATTTCAGGATTTTCTTGGCAGCTGCTGACGTCATAACATCGTATTGCAACTACCCATGCCACCAATACTTGCTTTTGGAATTGCTCAAAAAGAGTGATGCAACTTCAAATGTTTATTTACAAAGAAACAGAAACTTCAGGAACGTGAACCAAACATTTCTTGAAAGCTTATGACATGGTATTTTTTATCACCGATTGCTATTGCAGTAAGGCACTGCTGGAGTTAGTCTGAGAGTAAAACGTCTGAAATTGACATTTACACAAAATCCTTGCAATTGACGTTCTTGATGTGTGCTCCTCCGTGGCTCAGACAGGCATTGATCCCGACTCCAAAGTTCTGTCCAACATTCCTGTAGGTCTTATGTGGCACTGCCTGGAGGTAGTCTTGTTGCGGGGCCGGGTATGGGCCGTGAGCACGACCGCTAGATGGAGCAGTAGAGTCGGCTCGACCGATCGCCCGGAATTTAGATCGTACTTTTTCGGAAAACTCCGAAAAGTACGGGTCCCTTATCGGACCGAAGATCGCCAATAGGTAGACCACGTGGGGTAGGGTCGATTGCCAATTTCAATTTACCTAAATACCTACGTGGTCCAAACTACCGGGGAAATTCACCCTCGACGGCACCCGTACGGAACGAGCCGCTTAGCGTACTCGAACCGTGTGCGATCCGAGCGGTTTATCGCCGAGGTCCATCGGTCCCAATGTCCCGTCACAGCGGCACAACGGCCTGGCTAATTTCCCAACACGCAGCACGCGAAGCCAATGGAGGAAAGGACACGAACGAGCGGATACATTTCACAAACGGGGGTATTTATTTAACAATAGGTGGGGAAGGAGGGAAGCACGTAAGGGCAGAGTTAAACCGATTAAAAGAAATGAACGTATATACAGCACGGCACATACAATTCACTACTTATCTGACTGGCACCACAAACACGCACACGCACACACCCAAAAGAATCGGACCAAAAGCGGTCTTTATTGAGGCCTGTCTCGGACCTGTCCGCCTCGTGCAGTCTTCAAGGACCAGGTCCTCGGGGCCGAAACTGGACCCCCAGCACGATCCAGTGATCCGGATGATCCAGACGCCCTCACGACCGGGCTCCAGGCGACGAAGTCGGCAGGGCGAAAGCTGACAGGAGACGACCCTCCGTTGCCCCGACCACTCCGTGTGCAGACCGTTTCTTCTTGCTAGAACCCTCTCGGTGTTGTCAGCAGGAGGAGGAGGAGGAAGAAGCCAAGGCAGAGACAAGAGCATGAGGAAGAGAGGGCTCAGTCCGCCCGCGCCCTTATTCCCCGGTCTCCGGGGGGGGGGACGCCTCCACCCTCCCGCTCCCCTGACTGGACGGTTTTGGCGTGCAGAAGTGCTCGTCGCCCTACCATTGGCCAAAACGAGCGGCAAGTCCATCTATTGGCCCGGGGGCGTGGTGACGTCACGTGGACCCCTTCCCTCCTGTTGCGGGCCCTGATTGGCTGAGTGGTGGTCACCCCACCCGTAGCACGCCGATTGGTCGAGGGCCGCCACGAGGCCCCTCCTTGAACTCCGCCTTCTTCCAAAGGACCGCCCCTCACACAGTCGGGGAAGTCTGATTGGCCAGGCGACGGTCACCTCACTCGTTGCACGCTGATTGGTCGAGGGCCGCCGTGCGGCTCCTCCTTGAACTCCGCCACCATGACGTCGGCCAGAGCGAGGTGAAGGAAGCGAAGTGAAGGTGAGGGTGATGCGGTGTTGTCGGCGTTGAAGTTGGTGTGAAAATAAAAGAAAAACCCTAACTATCAAAATAACTACGCAGCGCATTTACATTTAATCACCCATTAGACTAGGGACGGGACCTTAACTGGCAACACGTACTTACCGATATAACTGAT
>CM068952.1:183875379-183885843 GCA_035128595.1 Eptatretus atami
TGAATGGCATAATTTGTGGGTCCATCACGTGTTCTGAGGTCGTATTCCTAGCAGAACCTCCGGCGGGTATCTACATACGATTTAGTCTCATTCCACAGAGCCACCTCTTTTGTCTTCTGCTTCCCTATCAATGGCATAGTTGAGCTACGGAACTAGAAATCCCAGGGAACAAATATCACGATAACACCACTAAACCCAGGAAAGGAAATCGGAATAGGTCAACAAAAAAAAAAGAAATGGCAGGAAGTCAAAGTTGTATCAATCTTTTTGAAACACCCTGTATACCGTATGTACAATATTTGTATATATAGTCACGGCTCATGGAAGAGCTAGAACACTGAATGGATCAGGACGCAACAGAACATAAGGAACAGCAGAGACAAGAGGGAAACACCAACAGCAGAGCTGAAGGCCAAGCCAAGGAGATGGACAAACAATGGGTGTGGTGGGGAGGAATGGGGGGAAGGAGAGGATGCATGGGGTGGAAAAGATGGATACAGAAGGGAACTCTCAGGAGCGAAACTGGAAATTTGGAAGGAGGGATTAGGGTGGGGTGGGGAATTAACGAGGGTAGAAAAGATCATGGTTTTGGATTGGGGATGATCTGAGATGGTAGTGAAAAGAATTTTTTTTTTTTTAGATTTTAGATTTAGATTTTTTTCCTCCTCCTGAGATTTTTTTTAAACACTCCCAAGGCAAAAGATGAGAGAATTAACGAGAGAGTGGAAATTTGGAGATATTTATTATCAAACAAGCAAAATAGGGAAGCGTCGAGTCGTTAAAAAAACACGACTCAGCAAACGGCACTGCTGAATATACAAAAAGTCATCGTGATGTTGATCGATTACAAGAATCTTCATACAAACCGAATAAACAAGACGCAACATCTGTGCAAAACTATCGAACACGTCCAGCAAGAAATCACAAAAAGAACAACACTTTATTCTTCTGGATACGTCTTGAGCGTGAATGATTGGAAATGTGACCGTTGTAAAGAAAGATATATTTAAAAAAATTTTAAAGAAATAAATAAACAAGGGACCCATGCAAAAATCATGGGGTCAAACACACTCGATTACTTTGAAGAATACAATCGAGAATTACGATAAGAATGCAATCGTATCTTAATCTTCTTGAAGGATACAATCAAGAAGACTGCGATGAAAAAAAACAAAACCCGTTAAAGCCTCCACCTGCGAAAGTGGAAATAACATTGGGTCGGCCTGTTCGGCGATCCATCAGGACGATGGAATCTCGGTTTCAAATCCTCGATATAATGTCGGGTTGAGCGGTTCTCTCCAAATGAGTCCTCATCCTTCAGGCAAAAATTATTAAAATAATCTCCATTCAAGTTGTATCAAAGGAAAGAAAAAAAACAACAACAACAAATAATTCACGTGAATTTCTGTGTGCGATTGTGTGTGCGATTGTGTGATTGTTTCTGTGTGCGTGTGCGATTTCTGAGGTCGACTTAAATTCGACGGATCGGCGTAAGCTTTGCTGCAACGGGAACACTTGTACGGCCTCTCACCCGTGTGCGATTTCTGATGTCGATTTCAATCCGACGGATCGGGGCAAGCCTTGCTGCAACGGGAACACTTGTACGGCCTCTCACCCGTGTGCGATTTCTGATGTCGATTTAAATTCCACGGATAGGCGTAAGCCTTGCTGCAACGGGAACACTTGTACGGCTTCTCTCCCGTGTGCGATTTCTGATGTCGATTTAAATTTGACGGATTGGTGAAAGCCTTGCTGCAACGGGAACACTTGTACGGCCTGTCACCCGTGTGCGAATTCTCATGTCGACTTAAAGTCGACGGATCGGCGTAAGCCTTGCTGCAACGGGAACACTTGTACGGCTTCTCTTCCGTGTGCGATTTCTGATGTCGACTTAAAGTCGACGGATCGGAGTAAGCCTTGCTGCAACGGGAACACTTGTACGGTCTCTCACCCGTGTGCGAATTCTGATGTCGACTTAAAGTCGATGGATCGGCGTAAGCCTTGCTGCAACGGGAACACTTGTACGGCCTCTCACCCGTGTGCGATTTCTGATGTCGACTTAAAGTCGACGGATCGGTGTAAGCCTTGCTGCAACGGGAACACTTGTACGGCCTCTCACCCGTGTGCGAAATCTGATGTCGACTTAAATTTGACGAATCGGCATAAGCCTTGCTGCAACGGGAACACTTGTACGGCTTCTCTCCGTGTGTATTCTCTCATGTCGAATTAAAACCGAAGTGCTCCGAAAGATCTTCCACAAAAGGGCACGTGTGTGGTGCTCCTCGCTTAATCTTTTGGTCGATTTGACGGTAAGTTAGGGCAGCGCTGCAACGCACAGAACTCTTAAATTTCTTCTCGCTTGCTTGGATTTCTCTGGGGTCTCGGTGGAACCGTCGCCTTTTGGAAAGTTCCTTCGTTCATCGACGTCTTCACAGACGAATGGTGCCACACTCCGGTTCAAAGAATCTTCTTTGTAGACCGGGGAAGGGTCGGCAGAACAGACGCTGTTCGTGCATGGTATTTTCCTCTCTGCAAAGATGATCCACCAAAAGTGTTAAAAAAAAAAAACAATTATGAAAAGATACATTGCATTTTTGACGAGCATTTAATCCGGATCGCACATCTAGCGTCACAGAGTATTTTAATTGGTATTCCTTGATGCCTCATTGTTGAAAAATGGTCAAATGTGTGCACAGGTAGTCATGTTTAGGTTACGACTCCGACCGAGCGATGTTTTTTTATTTTCAGGTACCGTGTCATACCCCCTCTGTGGTTAGAAAGCGTCACCACAATTTGAGACCACATACTTATCTGGCATTATTCAAGAGGATGCAAGCTACCACAGTATGTGTGGCATAGTTTTGTGTGTGTGTAAATTTTTGGCAATTGCTTATTTATTTGTTTATTTATTTATTTATTTTAAACAGAATGCACTCCAGAAGATGACTGACCAAGGGAAGAAGAGGAAATACAGTGATGATTGGCTCAAATATGGCTTCACATTCCATCATGAAGGGAGATTCAGAAATGCCCATGTGTCATGTGCTTCAAAACCCTGAGCAACGATGCCATGCG
Organism: Eptatretus atami; assembly: GCA_035128595.1. Classification (NCBI taxonomy): domain Eukaryota; kingdom Metazoa; phylum Chordata; class Myxini; order Myxiniformes; family Myxinidae; genus Eptatretus; species Eptatretus atami. Next base: position 183,878,455 of record CM068952.1, read on the forward strand.
CCTCACACGAATGAAGCGCCACCTGTCTAGCAATCACCCAGAGTTAGTCGATAAGGCAAAAGTCTTCTTTGCAACCAAGGGAAAAAAAAGCCTCAAGGGAATGAGATCGGACAGTGGAGGAACATTTCAACAGCAATCGATAACGGTTGTGGAAGCATCGTTCATCGTTCAGAGAGAATCATCTGTCATGATAGCCAATGTAAAAAAGCTGGATGGTGTCGGCAAAACCGTTGGGAAACCATACATTCTGCATGCTGCAAAGCTTCGACTTCAGGAGAACTACCAGAAGTTGGCACAGATTTCACTGTCCAACTCTACAGTCAAGCTTCGGATTGATGAAATGGCGGAGGACATAAAAACTGAAGTAATGGAGAAGATCAAGTCATCCCTAATCTTTGCAATTCAGTGCGATGAAACCATAGATATGCCTGGTGTTGGCTTAATGGTTAGGGTGGTGGACTTGGGATTCTAGGATCCTGAGTTGAAATCCCACTCGGCTGTTGAATTAATACCAGGTGGGGTTGACTCTGCCTGTCATCCTTCCGAGGTCGGCAAAATGAGTCCCAGCTTGCTGATATCCCGTGTCGGAGTGGCGACCCGTCCAGGATTGTGCCCAATAGCAAAGGAGACTGCTTAGGCAGCACCAACGCTCTGCACAGAGTATGGTCCCAATGGATGGATGGATGGATGGATCACAAATCACAGGGCTTTGACAGCAAAGACAATCCCCATGCAACTCAAGGAATATATGACCATCATGATCAAAATTGTAAACCACATAAAACTTAGTGCCTTGAACACAGAATTGTTTGTGTGGTTGTGTCATGATTTGAAAGTGGTACACGAGACACTACTGTTTCACACTAATATTTGTTGGCTTTCAAAGGACAACATGTTGGGTTGCTTGTATGGGATGAGAGAAGAGGTGAGGATGTTTCTTGAAACTGAAGAAAATGACTACCTCGCCACCTTTAATTCAGTGGAGCTTAGCTCGTCATTTGCTTACCTTGCAGATATTTTTGAGGCCTTAAATGTCCTCAACCAACAAGGCAGACACCTATCAATAGCAATTATGATGCAACCCAAACATTCATCACCACGCTGCAGCCGTGAAGGTGTCGTGTCAAACAAGGGAACATGGCATCTTTTCCTCGTCTTGACGAAGTCCTGAAATCCTCAGCAATGGCCTTAAAACTGAGATCCAGAGTCACCTTCAAGCTCTGGAGGATGAGCTCTATCAATATTTTCCTGACATCAATGAAAGCAGTTTTGAATTCAGTCTTGCCAGGAATCCCTTTTCCTTTGCAGTCAAGGATGTCCATCAAATCTTGCAAGAGCAGTCTTTTTAAACGAAGTTTGATTCTGTGGCAAAGGATGACTTTACGAAACTTGCCTTGGAGAAGTTTTGCGTGAAGTACCGGCCACTGCACCAGAATGCAAGCAAGCGAGCCCGACAAGTCGTTATCCCCTTTTCATCGACGTATCTGTGCGAGGTGGAATTTTCAGCGCTGGTTGGGATCAAAACAAGGCAGCGACACACGCTTGACGTGGAGAGCAATCTTCGATGCACACTCAGCCAGACATCACCAAGTTTAGCAAGATTTGCATGTTAAAAGAACCAGTACCACCCATCCCATTAAAAAGTACTTGAGTATGATACGTCTTAATGTTCATAGCATTGTGTTGCACAACAGCTGGCTATAATATGTGGGTTAAGAATTAGAACTGTCAATGTCATACGGGTATGTCTGTTTGTCTGTGGCCATTGTAGTTTTTATTTTTTTTATGAAATACAAGTAAAAAGAGCCAGTGTAATCAATTTCATTAACGTGTACCTTGTGTTACCTCTGTGAATTGTTTTGTATCTGTTTGACTGTTTTGTAGCATTGTTTTGCTACAATGGATTATTAAATAAAATTGTTGTACGTGGAAGATGGCTGTTTTGTTGTCATATTGATATCACTGGAAATGAACTGTATTAATATTATTGAGTACACTTAAATATTATGGGGCAGGCGTTGGGTCAGAGATCGTTTGGTAAGCGGGCCGGTGGTGGGGGGGGGGGGGGGAGTTCAGAACCATGCTATAGTAAGGTGTTAAACCAGCATATTTTGGCCTATGAGAATTCGTCTTTTTACTTCCACCACCGAAGGTAAAGGAGGTTATGTTTTCACCTCTTTCTGTCTGTATGTTTGTCTGTGTGCAGGATATTTCAAAACGTTGTGGACGGATCCAGATGAAATTTTGTGGACACATTGGTGTGTGACAAGGACGAACTGATTAGATTTTGGTGAAGATCAGAATCCGGATCTGTCTACGAGAGTTATTTAATTCCTTAAGTGATTCTTCACCATTGAGAGATTGGGCCAAAAACGATATATAGAATGATATTTCAAAAAACTTATTGCGCCGATATGTTCTCGTGGATCAGGCATTACGTGGCGGAGGTATGCGCTCTGCCGAGTCCCTTCTAGTTTTATTACCCTCCGCCATCAAGATCGGAGGTTACTGTTTTCACCCCTTTCTGTTTGTTTGTTTGTTTGTTTGTGAACAGTATTACGGAAAAACTCCTCAACGGATTTCGACGAATTGGTGGGGGGTTAGGTATGGTCCAAGGATCATGCCATTAGATTTTGGACTTGGTTCCCCCCCCCCCAAAAAAAAACATTAGAGAAATTTTTTTTTTTTTTTGCATTTCTACATGTTTAAGTGATTTCCCACCCCCCCCCCCCAAAAAAAAATGAGAAAAAAAATTTTTTTTTTGCATTTCTACATGTTTTAAGTGATTTCCAACCCCCCCCCCCCCAAAAAAAAATTGTTAAAGAAAAATAAAAAATTTTGGCAACTTTTTTTTCAACAAAATTTCGATTTCTTATTTTTGCATTTCTACATGTTTTAAGTGATTTCCAACCCCCCCCCCCCCCCCCCAAAAAAAAAATGTTGGAGAAAAGAACTATAACTGTCAGCACTGTTGACATCATATTTAATGACTAAGATATAAGGTTCACTTGAGTGACCCAGCAGTATTGGCGGCGGAGGTTTTGCACTCTCCCGAGTGCTCCCCCTCTAGTTAAGTTATCAAATACACATGCAGTAGCTTGTCCGTATAGCATATGATGGAAAAGACAGGAAAAAAATAGACGAGTATTTTACATTGACTAGCAAGGAACCCATCCCTATGGATGGGTGAATTCCTCCACCTGTATGATTTATGACTTACGAGTACATAAGCTCGTCAAAAATGATGGGTTGGAATTATTTCATTCGAAATATTCAAGGAGACTGGAAGATATGATGTTTTGTAGCAAGAAATGTCATTTTACATCCAGCGCAACACGTCAATCCAAAGCACAACACGAGAATATGCGGCAGACTATCTTAGAACCAAACACTCAATACATTGAACATCAATAAACCAAACAGGACTTTTAGTGAGTACTACCTTCCATTTGATAAACTGAATAGCAGCAACTACAGAAATTGTTATTCATTTTTAACGTTTTTGATTAAATAACATGTGCGTATTCAAAAGTACATGTTCATTCTTTGATCAATGCTTTTTTTCTCTTCTCAGTTTTGTACCAACGAGTTAAACTAATTTTCTTTGGTGTATCAAAACATGGCACCGGCGCTTTATCAAGCAGAAACTGCTCATCGACCTCTTTCGCTCATTGAGTCGCGAGTCTCTGGTGCACTGCAAGGCCCGAGAGAAATGCTGCGAACGTTATCTTGAAAAACAACTTGCTGTGCCCAGAGATGGTTCAAAGAATTTGGAAAACTTGCGATGGTTAAATTGTAAAACGTTGTTCCAATCTCATTGTTAAATGAGAGAGCTCATAGAAAACCTTACCACGCGTAGTCTTGGGGGGGGGGGGGGGGGGGGGGGGGGGGGAGGACATGGGAAGGGTCTGCGAGCGGCAAATTTGTTTGGTCGAGACATAATATTTTGCAAGTACTGCTAAACGGAAGGTTTATAAAAGTGTCGATAAGGCAATTTGTGTTCTACAGTGTTTAAGTATATCATTCAATCAAAATAAAATTACGTTTTTTAAGATTGTGGAAAAAAAAAACGTTTTTCGGGAAGTTTACCGCTGTTGATGCAGAGTATTTTACACCACCTTATTGAACATGTTGCATTAGTTCTTCATTCCTGTTGTTTGTGTCCTTCATGACCCCTAAAAACAGTAACTTTCTTGTTTGGAATGATTTTCAATTTTGGTTCACCGCCAGGCAGGCAGACAGACTAAATGAATCACCTCACTCCTCCTTACGCATGTGTGATCGGGACAATATTCCGTACAATTTGTCAAACTCAGAGCCAAAACACTATCAAACTGCAGGTTCATGTTCCGATTCATGTTCAGAATATAACATTCGATTGAAATGAAGTTGTTCCTCAGTCGTAAACTGACATCTGCAGACAAAGTAAAGACAAACCAATTGCTTAACCCTGCTTTTCAATTTGCACACAAGGAGAGAAGATACGTCTTCGTAGAGGGAGATAAAGCGGCCCTCAAAATGTTGGTTGAGAAAACGCCTTATTTCCCTGGCTGTATGTGGGCGGTGCCCCATCCTGCTAGAAACCACTGGGTCTCATCTGGATCAGGTTGTTTCTCCTACGGGCTGAGTACGTAGCTCAGGCAGATAGAATTCCTGAACCATTTCACGAATAGTTCCTCTGTTTACCCGTGCAAGTACGTCCCTGGTCATCTTCAAAAGAAGTATGGACCAATTATCCCATACCAACCAACCGTCACCCACATGGTGACTTGAGAACAGAATCGAGGCACCAGTTCAGTTGATGCATTACCAAGGTTTTCAGTTCCCAGTACCGAAAGTTTTGCTTGTTTACCTCCCCGGACAAGTGAGCATGGCATTCGTCCGTCATGTGAAGTTTTTTGAGGAAGTTTGCATCTTCTGTTCCTGTTTGTTCCATCTTCTGTTTGCACCGTCTGCATCTTCCTCCAACTTTCCTGAGAACCAATTTGCAAAGTCTAGTCGTTTGCGTTTGTTGATCAGTAAGCACCGTTTCCGTTTGAATTTTGTATGGAAAGGCATGAATGTCTTGGCGAAGGATCCTCTGAACGGTGCTCTTATGAATGTTTGTCTCGGCAGAAAGTCGTCGAATCTATTTTTTTTGGACTCTGAACGACCGCCTGTCCTCACCATTTCCACATTTTCTTCACTACGAGCCAGTCTGTCCTCTTCCGACACTGTGACCCTTGTGAAGGTCACAGATGGTTCCCACATTGGTAAACTTTGCGATGGTGCACTTTATTGTCCGAAAGTTTGGTGCATGGCGCAAGTGGATACCGAAATGTCTTGAGTAAAGACGTTGTACCTGTATGACACTTTTCGTCTGGTGCCAAAGTTCAACAATTTTCATCCGTTGTTTGGTCAGTCTTGGCATTTTTCTGGCGCTTGCTTGGTATCAAAATAAACTCAGGGTCTCTGCAACAAGAAATGAAGCATTAGTGACAAAATTACTGGCTTTTTTAGGATCAAACGAAGCATTTTAAAAGTTGTATATTTTTTTGGGACACCCGAAATATATATATATATATTAACCCCGTGTGTGCAAATTGAAAAGCAGGGTTAAGCAATTGGTTTGTCTTTACTTTGTCTGCAGATGTCAGTTTACGACGAGGAACAACTTCATTTCAATCGAATGTTATATTCTGAACATGGCTTGAACACCTAACAGCTTGAACAACAGCTAAAAATCATCTCTCGTGGAAGGCAATACCATCCTCAATGATGTATTGGGCTTTTGTTCTCTTCAGTTTGATATTTTCGCATGAATCGTATGAAATATTATATATATATATATATAAATATACACACAGGGTGTCCAAAAAAATATACACACTTTTCATACTGCAAAGAGGATGGTCATAACATATATTTTTTAAAAAGATTATGGCTGGATAGAAAGCTGAAAGGTTGAAGTTTTATGTACCAGTGTCAAAATTGCCACCAAAATTTAAATTTGGTGTAGAATCATCGTTTTCTTTTAGACCACATGTTCGACGTAGGCTCCACGTTGTCCGATCACTGCCTGCAAACGCGTTGTCATGTTCTCCATCACTTTGGGAAACGTTTCCTGAGGAATGTTCTGGATTTCTCGGTGGATCTTTTCCTTCAGCTGATCAAGAGTCTGAGGCCTAGGGTTTCCATAGATCCTGTCCTTGAGATACCCCCACAAGAAGAAGTCTGGAGGAGTAAGGTCAGGGAATACGGTGGCCACTCAACGTCTTCGTAGAGGGAGATAAAGCGGCCCTCAAAATGTTGGTTGAGAAAACGCCTTATTCCCCTGGCTGTATGGGGCGGTGCCCCATCCTGCTAGAACCACTGGTTCTCATTGGATCAGGTTGTTTCTCCTACGGGCCTGAGTACGTAGCTCAGGCAGATAGAATTCCTGAACCATTTCACGATAGTTCCTCTGGTTTACGTGCAAGTGCGTCCCTGGTCATCTTCAAAGAAGTATGGACCAATTATCCATACCAACCAACCGCCACCCACATGGTGACTTTGAGAACAGATCGAGGCACCAGTTCAGTTGATGCATTACAAGGTTTTCAGTTCCCTAGTACCGAAAGTTTTGCTTGTTTACCTCCGGACAAGTGAGCATGGCATTCGTCCGTCATGTGAAGTTTTTTGGAAGTTTGCAATCTTCTGTTCCTGTTGTTCCATCTTCTGTTTGCACCGTCTGCATCTTCCTCCAACTTTCCTGAGAACCAATTTGAAAAGTCTAGTCGTTTGCGTTTCTGTTGATCAGTAAGCACCGTTTCCGTTTGAATTTGTATGGAAGGCATGAATGTCTTGGCGAAGGATCCTCTGAACGGTGCTCTTATGAATGTTTGTCTCGGCAGAAGTCGTCGAATCTATTTTTTTGGACTCTGAACGACCGCCTGTCTCACCATTTCCACATTTTCTTCACTACGAGCAGTCTGTCCTCTTCCGACCCTGTGACCCTTGTGAAGGTCACAGATGGTTCCCACATTGGTAAACTTTGCGATCGTGCACTTTATTGTCCGAAAGTTTGGTGCATGGCGCAAATGGATACCGAAATGTCTCGAGTAAAGACGTTGCACCTGTATGACACTTTTCGTCTGGTGCCAAAGTTCAATTTTTCGTCCGTTGTATGGTCAGTCTTGGCATTTTCTGGCGCTTGCTTGGTATCAAAATAAACTTCAGGGTCTCTGCAGCAAGAAATGAAGCATTAGTGACAAAATTACTGCTTTTTTAGGATCAAACGAAGCATTTTAAAAGTTGTATATTTTTTGGGACACCATATATAATATATATATATATATATATATATATATATATATATATTATATTATAAATATATATTATAAATATTATATTATATACTGAACCCGCGTG
>CM068952.1:183902642-183913846 GCA_035128595.1 Eptatretus atami
CTATGTGAGGATGTGTACATGTGCTCAGTATTTAAGGCGATCCGGATCTTGTATATGCAAGAGCCGAGTCTGAGAGATTAAGGTTTTGTCTTCACAAGAAGAAGAAGAAGAAGAACAAGAACAAGAAGAAGAACAACGCCGACGACGCTTTCTATGAGCACGGTCGATCTACGGCGAACGTGCTGCTAAAATATGTGACTCTACATTGTGTGCCGTGGAAATACTGCGGCCGCTTTATATATGCTAGTGCCGTACATTTGGTAGACCTCCGGCCGCCGAGCAAATGTGACGGCCTTACTCGTGTTTTCACTTCATTTGTGATGTTTGTTTTTTTTAATCATCTTGTGTTTTAATTAATACAAAAAGCACCGATCACGTGGTGTGACGGACCTGTCGGGCAAGGATGAATTTCACAGTAACCAGTTGTATTTGGAATATCCATGATTACGTCAGCCGATGCGTTGATGAAAGTGATTGTGGTTCTGCGGGCATCATGTTTAATGAGCTGCCCTGGGGGAAGCGCTCTCGCAGAGTGCGCGAGCGATCGAACCCAGGCCGGAGCACGAGCCTTGTGGACGCTTGGATGTGGTGGATTGTACCAGTTTACATACAATACACCGCCACCGAAGTCATTTTAACTACTATTTTTATCTTAAACATGGGAATTCAGTTCAAGTGTCTTTGAAGTGGGTTTTCTTTGGTCCACGAATGGATTAATCACTCATTATTTCTTATTGGGAATTTTTTGGAATCCGACTTTTTGCAATCCGAAAGCCTCCTGGACGAATTAATTGGGATTCTGGGGGCACCACGGTATAGGCAAACAATCCTATACTCCGATTCTCTAGCGGTAGGCACGGTGGACGCACGGTCGACGCAGACGTGCCACGGAGGCCGTACGTAGGTGCACGGGGGCGTAGGGGAACCGTGCGTCGACACTGCCTTGCTCGCAGGTAGTCAAACAGACGGCAAGGCACCGTACGGCGACCGTGGAATAGTGCGGCCGCCGTAATTTTTTGGGGTTGGGAAATTCATTTTTCATTGAGAAGCTTACGGCAGCCGCACGAATACGCAAGCCCACGTACGCCCTACGTACCGTCGACGTGGAACACATCTACGTCATAGCTTGGCTTGTCGAATTGCTACGGCGAACGTAGAAATGAAAAAAAGTTATAACTCTGCGCTATAATTCCCGGCGACTAACGGCCTGTAAAATATAGCAAACGGCGTAGGCTTCCCTGAGGGCACCTCAGTTTCTCTGCGGCCGCGCAGTTTCTGTCAATTCAGAGGGCGTACGGCCGCCGTATCCTCGCCGTAGAGCAAATGTGACCTAGCCTTAATGAACTGACCCTGGCCAAATTCACCCACAGCATTTCCATGCTGGTCTTGGAGGGAGCAAAAACACTGACTGCAACAACGGAAACTGTGTCACATGCTTTAATCAACACAGACGTCATCTGTTGCTTGGCGCATGAAGAGCATGAGTGAAATTCTGGAGTCGGCTTCCTCGTGGTTGCAAGGACTTAAGCCATCAAGACTGATGGATTTTTGGAAAGAGCCTGATCTCCTTTGTCACAACAACGAATTGTCAGGACACATGGTCACTATCTTATACAAAGGAACCCAAAGAGCTCTGTCTTTGTTGTTGTTGTTCCTCAGGAAACTTTTCCAGTTAGGTGGCAGCTTGGTTTTCTCCATCACTCGGCGTCGATCCCTTTGCTCTCTTTGATCTGTTTCAGCCTTCAGGCTGGAAGTCCATAAACATCAAAAGCTATGTCTGTCCTCGGAAATTCGATGAGTAACATCTGAATCTTTGGAACCACATCTAGGAAGCATATTCCTCAAGGTCTTTTGATGTCTTTGGCGGCAATGAAACAAAGAGAGGACCATCAATGATAACAGCATCACATCCTGGTCTAGTGTCGGGAGGAGTACTGTAGCTTCCAGAATTTTTGCAAGTTGCGACTTCTGACCAGTGTGGAGTTTCCCCTGTCACTCAGCGCCGCAGGGAAAGACTGGTTTTCATGTTGGAAAACTCAAGCAGGTCACACTCTCGTGCTTGGCAGGATATAAAGAGTTGCGAGAACAGACGGCAATCATCTTGAGTACCTGCTGCTTCATGTCGCCAGAAGTTGCAGCTGCCTCTTGGCGAAAAAAGTCTGCTTTGTTCTTTTTGATGGGCTTATAAAGGAAGCTCCGTCACCTAGACCATTAAAAAATTCGGAAGGCAACTTTTACCTTTCTCAAGGTGAGTCTTACAAGTTCAGCAGTACTGGGATGCCGATGGTTTTTGAGTCCAATGTGAGCAGGTCTCTTGATTCTTCTGAAAAGATTGCCCAGATCCTTCATTTCGCCAAACAATTTCTGGACCTTGTCAGAGAAGTTTCTGAGATAGGCTGGTTTGCTCATGGTGCGTGATATCTTCATTTGCCACTTTGGCCAGTGACGCCAACTCATACTGTGATATTAGCACGCTAACTTTGGTCAGACACCAACTAACTCAGTGCAGCTGGATCCTCAGTAAGCCAATGGCACACCATCACTTTCACTACTGCATTGGCCTGTTCATGTGCTTGGTCAATGGCCAAGCCAGAAAACTCCCTGTTAGTCTTGTGTACCACAATTTCCCAGTTGAAATTCATTAAAGACCTGGGTGAGTGTGTTCCAAAGTGACCATGTCTCTAAGATGGATGGGAAGCCATCTGGCATAGTTCACATTGTTTTGCAAGAACAAGGGGATTAGAGCAGCCAGTGCTTCGCAATACAAACCGAAGTTGGCCTCCCGAAAGACCTGACCAACGAGAACTCACCAATTCCATTGACAACACAAGATCCAGAATTGAATTGAGGATCTCTTTTCTGCGTTTTCTCACACCAGTCATCAAATCCAGAGCTTCTTCATTCTCTTTCACAATGATGCTCATATGCTTCCTTTTGGAGCATGTAGAGGCAACACGTGCTCTTGGTGCATATGGCAGTTTTTCTTGTGACACTTGAGGCAGAAAGAAAGGACTCTGCATTCCAGAAGAAGCCACCCAGACTTCACAAGAGCACCTGTCCACCACGCTTTGAGTAGGGTTCCAAGAGACCTTAAAGCAGCCATCTCTATGTGGAGGCCCCAAACATGACAACAAATTATCCTCACCATACAGGTCAGGCAGTGCACTGGACTTGTTTGATAAGTGCATAAATAGGCTGGTCTGCGATTATCACAGGGACCTGTCCGGTTGAGGTGTGCAATAGTACCCTGACTTGTTAATGGAGTGCCTTACAGTGGCAACTGAGTGAGCTTCATCACGAAGGAGGGGCAGAAGTGCTGTAATACTCACTTCAAATGCAAGACCTCTCTTTTCTCTGCATGATGGGCTGACCAAGTGATGTTAACATTGTCATGTACTTCTTGTGTGAGATAATCTTCTGCAACCACTCATATTCATTGGTTAGGGGGAGACTTGGCAGAGATTCATATGTAACTTTGCCTTTGGGAGGAGAAGGGTTCTTTGTTGTGAAGAACGCAGGATAGACATTTGTATAGGAGTCGGGGATTTCTGGGACTTTCTTTACTTTGTATTCTAATTAGAATTGGTTCCCGTACTTCTCCTTGATTTCCTGATGTTATTGTTGAAAGATGGATATGCTGGTTCCATGGAATGATGTGGTCGCCGTTGTGGAAGAGGATTATGGTCGATGTTATCCATCGCAGAGTGTGCTGAAAAGACCTTTCCTCAGTTTGGGAGGACAAACCACACCTTCCTCTACATATCTGGCTACAGCTGCATCTCCCAGCTGAGCTGATATGTCGAGTACTCGATCATATGGAATACTGAGACATGGTCATGGAGCATTTCTACTTAGTGTCTCTTTCTTGTCTTAAAGCTATATAAAAAAAAAAAGAAAAATAAGAGTAAAATAAGATAAAAAGAAGAATGAAGCAGATAAAAAAAGAATAAGAGAGGAAAGAAAGAAATGAAGACATAAGAAAAATAAAACGGAAATAGAAAAAAAAGCAAATATAGATAAGACAGATACGCAAGACAAACGATAATATAGGGATAAGACCATAAAGAGAAAAAGATAAAAGCTACGCGAAAGAATAATAAAGAGGGATAAAGGAGAAAAAAAAAATAATATAAGAAAGAGGAAGCGTAAGAATAAGGAAAAAAAAGAAAGGGAGACGATATAAAAAAAATAAGACTAGAGATAGCGAAAGCAAAAGATACCAATATAAAAACAAGACTAAAAACTAAAAGTAGAAAATGAAATAAAACGGAAAGAATACTAGAGGGTTTATATAAAAAAAGTAATACAACTAACTTATATGAAAGTGAACGCTCGAGGCGGAGAAAATGAAAGAACGAAAACATAAAGAAATAGAAATAAGTAGAAAAGAGACAAAAGGTGAATAAGTAAACAAATGAAAAAAGAAGAAGGTAACAAAAAAGCAATAGCCACAATAGTAGTAGCAAGGAGATAAAAATTAGAGGAGATGAACAAACGTCGAAGCGGTATGAAAGGAGAGGTAAAGCAATATTTAATAAAAGAACGAAAATAAAGTATACCAATATAAAGGCAAATGACAGAATCCTAATGTAAGAACGGAAATGGGGTTTCTCTGTCTCTGAATGCTTGTGTGTGGCAGCACCTTCTTTGTATTTGGCAAAGCAGTTGTATTGAAGGAGCTGAGCCATAGCCAGGTCAGTTGTAGTTGCTCCAAACTCAGTTGAGACTTTATGTCTGCTCCATGCTCAATCATGCAGACAAATTGGAGCAAAGCTGGAGGTAATGAATCGTTAACTGAAGTCTCATGAAGATTGCCCTCATATTACATTGTGATCAAGCATGTGCCTACGCAATATCTTGGCAGCTTTGGCGAGAATGATGGCATCAGAGTAGGTTGATGCTTCTGACATGACAGGACCTACATCCTCTGAATGTCAGATAAACATCACGTCCATCCTTGTAGGTTTCCAACCAGGTATCTCTGCCAAAAGCTTTTCTTTCAGTCTGGTAGAGTTCACATCAGGTATATCTGTTCCAAATTGTTCAAGTCTTTCCTTGTAAAGACTCACCAAGTTAGCAAGTCGAAACGAAACAGGCCCATCACTGCTGTTTTTGTCTCAATGACATAGGTAAGAAGTTCAGAGAACACCAAAGGGAAGACTTCCTTTCTTGGGATGATGGACTTTTTCTTTGTTCTTGGCTGCAATGTGTGCCTCTCTCTATGATACAGAGCTGTTAAGCAGAGTAGTGGTATTTCAGTTCCAGGCAACCACATCTCCACCGCTCAAGACAGCCAAAAGCTTACCATCATTAGATTGCAGCACATTCATTAAGCCTCTCATTTAGCTGCATGGTCATGGCTTGTCGCAACTTTGACTTTGGTTGTATCTTTTCACATAGGAAACACCGTTGCACTTCCACGCTAGTTCTTCACATTTTTGAGTGCCCTTCTCCTGGATCATTTTGAATTTCAGCTGCTCTTTTAGTGGCACGCTCAAGTTTATAGCTGTCAAACATTTTGCGACAATTTTGGTGGTACTTGGCACTATTTCGCCTCAGTGTTATCCTCAATACCACCTCCTTCATCCAATCTGGATGGGTCTAACCTGATCGGTAACTGGTGGATTGCCTGAAATTGTGTAGGTTTTTGCTATCATGGAATAACCATCAGAACTACACTCATAACGGGTTGCGGGAGACTCAACTCTTCTTTTGTATCAGTCTGACAGAGGCAACACTTCCTCCAGTCAGTTTTAGGAGTACAACTCAACGGATTATTAGTGGACATATTGAACAGGTTAAGGCCAAGAGTTTATCCTTTTACCACCTAACCATACAAAATACATAAGCACATTGAGATATAGGATACAACTAGGTTCATACATACAAATGCCCTACACCGAGCCCGATCGTTCATCCAGTGCCATTTAAGTCCATGCGATCTGTACACCTTCCAGGTAACTGAAGCCCGCGTTACCTTGGTGCGGCTCTCCCGCGCTGGCACATCCTGTCAATTCAGGCGCGGCTATCTAATAGCCGAAGTGAGCTTAATACTTAACGCGTGCACGTGAGAGAATAGGAAACAACAACAACAACAACACAATAGCCCTGTTATTTGGAATCGTGTCGTTAGCTATGACTTTTTGCTTCCGGTTGTTGTTAAACGCTGTGGGTGTATAAACACGATTGGGTTTTATTTCTATCTTGTGAATATTACTTAACGCGTGCACATGAGAGAATAGGAAACAAAAACAACACAATACCCTGGCAATTGTGAATCCGTGTCGTTGGCTATGACCATTTTGCTTCCGTTTTTGTTTTGTTTCTGGTTTTTTTTGTTTCCGGTTTTTTTTCATGGAGAATGATGCATGCCGGGAGATCATGACCGGAAGTGTTTATTTATTTATCCAATTATTTTTTTCCAAAGTTAATTTTATACTTCCGAAAGTGATTTTTTTCATGACAGGAAGTGTTTATTTTGTATTTAACATTACCGGGAGTGATTTTGAAACTCTTCAGAGTTTTAATTTCTTTTATTCTTGACTAGAAGTGATCGTTTATTTATTTATTTATTCATTATTTTTTTTCCCAAAGTTAATTTTAATAAAGATATCTCCCGCATCATCAAAAAATATTTTTTAATCGTGATTTACATTATTTGTTCGCTGATCCCGAATCCAGGCGAAGTAACCGGAAATTGCGTCAAAATCATCAGCTGTGCGGCGCTTACATGTACCACGGTATAGTTGGCAAGTATACAGTTGTGAACAAGTTTTATGTAAAGTCAGAAGCGAATGTAAGAAGAATTCTACGTTCGCTTCTAGGCTTTGCCTATTCCATATTGGTGTAATACTACAAGAGCTATACTTCTAGCTGAAATATATACAGGGGCTTATTAGATAGCATTGGGACACTCAAGTATACAACAAACTACAGTTTAGGTTGTAAACTCCAGCGCTACAAGTAGTTCACTATAAGCCGACACTGAACCCCATGCTGAGTCTCACAGCAGTGATGTCACCAGTGTGCCCTGGTTGTGCTTATACATCACTCTTATTCACATAATGTAATAGAGCTTGACCGCATCACCTCAAACATGATCACAGATGTTGCCCAGCAATATCTGCGATAATTTGTGAGACAGCTACAAAGGTACTGATTTTAAGTCATGCAATGGCCGCCATCTTGAAAACTGGTAACCATTTTGGAATTTAGTACCAAAATATATTCCTCCAGTCAAAATACAATCTATTTAACATTTGGATCAATAGCATGTTCCTATTTATAGACGTTTAGCACTGAAAACCCTTTTTCCTATTTTGAGACGGCCATCTTGAAAAATGGCGGCCATCTTGAAAAATGGCGGCCATTTGTTTTTCAACGTGGGTAACGTACTTTTCTGAGAGAATGGGTCCTGGAGCACATGTATACCAAATTTGGAACCTGTACCATCAACTGAAAGATTCTTGTGGGATACTGACTTAATCTGCCCCACTATTAGGCCCAACCAGGTAATTAGGTGTTGCGGACACTTTCAAACCGAATTCACGCCTGAACGGTGCTCGATCGCTGTACGTTTGAATCGTGAGACTCCCCAATCTAGCACCGAACCCCGCACGATAACTCGCGGCACGCACCGGGTAACGATGTATCCATGGAACGCTGAACCCGCGCTCTGCAGGAGAATCTCCCGGAACGACGGCGCCCCCTCCGGCATCGCAGCTCCACGTGCCTTTCGGACAATTCGCGGTGTGCTTGTGACGCTGAGGTTTCCGCTCATCGTCACAGATACAGTGAAGTACAGTTAACAATCGTCACCAATGGCGACGGTAAGAAACAAACCGCCCGCTCGCCAGTAATCGTGTAAATACAGATTCGCGATTTTTTTTTTTGCAAATTCGCGGTTTCACGTTTGTAGATTCGCGGATTCACGGACGCAGATTCAACACCAGCCAATAGATTCGCGATTTTCGGGACGTGCAAATTCGCGGTTTCACGTTTGTAGATTCGCGGATTCACTGACGCAGATTCGTCACCAGACAATAACTATTTTCTGCCGGACCGATTCTGTATTTAAACTTTTTTGACCACCGCGACCTTGAGCAAGAATATTCATTAAATATAAAATGTCTCCACCACACCAACGTGCCGTAATCTGCGCACAGGGTTGTGGAAATTGAGCGGTTGGCTTCTCATCCGCGCACGTGGTTGTGCCACTAATTCGATGCCTCTGTGATTAAAGTCGGTATTTCATCAATTCATTGAAACACCGTGAAATGTTAAGTCCACCAACTAATGCTAGCAGATGAAGATTCATGGGAGGGACGGTCCCCTTTGTAATACAATGGCTGCCGGCTGTCTGCTCGAGTACCAATCCAAGTTTATAGTCTCCCTGGGAATCAAACTCAGATGAAACGACTCTTTGATATAACCTCTGCACCACCATGAATACCCTTTCTCGATAACAGTACCTATTGGTTTGTAATATCATCCCAATAACAGGAGAAGTAACACATATCGGTTGCATCAACATTGGCACCGGCTGTGCTGCTGATGTGGTCCCCCTGTCCCCGTAAGCTCGTATCCTTTTGCTGTGTCCCTCTACCAGTACACTGGTACTCATTTTGCCAAGGTCAGAAGGATGACAGGCTGAGTCAACTCACCTGATGTTAATTTATGGCACGACGGGGGCTGAACTCAGGACCCTAAGATCTTAAGCCAGCCACCTTAACCGTTAAGCCAACACCAGGCTTCGTTGCTAGTTATAATGCCTTGTTTCCATTCACCTATCATTCCAGATTGAAAATCAGAGTTTTGAGCTCATCGGCCTTCTCCAACATCTGTCACTCCACTCGAAGGCAATATGATTTTTTTATATCAAAAGACTGAGTGAAGAGGTCCCTTTTTCCATCAAATGTGACTTTTGGACCATTGTGGACGGTTGTTCCCAGTAACGCAGCTGACCCAACTTACATGATGGACGTCGTTGCATTGCTCCCCGACAGGACAATCGATTCCCTGCAGTTTTGTTTTTTTATCGTGAGTAAAAAGCCAACATGAGGACATCAAAGAATCAAATGGAACACTAGACACTGTATTGGAGTGATCAGAAGGAAACCGAAGAAGTAAAGAGCGAAGATGGAGTCATCAGGAGGAACCTGGATAGGAGTCGGGTTTCAACCGCTACTCCGCTACCCTCAAACCCATCCAGGCACAGCCAAATGAGCCTTACAGAAAACTTTCTGCAACAATTCACTTCTCCGATGCAGATAGACAAAGAAAGAGAAATAAAGAGTAAAAGAGATAAAAGAAAAAGCAAAAATTAGAATGGATATAGAGAAATGTGAAAAAGTCGAAAGAAGTGTGAAATGAAACAACGAACAAAGGTGGCGGAAGAACCCGGAGAGATAGATTTCAGCAGTTCCTCCCCAGGCTCAAACACGGCAAGAGGTACAAGTACCAGCGGTAAAGACTACTGACTCACGCGCAGAGAAGAGGATTGAGATGGTGAGCACCCATTCAAAAATAATCAGGGCTCGTGTGATCTGCTAGCCAATGCGGCTTGGCAAATGAACATGGAACGCAGCATAAGGACAGCCCAAGTTTGTAACCCAGGTTGAATGGTGCATGGAAAACCAGGCACAACACAAGTGCGATGAAAGGTCTCAAGAGGAGGGCAACTTTGTTGTCGGTTATGATTGGGAATACAGATTCTTTTGCAGCAAAAAAAAGGGGCTTCAAGGCAGGTGGTCTTCCAAAGGTTTGTCGTAATTATATACTGTCGTGCATTAAAGGAAACCTTGTTCTATGTGGGGACCAGAAGAGGATGGGGCATTCGATTTTTTTTTTGTTCTGACTTCATTTCATATTTATCTCTTTTGTTATCCGAGTGTTAAAATGAAGAACAAATCTTTATTTATAAAGTAGTATAAAAGCTGTCAAAACGACAGGCAGTACAACTTGTGAGCGTGCCAAAGTCTGAAGCCTCGACCTAGTGTCAGGTGAGCTTGCATCTTCTTTATTTATTAGACATCCTCGGAACATAAATGAACACTTTGTTTACTTTGCGCATGTTGCACATCATGTGCAGCAAATATCCCTCCCTGCATCGTGTATTTATTGTTTGTTTTTTTAAAAAACGTTCTGTACACCGCCCTTGAGGCTCGGATTGCAAGTCCACGTCTACAATTCCAACAGCAGAAAAGTAATTACTCTTTTATGAAAAATGTTTTTGAGTTTTTATCCTCAAAAAAGACCGTAGTGAACACACAGTCATGTTAAAAGATTGGCCTTTGAAAGCCAACTGAAATCTTCCTTATGAAGGGGGACAGACAAATAAATACACAATGTGTTTCATATAAGGGAAGGTATTTTTGTGAAAAAAACAACAAGATCTGATGGGTGATGAGTTGGTGGCATTGCATATAAACGAGAATGATGCAGTGTCCCTATTACCAGTACAGTGGTACTCATTTTGACGACCTCGGAAGGATGATAGCCTGAGTCAACCCCACCTGGTGTTAATTCAGCAGAAAACGGTGCTCAAACTCAGGATCCTAGGATCCTAAGTGAGCCACCCTAACGCTAAGCCAACATCAGGCTTAAGGTTTATACTGGGTGGTTTACATTGCCTTCCTATCACTGTTTGTCCATGTTCTATCCTTTTAAATGTGAAGCACCAAGCAAGGAACCAGCACGTAGCATATTTTTAAGTCTTTGTATGACTCGGCCGGCGTTTAAACCACGACCTCCAGCTTCAGAGTGAACGCTCTTTAACCATTACACAACCGAGCCTAGTTATATATATTCTCATTTTTTTATCTTCTCACCCCCACCACCTTCCTCCTCCTCCTTCACTTTCCCACTCCCCACCAATAATTCATGAAAAATCACATTTCAAGAAAAAGGTGAGACCGATATATCTCAAGAAACAAACAAAAAAACACATGAGGGTTTTTATTATCAAACAAATAAAATTGAAGTTTTGAAAAATAAGTTGAGAGTACATCGTCGGAAAACTCACAAAGAAAATACAGTACCATCATTAAATATACGAGGGGCGGTCAATAAGTAACCTTAAAATGGTGATAAAATTCGAGAATGTGATGTGTTAGTTGTAGACGACCATATGTTATATCTATGGTAAGAGTCATGTTTTGCCTGTTTTAGATCTGGCAACATTGAGTGTATGATGTCAGTAGAGG
>CM068952.1:183929617-183940183 GCA_035128595.1 Eptatretus atami
GTATGAAACTGTACTCACTGACACCTTGGCTTCTTTGCAATTTCTCCAAAGGAAAGACCTACACTTTTAAAGGTTATAATGATCTGTCTGTCTTCCTTTGTTAATTGTCTTTTTCTCACCATTATGATAGCAATATATGACTTCCTGCAGTGCAATATTGTCCAAGTAATGCTTCAGAGGGTGTCGCAACACAGTCTGTTCCAGCACTCCTTTATCCAGACAGAGGGTTTGTAGGAATTGTTTGCATCAATTTTCAAGGCTTAATTTACTTCCATTGCTGCAGAGCAACTGCAGTTACTTATTCCCTGAAAAAGGCCTTTTTAACAACTCTGAAATTTGCATTATTTTTCAGTTTTTCGTTTCCTAAACTTCTTTTTTTTTAACCTCTGGCAGTTTACCACTTAACTTTTTATTTTTTTTTAATTTTTTTGTATACCTTGTCGAGGCTCGTATGAGAGTTCTACACACAACTGACATCAAGGGGGGCATGAAGACAGGAGGGGGGGGGGGACTGGAAGGACAAAAATAGTGGGGAACAGAGACATTGGAGATCTGTGGAAGGAGAGGTGGGAACGGGAACATGGGAATAGAAGATGGACATACAGGGACTTTTCAGAAGGAAAGCAGGGAATTTGAAGGAGGTGGGCTGGGTGGATTATCGGGGTATGGTGAATGCGATCCGTACCTTCTGACCTTCCTAGTGAAAATGTCTGCATTTCGAACTCAGTGGGTCAATTTACTCTAAGAAATGTTTAGACGGACAACAAATTAATTATAATTAGAATATAGAAAGAAAAGGATTAGTTACTCAACTCCCAGTAATGATAAATCTTGTTTTAGGTCATTTCGAAATGGTAGTGAATTCAATGTCGGGCAGTCATTTCTTAGAGTAAATCGACCCATAGAGTTCGAAAATGCACTCCATTTCCACCTCGGACATCCAGAAGTACCCGTAATCGTCCTGACCATACCTATATTTATTCAATCATGAGACTAAAAGTCGTCAATGGACGACCTTTAATCACCTCCGATCAAGCTAAAATTATTGCGCGTTATTGTCATATAGAATAATTTTAAGCTTGGTGAGCAACATTCTATTTTTTCGACTTTTTTTTGCTCACCTACAATATATATATATACTTAGCAGGGATACCCGTGCTCCGCACAGGATCCGTGGATGACGCGGGTCTGAAGGAGTATAATGTCACAGTTATTGTAAAAATTGTAGAGCTGCCACCATTATTATTTTTTTTTTCATCACCACTATAAATTTATATTTCCCCGCATGTTTTATATGCAGAAGACCATTCAAAATGTTAATTTATTGCCGCATCAGATAAAACCATAATGCCTCAACAATGTGAGGCGGTTCATGTCATCATTTGCGACTTAATTAATTCTCATTCCTAGCAAATTCCGTGGTCATGTCATCGGCTGAACTTGAAAAATTAACGTTACGCAATCAGGTGATGACATCATAATTCGGAAACCGGAAGTCGGAAGTCATTGTCTTCAATTGACTGTAGCATTTTTTTTCATTCTATTGCAAATGGCGTTGGTCCCATGTCAATCGGCTGAACTGAAAAATTAACGTTACGAAATCAGGTGATGACGTCATAATCGAAACCGCGAGTTGAAGTACAATTCTTTACATCGGACACTCCCGGGTACATTTCTGTCACATGTGAAGTTGTGAGGATCATCCAGTAACTTTCGCGTGCATAGTCACAGACAAACACACACACAGACAACTTTCAACTTTATATATATGATATAATATAAATAATTATTATATACAATATATATATTAATTATATAATATACATAATATTGTTGCGAATTCGCGCCCGTCGGTGCGATCGGCCACGGTGACTCGAATGCGACCGCCTCGCCCACCGGACGGACAATTCAGTCGTGAACCCTCCCGGCTAACGCCGGGATCCAGTCACGGGTGGACCTCGGCCTCCCACACCCAGTCGCGCATTCTCCGCGCGGAATAGGGTAAGTCGCGAAAGTCGATATACAATACCTCGACGCGGTAAACCGTACCGAGGGGGTTGTACCTCACAGGCATTCGTAAGGCCGCTTAAAGCCGCCCCTTACCGATCGCTAACGGATATCGGCGGTGTTTACGGTGCTTAGAGGTTTCGAGAATTAGGGCGTATGCAGCGCCACGACGAACCTTACATGAACAAAGATGGAGACCCAACGAGGAAGGACGAGCGACAGCGGGGAAGAATTCAAAGACAAGCATTTAGTACAACAACACATAGAGCCACATAATAGCACAAGAAGAAATGCGACATATACAAAAATGAACAAAAGAAATGCACATAAAAAGAAGGAGCTAAAAACATATACCGACACACGGCCACTTACACAATTCTACTTCATCGGATGCGCGACACACCACATTCACAAATAACCCAAAGAAATGAATCGCAGACTTCCACTTAGGTGCTGATCCTGGCGCGCCGTCTCGCGGATCGTGACTCCATCGGAGCGCGGCCGGCAAGGCCTGTCGCGGCCGCCTGTTGTATGATGGGTTATCCGCGCTCTCGACGCTTGGATCCGACGAGACGACCAAAGGGAGAGCACGACCCAGAACCCGAGCAAGCAGGAGACGCGAGTGCGGCGAAACGAGAGAAGGAGCAGAGAAGAAAGAACTGCACAGAAAGACACGACGGAAGAGAGGAGAGGCAGAAGCATGAGACGAAGAGAGAAAGATGAGCTCAGCCGCCTCCGCGTCTTATAGCGCCGGCGCGAAGCGCCGTTTCTGGCTCCACGCTGCCTTCGCAGGCTCGCTCCAGAGGGGCGTTCCTCCTCCTCTACCGGGCTGTGGGGACGAGGCGAGAGCGTTCGAACGGCCTTCAAGCGCAAAACCGTCGTACGAGACCGCTGAGGATGGCGTTCGTTGGGGGTAGGGATAGCGTGGTGAATGGTTGCGTGGTTGTGAGGGTGGGGGGCTGGCGTTGTTAGAGTGTGGCGTGGTTGCGTGTTGACGTTGAATTGGTTGTCGAGAATAAGGTAGAACAGAAAAACGCCTAATCAAAGGATTCGCAGCCCGAATGAATACATAATTCGCTCTAAACAAAGTGTTTGGGCTAACTACACATGACTTAAGAAATATATCTCACCACGGGATCTTTATGGTGTGAAATGCGAATTCACAGCGTAAACACCCGTCCCCTTTTTACAGACGCTCCGAGTCGTAAATTACGTGTGCATCCATGTGTTAGATTCATCCCTCAGTAAGTTACCTATCGGATGCTGAGTGCGACTTGCATAAGGTATTCAGTTCCCAAAAAATAACGCTGAGGGCTGAGTAAACTAACTAAACAAACTCACTCAACGGACGACTTAAATAGAAATTGCCGCGCTAACAGACATGCGGGGCGCACTCATTTTTAACAATACACATACACACATTAACCTTAACCTATACATACACTACTCAGGCCCAGGATCAATGGACTTGCAGGCAAAAGTAGAGAGTAACAGAAACTGCGGTGCACGGCGCACTTGCAGGCCGTTTGCAGCTGGCAACAGGATTTCCTGCAGCTTGCAAACTGTTGCTTGCCGATCCTGGCGCCATGGATAATGAACAGGGGGTGCAAAGCAAAATTGAACGGGGCTGGTGAACAGGGCAGTGGGCATGAATAGGCTAAAGTAAAGCAAACAATGCCTGCAGAAAAGGCCGTGCAGGCAATACACAGCGGCAGAACATACTGGCCGGCACAGGCCTTGCGTAAAACAGCCGTCGGACGATCCGGCCGCACAGCCTTGTAGCAAAACACGCAGACGACATCCGGCCGTCACAGGCCTTGCAAAAACAACAGCCCGATGCAGTATTAGGCGTCACAGGCCAACGCAGCACACAGCGCAGACATGAAGTTGGCCAGCCTTGCGCTGCAGTTGGAGGTTGGTGAGGAGTGCGGGGTTTGCCACACAAAGGTCGGATCGGACACTACCCTACTCTCCGCTCTCCCACCTATCGCACTTTGCCTGTCACTGTTACCCACTCCTATTGTAAAAACGAATTTACCCCCAAATTATATATATATATTTTTTTTATGTTACTTCCCTACTTCCCCACTATAAATCGTCCCCTAACCCCTTTCGTCCTTGTTAGCTACTATCGTCCAGCCTACTCCCACCCACGTTCCTCCGAGGGGATAAGGGAGAGCTTAGTCTGTGTCGAGGCCAACAAGCTCAAGATGCCTCCCAGAATCTCAGCGATCTCTAACCCAAAGTGGGTCCAGCGGCCCACAACGAGAGCGAAGGGATGGATGGGCGGAGGGGTAATCTTCCTAACTATCCTAACCATTAACTGTTTAAACTCCACCCGGGCTTTCAACAAGCGCCCTCGCTTAATCTATTGGTTCTAAAAACCCTAGATTCCCGTCGCCTGTGTGTGCCTATACGTTTTCGGGCCTCGCCCACTCGAATTCCTGTGCCTTGCACGGTTTCGGGCTGGGACCGTGGCTCTTTTGGCAGGCACGACACCTCTGCCGAATCCCATACGAGGCACCCCCGGCACTACACTGCCTCCAGCCTACCAAGCCCTAACACGGGAGATGGCCCATGGCAACTCACCTAAACGCAACTGAGCTGGCGCCCCGGGCCCTTTCGGGAGGGTCACCGTGCCCAACATGCCACGCTGGCAAGAGCGCTCCGGGCCCCTGCACCACGGCGCACACACGTGCCACTACGCTAACCCCGCCCCCATGGCCTTGGCCTACACCGGCCGACTACCGCGTCCGCGGGACCCTCAGCGATAACTCCACCTTTCGGAGGCCGCTCCCAGCCCGTAACAGGGCTCTGCACCCCCTCCAAGAGGTAATCGAGCCTACATTCCCACAACAAAACGACTCTTTGTAATTTTAACTACGCCACTACTACACTACACACTGACCCCGGTCCTTGTGGCGGAGTTCACTCTCCCCCCAACTATCCTCATCGCACCATCATTCCGCCACGCTCCACTCACACAGACCCGCTGGCCCCACTCACTCATATGTACAACACAACTTCCCAACCTTCAACACAAATCACTACCTGCATCCTTCTATCTACATCCCCTAACTAACTCGTGCTCACACGTCCGTCCCTTATACATACGCACGTTCATTTAACAACTACGAGCTAAGCTTCGTTCCCGTCAACATCAAAGTCTGATACACTCTTCTAAGATCCCATTTTTCCATTCCCGAAGCTAATCTGACTGAACATCCCGCTTACCGCTATCCCATATCCACGGGCCCATAGGACTTAACCCTGCCCATTGAGCCGGTCCTAACTAAAGCTAACCTTCCTCCCTAACTATTTAATCTGTGCAGGTAGGCGTGCCCACTTACACGGAATCTGTTCACACGAAAGCACGGCTTGCTTTCGGTTAATTTTTTTTTTTTTTTCAAATTCTGGCGCAGCACAGCAGCGGAAACTACAGCTCGCCATTTGCACCTGCCTGATCATGCAGCTGCACGTGTACCTCGTCCTTGGACGGTACATCCGGTAGGATACCCCTCCTGCGATTCAACCCCAGTGCAGCATGAGTCACCATCTCGCACCGCCAAAAGCAACCCTCGCACACGATGCTCCCCACGCGAACACAGTCTTCCGTTGAGCTTAACACAAGCCGCGTGAGGAACCCGTCCGGTCCAAATCCGTCACCTCCTAGACTTGTCCATCCGCGGGATCGGCAACATCCACGCTGCGTTCAGGACCGGCTTTTTCACTCCGAACGAGCACGTGGGGTCTCGTGCGTTCCACGCAGGACGCGCGGCGCTGCTGTGGGTGACCCGCAGGTGCAAAACAGCTACGGCGCTACCCGGCCTTGCCCTCTGTCGCCGTCGTCTCGTTCCACCGCACGCACAACTCTGCGTGTTACGACGCACAGAGCTCACTCAAACACTCACTTCATACAGGAGACGCGGCTTGCATGCTGGCATGCCTTCACGCATCTCCTTACACACCGCGACTAACAACTCACGTTCCCCACATACGCATTCCACACACCAGTGGTTGGCACACGCGTGCCGTTTCGCGCAGCCCACCCGTCTTCACACCGCACCGTGGCTTTCACCCCTGCCTAGGCTCTACAGCGGTCCTTCATCCCTGCGGTTCCGCTTCACACACGCAGCCTGGGAAGCACGCACCTCACGGCACACATGCCACCAAACAACTGCACACACGGTCGCACTCACACATGGGGTCTCACATCCCCACGGGCGCACGTCACACACGGGGTCTCACATCACACTTGCACCAAACACGGGCAACCACACTGGGATTCGTGTCCCACAAGGGTTCCGGGCCTCTTAACACCCCAAGCCGCACGTGCACCCTCAAGCACTCGCACATTAAACTCCGCTTGCAACGACGCTGAACACACCTGGTCGTGATCGCTCAAAGGGGCAAAGTCTCCCCTCGTTCGCTGGGCACCACCGCTGCTCACAACAGAACGGTCTCTCCCAGTCCACGGCTCGACCCATTATCACTCCACTACCTCTGTGTGTGTTGTTCTGTTATTTAACCACCGCTTATCGTGCATCTCTCCCTCTACTTTCTCTACTCCGCGTCTCTGTACATTTGTTATTCTGTTGTCCCTTGTCTATTAGACTCTGCATTCTTTCTGGCATCTTTCCCTTATCTTACGTAGGTCAACTTGCTTTCTCCTTAAGTGCTATCCGTCCTTTCCTCTGTCACTCTCTTGCTCTTCCAGGATCTCCGCGACCTCATCCTTGCTTTCCGTCTTAATTGTCTTTTCTCTCCCTCCAATTCCTTTCACTCGTGTCTTATGACCATTATAGCTTCGTTTTCTTGCTGGAGTTCTAATCTCTCTCGGATCTTCAATTCATTTTCCTTCATTATAATTTAAAACTCGTATAGTTTTGTTTTCTCTCGCCAGCTCTCTCTGCGTTCTCATTTCCCAATCATCGTTTCTTTCAATGTGCCATTTTCTTCCTGTGTTTCATTCGCGTTCTTGGCTATCTCTCGTACATCCAGCCCTGCCTTTTTTTCATTGGTCACCTCAGCCTTCATGTTTCTTTTTGTTTTCTACCCATTGTTCCTCTGTTCTTCTCTCCAATCTCGTTGTGTCCTTCAATCGTCCTCATTCCCTTCTGCTTCATTCGTTGCCCCTTCGCTCTGATTCAAATATTTTTCCTTTGCGTTCAGTTTCAAATTCATACCTTTCAGTTTTTATTCCATGTCTTTCTTGTCCCGTTCGCAATCTCATTATTTTTTCAAGCTGACAGATTTTTTTCTGTCTCATTCCTTGTTCTTTTTTTCCTATTCACGTCTTATCTTGTTCCTCATGGGCAATCTCGTGGTTTCCTTCATGATCGATTTCCTTCTCTGTCCTCAATTCGTTCTCCATCATTATACTCTTCTTGCAATCTCATCTTAATGCTGGCTGTTGCTTCCAGCTGTTCGATCTTACGTGTGTTCCTTAACAGTTATTCTCTTGCTGTCGTCTTTCTTCTTTCTCACCATCCTCAGTCGTTTTGTAACTCAGAAGTTGTTTCTAATTCCTCCGTCCAATTTGCGCTTCTTCAAGTACACTTTACTCTACTTTCCCTTGCTTTATCCTCAAATTCGTCCTTTTATGGTTTCTTAGTTTGTTTCTCATCGCTTCGCATTTTCAATCTTCTACCCTTCCAGGATATTCTATTTCAAGGACTTCCCTTCCTCTGCTCAGTAGTTAATCCTCATTGTTTTGCGTTTTCCTTAATTCTACTGTTTTCCTTTTCATCTTTCCTCGATATCCTGCAGTTCTTGAACTGTCAGACTTTTCCAGAATCTTCCGTCTTTCCAATCCAGCTTGTCTTCTTCTCCTCTTTTATGCTTCCATCTAGGCTTTCACTTCCTGATTGCCATGTTGTTTCTCTTCCTCATTGTTCCCAACTCCATCATGTTACATTTTTTCTCTCAACTGTTTTGAAGCCGTTTAATGTCGCCTGCTTCACCTGATAACCACGGCCTTGAAGCGATGGCTGCTGGGGAGCGGCTCGCTTCGTTTTGCGCATTACGCAGAGTCCATAATTAGCCGCTCGCATCTCGTGCTTGCGTGAGGGGGATCGCCCGCCGTTTATGCGACCACAGTTTGGCCGGCAAAGTCCGTGCCAGAGTATGAGGTGAGCTCCCTCGTTGAATTCAACATACAACAAGTTATTACCATCACGCGGCCATGGATCTACATTACTACACATTTAAATTCTATATGCCCCGGCTCCCGCTGCACTTGAGACCGCATGTATTCAGTAAGGGGTAATTAGTTAGCTGCTCTGTATATTGGAGGGAATCGAGGGTCGCTACTCTCACCGTGGACGATTCCTTAATTATAGCTGGAGCCAGGAGAGTTCGTTTTCCCCGCTCTGCTGACACAGTGTGCGAATTCGCGCCGAACGGCGTTGCGATCGGCAGTGACTCGAATCGCGACGCCTCGCCACCGGACGGACAATTCAGTCGTGACCCTCCGGGTCTAACGCCGGGATCAGTCTACGGGTGGAACTTTTGGCTCACATCAACCAGTCCATTCTACCGGCGGAAATAGTAATCGGCCGAAAGTCGATATACCAGTAATCGCACGGTTAACCTAACCGAGGGGTTGTACGTCGCACGGCCGACTTCGATCGGGCCGCTGTAAGCGACCGTTCGATGCAACGGGATAACCGAGCGGTGTTATCGCGGCCTTGACGGTTAGATTAATTAATCCAGGCGTTTGGCCCTACAGACGAAACCCTTTAACGTAAACAAGAGTGGATGACACAAGAGGAAGGACGCAGCGACACGGGGGAAGAATATCAACGAGACAAGGCATTTTATTTTACAAGCAAGCACATAGACACTACTATAAAGCAAGCGAGAAGATCATGCAATATATCAAATAGAAAACAAAAGAAATGCTACATATAAGAAGAGGCTAAAACCTGAATACATGCGCACACCTACGGAGCACTTACACAATTCACTTTCAACTTGGACTTGGCGCCGACACACACATATCACAACAAAACCCAAAAGAAGATGGAATCGCGGACTTCCCTTTAGGTCTGTCCTTGTGCCCGTCCGGCGGATCTGACTCCCTCGAGAGCGCGGCCCGGCAAGGCCTCGTCGCGCGCCTGCCCGTACGTCGTCACGCCTTGGATCCCGACGCTTCCGCGACAGGGGAGCACAACGCGTAACCCGAGCAGCAGACGAGCGACCGCCGAACCAGAGACGACAAGAAGAAAGTAACTCCAAGCAGAAATCGTACGAAGTAGAGGATGGCAGAGCATCGACGACGAAGAGAGAAAAGAGCAGCCTCAGCCACTCGCGTCTTATACCCCGGCGCACGCCCGTTCTCCGGCTCACTTCCGCTCGAGCGCTTCAGAAGGGGGGCGTTCCTCATTCGTTCCTCCCACTGCGGCTTTGTGGGGGACGACGGCGATAGCGTTCGAGCGGCTCTCAACGCCGCCAAACCGTCGTACGAGACCGGTGAGGAGGCGTCGATTGGGGAGGTTAGGCGTGGTTTGAGATGTGGCGTGGTTGTGAGGGGTGGCGGGGCTGGGTTGTTAAGTGTTTGTGGGTGGTTATGCGGTTGTTGAGTTGATGTGGTTGGTTCGAAAAAAAGGTAGAACAGATACAAACCAACCTAACTCAAAAGGATCGCAGCCATGAATCACATTAATTCCCTCTACAATGGTTTTGGGCTAACTACACAGTACGTAAGAAATTATATCTCCACGTCGGACTTTATGTGTAATGCCGAATTTCCACAGCCGTCAATATATAATGTATATATATAAAAAAACCAATATAATTTATTAATATATACATGTATATATACAAACTACTGAAGTACGCCGGTAATACCGGGAAATTGGCCCTATTTCTCACTTAGTTAGACTGAGGCATTAGTTGTATGGAGAAAATTGGTAAGCTTCTTTTTTATTCCCTCAGAATTTTGGAAGGAAGCTTTATGGTGCGATTAAACCCATCGAGGTCATAGTTGAAAGGCGGCCTTGAGCCACTCATGTTTCTATGCGCAGTGGCACTGTCCTTGATGTCCTGCCAAACTCGACTAAGAAAGCTGAGAACTGAGTTTTGTGCTTCTCTCGCCCGTCGTGTGACGCTCTATTGCAGTTAGGTCGAGCGCTCTCTTCTCTCTGCAGCTCCGACTCTTGCGTGCTACTCGTTCATTGAGCATGATCTAATCAGAGTTTAGCTGGTTGCGTGGACGTGCATTCGAAGAATGTCAAATAACAGGAGGGTCGTGTTATGTTAAAGTCAATCGAATACGACATTTTGTATCAAAAAAACCTAGCGTTTTTAACCATAGAGCTTTGTTACGATTAATAACGCCGGCGCAGGCTAATTCGAAGCCATTTGTTTTTTTCATAGAGATTTTTTTTTTAATAATATATATTGTTATTTTATAGGAAAAGCCACTTAGCGCATCCTGGAGCTGAATTGTGAGGATCTATATATTTGTGTAAAGTTATATCAAGATTCGGTTTCAATGTCTAGACTTATTGGTTACAAACAAACAGACAGACAGACAGACAGACAGGACTGCCATTT